>CM028330.1:21956148-23156148 GCA_016647705.1 Eucommia ulmoides | reverse complement strand
TAAGATTTGCTGTAAGTGAGACTTTTTCTTCACAAAGTTATTACCCCTGAACGATTGGTACATCAATGTAACTTGTAATTTGTTCATGCATTACTTTCCTGTAAGATATTTCATCGGAACCATTTTGTTATTTTTCTTCAGGATGATTCGTACCTGGAAAGTTACATTAGCACCATTGGTGTTGATTTTGTAAGTGAAAAGATTTTTCCCTTGACATGGCTTTGTTATTCTTTGAGATTATGATCTGTCATTATTGATTTTTATATATTATGCAGAAAATTCGTACCGTGGAACAAGATGGGAAAACTATCAAGCTCCAGATTGTAAGTTTTTGGATTTTACCGTTATTTAACTACCACGATGATTACGTTATATGTTCAGAATTAATTTTACTCCAGCAGTTTAGTTTCTTTTAGACTGAATTCCTGGAATTCCTTGATATCTCATAATAGAAGAGAAAAACTGCTGGAACTTTTTTGTAACGATTTCTTTTAAGTACTATCTATAAGCAAAAGAAATTGGTCAAAAAGTGCTCTTACTCAAAAAAAAAAAAAAAAAAGAAGTGAAAATTAGAAGTATGTCTGACATTGTAGAGAGAATATCTTGGTGTGTTGTCCCCATATGAGACCTCTTCATCCGAAGAAATTTATTGATGGTCGAGAGCATTTGGGAAGACATGTTCTAGTCCATCAATCTCTTTGAATATAAAACATAAAGGGAAAAAATACCAAGTTTTGTTTTTTGTAGAAGTAAACATGTGTATTTACATCTTTTTATTTTTAAAAGTACAAAACGAACAAGACTTTTGTCATTTTTTATTAAAATTTTTGGTTGCATTTTTTTTGCTCGAAAGTAAAAATAAAATAAAAAAAAAAAAAAAAAATTACTTGAAGAAAGCATTATCAAATGTTCCATTAGGTCCCGTGACAAAATTAAAAATTTAGTTCTGTAAACTAATAAATGTTGAATTTTATGTTTTATGCTTTATTGTTTATCGAACACACTTAATTGAATAAATACTTAATGTATTCGATTTTAAGTGTTGAATTGTGCGTTCATTTCGAATTCCAAGTCTTCAATTTCGTCTACCTTAGGTATTGTATGGATATGTGGAATTTGGGCCTCATAATTGTAATTGGAAATGAGTGCATATAAAAATTTATAAATTTACATGTGTTGATTTCGAATTCCAATTTTGAGGCTCCAATTCCATGCATCCAACTCGGCTGTTTAATCTTTACATCATCATCTCCTATTGTGCTTTTGTACAGTGGGACACTGCTGGACAAGAACGTTTTAGGACAATTACTAGCAGTTACTATCGTGGGGCTCATGGAATTATTGTAAGTGACCTACTTCTTCCGCTAGTATATGTTCTTATTTGTGGGGACAAAAGCCTCATTCATTATTGTGGGATTTGGTTAAGGTGGTTTACGATGTGACGGATCAAGAGAGCTTTAACAATGTGAAGCAATGGTTGAATGAAATCGACCGTTATGCAAGTGAAAGTGTGAACAAGCTCCTTGTTGGAAACAAGAATGACCTCACATCACAGAAGGTTGTGTCCTACGAGACCGCAAAGGTAATGCTTCGAATTTCCACAACTTCTTAATTATATCTATAGATAGAGAGAGATTTTCTATGCTTTCTCCGTTATGCATTTATTGTAGCAGAAATCGGTTTTAAAAAAAAGTCAATAGGGAAAATTGCATTGCAAGTTGTCGTACTTGTTGCTTGCATAAATTAATTATTTACTCTCTCTTCCCCCCCCCCCCCCAAAAAAAAAAAAAGACGAAAAAAATGAAAGTAAAATGTTTTGTACAACTTAAGCTTAAACTGTGTGGCATGTCTCTCTCTCAAAATAAATAAATAAAAATAAAAAGAAGAAAAAAAGAAATAAGGGTTTGTTGAAGTTAAACTTAAAAAGTGCGGCATGTGTGTATTTTTTTCCTTTTCTTTTTAGGCGTTTGCGGATGAAATTGGAATACCTTTCATGGAAACAAGTGCGAAAGATGCCACCAACGTCGAACAGGCTTTCATGGCCATGACTGCCGATATAAAAAACAGGTAAAATTGCGTCTAAATTATCGAACTCTACAAACTTGTTTGTTTTCCCTTGAATGAATATTTTTTAGTATTTCCTTTTCCTTCTTGACTTGTATTTGGAGTGATGGGTTTGTGTTTTCATAGGATGGCAAGTCAACCAGGGATGAACAATGCCAGGCCTCCAACGGTGCAGATCCGGGGACAACCCGTCAACCAAAAGTCTGGCTGCTGCTCTTCTTGAGGGGTAAAAATGTAATTCTAGATAATTATACGCTCAATTTGTGTTCTTGATGGATTGTAAAACTTTAGTTTTTTTTTTTTTTTTTTCCCTTCAAGTGTTGGGTTATGGAACTGTGTCATCCTGATTTGCTATTTTCTATATTGTTTCAACACTTCTTTATATATCTCCATTCTTTATAAATGTATTCGATTCCGAAAGATCATCTTTTTTTTTTTTGGGGGGTACAAATTAGGGAATGTTGGTGGAAAGCCGTGTTTGGCTCTCTCTTTTTCTTTATTGGATGTAATTGCATCATCGGAATCTATAGGCTCTCAAAGAATCCTCCCAAAAATGGAGATTCCCAAGAGATGCCTAAAGTAGTTAGGCCGTGTTTGTTTGTGTGGAATTGGAGTTTTGGAGTTGGAATGAAAAATTAGAACTCATGTTAAGTTAGGTCCCCTTTGATAATCATTTTCATCCCATTCCATTATCATATTTTTGGAAATTTTGTTTAGGAATAGCGTTTGGTAATTTTTGTTTTCGTTTCCATTTTATTCCCATTTGAGGATTGTGCCCACTTTTTTCTTAAGAAATTAGAAACAAAAAAAAATTGTTTCTCATTATTCTCATTCCATTCTCAAAACCTATGGTCACTATTCACCTACCGGCCGATCACCGTCCGCCGCCGCCGGCCACCTTCTGTCGCCGCCGACCGCCGCCGGCCACCTTCTGCCGCCGTCGGCCACTGTCCGCCGCCAGAATTTTTCCGGCCACTTCCGGTAGTCGCCGGCGACGGCGCCATTGTCTTCCGACCGGCGTCGCCGGCGCCACCACCGTCCGGTCATCGCCGACGGGGGGCATCGCCATCTCCGACGCCGGAGAACCGTCGGCGGCCGTTGCCCGGGCGTCGCCGAAGCGCCGGCCGGGCGTCGCCGGAGCACCGCCGTCAGGCCAAAACAGAAAAGAAAAAAAAAAGAAAAGATTTTAGGATAAAATCGTTACCAAACACAATTCCCTTCCCAAAACAAAAAAAAATATTATCGTTACCAAACGCGATTCTACTCCCAAAAAGAAAACAAAATTTCCATCTCATCCCATCCCATTCTCATCCCACTGCTGGAATGGAAACAGAAACGGTTACCAATGCCACCTTATTTTCTGCTTTTGTTAATTTTATTGTTGTTTTGGAGGTTATGACCCCATGAATAGGTTTGGATGAGGACGGCGGCACAGATCAATGGAGATGGTGGCAAAGAAGATCCAACCTTAGGAGCGAAGACGCAATCGAAGATAGGGCGGTTGATTTTGTGAAATATACCTCCTTTGAAGGATTTACAAGTGACACCTAATAAGTCAAATGTATTTGGAAATCTCTCTTTTTACTCAATTTTTTGGATAAAAGAATTTTACAATTTTTCTCGTACCCGAATAAAGGTCAAAAAAGAATTTTGAAATCCCATGAATAAATTAAATTCTTCTCAAATTCCTCACCCAAAAATAACCTTATGGCATGTTTGGTTAGACGGAATCGGGGCGGAATGACGATTCCTATTCCGTTGTTTGGTGTGATTTCATTAGAATGAAAACGAAGAGAATGTGATTCTATTTTAAATGGACTAGAATCAAGTCTCGTCCAATGGAATCAAAACTAAAATTATAAAAAAATATTGTTGATCCAGCCCAATCTATTGACAATTTTATTATTTCTCTCATTCTATTACTTCTTTTTTTTCATTTCATCTTCATTCTATTCCGTTGCCATTAAACTTCTTATAAGAGTTGCGGTGAAATTCAATTACTTTGAACCAGTTAATGTAAATATGTAATTGAAGCTATTTCTAAAGGAGGACAGGAGGAGCCAAATGCCCAACAAACTCTCTCTCTCTCTCTCTCACGCGCGCGCGCACACAAAATTACAATGGGGAATCATACTCCAAAGTGGTCCTCAACATCTTGTCTGAGCAATTACTTGTGCTGGTGAAATGCATTATTTTTTGCTGAAGTTATAAATAGAAATGAAATGCATCTAAAAATATAAATATTTATGTGCATTCATTTAAATCTAAACATTTAGGTGCATTCATTTTGAATTCCAATTTATGACTTCAATTTGGTTTTCTCAAATGCTATGTTAGAGAATCAAAGTTACGCAGATTAATTGGGTTGACAAATCGTATAATTCGGTTGTATTTCATGTCATGTCATGATTTGATACGAACACGACATGAAACTTATCAGGTTAACACGACATGATAATTTATTATATTACATAATAACACGAAACTTATCGAGTTAATACAACACAACATATATTGACATTGACACAATAAAATACCATGTCACAATAAAAAATTATTAACACGTTAAAGACTTATTAACACAATTTATAAAAGAACAAAACATAAAAAATTTATACAACTTTAAGAAAAACAAACCAAAAATAAAATAAAATACACTAATACAATGGAAAGAAAAGAAGGAAAAAAAAAAAAAAAGAATCCACCAATACTATGGAACTTCCCAAATAACATTCACATGAACAATCATCAAATATGAAAAGTGTTAAAATAACTGCCAACAATTTCATAATCTATAATTAATGAAGTTAATTAGGTTTTTCGTAGAGTTTGAGAAAATATTATTAACACTAATATATATAATATGGATTAAACTGTAATATTAGACAAATTTAGAAATTTTTTATAAATATTTATTAGTATATATTTATTTTAAAAATAATTTATGAAATTGTTGTGTGATCTATTATGTTTTTTCTTATCGTAAAATCTAAAAATCAATTAATTGTTATCGTGTTATTCGTGTCGTTTATCGAGTAATAAGGTAAAACTGAAATTTGACATGTTTCTTATTGTGTTTGTTGTATCTGATCTAATAACATTCGTTACCCAATAATCTAAATCCATACCCAATAATTTTGTACTAGTTTCGTGTTGTACTATCATGTGAAAATCCGTTTTACTAGCCCTATAGATTATCCTTGCACGTTTTGCTAGCCCTATAGATTATCCTTGCAAATTTCCCCCAACAAGGGATTTCCCACGCCGAGATTGAGATGAGGAATGGTACATGGAATTTCAATGTGTTTTTGTTTGATTTGTTCTCTAAAGGGTGGGCCAAATTTGGGGAGGTGCTGCGGCAATGGGCGATGGGCAGTGTTGGGTGGGTGGTTGATGTATAGTACACGATAGGAACGCACACATATATGCAATTTAATTATTTTAACTAATTTTGAATTATCATTTATATAAGGGGCGAGTGCGTTCTGACATAATGGTAAAAGTTGCTTTATTATGACTTGAAA
This sequence comes from Eucommia ulmoides, assembly GCA_016647705.1. Taxonomy (NCBI): domain Eukaryota; kingdom Viridiplantae; phylum Streptophyta; class Magnoliopsida; order Garryales; family Eucommiaceae; genus Eucommia; species Eucommia ulmoides. Next base: position 23,150,560 of record CM028330.1, on the reverse strand, counting down.
ATTGTCATACCCTGTAATGACAGGGAACTTTTGGACTTGGTTATTTTTTTTGTTTCCTAGGGACACTGCTGTCATTACATTCATTATATTTTTATTTTAAAGCATAAGGATGTTATGGTAATTTAACACCAATTTTCTCAGGTTGGAGGTTCCTCCGGGTAGTTTATGAACGTCAATGACTGAAAGTGGATCTAGAGAAATCAAATAGAAGAAATAGAAAGATAGTTTGTATTATACATTATCATTAATTACTAATCATAAAAAGAATAATCATACCCTTCCAAGCATGATCATTTGTAAACTATTCTACTAACTATAACCGAAGAATTATTTTTTTTGAGACCAATGTTCCAGAACAAAATCTCACCAATAATCACCACAAGAACACTTCCCATCCTTAAAATGATGAAACCTAGTAGTATCCCTCACAATAATTTCCCTCTCCTCAACTGCCGATACAAACTTTATCGCGAGGTGGCAATCACCACACACCCTCAAGTTCTTAAAAACCCGTATCGGTTCACCCAAACACGTCCTTGTTAACCCGTATGCGATAGCCAATTTCTCACTATGCCACAACAAAAGCTCCCCTTTTTGCTCTTCCCCCACATCATGCAAAGCGAATTCGAGATTAGGCACATACCCCTTCAACTTCATCTTCTTCTCCAACTCCTTCAATTTTTCGTGTATAAATTCCAATTCGGGATGAACCCTATCTCCCGACCTAAACTTGTGAACCGAACCCTTTATTTCAATCCAACTATACCCTGGTGTTTTGATTATGTTCTTGTTCTTCATCGCTTTTCGAACCCTAGAAACGTTTTCCCATTTGTTCATCGCAGCATAGACATTAGCAAGCTGAACATAACCAGCTGCACTTGTCGGATCACAATTTAGCAAGTTTTTCGCAGCAAATTCGGCCAATTCCATGTTCTTGTGAACCCTACAAGCACCCAAAAGGGTTCCAAAAACGGCAGCATGAGGCTTAAAAGGCATTTTTTGGATCAAATGTAGGGCTTCAGATAGCTTCCCAGCTCTACCAAGAAGATCAATTATACACGTGTAGTGATCCGGTCTAGGTTTAACCCCATATTGGGTTTGCATTTTATCGAAATAATGTAAACCTAAGTCGACTAATCCACGATGATTACAAGCTAATAATACTCCGACGAACGTGATCCAATCGGGTTTGATTATTGCCTTTTGTCTCATTTCGTCGAATAAAGTAAGAGCCTTTTCCCCTAACCCATGTTGGGCATACCCTGAAATCATAGCATTCCATGTCACAACATCTTTTCTTGACGTTTCGATGAACAATTTTTGGGCTTCGCCCAAATCACCACACTTGAAGTACATGCTGATCAAGGAAGTGCCTGTTGTTGGGTCAAAATACAATGGGGATTTGTAAACCAGTTGATGAATTTGCTTGCCCAATTTCAATGATGATAAGTTGCTACAACCCAATAGAACACTGCTCAAGCTTGATCGATTAGGCTTGATTCTGGATTCCACCATTGTTTTGAAAAGCTTCAAACCTTCTTCAGATTGGTGATTCTCAACATAACCTGAAATCATGGCATTCCATGTGATTAAATTCTTCATGGGCATTTCTTCGAACAGTTTCTTCGCAAATTCAACTTTTCCAAATTTCATGTATCCTGTTATGATTGCTGTATAAGCGACAACAGATTTAATCGGAGCTAATTTGAACAAATCAAGAGCATAGTTTATATCTCCTGATTCGGCATAACCTGATATCATGGCATTCCATGTGACAATGTTCTTCACCGGCATTGCAGAGAAGAACTCTTGAGCTTCATTCATCATGCCATTTTGAGAAAACCCAGTGATCATAGTATTCCAAGATGCAATATCTTTAATTGGAATTGAATCGAAGAATAAACGAGCTTTTTCAATGTTATAGTTTTGTAAATAACAAGCCAGTATTATGTTATATGAAACAGTGTCTGGGTTAGGAATTTTATCGAACAACTGCCGTGTTTCATTCAATTTCCCAGGGGATTTTGAGTATCCGGCCAGGATCGAATTCCAAGTGATTGTGGTCTTGAATTCCATTGTTTCGAACACTCTAAGCGCCGAATCTAAATCGCCGGACCGAATGTAGTGATTGATCTGCTTGTTTGACGTGATTATATCGTTGAATTTGGATTGATCAGGTGGTCTGAAGTTGCTTGCGACATGGGGGTTCATCAAATTACAGGCGGGAACCAGGTGGGTTTGTGGTGGCGAAGAAGAAGAAGAAGAAGAAGAAGAAGCAGGGGGAATCGATTGTGCTTCGGAATCGGCATATGGGATTTGAGGTTGGGAAGTAGAGGAGTAGCTTCTTTGGTAACCGGAGTCCGGGAATTTTTTTAAGGAGTATGTAGAACAAATGGTCCATCGGATTCTAGGACGAAGATGCATTTCCCATGGTTGGGGAGAGAGTGAGAGAGAGAGAGAGACGAAATACTCGACTCTTGCAGTGTGTGTAAAATATGCAGAATCTTTAGAACTACTTGTACCCCTTGCGTTTAACCAAAATGTCACTTTGGTCCTCGTAATTTAAACATATAACACCTCTAAGTTTTCTAATCATCCTATTACAATCCAAGTCTTTATCATTGATGTGGGGTAGTTCCACTGTCCACCGAGGACCAATCACAGTCCTGACATGTGGCAAGGTGAGGACCCTAAAGAGGATGACTGACTGGTCAGAGTTCATTTTACTTGTTGTTTAGACCTCTTAGGACCTCCCAAATAACCTACTATGATCACTAAGTAGAGTGCACGACCCTGTGCATGATTCACCGCCCAATGACCAAAGATGGATGTCGACCAATCTCCATGTGGCGACCATCGTCCACAGACTAGGGACCATGGTTCGCCGACCTTCTCCGCACAACCACCGCTCAACTACTAGAGCTGAGGAGTTTTTACCATGAGCTTTGGGCCAATCATCGACCAACGATAATTGAGTAGATCCTTTATACCACCAAGTAGACTCATGCGCCTCTATGAGATGGGCTTTGCCTTCTAACTACTTGGGCCAGCCCATTGGCTTCTTCCGATGGGTCGAAAGGCAAGGCCTAGTGGCCTAAACCATGTCACACGCCTCCTCATTGGCCACGCATTGGATTACCATAATTAATCATGTCCAGGACCCTAATTTAGTGAAGTTAATCAGTTTCCACACCAAAAATATCATTCTTAATCATGCAATATCCCATCATATAAGTGTGAACAAATTAATTCATTTTAAAGAGAAAAATATAATATTTGAAGCACTAAGACATGAAACATCTCTCAATAATAGTTTATGAAGCTATCAATGCATACTTATTTTATAAAAATTTCAGCTCTATTTTTCAACAATAATCATTAATACTTAAGAACATGAATCATATCTTAATCAATAACATGCATATTAAAAATGTTATCTCGTAACACGCTCAATCTCTTAAATAACAATAATCATTTAAAAATTCAGAGGATATGAGACATATAAGAATGACCTATTACCATGTATATAACCAGATACTTAATTCATATAAATATATCCATGTAAGCATATAATCACGATTCTAAACAATTCAGATCAAATAAATCATTCTTTATCATTTAATTTATCTCAATTAAAATATAATGCATTTTAATAAATTAAATAATAACAAACTTAGCTCAATTCAACTTATTTGTATAAAAGTAAATAGCATGAATGATAGCACATTATACAAATAGTCCTAAAAACATATGCAACACATAATTAACAATATTTAGTGAGATCACAAATACTCGATTAATCTTCTAAATTACATAACATGCTTTAAAATAAACTCATAATCACTACTTGATATAAGCATATAAAGACATGTTAATACTACTTAACTAAATGTGATTCTTTGAATCACCAAATAATGTTTCTAAGATAACAAATAAACACATCATTGAAAATAGGTCTTAGAAACCATTACCAACTTACCTATTTGGCAAGTTGGGCACCTCATTCTTTAACAAATTTAATGAATTTAAAATACGGAGGGTTAGGAGTACCTTTTATATTTTTCGGGGCGACTTTATTTTTTATCTCGTTTGTACCACCGATTGATTTCAGTACACAATTTCTATTAGTTGATGGCTTTGGTACATCTTTCCTGCTTTCGCTTGCTGCTTGTGGGTTCTTTATTACTTCATATCTCGAATTTGGTACATCTTTTCTGTTTACATATGTCACTTGTGACTTCTTTGTAGCTTCACATTTTGATTTCTAATAAATCATTTTTGTTTGTACATGTCGATTGTTGTTTTTTTAAAACTTTATATCTCGACTTTGGCATACCTTTTCACTTTATACATATCGCTTGTGGATTCTTGGTGACTTCTCGTCTTGATTTTGATATAATCTCTCTGGTTGTTCCTTCTGGTCCAGTCCCAACACTATGTAACTCTGCACAAGCCAATTGTGTAGCTCTTTTCGGTATCCATTTCACTTTGGATCCATTCTTAGCCATAAACTTAGGGTTCCTGAACGGACATGATACTTTAAAATGTCCAATTCTGTTGCAATAATTGCATCTCAACTTCGATTCAATTCTTTTGGCAATAAGGGCAAATATCAGAGTTCTCTTATCATTGCTTGATGCTTCAGAACTGCTGGAATCCGTATCATCCCATGTTTCTTTTGTAGGTTTCTCTTTTCTTTTTAGGTTACTTTCTGATCCAACCTCATACTGTTGCACAACCATCTCATCGGTTAATAATGAGTTCATCGGTAGTGAATTTGGTGAGATCTTTGGACTCCTTAATTGCAATCACTTGATCAGTTCCCTCATATGTGTCTTTCAATGTATCCCATATTTCTTTCGCAGAAGCACAACCTGAAATTTTCCTATACATATTTGCATCTAAAGAAAAAAGTAAAATGTTAGTAGTCTGTGAGTTAATAGATAATTTTCCTTTATCAAAGGAACTCAGTTGCTGATTTCTCTTGGCTACTCAATTTTCAATAGGAGTGTATGGGCCGTCTTCAATAACCAACCATGCCTCGTAATTAGTGGCCTACAAAAAAGTAATCATTTTATTCTTCCAAACAGAATAATTACTACCTGTAAACAACGGTGGATAGTGCATAGAAAGCCCCTCACCTAGTGTGCCTATTGTGTGCGCCATGTGATCTTTATTAACTAGTGTTTTAAGCTAATTGAGTTAAACCAACTCTGATGCCAATTGTTAGCCCAGTGGAATACCCAAGAGGGGGGGTGAATTGGGTAATTAAAAATTTATCAGAATAAAACTTTAATAAATCAAATAATTAATTTTAATTCTAAATTAATTATTATCTTTATATCACAGCGAAATTAAATAAACAACTAAGTGCACACCAAACAACAAAAATAAATAAAGTAAATATTACAGCACACCAAGATATATCATGGTTCACCAAACTACTCTTGGCTAATCTAATCCTCCGAGTCCCAAGGGGATTCGCACCCACTAATACTCAAGATCCCTTTAAAGGTATGAACCAAACCCTCACACCAATTCTTTTAGAGGTTCAGAATCAACTTTTACAGTATCATTTTCCCAAACTAAGGAAGAACTTTTACTTTTTATAGGCTAAAGAATAACCTAATTCTTTTTAACACTAAGGCCAAAGAATCAAAACCTCACCAACACTCCAAATAACCTTTTACCCGGTAAGGATTGAACCGTTATAAAATTCACTCAAAACACAATTCTATCCAAGAAGAATCACTACTTCAATCTCTTTACAGGAAGAGATTGAAACCCAGCTACCCTTTGATTAAATACCCCCAACAGTATTTAACCCATCACACTACTCACCAATACAAATTGATAAGCAGATGATATCACTCGGAGTTTCTACCACCCCAGATAAATTATAACTAAATTAATATTCCAAATCTAGTGATAGAAAAATGTGAGATTGAAAATCTGATTTTACACAAAATATGGGTAGCAAATAATTGAGCACGCAATCAGATTCAAGAAATTGTTTATAAAATATTTTCTTCAATAAAAATCAGAAACAATTTCTAAAGATCAATTTTCAAAATTAAAAAAGCAATGCACAAATAGAAAGTAATTGGAAAGATCTCACCCGAAATCCACATAATAAATAAATAGAGCGATGTAATTTCAGATCCGATAGTAGCAAAGATTAACAACAAATATTTCTCAAAATCTCTTCTTAGAATAGCTCACACAATATCTCAGAATGATAACTTTTATAACAACTCAAAAATGATCTGAACTCTTTTAGCTCTCTCTTAATGTGTTTTTTCTGCTTAATAATATATGAAAAATGCAAGTCTATATATAGGAAAAATAAATCAGTTCTCCAACGGCTAGTTCCCATGTGTCATGACACTTAAATGCTCTCTTAGACACCGTATATCATTATGACTTCATTTTGGTTCAATTCACTTAATTATAGCTTTTTAAAACTTTCAATTAAGCCCCCCCAAATATTTCTCAATCTCAATTAATTAGAATATAAACAATTTTATATACCAAATTGAGAAAAATTAAAATTTAATGAACCAATTTAATAGGATTTAGATATTAGGTGAAACATATTTTAAATATAATAATATCTACGAAATTTCTTTAAAATCCTAACAAAAAACGGCTATTTTTGGATATAATCTTGGAATAAACAGAATCCTGAAATAGCGCGTCCGGTCGACTGGTCAGTTGACTGCCCTATTTAGGATATAGCCAAGCCATTGCTGCTGCTGCGTTCATTGGTCGACCAACCTATCGACTTGGAGATTCAAAGAGTTCAGTTTACTTTCACCGGTCGACCTACCTATCGACTTAGAGATACAGAGAGTTCAACTTCTCTTCACCGGTCGACCTGCCTATCGACTTAAAGATACAGGTTGTTTCTATTGCTTAGTCCGGTTGACTCATCAGTCGACTTGTATATGCTAGACCTCTTCTTTGAACTCGTTTTTAACTTATTATTTTTTACGTTTTCGCCCCTTTAACCATTTTCTTTTCTAAATTAGCTCCACTAACTTCTTAAATTCCACAATTAAAAATATTTCTTTTCAAATCAAATATAGGAACAAATAATTTCATCTTATCAAAACACACATAAATAATAAAAACTTTTTGTGCCGTGTATGTGTTCCTAATTGGGATATTAAGAGTTTAAATTCACCTGAGTTATTTTTCCTAATTTCTTCAAACTCTTAATTCTTCATCATCTTCGACATCATTCTTTTGCATCCATTTAATTTGCATCTTCATCACTAGAACTTAAATAACTGAAACACTCAATTAAACCGTTAGTTCCACCAAAACATCAACATTTAATTGTTCATTAAAATATTAGAATCAATAATCTCCCATTTTTTGATGATGACAATTAAATTTGATGTTTTCTTAAAAATAAGAATATAACCACACTCTCCCTCAATCTGAGGGTGAGTTTTTTTTTTAACTCGTTAAACTATAGTAATGAGGATATTATAAAACATACTCAATGAAGCACAAATTTAAAAACTTTAAGAATACTCCCCCTTAATAAAACATCACTAATTTCTCCTATTTTGTCATCTTCAAAAAACAAAATTTAGGGAGGGGAAAACACACAGAGATAATTCACTTTAGGCATTCACCTAATAGAAGCATATTGGACCAATTTTTTTTTTTTTTTGTGAAAGCACAAAACATGAACACTATATATAAATATCAAATCTATTCAATCTTTGAAAGAAATAAGATCCATTTTAATAAATCAAGTTTAGATAATAAACTCATTTTCAACAAATCAACTTTTAGGGACAAAACATCAACACGATGTGGATCATTATTATAGATAAATATCAAGTCTACTCAATCCATAAAAATTCACACCAAAAACATCATTTTTAATCACGCAATCTCTCACTATATAAGTGTGAACAAATTAACTTATTTTAAGGAGAAAAATATAATATTTGAAGCACTAAGACATGGAACATCTTTCAATAATAGTTTATGAAGCTATCAATATAATGCATACTTATTTCATAAAAATTTCAGCTCCATTTTTCAACAATAATCATTAACGCTCAAGAACATGAATCATATCTCAATCAATAATATGAATATTAAAAATATTATCTCGTAATATGCTCAATCCCTTACACAGTAATAATCATTTAAAAATTCAGAGGATATGAGACATATAAGAATGACCTATTACCATGTATATAGTCAAAGACTTAATTCATATAAATATATCCACGTAAGCATATAATCACGATTCTAAACAATTCAGATCAAATAAATCATTCTTTATCATTTAATTTACCTTAATTAAAATATCATGCATTTTAATAAATCAAATAATAACAAACTTACCTCAATTCAACTTATTTGTATGAAAGTAAATAACATGAATGATATCACATTGTACAAATAGTCCTAAAAACATATGCAACACATAATTAGCATTATTTAGTGAGATCACAAATACTCGATTAATCTTCTAAATTATATAACATACTTTAAAATAAACACATAATCACTACTTGATATAAGCATAGAAAGACATGTTAATACCCCTTAACTAAATGTGCTTCTCAGAATCACCAAATAATGTTTCTAAGACAACAAATAAACACATCATTGAAAATAGGTCATAGAAACCATCACCAACTTACCTATTTGGTAAGTTGGACACCTCTCTCTTTAACAAATTTAATGAATTTAAAATATGGAGGGTTAGGAGTACCTTTTATATCTTTCGGGGCGACTTTACTTTTTACCTCGTTTGTACCACCGATTGATTTCAGTACACAATTTCTTTTAGTGGATGGCTTTGGTACATCTTTCCTGCTTTCGCTTGCTGCTTGTGGGTTCTTTATTACTTCATATCTCGAATTTGGTACATCTTTTCTGTTTACATATGTCACTTGTGACTTCTTTGTAGCTTCACATTTTGATTTCTAATAAATCATTTTTGTTTGTACATGTCGATTGTTGTTTTTTTAAAACTTTATATCTCGACTTCGGCATACCTTTTCACTTTATACATATCGCTTGTGGATTCTTGGTGACTTCTCGTCTTGATTTTGATATAATCTCTCTGGTTGTTCCTTCTGGTCCAGTCCCAACACTATGTAACTTTGCACAAGCCAATTGTGTAGCTCTTTTCGGTATCCATTTCACTTTGGATCTATTCTTTGCCATAAATTTAGGGTTCTTGAATGGATATGATACTTTAAAATGCCCAACCCTGTTGCAATAATTGCATCTCAACTTCGACTCAATTCTTTTAGCAATAAGGGCAAATATCGGAGTTCTCTTATCATTGCTTGATGCTTCAGAATTGCTGGAATCCGTATCATACCATGTTTCTTTCGTAGGTCTCTCTTTTCTCTTAAGGTTACTTTCTGATCTAGCCTTATACTGTTGCACAACCGTCTCATCAGTTATTAAATCAGTGATAAGTTTATCGGTAGTGAGTTTGGTGAGATCTTTGGCCTCCTTAATTGCAATAAATTGATTTGTTCCCTCATATGTGTTTTTCAATGTATCCCATATTTCTTTCGTAGAAGCACAACCTGGAATTTTCCTGTACATATTTGCATCTAAAAAACAAAGCAAAATGTTAGTAGCCTGTGAGTTAATAGATAATTTTTATTTATCAAAGGAACTCAGTTGCTTATTTCTCTTGGCTATACCATTTTCCATAGGAGTGTATGGACCGTCTTCAATAACCAATCATGTCTCGTAATTAGTGGACTGCAAAAAAAATAAAAAATCATTCTATTCTTCCAGACAACATAATTACTACCTGTAAACAACGGTGGATGGTGCATTGAAATCCCCTTACCTAGAGTGTCTATCGTGTGCGCCATGTGATCTTTATTAACTAGTGTTTTAAGCTAATTGAGCTAAACCAGCTCTGATGCCAATTGTTGGCCCAGTAGAATACTCAAGAGGGGGATGAATTGGGTAATTAAAAATTTATCAAAATAAAACTTTAACAAATCAAATAATTAATTTTAATCCAAAATTAATTATTATATTTATATCACAACGGAATTAAATAATCAAATAAGTGCACACCAAACAACAAAAATAAAAAAAAGTAAGTATTTTAGCACACCGGGATATATCTTCTTTTACCATGCTGCTCTTGGCTAGTCCAGTCCTTCGAGCCCAAGGTGATTTGCACCCACTAATACACAAGATTCCTTTAAAGGTAGGAATCAAATCCTCACACCAATTCTTTTACAGGCTCAGAATCAACCTTTACAAAATCTTTTTCCCAGGTTAAGGAAGAACCTCTACTTTTTATAGGCTAAAGAATAACCTCATTCTTTATAACACTAAGGCCAAAGAATCAAAACTTCACCAACACTCCAAATATCCTTTTACCTGGTAAGGATTGAATCGTTACAAAATTCACTCAAAACACAATTCTATCCAAGAATAATCACTACTTCATTCTCTTTACAGGAAGAGATTGAAACCCATCCACCCTTTGATTAAATACCCCCAACAGTATTTAATCCATCACACTACTCACCAATTCAAACTGATAAGCAGATTATCTCACTCGGAGTTTCTACCACCTCAGATAAATTATAACTCGATTAATATCCCAAATCTAGTTATAGAAAAGTGTTAGATTGAAAATCTAACTTTAAACAAAATATGAGTAGCAAATAATTGAGCACGCAATCAGATTCAAGAAATTGTTTATAAAATATTTTCTTCAATAAAAATCAGAAATAATTTCTAAAGATCAATTTCCAAAATTAAACAATCAAAGCACAAATAAAAAGTAAATGGAAAGATCTCACCCGGAATCCACATAATAAATAAATAGAGTGATGTAACTTCAAATCCGGTAACAGCAAAGATTAACAACAAATATTTCTCAAGATCGCCTCTTAAATAGCTCACACGATATCTCAGAATGATAACTCTTATAACAACTCAAAAATAATCTTAACTCTTTTAACTCTCTCTTAATGTGTTTTTGCTTCTTAATAATATATGAAAAATGTTGGTCTATATATATGGGAAATAAATCAGCTCTCTAACGGCTAATTCCCATGTGTCATGACACTTAAATGCTCTCTTAGATCCCGTATATCATTATGACTTCATTTTGGTTCAATTAACTTAATTATAGCTTTTTAAAACTTTCAATTAAGTCCCCCAAATATTTCTCAATCTCTCAGAAACAATTTTATATACCAAAAAGAGAAACATTAAAATTTAATGAACCAATTCAATAGGATTTAGATATTAGGTGAACTATATCTTAAAAATAATAATATCCCCAAAAAATCTCTCAAATCCTAACAAAAAATGGCTACTTTTGGATATAATCTCAGAATAAATAGAATCCTGAAACAGCGCATCCGGTCGACTGGTTAGTTGACTGCCCTATTCAGGATATAGCCAAGCTATTGCTGCTACGTTCATCGGTCGACCTACCTGTTAACTTGGAGATTCAGAGAGTTCAGTTTACCTTCACCAGTCGACCTACCTGTCGACTTAGAGATAAAGAGAGTTCAGTTTTCCTTTACCGGTAGACCTGCCTGTTAACTTAGAGATACAGGTTGTTTCTGCTGCTTGGTCCGGCCGGCTCATTAGTCGACTTGTATATGCTGGATCTCTTCTCTAAACTTGTTTTTAGCTTATTATTTTTTATGTTTTTGCCCCTTTAACCATTTTCTTTTCCAAATTAGCTCTACTAACTTCTTAAATTCCATTTTAGTAAATTAAAAATATTTCTTTTCAAATCACATTTTGGAGCAAATAATTTTATCTTATCAAAACACACATAAATAATAAAAACTTTGTGTGCCGTATGTGTGTTCCTAATTGGGATATTAAGAGTTGAAATTCACCTGAGTTGTTTTTCCTAATTTTTTCAAACTCTTAATTCTTCATCATCTTCGACGTCATCATTTTGCATCCATTTAATTTGCATCTTCATCACTGGAAGTTAAATAATTGAAACACTTAATTAAACCGTTAGTTCCACCAAAATATCAACACTTAATTGTTCATCAAAATTTTTGGATCAACAGTCCCAAGATCGGACAAGGCTTCGGTCACCCAGGACCATGCACCATCTACAGGCCAGATAGGGCCTTCGACCTTCCCTTCTAACGCTTTCATGGGGTAGACCTCGAGTGCCATAGAGACCTCTCGCATTGACCACATTGAACTACAGTTTAGGGGAGTTCTAGGAGTGTATTCAAAAGCTCATTGTTTACCTAGTGTTGGCCCCCGTAGTGGGAACAATAGCTCTTCAGACCGTTGGATGCAATGAACAGATATAGCTCTCGTAGGATAGAATGATATTCTCCAATTAGCATGAACCTACATACTGCCCTAAACCTTCCGACCACAAATCAAGGGTGCGGCAGAGAGGTCCCCTGGCTACATCAAGATCTTCTCTCCCACAGCCAAAAAGATAATACACCAAGAACCGATCAATGACCCCACTTAGCTGATCACGTAGTCAAGTGGCGAGGTTTGACTTGTTGGCCCGACATGAGAGGGAGGTCGACGCCTACTTGCACCCCCTTACCACCATGATGCCTGACTAATTGGCAATCACATGCGGGTAGAGAAATGCCTGACCCCCAAGGAGGGTGCGATGGAGCACCGCCTCACGAATATAGAGGCACTCTTCATAAAGATCCATGGAGGAAGAATAGGACATGGAGTTCCTACTCAGGTAAGGTCTTCCTTCATGGATAAGGTTCTTGAGAAAGTTGCACCCTTTTAATTCATGCACCCCCAAATAGCCACTTATGATATGACCACGAATCCCGTTGACCACCTATCAATATTCAGGTCTCACATGGACATGCAAACAACCTATATGGCTAGGAGGTGCAAGTGCTTTTCGCTCACACTTTCAAGTGCAACGAAGACGTGGTTCTGGAACATCCAGTCGGTCTCTATCAACACTGTCCATGAGCTCAAGAAAATATTTCTCACTTGCTTCAATCGCTCATGGCAGAGGCTGAAGGCTATAGCTTACTGATAGGTGTAATTTACTTATCTATTTTTAATCAAATTTGTTAGTTTTCGAGTGTTATTATAGTATTTTAATATGTTTTTATTTATTTTTGTATAAATCAGGTGTATGGGGTGCAAAAAAAGATGAAAACAGATTATAAACGATCAAATTGGATCAAGAACGGTGGAAAGATGGTGGGAAAACGTATAAAGGCAAAAATTCTGAAATACAGCCCACCGCCACAGCATCTAGATCACCGCCGCGGCGATCAATATGCAAGGAAGGATTTTTCTTCCTGGAAGCCCACTGTTGAGGCGGTGAAACAACAAAGAGGTCTCTCTTTCCACCACTGAGTCCACCGTCGAGGCCGTGATCAAACCGACTTAACCACCGCTGCGGCGGTGAAACCCACTGCCTCGGCAATCACTCTACACACAATCTAGATATTTATTTAGATATTTTTGAGCCCTATATCTTCATCCTCTCCTATATTTTCGGCCATTAGAGAGCTCCTAGGGTTAGAATAGGTTTGAGAGGTTTTTGGGGAATGCTCCACCAAATTTGAAGGAGAAGAACACGTTGTAAAGAAGGAGAAGCGATCTCGAAACGATTTTAACGCCAAATCATCGGACTACGGCTAGTTTCTCTCGTTTCTTTCTTTATTTATTAACTTCGGATTATGGATTGAGCATGTTTAGCTCATTTATTATTGTATATATGATTATGGCCATTAGCTAAATAGATATTGTCTAAGGATTACCATAATTTATGAATATGTGGTTTTGAAATCGGTGTTTCGTTAATGGTTGTTATTCGTTATTTGATTGTGTTTTCCGTGCTTGTATTTCCATTATATGTTTGTTTAGGTATATTGAGAAATTGAGTTTTGACACTCGGGAGAAGTAACCTTGGTTTTAGACTAGGGTTTAAATATAACGTGATGATCTAATAACCCGGGAGGGAGTTAGAGAGTGTGCAATCGATGAAGTTGGGGGCAAGATTCATATGACTATGTGTTCTAAAAAATGCTAAAGGAGGATTTTGACGTTAACACGAAGTCACATATTCATTCACTTGTCACTCAAGAGATAGAGTAAATGAATTTACGATACAGAGATTGTCAGACAAGTCGAACATCGTTAACGTAAATTAAACGAGATCAAACACATTTAAGTAAATGAAGTTAATCCCTAGATAATCCATTCTCATAAACATCTCATATTAGTAATATAGTATTATTAGATAAATTAGTATTTAGTATTAGTATATTATTAATTATAAACTTAATTTTTTATCGCTTAGATAAAATTAAGCTATGATAATTACGGTACTCGACAATATTCTGAACCAATCTCTGTGGAAATGATAACCCTTACTCTTCCTACTCTACTAAAACTTGACCTGTACACTTGCGGTGAAAGTGGCGACGTAATTTATGCGCCACCAAGTTTTTGGTGCCGTTGCTGGGGATTGGTTTTTAGATTATTGTTGATATTGTGAGTAAATGACCTGATTTTAATTTAGACATTTCTTTTGTGTATGATTTTTTATTTGTAGTTTTGTTTTTATTTCTTATGTAGGGTACTTGGAGATGTTAGATCGACAATGATTGATACATTTCTTTCAACGGGATTCTGAGCCATTTTATTGTGCTTGGAATTGTTACAACAAGCTGCTATTTCGGTTTTCGAACCATGGTTTCCCGAGGGAATGTCAACTCTTGAATTTCCTCGACGGGTTATCAATCGCAACCAGAACATGGGTGGAAGGAGGAAACAGTACCTCCTCTTTCTATGACCTAACCGCAGACGAAGCCCTTTGGTCGTTGGAGGAAATGGCGGCCCTTGATTATCAAAGTTGGAATTATTCACCAAGTCACCAAATCTTGGGGGATTGTTCCAACACTATGATGCCATGGATTAACACTCTGGTTTAAGATATGGAGTCTTCCCCTGTCTTAGAAGATGTGTTCACTACAGTTATGGAGGAAGACGAATGACCGGATCAACGAGCACGAGGATCGTCTTGATTATATTGAGATGGTTTACATCGATATCGATGTGACCGTAACGTCTCTTCATACTCAAATCGGTCAGTTTATCTGCTTTGTTGAGGCCGAGTCGGACGCGGTAGCACTGAGAAACGAGTATGTCACATCCAAATGTGAAAGTCACCATGAGAAACCGAATGCAAACGGAAGGCACTTGGGTGAGATCGAAGACGATCAAGCTGAGAGAACCCAAGTGTGGAATGGCGACGGAGATTCACATATTAATTGTTGTGAGTTTTCACCATTTGAATTCCAGTTGGTGATGCCGCACTCGATCCAAGATGATCGTATCTACGAGGATTTGATTTGGTTCACCAATCCTACTGATAGGTGTGAAAAACCTATTTATTTCCAATCTGAATTTGTTAGTTTTTGAATATGTTTATATAGTATTTTATTATGTTTTAATTAGTTTTCATACTTTTTGTATAAATCAGGTGTGTGGAACAAAATGATAGGAAACTGGAGCTAAAACGATAAGATCAAACCAAAGCGGTTCGAAGTTACGGTGGATAAACAAGCTCGGAGGCTAAAAGATAAAACAGGCCCACCGCTTAGGTGTCCAGACTACCGCCTAAGCGGTGAAAATGCTAAGAAGAGCAAAATGTTACTGACGGACGACCGCTTAGGCGAAGTTTCTATCGCCTAAACGAAAATCCAGCAGAGGACACAGAAGGGCTACTGACAGCCGCTCGCCTAAGCGAAAATTCTACAGCCTAGGCAAAAATCCAACAGAATGTTTTCCTAGTCCACAGCCTACTTCACCACCTAGGCGATCAGACCAAACCGACCAAACTCCGCCTAGGCGCAATTTCCACTGCCTAGGCAGATTTTCCCTGCACAGTCTTGAGATATTTTTAGATATTTTTAGGATATTTTTGCCATAAATATCCCTTCTCCTCCCCCTTGGCCAAAATCTCTCTTCTCTCTCTTGCACTTTTGAGCCCCTTAGGCTATATCTAAGGGTATAGTTAGGAATTTTAGTGGTGGATCTCGCATCCCGAAGTGGAGAAGACGGCGAATCGATCGTTGAACATTCTTAGCAGTTTATCTTCGGACGAGGCTAAGTTCTTCGATTGTTTTTTCTTATTTCTTTATCTTAGGAGTATGTGAGCATGTTTAGCTCATTCCTTCATGTTTATACGGCTATGTCCATGAGTTAAATATAGATTGTAGTAGGGATTAACACTAAATTCATAAATACGTTGTTTGGATGATTTCGGTGTTGCGTTTATGTTTGTTCTTCGTAGTTTGATTGTATTTATCGTATTGTTTGTTTATTATTCTTGGATTGATAATTGGAGAATACGGGGTTTTGACAAACTCCGTATTCGGATTAAGGTAAACAAACGCCACGATTCTATAACCCGATCGAGGTTTGAATTGTGGACAATCGATGACGTGGGGCTAGACACACGCTACCTAGGGTCGTTAAGACATTGAGGGGGACCTCTTCATTGACTCAAAGTTGTATTATATCCCTCGTCTTACACTTGGAAGATGTGGCGATGGAGTTTTAGAATAGAGCTTGTCGATAGGGTAAATACAACGCGACGATCCAATAACCCGGGAGGGAGTTAGATTGTGTGTAATCAATGACGCTGGGCGAGACTCACGTGACCTAGGGTCGTTAAGACGTTGAGGGGGACTTCTTCATTGGCTCGAAGTCATGTATTCCCCCGTCTTACACTCGGAAGAGGTGGCGGTGGAGTTTACGTACCGAGGTTGTCAAATAGGTCGAATAACGAAAACGTGAGTAAATTGGAATTGAACACGTATTTTTAAACACGTTAATCCCTATGCAATTCTTCACCCTAAAACATATTAACATATTAGTGTAGTTAATTTAGGATATATTAGTATTAGTTTAATTAATTAAATACATTTGTTTTCGCCTAGATAAACTTAGGTCACGATAAACGTGGTATTCGATAGTAACAACAACAATCCCTGTGGATACGATAACCCAATCTTAACGATCACACTATACTAAAACTTAGACCTCGTATACTTGCGAGTGTAAGTAGCGGCGTGTCATTTCGCGCGCTACCAAGTTTTTGGCGCCGTTGCCGATGATTGTTGTGATGTTATTGTCAGAAAAACGCGGTAACGGCTCTGGACTTAAGTTTTAGATAGGATAAGCAAGTGTTTCATATTATCGGGATTGGCGAAGTTGTTAGTATTGATATTGTGTGTAAATGACTTAATTTTACTTTAGGCATTTATTTTGTAGTTTTGTTTTTGTTTCTTATGCAGGGTACTTGGCGATGTTAGATCGACGGGTATTGATGCATCTCTTTCGACGGGATTCCAAGCCGTCTATTGTGTTTGGCCAAGCACATAAGCCTGTGAGGCGTTTTGTTGAGAGTTTGAGCCATCCAAAGCAAAACCTCGCCAATCTTGAGGGTGTTCTGAAAATGTCGGGCTGAGGACATTAAACCACGCGCTTCTTGGGAGGCAACCAAAGCAATTCTTTTTGATCCATCCCATCCAACTTGATTCGGATATGCTTTAAATTTCATATGATAAGATTCATGATTTGGGATCGCTAAGGACACTGTCCACTTTGAGTTTGGCGGTGATGTGTAGTATTAGTATTGTTAGTTTATGTGTTATTGTTTTTCCGTATTGCATGTGTGTTTAGGTTAGAATGTGTTTATGTTTTTGTGTTGTTGTGTTGAGTTTTGCATTCATCTGGGCCGTCACCCGACGATGAAAATTATCCCTGGTTGTTTTCGAAGTCAAGGGTAATACCCATGCATGTGTGATTCTGTGTGCTTGACTATGCGTTTTGGTCAAAATTATTGTAGATCCTAATTTGTACGAGCACATAGACTCAATGTATAGTTATTCAATTGATTTGAGGACGATTATTGATTAACCAAATTCATGACGCATTAAGGGTTCTAGAACATGATTGAGGGGAAGCTTGAGGCGAAATCCTAGGCTAGGTAGTTCAGGAGACGTGATTTAGGCATTCTCTTTGTCGCTTGAGCCTTTGAAGCCTACCTTGATACATGTTTATCCATCGTCACCCTGTCGAAGCCTAAATGCAAATTCAATTCAGAACACATAAACCAATACCACAGCCAGTTGAATTCCTTCTAGTCCTTTGTCGCTGAATCTAAAGGCACATTTGAGTGAATCAAGTTAGCCATTGCAAAGGCTTCTTGATGTGAGCTGTTGGGATTAGGGCGAACTTCAGATTGGTTCGGTATTTGAGTACTCACTTGTCGTTTTTTATTTGTATTTCACACACCCCTTCAATTGTAACAATCAAATAAGTTTGGGGGTGTGTTCGTTGAAAAGAAAAGAAAAAATAAATAAAAATAAAGAACCAAATGTAAATACGATTTTTATTTCTGTTTCTTTTTTACAAGTGAGTACGTAGGTCTTCAATGCATGTTCGGGATTGTTTCCAATCTTTCTATAGGGATTCGAGAGTGAATGTGCCAAGCGTTGAGCCTTGGGTAACGTTAAGTTAACAACGTTAACCCGTTTTCTATTCCAAATTACCCTTGGCCAAATTAACCTTAACCGAACCAAGCTCAAATGATCTTCATGAACTACTAAACCTACATTAGTGGAGAGTGGACCCCAATCAAGCCTATGGAAATCCTAGTCCTTTACGGTCTAAGTCATGAATTTCGTTAGTGGACAATCCAATCCGATCGTTGTATAGTTATATTATTGAGTCTCACACTAACACATTTAAAGGATCTAGAATAGCATTCACCATTATTGCATGTTGAAAATCTAGAACATTACATGCTGTGTGTTACCGCCTGAACTCGATACTACTAGCAGTTGTTGAGGGAAAAATAAATAGGCCGTTAGAAGAATTTAAAACTCGCATGTTGTTATGTTTAGATTGTTTTTAGGTCGTTTGTTATTTATTTTGGTTTGTGTATTTTTTTTCATTTTAGTGTGTGTGTTTGGCTCGAGGACTAGCCAAATTTTGAGTTTGAGGGTATTGATAGGTGTGAAAAAACTATCTATTTCCAATCCGAATTTGTTAGTTTTCAAATATGTTTATATAGTATTTTATTATGTTTTAATTAGTTTTCATACTTTTTGTATAAATCAGGTGTGTGGGGCAAAATGATAGGAAACTGGAGCTAAAACGATGAGATCGAACTAAAGCGGTTCGAAGTTACGGTGGATAAACAAGCTTGGAGGCTAAAAGATGAAATAGGCCCATCGCTTAGGCGTCCAGACCACTGCCTAAGCAGTGAAAATACTGAGAAGAGCAAAATGTTACTGACGGATGACCGTTTAGGCGAAGATTCTATCGCCTAAGCGGAAATCCAGTAGAGGACGCAGAAGGGCTACTGACAATCGCTCGCCTAGGCGAAAATTAAACCGCTTAGGCGGAAATCCAACAGAATGTTCTCCCAGTTCACTGCCAACTTCACCGCCTAGGCGATCAGACCAAACTGATCTAACTCCGCCTAGGCGCAATTTCCACCGCCTAAGCGGATTTGCCCTGCACAGTCTTGAGATATTTTTAGGATATTTTTGCTATAAATATCCCCTCTCCTCCCCCTTGGATGGAATCTCTCTTTCCTCTCTTTCACTTTTGAGCCCCTTAGGCTATATCTAAGGGTATAGTTAGGAATTTTAGTGATGGAGCTCGCATCCCAAAGTGGAGAAGACGGCGAATCGATCGTTGAACGTTCTTAGCGGTTTATCTTCGGACGAGGCTAAGTTCTTCGATTGTTTTTCCTTATTTCTTTATCTTAGGAGTATGTGAGCATGTTTATCTCATTCCTTCATGTTTATACGGCTATGACCATGAGTTAAATATGGATTGTAGTAGGGATTAACACTAAATTTATAAATACGTTGTTTGGATGATTTCGGTGTTGCGTTTATGTTTGTTCTTCGTAGTTTGATTGTATTTATCGTATTGTTTGTTTATTATGATTGGATTGATAAATGGAGAATATGGGGTTTTGACAAACCCCGGATTCGGATTAAGGTAAACAAATGCCACGATTCTATAACCTGGTTGGGGTTTGAATCGTGGACAATCGATGACGTGGGGCTAGACACACGCTACCTAGGGTCGTTAAGATGTTGAGGGAGACCTCTTCGTTGACTCAAAGTTGTGTTATATCCCTCGTCTTACACTCGGAAGAGGTGGTGAGGGAGTTTTAGAACGAAAATTATTGATAGGGTAAATACAACGTGACGATCCAATAACCCGGGAGGGAGTTGGATTGTGTGCAATCAATGACGCTGGGTGAGACTCACATGACCTAAGGTCGTTAAGAGGTGGCGGTGGAGTTTACGTACCGAGGTGGCGGTGGAGTTTACGTACCGAGGTTGTCAAATAGGTCAAACAACGTAAACGTGAGTAAATTGGAATTGAACACGTATTTGTAAACACATTAATCCCTATGCAATTCTTCACCCTAAAACATATTAACATATTAGTGTCGTTAATTTAGGATATATTAGTATTAGTTTAATTAATTAAATACATTTGTTTTCGCTTAGATAAACTTAGGTCACGACAAACGTTGTATTCGATAGTAACGACAACAATCCCTGTGGATACGATAACCCGATCTTAACGATCACACTATACTAAAACTTAGATCTCGTATACTTGCGAGTGTAAGTAGCGACGTGTCATTTTGCGGCTACCACCTACCCCGTTCCCAGCTCAGTACGTTCAAGCTCCCCAAGCACATAATCCGGAGCTGAGTTACGTTAAAAGATCGAGTCAATTAAAGCCAAATCTCGCCAGTCTTGAGGGATTTCAAAATCAAGACCTGTATGTAGTGTTGTTTGACACTTACTATGAGCAGAAGTCGCTTTTTGACGAGATGTTCTCCGTGTCTGGCCGAGGACAATAAACTACGCGCTTCTTAGGAGGCAACCCAAGGAAAAAAAGAAGTTAAATCCGTCACAACCGACTTGATTCGGAGGCGAGATTCTCTCGCCTCCCAAGTATGTGTTCTAAACCCCCATCTTCAATATCATGCTTTATGCTTTCATTGAGATCGATGATGGGTCGTTATGGACATTGCCCGTTTTAAGTTCGGGGGCGATGTGTAGTGTGTTTACTATGTTTAGTTATTGTTAGTTGTGTTGTTTAGTATATTTTGTGTATGTTTGTTTAGTGTAGTTTGTGTTTATGTGTTGTTGTTGTTGCATGTTGAGTTTTGAGTTCGTCTGGGCCATTACCCGGTGATGAAATTATCCTCTGGTTGTATGTCGAGGTCAAGGGTAATGCCCATTCATGTGTATTTTGTGTGCTTGGCATGTTGTTTTGGTAAAAGTTATTGTGGATCCTAATTTGCATGAGCACATAGACTCAATGTATTTCTATTCAATTGATTTGAGGCTGATTATCGATTAGCTAAACTCATGACAATTGAAGGATTCTAGAACCTAATTGAGGGGAAGCTTGAGGCAAAATCCTAGGCGAGGTAGTTCAGGAGATATGATTTAGGCATTCCTTTTGTCGCTTGAGCCTTTTAAGCCTATTATGTTATATGTTTATCCCTCGTTACCCTGTCGAAGCCTAAAAACCATTTCAATTCTGAACACATAAATAAATACCATGGCCAACTGATCTTTTTCCAAACCTATATCGCTGAATTAAAGGCACAATTTGAGTGAATCAAGTTAGCATTCGTATATGCAACTTGAAGTGAGCGGTTGAGTATAGGGCGAACTTCTGATTGGTTCGGCATTCGAATACACATTTGTCGCTTTTCTTTCGTTTTCACCATACCCGTGAAATTGTAATAATCGAATAAATTTGGGAGTGTGGTTCGTTTAAAAAAATATATATGTAAATATCGTTAAATTTCGTTTATTTTGATAAGTGAGTACGTCGATCTTAAATGATTGTTTGGGATTGTTTCCAATTTATCTATAGGGGTTCAAGAGTGAGTGTGCCAAGCCTTGAGCCTTGGATAACGTTAAGTTAACGAAGTTAACTCTTTTTTTATTTCGATATACCCTTGCCCAAATGTTCCAAAACCTAACCAAGTCCTTTTGATCTTTATAAACTACTCAGCCTACATTAGTGGAGGATGAAACCCAATCAGGCAGATGAATATCCTAGTCCTTTACGATTTAAGTCTTGAGTTTCATTGGTGGATAATACAATCTGGTATTGGATAGCTATATTATTGGGTCTTGCACAAACACGTTGACAGGATCTAGAATGGCGTTTACCATTATTGAATGTCGAAATTCTAGAATACCACATGGTGTGTTTTACCACCTAAACTCGATATAACTGGGGATTGTTGAGGGAAAAATGTTTCGGTCGGTAGAAGAATTCAAAACTCGTATATCGTTATGTTTAGATTGTTTGTGTTGAGGTTGTTTATGTTATTTAATTTAGTTGTGTTTTTCATTTTAGTGTAAGTGTTTTGCTCGAGGACTAGCAAAATTCCAAATTTGGGGGTATTTGATAGGTATAATTTACCTATCTATTTCTAAACCAAACTTGTTAGTTTTCGAGTGTTATTATAGTATTTTAATACGTTTTAATATATTTTTATTTATTTTTATATAAATCAGGTGTGTGGTGGTGCAAAGGGATGAAAACGAATTATAAACGATCAAATCGGATCAAGAATGGTGGAAGAATGGTGGGAAAACAAGCATAAAGCCAAAAATTCTGAAATACAGCCCACCGCTGCGGCGTCCAGACCACCGCTGCAGCGGTCAATATGAAGAGAAGGCCTTTTTCTAGATGGAAGCCCACCACCGAGGCGGTGAAACAACATAGAGGTCTATGTTTCCATCGCTGAGTCCACCGCCGAGGCCGTGATCAAACTGACATAACCACCGCCGCGACGGTCACTCTGCACACAATCTAGATATTTATTTAGATATTTTTGAGCCCTATATCTTCCTCATCTCCTTTATTTTTAGCCATTAGAGAGCTCCTAGGGTTCGAATAGGGTTGAGAGGTTTTTGGGGAATGCTCCACCAAATCCGAAAGAGAAGCGATCTCGGAACAGTTTTAGCGCCAAATCTTCGGACTACGGCTAGTTTATCTCATTTATTTCTTTATTTCTTAACTTTGGATTATGGTTTGAGCATGTTTAGCTCTTTTATCATCGTATACATGGTTATGGCCGTTAGCTAAACGAATATTGTCTAAGGATTACTATAATTTATGAA
The DNA here is from genome assembly GCA_016647705.1 of Eucommia ulmoides. NCBI lineage: Eukaryota > Viridiplantae > Streptophyta > Magnoliopsida > Garryales > Eucommiaceae > Eucommia > Eucommia ulmoides. Next base: position 23,127,341 of record CM028330.1, on the reverse strand, counting down.
TATGTGGTTTTGAAATCAGTGTTTTGTTAATGGTTGTTCTTCGTTATTTGATTGTGTTTGTCGTACTTGTATTTTCATATATGCTTGTTTAGATATATTAAGAAATCGGGGTTTGACATTCGGGAGAGGTAACCGCAGTTTCAGACTAGGGTTTAAACACAACGCGACGATCTAATAACCCAGGAGAGAGTTAGAGAGTGTGCAATTAATGATGTTGGGGAAAGACTCATGTGACTGTGTGTTGTAAAAAACACTTGAGGGGGACTTCGTCATTAACGCGAAGTCACATATTCATTCATTTGTCACTTGGGAAAGGGAGTAAATGAGTTTACGATACAGAGATTGTCAGATAAGTTGAACATCGTTAATGTAAACTAAACGAGATCAAATATATTTAAGTAAATGAAGTTAATCCCTAGATAATCCATTCCCATAAACATCTCATATTAGTAATATAATATAATTAGATAAATTAGTATTTAATATTAGTATATTATTAATTATAAACTTCATTTTTTATCGCCTAGATAAAATTAGGTTATGATAATTATGGTACTCGACAATATTCTCCACCAATCCCTGTAGAAATGATAACCCTTACTCTTCCCACTCTACTAAAATTTGACTCGTACACTTGCAGTGAAAATAGCGACGTAATTTATGCGCCACCACTTACATTCTCTCCATCCAAAATGAGTAAGGTATATCGCTAGGAAAGTACGTCGATCACTTCATCCAAGAAGCGAACACTTGAGATGAGCTCCCTGAGGGAATGTCAGTGACCGTATTCATTTATGAGCTATGCTACCTAAGGTTATCCTACGACCTTTTGCAAATCCCTAAGTCAACCTCGATTAGGCGTTAGACTGCAACACCCGCTTCGACAACACCAATCAACGAGTAGCAGTTAACAAGAAGCGGTAAGGGAACCAGAAGAAGAAAGGCAAGAATGAAGAGGGTCCTAACCTAGACCCAGGGTTAAAAAGACTACAAGCAGAGGGGTGTCGAGGACCTCTACCCTGGGACACAAGAATGTTCTCGCCCCCAAGACACCAAGACTATACCGAACTCACCGTCTCCGTCACGACGATCTTTGTGGAAAACTCTGGGAAGGACTTCTTTCCACCTCTCCCACCCTTAAGAGGAAAGCTAATGCATAGGTTTATAAATAAGTAAAATGAATTCCACCGGAAGTGCAGGCAATCCATTGACAATTTCTTCTAGATCTATGAGGAGATTGAAGCCCAATCCAGGGGCTATTTGGGAAATTTATTCTAGAGAGTGGACAGAGAACAATGGTTAGAAGTTGATTGCTACGACGAGCACCAACCTGGTCAAATGAGAAGAGAAAATAGAGGGCGACTACCGGATAAGCAGGATGCCACCGAGGATGACGATTCTCAGCGTATGGATGAAAATATTAACGTCATCTATAGTAGATTCAACTCAGGAGGAGATACCTTCTCCTCCCGCAAGACCCACGAGCATCGAGAAAATAGGAAATCCAGCGAGAACGTGTATTAGGAAAGCATTGTCAATGCCGCATTGTACAATGTCATATCTTTCAACAAGGTCGACTTTTGTGGAGTGCATGTGCATCACGATGACACCCTGGTGATCACATCTCTCGTCAATTACTTCAAAACCAGGTGGATATTGGTGGGCGGAGGGGGCTCTGCGGATATCTCAGTTAAATAGGCATTCAACAAAATAAAGATGGATCTGAGCAAGGTACAACCCCCAAAGTCTTTCTTGGTCGATTTAGGTTGCCTTCAAACCTTGCATAGTATTATACATGTGTAAACTAAAACCGTATAAACCCTATTATAGGATAGAATAGGTTGTCAAACAAATAACAATAATAAGAAAATCGAATATATCTTCTGAAGGTTTATCTTTGGGACTTAAGAATTGCTGACAGTTCCTCTTCCAATGTTGATGTATAGTTACAAAACTTTTTCTTCTCGTGTATCTTTCATTTCTTTGACTTTGTATTTGCTTTCAAATAAATATTTTTTTATACTCTTCTTTCAATTTTTCCATTTTGAAGGAGAAGGATTGTCCACTATGAGCAGCAATTTTTAGACTTTTTCAAGGTCCCTTCGGTAGAGTTCAACATGTTCAGAAGCTCAGCTAGTCACTTATAACTTGTTCTTGTTAATATTCACCACATGCAGATTCAAAGAGTTTGGAAGCTACTGTAGAATAAGGTTTACGTCAGGTTGTGGTCCAACGGTGGCCTAAACCTTTCCAATTCCTTGACGAGGTTAAACATCTTTAACATATGGTCTGTAACCAATTATCCTCTTATCAACTTGTCCCTAAAAAGCTCCGTCGAGAACTTTTACCTTGCAGTGTGACTCGTAATAGATAGATTTTAGGTGTCTTGTAATCGCATATGAACTCGGCATGCCTTGAACTCTTTATGGAGCTAATTACTCATTAACGATATAACATAGCCTGGAGCATTCTTGTCATCATCTATCCATTTCTGGATAGTTACTTCCAACTTACTAGCATTAGCCTCGTAGACACGGGCAATGAACCATCCAGGACGTAGTCAAACTTGGGAGACATTAAAATAAATTTTAATATCCGAAGACAATTCGAGAAGTTGGGTACAATCAAAGTATTTTAATCAATAATATTTTGCAAAGGTTTACACATTCGATATACACATAGACAAAATAAATGCAAGGAATAAGTTTAGAAGAAAAATAATGTACGTTGATTTAGATTTTATGGTCTTTTTTGAATTTAAATGTACTCGAACTAAATTTTTTGGATCTAATATCCCGCTATGAGAAATGAATACATTCTAAATGTTTCTTATGGGGAATTAGATATCCATTATTGTCAGTGGGACTCACATTATTTGAGTATTGGCTACGAATCCCACGTGGACAAGTAACTCTTACTACTTATATTTGGTAAGATCCAATTTTTTTTGGTCTCTAGTTTGCATGAACCTCATACTATCAGGATTCTTACCTCCGTAGTTAAGCTTCATTGACCTAGCACGTATTGAAGTCTACCAGACTTTTCATGCTATACCAATAAAAATAAGTCATTGAGAACCCCATTACCCAGGCATAATCTTGTACTATCAAGTATTAGTCATCTTTGGAATTACAGAATTCCAACCTGAACTTATTCATGGTTACGTACATTTCATATGCATATGCTCATTGGCCTCCTCTTCGTCTTCTTAAATTACAACAAACTTTAATTAAAGATTGGGATACATTTGCATAGAGAAAAGAGAATCGAGATAAGAGAATCCTATGAGAGAAATAAAACAGGGCTTGTTGGATAGTGAAAATTAATTAATAATTAATTAATTAATTCAAATAATAATATTTTTTCTCTATAAAGAAATTGTGTCTTTACAACATTTCCACTAACTATGTTTGACGTCTACCGTCATGTCATAAGTATATTCGATTGACATGAATTTAATCTATAAAACCCCCTAAATTGCAATTACCGTGCTATTCAATCTCTCTATCTTTGTGATCTTGAAAGAATCAATAAGGTATGAATAAATTCAAAACCCCTAGTTCGATCATATGTATCTAATTAATAATATAATTCATCTTGTGATACTAAATAAAATTTCATGTCAATTATCAAACTGACCTATCCACCAACTTTATTTGAATTATATTAATTTAATCACATATGATACATTTATCTTTGTCACTTGAATACTTCACTTAATACTATCAAAACATAAAGACACATATATACATATGGTTGTTCAGTATCTCAAGTTTAAATGTCACAAGAACCATCACAACTCACTTACCATATTGGAATATAGATGATGGTCACGTTCAAACCCTTACTACAACTTAGTAAGTTCTCTTATAGTTGTTTTATTGTCTCACCCTAAGGGTTCTAAGATTCATCATTTTGAATTAAAAAAAATACCAACAAGCTAGTCTAATCGAATTGTTATCAACTTAACAATTCTAAACGACTTGGAATATTTAGTACTAGTGTATAAATTGTGCCTGAAGGCACGGATGTAAAACAAAAAGACAAAAAAATAATTTTTTTGACATTATCTCTTCTGTTTATACATATTTCATTTGAACATCAATAATAATAATAATAATTAAATTTCATTGAAAATCATAAGTATCATTTCATCCATACTATCGATCCCTAATAAGAAAAAGAAAGATTATACGTTCTTTATAAATATACATTATTTATATACCTGCATAGAGCGTCCGACAGATTCTTTTTTTTTACTTCATCTACACCGTAAAAAATGTTTAAAATACCAAAAAAAAAATAGACATGAATCATAGTCCTAGAAATCAATCAATTATTTTGACCATAAATTAGAACAACCAAAATACATAAGAGTTATTAACTAACTTGTATTGAATGAAATATTTATTGATGATAAAATAAATTAACCATCAAATTGTTAAGTTTTTTTTTTTTTTAGTCAAATAATTCTAATGAACCACAATTAGATACAAATTAAATAATACATATACAAATTTTAAAAAAAAAATGACAACTCCAATTATTTATACAACATATTCAAAGTTCGACTGTTGACAATTCAATAAAATTTCGCCAACAATTCAAAAAAAATAACAAACCACCATTTGTTTTTCAAATTCTCAACTCCGAACTTCCAAGTAAACACAAAAATAACCAACATTTCAAAATTTTAACATAACTTTTTGTTTTTACAATATTCCCAAACACTCTGGTTTTTTAAACAACATAAAAATAATTAATAATTTAAAGTTAACTAATTTTTTCAAAAGAAAAGACTGTCTTTCTTTATACAACATTCCCGTCAGTTACAACATTTAAAACGCTTATTGTGCACAAAAATCTAATACAAATAGACTTACATCAATTGAACCCGATTGCAAGTTAAAAAATGCAAATAACCACTCGAACCTGATTTGAAACAAAAATTAGAAAAAAAGAAATGTGAGAGGATAAACAGATTGACATAAAAAGAAATTACCCCTCCAATTGTAGATATATAACTCCTCATAGTTAGTATTTCATGCCTAAAAATCTATTTAGAAATAGGACAGAAAATAAGATAAAAACATGCCTGAAAGCATTATTATATTACATTAAGAAATAATCTCATTACAAATACAAACATTTGAAAAACCCTTCAAGAAAAATGTAGCTAAACAAAAACTCCTATAAAATGGATTCAAAATTCACCTCCTTCCGTCTATTTTTGAAATGGCATTTGAGTTACCACAGCCATGTCATCAATAGTTGAAATGGCATTTGAATAAACTCCACCAACAATCTCTGCAAAAAATGAAAAATAGTATGACGGATTAAGTAAATGAGCCCAATAAACAGAGAGAGAGCAAGAAAATGTTTAACATAGAAAATCGTTATCCACCATTAGAAAATGAAAAAACATAAAATTAGAAACAAAAAAAACTTTTAAAACAAATATAATGAAGCATCGCTTGGTCTGCTGAGATGGAATTTAGAAGCTCATTGGCGACGATTAAGCATAACAATTAATTTTGACCACAAACATTTGAGATATGGATAAAAAATAATTAATTAGTTAATAAAACTACTTAATAAACTTTTTCATTAGATATAAAATTCTCAAGCATTTTTATGAGGTCTTTATTTTTGCTTCAAAAAATAGGAAAAAATAAACAAAGGTTGATTAAAAAAAAATTGAATAATAGAATAAATAAAACATATTAAACACAAAAAACAAAAACAAAGAACATAATGGCTCGCACTATTTGAATTTTTTTTTTTTTTTTTTTGATGATATTCCCACACTTTTAGGAACAAAAAAAATAATATAAAGGAAAATGATCATTAAATAACATATACTCTCGTTTGGATGAAGCCATAGTGCCATTTTTTTGCGAGCCATAACAAATTTTGTTACCAATCGGATCAACATCACATAACAAACCAAATATTAAATTAATAAAAGATAAAGAGAATCAGAAAAACATTGATAGAAAATGTTCATGTTTTTCTTATACCGACATAGAGCTTCTGATAGATTCTATTTTTCGCTTTAGCAACACGTTAAAAGGTCAAAAAATACAAAACAAACCTCACCAAAAACAATAACAAAAACATTAATGATTTCCAGAAGAAATAATGTCAAATAAGGAAAAAAAAATTGTCTTTTTGATCAAATTCATTCACGATTAAGCAAAATGCCACTCGAAAAGAGTTCAATTGAAGAAAACTCTAAAAACATATCCCATGTATCTTCGAAAAACCTTAGAAACAAATTTAAAAAAAAAAAATAGATGGGGAAGATAATTTTTCAAACAATGTTCCTAGAATCTGTTATTGTTGGAGGAAAATATTTGGTTGAATAACTATGAACTGGTATGAATAACTGATTTTAGGTAACTAAACTGGGAGATGAACATAAACCTATAATCAACCTTTAGACAACAAAAATCCCTTCCTATTGGGTCAGTATCTATCCACATCAACTCTCAAATGACTATTATTCTTAAACTATTTCAAAAAATCGCACACCAAATAAATCTTAATATACAACCTATGAGCATATTCTCATAATCTGAACACAGTAGAGTTTCAACTTCCATCCACGTGTTATCACTCACTGCAGCTCATCACTCACATACAAAAGTTAAAACAGAAGTCATATGAGAAATTTTCTAACAGAAGTCTTGATGAGATTATAAGATTATCGAAAATAATATGAGTCTTCAAAATAGAAAATAGAAAATCATTTTAATTAAAACAGAAGTCTAATACAGTTGTAATGTAAAAAAAAATATCATCAATGGAAATCTAAATTGATGAATGGAACCCTAAATCGCCAATTGTTTTTGAACAGAGGAAAAACATGGACATGCCTTGCAAAGAGAAATTTTCTAACAAAGGGAAAGTTGTGTGTGTGTGTGTGAGAGAGAGAAAGAGAGAGAGAATGAAACTTACCTTGCAGTTACCCAAGTCGGTGATGTAATTGCATGGCGAAGCGTGGTGGTGGAAGTTCAACTGAGCGTGATGGTGGTTCAGTGCAATGAAGCATGCTTGACTTTCGAAGGCTTTGATCGACGCCATTGGGAGCTAGAAACAGCCAAATATCAGAGAAGGGTCATCAACAAAATAATTCATCAGCAATAAATAACGGGGTGAATTGCAATAACAAAAAATAGTACTAAAGAGAAATATATCATCACTTGGCAATTAATATATGAACAAAACATAAACATATTTTGTGAACATAATTAGAGGCCATAACTTTGAAAGCAATGTTTCAAAGAACATCAAAGAACATAATTAGATGCTATGTTTCATTAGATGAAAGCAATCACGTAGCTTTCTTGTTCATAGATCCACAGTTGTCCCCAGAAAACATAAATTTGTATCGAAATTTGACAACATTTCGGTTTTATTTCAAGAAAAAAAATGGAAATGCAGTGGAAACAAATTCTTTCCCCATAATTGTATTTATGATACTGATCTCATTCAAAGAATATAAAAAATACAGTAAATAGCAGCGTAAGAAGGGAGATCCAAAATCAAACCGAAAATGGAAAAGATCATGAAAGTAGTCGATATCTGAACGACTCTTCTGCTACCAACATTTTCACTGCATTTCTCATTCAAAGAATATAAAAACTATTACAATCATAAGTTTTTTCCAACCAAACATGACCGCTTCAGAACACGTAATGACTGAGAATAATGACTTACACAGAAGCAGTAGTACCAATAACTAAACCGAAGATCCAATCAAGCAGCTTGCTGATACCATGATTTAAGAATTTTTATTTGTTTTGTGGTCGAATTGAGAAGATTCTGAATAAAAAAATAAAATGAAACTGATCAAACAAATATCACAGTTCAAGAAATTTTGGTAATGAACCCAGCCAAATCGGACCTCGATCTGGCCAATTGGAACAAATAGTGGCTACGATGACAAAATAGAGTATGGGGTGGACAAATCGTGGACAAATTATTCTCACCAGATCACGATGGAAAAATACCAATAATCAAACCAAATTTACTCTGCTCAAGAAAAAAGTAAGATCAGAAAATCAGAACTAAAAAAATCAAATCATGGATTTTGTCAATTGAGAAAACTGGAAGGGTTAATCGAAACTGAAACCCTAGGATTAGGATTGCGAAATAGGAGATGAGGGAGGAAACAAACATTGGTGATCTAGGGAACCATGGCGGAGTGGTTCGACGGCTAAGATTTTGATGATTTCTTCATAGTGCGTGGAGATGTCTGGCGAATGGAGCAACGATGACAGCTTGGCGGTGTGCGGCGATACCCATTTCCGCCGCACACCACCAACGTCGTTCATTGGGGTTCGGATCAGGAGTGAGAGTGAGAAGCGAAAGGCCAGATCTGGAAAAAAAATTAGGGTTCATCTCTGAACCCTAATGATGATGAACTGCACCGGTGGTGTGCAGCGGAAATGGTGGTTCTGGAGGGAGAACCCGAATTATTTTTTTCAGATCTAGCCTCTTGATTCTACCCCAGGCTCAAGTTGGTGACGGCGGCGGCGGCGGTTGTTGTGGTTGGATTTTCCGTCGGCAACATAGATGAGAGAAAGGGTAGAAAGCTTTTCAGATTTAAGGTTGATTTGGGCCGGTTGTTGCCTTGCCGCCTAAGCCGATCAAATAAGAAGCTTCGCCGCTGCCGTCGTCTAGGGAAGAAGCAGCTTGTGTATGTGTGAGAGAGAGAATGGAGAGGTCAGATCGCAGAATGAGAGAGGGGCAGGCCAGATCTAGTAAAAAAGAAGAGGAGAGTGAGGTTTGATTTGGTGATAATGTATCTCAGCCCTTGGATATTAGATCCAAAGGCCTAAAAAGTTTTCCGCCCAAGAAGATACTGTAGCTACTGTTGGACATTTTCAAACTCACTCTTGATTTATATTATAGATAAAACTGATTTGATGGCTACCAATGTCTTTAATGTTTGTGTTTTGATCCGACGGCTCTCTTTATAAAAGAGCTGATTTATTATATAGATATTAGTTAATAAATGTCTTACATCTCACTTTAATTACCCTTAAAAGTTAAGACATTTTAATTAGATATCCATACCTAAGAGGTGTTAGTCTGACTGGCAAGAGGAGGAGCATCTTTTCTATGTCAACCAAGGTTCGACTCTCTTGGGAAGCACTACGTAAATTAAATCTTGAATTTAATCCTGAATGCACCAAGTCGAAGTAGGAGAGTGTTCCTTTAAGATCGCCCTGTGAGGTGATTAGTGGAAGTGTGCGTAAGCTGGCCCCGACTCACCTTACTGTAAAACCCAAAATAAATATCCATATTTGTGGTATTAATAATAATATTATACAATCGAGTAATAAAGCAAAAAATATCATTTCATTAACAAATACTTGATATATTTTAATTTTATAGAAAAATCAATTAAAAGGTAAAATCGGATGCTCGAGCCTCGCGTCTGATTAGCTAGTTGGTGAGGAAGTGAGATGGAGACTTGGATATGTAGTTGGTTGTCCTGAGCAAGTCAAATCAAGAGACGAAAAAGGAAATAGGAGAAACAAGATCAGTTGGGCTAAGAGATGGTTTACTCGCTGAATCTTCAGTACCACTACCCGAAGTTGCTTGTTGGATTCTATTCATTGCGAGACTACACCAACCGTAAGTAACTTGTTCTTAGGTCAAAGAGGATACTTGACCCGTATAATTTGAGAATTTAAAATGAGAAGTAAAATTTCAAAACTTGTAGCCCATTATTTGTAGAAGATGAAGAATTCAATCCCCTTCCCTAACATATATACCCCACATGGCATATTGGTCCAACCCTTCTTTGGACCCGAAGCATAGCAAAATTTTTGTAACACCGGACTACCCTTTACCAACAGAATAAATATTCCCAACAGAATCGAACAAACATTAATCCATAATATAGTAAGTCTAGCTACATCCAATGCAATAAAATTACATTGTATTTCTTTTTTCTGAATCAATTTTCTGATACAGCTTTGTACAAGAAATTATTTTACAAACTTTAACGTACAATTTCCAACTTTTCATAGGGAAAATGCAGAACTCTAAACCTCAAGTACGAAGCAAAACTGTTTCCATTCAAACCCAAAATTAAAAAGCAAATATCCAACCAAAAGAGAAAAAAAAAAAAAAAAAAAAAAATTCCCTCCATGAACTGACTTAATTTAGATGAAGGGGCAAAAAACAAGAACATAAAGCTAAAATTTACATTCTTAGAGACCATAAATATTTTATAAGGTTTATGTCCTATTAAAAAACTTGTAAGAATCCAAGAAAAAGGAAAGTCGGGCTTGCCCACTTGACAGAGATCTCATCACTTAGCACACAGGGAAGGGAACTGGGCAACGTCTTCAATGGAGAGCACTTTCACATTGTTCATCATGAAGTTGCTTCCACCGAATCCTCCACCCCTACCACGGCCACGTCCTCTCCCATGTGTCCCATGGTAGTAGTTTTCCCCATCAGCAGGCTTCAGAAACTCATTTATGCTGACAGACTGCATCAAACAGACAAAAATGGGAACAGAAACTGAAACATGAGAATAAAGAAACAGCACCCAGATTCTTAGAACGAATCAAATATTATGTATTAGGAGATGACCTTTAGTGTCATGGACTCTCCTCTTATAAGTACTTTGCACATGCATTGCATGCATAATTCACAAGTTACTCAACTACAATTGTTCCCAGATTTTTGTTTATATTCCTTTTTTAATGGAACAGAATCAGAAATCCAGAATCAGTGTTCCTGATCCTATTCTATGTTCATATCCCGAAAAACAATAAAAGCCCACAACAAAATATGGCAGCAGATTTACGTTAAAAGAATAAAATTTTAAGAAACTGCAGGTACCTTTTTGGCTCTCTCTTCCTTTTCAGCAGCCTCCTTGCGCTTATCCTTTTCAGCCCCCTGATATAAAATTCACAAGCCAAATCCATAAAAGGGTTCCTCATTATATGATCCTCTTATCATCTTTTTTTTCTTAAATAGTTTTCATCTGATTTTTAGAAAAAATTATTTTTTCAGTTGAATATAACCAATCAATCTAATTGATACTAATCAAAAGCCAGTAAAGTAAAGAAGAAAATAGGAACCAAAAACAATAAGGTAGCATTTGGTTTAAAGGAAATGAAACCACAGAATTAAAATTCAAAAAGAACCGATGCAAAAACTTGAAAATTTTCCCCCTGATAGACCACTATAAATTTAATTGCTTTATCGTTATAAAAGTAAAGCATTGATGGAATTTGGAAAATAAATAAAAAGTGAAAGCATAGAGTTCAAATGTTTTTACCAATTTAATGAAGATTTCATCATCATTCTTCTTGTTGGAAAGCAGTCGCATAGATTCAAGCTCTCTATCCAGATCAACTTTCCGTTCTTCATTCTTCAAAGCCAACAACGCCTTCCTCTTTTCTTCGAGTACTTTCTGGTACTCCTCGAGAGTCATCTCCTATTATTACCCAAAAAAGAAAAATCAGAAAAAAAATAAATTAGGCACCGTTTGGTAACTATGGAATACTTTCTATAATTAAACAAAGAAACACTTTCACTTGAAAGCCTAAAAAGCGTATTTGGCAACGCAGAGATGATATTCTTTAAAACACAAAACTATTGCTATTTTAACTTGTACATAAAAAAAAAAAACAAAAGAAAAAAAGAAAAAAAAGAAAAACAAAACAAAACTTACAAGGTGTAATCAAATGGTGCCTAAATAAATCCCCACAAAACCAGTAATCTTGCACCAAGAAATGAATCTGCATATGCCGTTTGCAAGGTTCAAACCACCGTTTACCAAGGTTTTAAATCGCGGTATCGGGTTACGTAACAGTAACGGTCGCGGTGTAACGGTATTGGGAGTATCGGCCTGTCCGTAACGGAAATCGGCCGTAACGGTCGTGAATTTTTTAAAATCACTAGAACATCCCCAAAAACTCAATAAGAATAATTGTTTCACTCATTTAACCTTTAATAAACACATTATAATAGATCTTATGACATTTTAAGGTTATATACAATACAATAAAGACATAAAAAATACGAAAAATCATCGTACTTAACAATTTTAAAAGAATAAGATGATGCACACAATACTTAATAAAAATATATTACACAAATATAATAAAAGAGTAAATTGTACTTGTACATCATATTACAAAAACAATACACTCGTATAAAATTATCAATACCAAAACGAATTGCGCGCAGGCTCTTCATAGTCGGCATCGGCATGATCACCACTCTGATTTTTTTGTGCAGCACCATAACCACCAAAGTAGTTAAAGGTGCAATGATCATAAATGGTGTTGCTAGGGCCACTACCACCGGTACCGCTAGATTCTGCTCTTTCTTCGCAGTGACCGAAAGTAGAACTTGAACTCTCTTGATGTGGAGGAGGGACACCGTATTGGTAAGAAGGTGGTGGTGGATATGAGTATCCGGTAGTAGGAGGTTGTGGGTATCCTAAAGGACCCATACCCACATAATGTGGCGCCGAAACATATTCCGAAGAGGGATAATAAGGGTAAGGATATGGTTGTGGTTGACGCCACTGATGATAATTATCCCCTTGATATCCATATCCGTATCCTCCAACTCCAAGCATACCAAAGCGGTTTTCCATGTCATCATATTCTTCGGAATTTGAGGATTGTGGGTTTGGTCTTCTTCTTGATGATCCAATTGCATTAGAAACAGAATGCCTTCGTAGCTCACTAATATCCCCACGTTCGACATTGTCTGAAAATCCAGCCATTCCTAACTCTCCATGATACGGCGATTGTCTAGTGTCTCCTCCACCTCCACCTCCACCATTATCACCACTAGACTCTCCACTAGGTGGGCTCAAACCACAACCACTATCAGTATCACTTCCATCTCCAGATGGACTATCACTTTGCCAACGTCGAGGTGCTTGGCTACTGGAAGTAGCGACCTCATCATCGCTTACGTCTAACCATCTGGAGTTGTCCTGATCATCTAACAATGGTTCTTCTCTCTCTTGAAGCCATGGAGATAGTGGATCATCTTCTTCAAAGATATAATCCAAGTTTATAGGGTTGAAGCTGTCTTCAATTTCACTTTGGCTTAATCTCGTAGCATGTCTAATTTTCAACCTCATATTATAAGCCACGTAAACAAGTTTATTCAGTTTTTGATACTTTAGACGATTTCTCGTCTTTGTATGTATCAAATTGAATGTGCTCCAATTACGCTCGCAATTAGAAGACGATGTTGTTTGACTCAACACTTTAACTGCAATCTCTTGAAGTTCAAGGGCAGATGCACCAAAGTGGATCCACCATTCAGCTTTAGAAACAATATGAATTAAAACGATACGAAGATTGAGATTCTTATATTAATAGTTAATTGTTCATTGTATTACCTGGATTTGTGCGTGTTACTGCTTTTTGAGCCAATACTGTCCCGAAAGAATGTTCTTTATCACGAAACATCATAATCTATATTTAGAACGTAACAAATCAAAAACCCAAAAATAAAACATATAAAACTTAGTAACTTGTTAGTCGCTAGTTGTTACTTAAAACAAAAAAAAAAAGAACTAACTTGATTAATAGCTTGAATTTGTTTATCAATATTCGGCTCCAATCTTTGAATCACTTTTTGAACTCCCTCCATTACCTCTCTATGGTCAGAAAGTTTACCACCATATTGAAATTGAGGATTTAAAAAATAACCTACATGAATTCAAAACAAAAAGCACATTTTGTTAAAGGAAGTTTAATTCTAACAAGTAACAAGAGTTTTTAAAATTGAATTTACAATTAGTCAATTACTTACCAGCCGCATGCAAATCATGGTGTAATTGGAATTGCCATCTTTTGTCGATTATTTTCCAATATTTTTTGTAGTAACGACAATTTTTTTTAATGGCCATCTTCGCTTTGTCCATAGCTTCATAGACAAATCCCATTGTAGGCTTCTCATCTCCATCAACAAGCCTAAGCACCCTCACCAATGGTTCTTGAACTTTTAAAATTTCTGAAGCTTTTATCCAAAAACCATTGTCGTTCACAATTTTTCTAACTTTTTTTCCACAGTCTTCCTTCGCCCATCTTTTGCTTTTCCACTCATCACAATTAAACATATTTTGTAAGGCATTCTTATACCTTACAATGCTTTCCAGCATAATGAAATTAGTGGCAAAACGTGTGATCCCGGGGCGTAATAACTCTTTTCTTTCAGTAAATCTCTTCATAAAATCAATAACCCAATTAGAGTTATAAATGAAGCGTGATATTCTTCTTGCATCATCCAAGACTTTCAGCACATTTGTTTTCTCTCCAATATCTTTCAATATCAAATCAAGGCAATGTGCAGCACAACCTGTCCAATATAAATTTGGCCTTTTTAACATAAGTTTTTTCCCCGCCGCTTTTATTGCAGGCTCATTATCAGTGACGATTTGGACAATATATTTTTCACCAATTTCATCTACCACCTTGTCCATAAGCCCGAAGTAATAATCGGCAGTTCTGCTAACAACATCGGTGGCATCCACTGATTTATGAAAAACAGTCCCCCGATTACTATAAATCAAAAAATTGATAATGTGCTTCCGGGTAGGTCCGCTCCATCCATCACACATGATCGTAACGCCCCTTTCCTCCCAACTTGGTTTATGAGCTTCGATCCACTTTCTCAATTCTTCATATTCTCTAGGTAAGAAAACTTCAGTCACCTCGTAAGGAGTAGGGACTCACTCCTTTTCCAACCTCCCTTGCAACATCCAACATTGGCTCAAGCCATGGCGAATTAACAACGTTTGTTGGCAAATGTGTGTATAACACAAATTGACTAACTGCGACCCCTAATTTTTTCCTCAACCCTTTTATTACCCTTGTTGAGATCTTTTGTTGTTTGGGGGCTTTGCTACGATGTAGATCAACATCAATCTCGGCCAACCGTGCTTCAGGTAAAGACGAATCAATCCAACTTTTTTTCGAACTCGATTCACGGACAGTAGAAGATCGTCGAAACATATTAGCAATGCGAGTAGTAGTGCTTCCCCGTTTGGTGCTTTCACCAACCCCGCTATTACTCCCGGTCTCATATCGGTTGCCTGTATCCCTCCTATATCTCTCCCTATCTTCTTCTTCTCTATGCAACCTCATACTTTCTTTTCGTGCATAAGCCATATCCGGATCATCCGAGTTATCATCATCACTCAAATCGTAAGGATTATCTTGATCACGTTGAGAAGCTCGAATTTGTTCAATCACTTCTTCTCTTTGTTTTCTTTTATCCATTTTTTTCTCCAAGTTACCTTCAAGATGTTTCATCATAAGCGTTCTAACATCGGCACTAACACTTTGGCATGGAGCTACTTGACCCTTTTTGGCCGCCAAGTGTTGCTTCAATCTAGTTATTCCACCACTTATCTCTCTACCACAAAATTTACATTTTAATTTGTGTCTAGAACCACTAATAGGAATCCCGAATTTCCATCCAATATCATCACTAGGAGGATGTGATCCTTCTTCACCCGACATTGTTAAATTTTAATTTTCTGCAATTTACATACACAAATTTAATTCATACTATTTATTAAAATTATAATTGAAGCTAATTAACACTACATTATATATATATATAATGTGATAAATAATAATGACAAAAAAAAAAATTGCTACAAAAATATAAGTTAAAAAAATTTAGGACTAAATTGTAATTGTAAAAAAGTTAATTAACAATTTTAGGACTAAATTGTAAACAAAAAATATTTTTAAACCCCTTAATTATTTCTAAATTACAATTTCTAAATAATTTTAATGACTAAAATACTAATTTCAGCCCCCAAATCAAACACCCCCAATTGCCCAAATCGTGAAATCCCTAACACGGTAACACCCGAATGGAGAGAGAGAGAGAGAGAGAGAGAGAGAGAGAGAGAGAGAGAGAGACAAACGGAGCGGAGGCGAGACCGGAGCGGAGGCGAGACGGCGACGGCGACGGCGACGAGCTACGACGCGAAGGAGAGGAGACGTCGCCGGCGACGCGAGAGCTACGTTCGGCGGCGTTGAGCTGTTTCTGTTAGACGAACCCGACGAAATCCTCAACGTTCGACGAAATCCTCAACGTTCGGTAAGTGTTTGGTTATCTTCTACTACTTTTTTCTCTTCCTTCCTCAATTATATGAAGAATCTTTGAACGTGGAAGAAATCTGAAAAGTGTGCGCGAAATCAGGAGTCGGTCGGTCGGTCAGTTGTTCTTTACAGACTGTAACGGCCGTTAACTGCCCGTATCGGCCTGTATCGGCCCATATCGGCCCGATACGGGGCGATTCAGCCCTAGATGCCGGAATCGGCCGTGTATCGGTATCGGCCTACCCATTTTCCGGTACGAATCGGCCGTTACGGTACGTAACGGCCGATATTTAAAACCCTGCCGTTTACGTAATGAACAAAGGAAAATAATGTGGGCTCAAAATTTGGGAATGAGAAAATAAGGTGGCATTGGTTCCCAGATTTAGGTTTCTGTTCCCCCAAATTTGTTCTAAGAATCTGGGATCACGACAGAAACAGATTTATTTGTTCCCATATTTCTGTTTCTGTTTTTAGGAACAGAAACAAAACCGGACGAATGGAAAGACTAAACAACAGGGCATAAACATCCTTGGCCTAGGAGTCTAGGCCAAAGCTCCCTCTTGCCCTAGAAATTCTAAGCTCCAAACAGCACAAGCATATAATTTTAGGTGGCGTTTATTTATTGTTTCCAATACAATTTTTTGTTTCTGTTCTCAGAAATTTGTTCTAAAAAAAATCTGGGAACAAAACAATGTACTCAAAAAAACATTAACCTTATCCTCAGCCTCCTTCTCTTCTTGCTCATTCACGGGATTCTCGTTGTTTGCAGCTCCAGCATTTTCCTCTGCCAATGGTTTCTCAGTATCCACATTCTTCTCACTTTCAACAACAGTTTCTTCACCCTCCCTAGTTTATAATAAAAATCAAATATGTTCAGTGATTATACAAATAGCTCATGCCCTTAGGGTCAGCTTGGTTACAAAGATTGCAAAACAAAAGGATAGACCGAAAACTGAATGCATACACATTTTCAATCAACAGATGGAAGAAAGTTGTGTTCCCTTCTTTTTTGTTTGTAGAGTTGATAGAGAAGTGTAGGGATGGAGGAAAAATGAGACCGGAAAAAATTATTATTTGCCTATATTTGAAAATTTTGAAATGATTTGTGGACATAAAAGTAAATTCAAAACATTCCATCTGATTTTTCTCAGAACATGGAGAGGAATATGTTTTGTAGCCATTTTCTTTCTAATTTTCCATTTCACTTGTTACCAAACAAGAAAAAATGCACATTCCATCCAGTTTTCACACTCCCAATTTCCTTCCATCCTATTTTCTAAGAAGCCCTTAAAAATTCTTAACTTCAAATAAAAAGTTAAAGATTGCAAATACTAACAGTGCAACTTCTTCATTGGGTGTTCCCCAGTTCCCACGGCCTGCACCATCACGTTTAACTTCACTTCTGAAAAAAAAAACACCACAAAAATAGGGGAAATTATAATATATCCATGAAATAATTCACTTATAATTTATCCCTATTTATTCTTTTTATTTTCTAGTACTCTAGATAAGCTTTTTTGTCATTCGTCAATATAACTATACAAAATTCATCTAGTTAATATCAACTAGATGTTTAATTTGTATATTTATATCATAGTTAAAATCAACTTTTTTTACTCACGTGCACAGTGAGATTCAAACTTTAAACCACATGTCAAGGAAAGAGTAGACCTTACCATTAGACCACTCCTAGAATTTCAGGTTAGTTAAGATCAACTAAAATGTCAGTAAAATCTAAAACATAAGTGGGTAAAAACGAGGAAATAAGTTACTATAAAAACAAGACAAAAATTTAGGGGAAAAAATTACTAACCCACGGCCAGTGGCACTGCGGCGTTCAAACACCCTGCGGGGAGGACGATCCCCTTCTTCCGCTTCTCCATTTCCGAAACCACCACGGCGGCCACCACGAAAACCACCGCGAGGCCCAGCGTAGCTGCGTCTCTCTGGCTGCTTTCCGGCATCTCCATCTTCCGGACCACCAGAAAATCCGGTGTTGCCAGTGAATGCATTCTCGTTGTCGGCAGAATCGCGATAGAATCCACGGCCCCCACGCCTGTGACTGGTCCCACGTCCTCCACCACGGGCCCCACCACATTGAGTTTCGTTCTTGGCCTCTCTCACTAATCAAGAGAGAGAAAATCGTTGAGCAGATAACATTTTACAACCATAAATTTTTGAGAAAAAATCAATCAAGTCCCTATGAAATTCATTGAAACTCCCCCCCCCCCCCCCCAACAAACAAAAAATCAATTTACATAAACCACCCAAACAGATTTAGCACCCCACACCAATCAAATTCTAAATTTGCCAATGCTTTCAGATATTATATCACATTACATTTTGCCAGATGAACAACCAACAAATTCAATCAAACAACAAGCTCAAAAATAAGTAAAACAAGAAGAGAAATAGACTTTCTCATTAGAACACTGGAGAGACAGGGAATGATAGAACAATTTGGTCTAGAACTCAATTTCAAGAACAGTTTCTTCATGCATTTTCATCCAAATTACTCAAAATGTAACATAGAATAGTATGACTAATCAAATTTATACTGATCGGTTTGTTGAATATATAAAATGATCACATATATCCAAAAGAAAGTCCCAAAAAAATGGTTCCAATATACCATTGAAATTAATTTTTAATCTTCGATTAATATCTTCATAATCAAAAGAATCTTACACACAAAAGAAAAACATAAATGCCATCTTCAATTAATTTTCCATTTAACAAGACAAAGCGACAAAAAAGAACTATGTATATATAATACAATTCATGCTGAACCCAAATGAAAAAATTAAGAGAGGGAAACAATGGGTATACCGGCTTGAGAGGGAGGTAGATGCTTGGAGGGCAGCTTGGGTGGCTGCTTAGCCGACTGAACAGCAGTTTGAGTGGGAGCCTTCGGCGCCTGAGCCAGCTTCTGCTGCTGAACAGCTATCAGGTGACTCAGGTCACCGTTATCGTCATCGCCCAAAAGCTCAAACGGGTTCATTGTCGCCATTTTCTCGGTACAAAACCAGATGTCAGCGAACCTCTGAACTCTCGAAGAGTGTAAGAAACCCTAGATTGCGTTGTTCGAATCCATGAATAGTTCCGACAGTTTATTCGGTCCAGGAAAGAATTTGAGACCCCTAGCCGAGAAATGACGAGACGGCCTGAGCTTAAAAAACCCTAGTTGGTGGCAGAAGATAAGGTGCGGTTTATTGGATTTTGAGTGGGCTGTCCTTGTGATCCAACATTGTACTGGGCTGTGGGCCATACAGTATTCATCCATTGGGTAAATTCCGTGGAGAAGAAAATCATAGTTTTTTTGGCTGACATCTTCTGATGTTTTTTTTAAACATCAACTTCTGATTTTTATAAGGGGCGCCGACAAACCAGTCCCATACTGCGGACGAAACTACCGTTTAACTCTCTCATTTTTTTTTTCACCGACCGATCATTTTTCCATTTCTGTGACGAAAATACCCCTGCCTCACACTGTATAAGATCTTCGCTTTCTTGTTTTGTGGATCTAATTTTGATAAACGATTCCAATATCCATGGACACACTCTGTATGAATTTTATCTCAAATTCCATATGAAAAAATAGAAAAATTGTAAAACAATTATTTGCGTTTGATTTTCTTCCAAATGAGATGTTAATCGCATTTTTTTGGAGATATTTAACTTTATATAACTAATGTTACATGTAACATTCAAATGGACAATGATAAAATTCATAACATCCGTGTTACATTCATGTTACATGTAACATTGATATGTTGTATGTAACATCTGTTCATACGTTGTATAAAATATTCAGGGTGTGAGCAAGATAATGTTACATGTAACATTATTGAGTATGAGGGTCCATGTGACAATAATTACATTCAGGGTGTGGGAAAAAAATATAATGTTACATGTAACATCCTTTTGAAAAGAAAATTGAGTTTGTGTATTCATATGAAATGTTTACATATAACATAAACATCCAGGGTGTGAGTAAGATAAATTGTTACATGTAACATCATTTTGAAAGTATGTGTGTCCATGTGACAATGATTACATCTTGGGTGTGGGTCAAAACTAATGTTACATATAACATTCTTTTTGAAAAAATATGAGAATGTATGTGTAAATGGAAATGTTACATGTAATATTTCAATCGTTTAGTCTCAAAATTATCAGTCTTTTCTAGTTTGTGTCTCTGAGATGCAATCAAACATTACAAAAAAATGTCAAACCAGCAAAATAATGGTACGTACATCCAAAACAATTTGTGTTAAATTTTACACACGCTACAAAAGAACCTACCAAGTATACCTTTTAAAAAAATGAATATCTAGCTACGTATGATGTTTAAAACAAAAAAAAAAAAAAGAAAAAAAAAAGACAGATTAAAAAGGAAATTGTTTAAATCCACACACATCAAACTCTGATTTTTCAGTTGTTCTGTGTTTTTTTTGGGAGATCGGGGACCAGTTAAGTGCGATGTTGTTCAACATCTTCAACACAACATGTTTCGTTAGTTTTCCTTGCTTGAAAGTCATCCAATGTCCAAGATCTGGGTGGATCATTGAGGAATTCATACACGAGTGTTGCTTTTTCTGTTCAAAAACCTTCAATGCCATAATTAACATTGATTTGTATCCTACTGAAAATGCTCTTCATCACATGAATTATAGCAACACCGCATCAACGCTGTGAAATATAATATGTTAAGAACATTCAGTAAAAACTGGTTGTGTTTGGATAATCATAATTAATAGGCAAATAATGAAGTACATTTACACAGGTAATCTCTGATCTGGGACATTCTCGGAATTTAAAATTTCAGCTTCTAACAACTGATATTCGCTGGCTTTCTTTGACAAAAATGCATCAACATAACGAGCCTACATTTGAACATGGAAAAATGGTGAGGATTATTCATTCAACATTGCACTAACAAGCTTCAAAACTATGTATTGAAACTCACAAGTCTTTTTGCATTATTGTAAAATTTATCCACATCTCCGGGATGTCGAAGGTTGATTGAATTGTAGTGTGTCCACTTCTGCTATTGCTTATAACAAACGAGCAACATTCAGTGTCCCGTTGATGATGTCATTCCTACAGTATTTATTGGGAAATGCACATATCTATAGTTGTCGGAAAATACTTCTCTAATTTCTGGGTTCAGTATGTTAGTCAATACTTTCTTGTCCCCCTGTGTAATCCACATCTGTATATATTTAATAACACGCAATGTGTTCATTCAATTAAACAAAAAACATAAAAACACCTTTAAAAATGTAAAAAATTGTAGCAATTTGATTACCCAGCAACAACTATTTATGAAATATGATCGATTTGGCAAATCTTGACCAATTGCTTTTAAATCCGTTGCAACCTTTGCTTGTTCCAGAGACATCATCTCCATAAAACCGTTAATGACCTAAAAAATGTTTAATTAAATACTCACATAATGTTACATTTATCTGCATAATTCTAAAAAACAAAAGGCAAAAATAAACAATGTACTATAAAAAAAAATGTTACATGTAACATGACAGTCATGTTACTTATAGCATGTATAAATACGTCAAGTTTTTGGATGTTACATGTAACATGAAAATCATGAATGTTACGTAAAACTATAGATATTACATGTAACATTACAAATGTGTACAACAAAAAGTAACGCACAAAATTTGAGAGTTGTGTCTCCCACATCAGCCCGATCAAATCAAGAATGGATATTTGAACAAAAACCCATTCTGCTCCCCAAACAAAGGCTTTGCAAATAAAATGAAAAAACAAAACAAAGATGATTTACATGTCATGTGCGTTGTCCCAAAAACATACTTGACACTTAAACTTACCTACGTCCCTTCTCCTACACAATCAGCTCAAGTTTGTCCCAGTTATCTTGTGCAATCATTTTTGCAACAACACTGTTGCAAGAAGGGAATTCTTGAGGTTCATTACTATTGTGGGGCAATGTTCTTTGCTCATTGCTCTTGATCACATCATCAGTTCCTTGATTTTTAGGGGCTGGTACATCATACTTTTTTTTTTTCAATCGTCGCGATTTCTTGACAGGAACATCATATTTGTGAACTGAGTCATCATCAGTCTTCCATGTCCTGATGTGACTTTTGACGTTTTTTACAAGCGATATTGGGGTCTTGGTTTCAGCCTTTGTACGCGTACTGCGCCTAGGCTTTAGTTTTGTCGGGGGTGGCATCCTTGGCAGTGAATTGTGGGCAACAATAACTGATGCTTGCCTGACAATCACATTATCTCTATTTTCGAGCTCATCCTGGTAGAACTCTGTCAGTCCAGTAATTTTTTCATTATGTTCCCTGTCTTTCTCTATTGACTGTGTTACCAAATGCACAACTTCTTCAATCTTTTCCACCATCATCTCCTGTTGTGTAGCATTGTGAACTTCCGCTTCTACCAACTTCTCGTCTATTTTTTTTCTCTACCTCAGCCTACAATTGGTTTTTCTCAGCACCCATTTGCTCTAGCTCACCTTCCAGATGTTGAATCTGTCTCGTCATCATTCTCTTCATCTTCTTCCGCTTCGCCCTCAACCTATCAACCTTTTGTAATAGTTTCTGATTACTTTCAACAAGTTCTATTAAATTTTGTGAACCTCTACAAAATTTAACAACCTCCTCATCAAATGAATGTGACATTTGCAAATCAAATGACGACATATCGTCAGCAACAGACACCTTCTCTTTCTCTTTAATCTTACCACTTGAGTTAGAGGAACTAGTCGCCATGTTACCGTGCACAGGTAGTAGGACACCTGCCCTGAGCTCCAACACTAACTTTGTCGTTAGCCCCCGAACAACCTAAACTCATCAGTAAACACATGCAAAAATTGTTATATATTACAATACACTAAAACTAACCCCCCTAATTGTGTTACATGTAACATTTTTTTTATCTTTGTTAAAATGTAACACAGATTGTGTTACATTTAACAATTTTCTTCTTCGTTAAAATTGTCATACTAATTTGTACTACATTTAACATTCTTTTTATGTACATCAACAAAAAACACACACCTATTATGTAGTTAAATTGTGCAATCCAGGCTTGTCCGACATTGATGTCATCATGTTCTATTTAAAAAAATAAGGGGAAAAAAATACCCCTGATCAGCAGCTAAATTCTGCAAATTTAATCTAGAAACAATCGACGTCAACGCCATTATGTCCCATTTTAAAAAATGATAGACTGCAACCATTATTGATGCCACTGGCGAGATCAACCTTAAGTGTTTGCACAACCAAAACTGAAAAAAAAAAGCATAAATACATTTTGTAAAAAAATTATATATTATACGCAATTACTACAAAAAAAATCTAGCGCATTTGTTGTTGCCTGCAAGGCTATGACACAGCTAGTTATAAAGCTTGTCCTCTGATACCCAGATTCAATTGATGACATCAAATTTGAATGAATGGCATCAGCCCATTTGTAAGCTTCCATAGCATCCAAATCCTCGACAATGTTCAGCTCTGATACTCGAGTATATTACGCCTTATTAGTGAAGAAACAAGTTGTTAACAAATGAAGACAGAGTAGTCGAACAACATCCCTCACATTTTCTTCACCATCACAGCTTATGGCAGCACGTAACATGGCTTTCATATGTACGACACTTACCTTATTTGAATTCAAACCTTGTCATGCTAGGAATACACAATCTTCCTTCTTTGCACACCTACCCGGCAGTTGTACTTGAGCACGTGGCAACCCAAAAATAAGTTGCACGTCGTTATTTGTGAACTCCATATACTGTGGCCCCAGTTTGAACGCTTTTCTCTCCAGATGATAGCACTCGATAATGTTCACAATCAGACTGTCGATGCAATGGAAAGATACCCGGTCATCTTGGTCATTCATAAGTGTTTTCATGGTATTCTAGAATGGGGTGCGGCGTAAATACAATATATGTTCATCACGTAGTAGTAAATCACGGATGAGCGATGAGAACTATGATAGGTTACATCGATATTTGATCGGTCTTGTTGGGGCTTGGCTTGTTGTCTCTATTGATACTTTGCTTGTTGACGCTGTTAGCACATTTGGAACATGTCTTCCTGAAATAGAACAACATAAATCAAATAGATGCTAAAATATTTCAATTTTCTAAAAATAAAGCAAACATAAAAGTAAATTATTTTTTTTACCATCTTCATTGTCTGACGCGCTTGTCGGCGTGTCATGTCTGCCGTCAACCGCAGGTAATGTGTCATCTGCACAATGTATATAGGTGGTGTTATATTCAACACACAAAAATATATTTGGTGTTACATTATATGCATACATATACAAAAATGCATAAACCCCAATAAAAAATATTACATTTGTGCATTGATGTTACATTCTCAATATCAGATAATCAAACTTTTGTATAACAAAAATAACTGAAAATCTTACATTCCACATATGTAACATTTGTGCTTCAAAAACATGAAAAATTGACACACAACATCAGTTATGTGACTACAAAATGGAGATGTTGCATTTAAAACATTAGCCAAAATCGATCTGCAACAATATATGTGCTTATGACTGGTGTATTATCACCACAACAGATCGACCATCATATACAGCGATAAAACATAAAAGTGTGTACAAAACAAATCGATCTAAAGCATGTCAACGTACTTGTATGGTGAAGTTACTGTACATATACAGACACCAATATACTAATTTCACAGTATTGTGTGTAAAATCATAAAACGCGATTAGCAAAATAGGACTCTATCACACAGAACAAAACCTAAAAAAATGCGACTTCTATCCGTTCAATATATGGTCACATGACATGAACTACAAGTCTGAACTCGTTAACTAAGACCTATCGTCTGATTTTTACGCAAAAAAAAAACGAGATTGTTGTCAAAATTGCATCAAGCTTACCTGTGTCGGAAAGGTTGACGTGATCGTCAATAGTGTTAGGGTTCTTAGTCATCATCTTCTACCGTGTAGACACTATTGTTAACTGATTGATTCAAAAATCAAGCCGGTTACGGAGAACGACAATGAAAGATGACTGCATTGCAGAGCGTTAGGGTTTTCAATCATGGAGGGACTATGGAACGTTTTCTTTTACAAAACTGAGGACTGGGTATGGCTTATGCGACGTGAATACCAAAACACATCATTTAAAAAAAAACATCTTTAACTTGACAAGTTATCAATTGGCGGTTTAATTTGGGGAGAAATCATGTGTTATGCAT
Source organism: Eucommia ulmoides (assembly GCA_016647705.1). Classification (NCBI taxonomy): domain Eukaryota; kingdom Viridiplantae; phylum Streptophyta; class Magnoliopsida; order Garryales; family Eucommiaceae; genus Eucommia; species Eucommia ulmoides. Next base: position 23,101,975 of record CM028330.1, on the reverse strand, counting down.
TTTAGTATGTGAGTTGTACAACATGTAACAAGTGTAAATGTTACATGTAACATTTAGTGGCTACATTCATGTTACATGTAACATTATCTTGTATTGAAAAAAAAAAAAGGTGTAGTTATATTTAGTATCTACACCAAAAATACATGTAAATATCCATTGAAAATAGAGTAAATATTACATGTAACAAAATCATGAAATATTGAAAATAGATGTTCAAAATTGACAGAGCTTGAATCCTTGTAAACATCACATTATTGCCGTGTTGAAAGGTAATATCAACGACTTCATAAAAAAAAATTACAAAATATATGGAATGCAATAAAACATTTATTATTCCATTGTTGAATGTAATGTCAATGACTACATCTAAAAAATCTGTTTTTATTTTAAAAAATATAAAAAATGAAATTCAACTGTCTAATCTCGAATCCAAAAAAAGAATCTCATCGATAAAACTCTGTCTTACGCCATCGGCTCTTTGCATGTCTTCCTGTTGTGTCTCCCCATTTTTCCACATCTCTCACACTTTCTCTCTTTTATCTCACCCCTTGACGGTATTCTTACTTTCTTTGGTCGACCCGGTTGCTTCTTTGACAATGGTGGTAATATAATTGTTTCGCTTTTAATCCACATAGGTTGTTCCATTGTCGGGATTGCATATATACATCTTGAATACGTCTCACGGTAAAAGTTCACATTGAAGTATTCTTCTATCTATTTATGTGCCGACAATCTACCCTTGGTAATCGCTGCACAACCGTGTACATAAGGGAAACCCTTTATCTGCCATTGTTTACACGAAATTAATCATCTCACTGTATCAACTAACACTGGTGGAGATGAATGAATCTCGTAAAACCCATCACCAGACGAGATGATGTTCCACGTTCTTCCTTCATTAATCAGTTCGCACAACTTATTATCTCAGAATGGTGTGATCTCACCATCCATATTTTTTTTATTCTTATCTCCTATCAGACATCAAGTCCATCCACCGTATTCTGATTTTGTTAATCAATAATATTGCGGGCAAGTGACGATATTCACTTACCCAAGAATTGAAACATTCCTCCATGTTTGATGTCATTTCACCGTAACGTTTTCCCAAAAAAAAAACATTACTGAATTTCATTGCAGAAAGATCGTGCATGAAACGCTGAACTTTTTCTCCATCTTCGTACATTATCTAATCATACAACATTTTGTAGACTTCTAGTGTATGCGCATATGCCAACCCGTTCAATTTCTGAATCATTAATTCCTTGAGTGCGGTGTTTCTCCTAGCCATTGCAGCCCTCAGATTCATCTTTAAATGCAATAGGCAGTATTTATGGTGGCAATGTGGGAATACATTCCGTACTCCCTCTAATATACCATTGTGTTGATCTGATATAAATGTGATCACAAGATCCGCCACAACAATCTTTCTGAACTCCGACAAAAATCAATTCCAATTCTCATTGTTTTCTGCATCAATAATTGCAAATGTGATAGAGAACATTCTTGCAAAACAAACCAATCATAAAACTCAAACCTGTACACATATGTTACATGTAACAGATATTGTTACATGTAACATACGTTTACGTGTGCAAATGTTAAGGAAAAAATGTTGTACTATGCACTAAATACAAAATACATTTACACAAAGTACCTTGGTTGCCATTGTTTGCAGTCGCAGCTAATAAATTCCCTTTATATCAGCTAGTAAGAAATATTCTATCAAGGAACACCATCGGTCGACAAAAGCGGAAACCTTAAATACATGCTTTGAATACGACAAACAAACGTCTGAAATGTCCCGTTTCTTCATCACAGTCGAGTGTAACATGACTTCCGGAATTCATCTATCTACATTTATCAACATACCACCGTAATTGATCGCATGATGATGAATAATCCCCAAACACGCTGTTTCGAGCCTTTTCTACACCAAGCCATGCTGATAAGTGATTTATTTATCGATAAATCAAGTACTTTTAGATTCAAATATTTATGTGTTTTCAATCTCTTTCGGTGTTTTAATATGTTTTTGCGTTGTTTGGTAGGTTTTTGAATAAAATGGTGAAAATGTGCAAAATCGGTACAGGTGTAGTAATGTTAAGGCCATTTTTGACCACTATGAAATCCGATTTTAGAAAAACTCAAAACGTGGAAGGTGTATATCTTTCTCTTAGATTTCCATAGGTTTTTGAATCACATCAATCGAAGTTCGAACGAGAAAGTTACAGCCAAATCAAGAAAGGGTGTCACCGCAGCAGTGGTGACACCGCCGTTGCGGCGGTCAAATAATAGAGAGTTGCTAAACTCTCTACATTTTCACCGCTGCGGCAGTCCGGCACCAGTTGTAAAGGGTTTTTCTAGGTATTTTGGGATATTTTGCACCCCTTAAGTTGATCCCTTCATGCCCAACAAATTTTAGAATACATTAGAGAGTATTTTGAGAGGTTTTTGGGGAGCTCATCCAAACCCCAAAGGATAAGAACACAAATCGAAGAAGGAAAAATGTTCTCAGAGTAGCTTTAGTGGCGGATCTTCGGAATACGACTAAGTTCCTTCATTTCTTTCTTTATTTTCTTAACTTTGGTAGTTAGTTTGAGCATGTTTAGCTTGTTTATCATTGTATATATGGTTATGGCCGTTAGCTAAACATGGATTGTCTAGGATTAATATAATTTAAATGAAATCGTTGTTTATTTGAGTTGTGTTTCTTTAATGATTGTTCTTCACTAATTCGATTGTGTTTACCATTTTGTCATGTTTTTATGCTTATTTAGATATACTGAGAATACAAGATTTGACACTTGGGAGAGGTAACCCCGAATTCGGACTAGAGTAAACACAATGCGACGATCTAATAACCCGGGAGGGAGTTAGAAAGTGTACAATCCATGACTTTGGGTGAAGACTTATGTGACCTAGTGTCGTTAAGACGTTGATGGGGACTCATTCGTTGACGCGAAATCGCATATTTACTCATCTTACACTCGAGAGAGGTGGTGAGTGAGTTTACAATACAGAGATTGTCAGATAAGATGAACACCTTTAACGTAAGTCAAACGAGATCAAACACATTTAAGTAAATGAAGTTAATCTCTAGATAATATTTTCCCCTAAACATCTCATATTAGTAATATAGTATAATTAGATAAATTAGTATCTTAGTTTAGTATTTATTAATTATAAACTCAATTTATATCGCCTAGATAAAATTAGGTTATGACAATTGCGGTACTCAACGATAATCTCAACCAATCATTGTGGATACGACAACCCTAACTCTTCCAAAGTAGACTAAAACTTGACCCGTACACTTGCAGTGAAAGTAGCGACGTATCTACGCGCTACCACACGCATTGCGATACGAGATCTCAAGACCATATTGCCTCTTGAAACTATCAACAACATCAACATGACGCATTTTTGGGTTTGTCCATATGTTATCACTCAAACAACTAGAAATAATCTCTGAACGCATTCGTTTGTTTTTGTTTGTGCGGAAAGAAGACGCACATGTGTGTTCGTTTATCAAATTTCGGATGTAGAATATACTATTTTTATGCATTACACGTCCATGTACAAACCATGGGCATTTCTTTTCCTCTCTAAGTGCATACACACTTTGTCATTTTTTAGGTAACAAAAATTGAACCCAATCTCAATTGCATATTTTTTCAATATATCCTGGAATTCACTTGTTCTGCCTCTTAATTTTTGACCGTCCTCTTGGATCCCATTAGCCCACTGAGATGACAATAATACCCTGTTATTACTCCGCTGCGATATGTTGCCATAACTACTTATGTAGTCAAGTTCATTTTTGTTGTCCCTATTATTGTTTAACGGGGCAATAGCACTTGTTGATGCACCATTCGATCCACTAGAATCACTTAGTCTTCTCTGGATGCATATATCCAATAGCTCAATCTTCATATGCGCTGTTAGAAATATCATATCCTGAAAATCGCTTTGGTCAGCAAACATGCAGTTAGGATGACCATACAATGCGTATGACAAGTCAAAATTTGACTTAGCTAATTTTGGCAATTTGTTTACAATCTTGTTACACAAATTGCTAATGATGTTATTATTGGCAATCTTTAAAACTGTGGTCACCCCCTCATACTTGCACATACATGCAATCGAAAAATGTTCCCTGCTGACATACCAATAACCATCGGAACATGTTTTTTTGTCCCCTCCCTCCTAAAAATAAATATGTTACATGTAACATCAAACATAGCACACCGTTATGTAGATGTTACATGTAACACGCCCTATTTTCCTAATGATGTTACATGTAACATCAAACATTACACATTGTTATGTTGATGTTACATGTAACACGCCCCCTTTTCTTTGTTAAATATAACATGTTATATGAATGTAACACGCTATAAGTGCAACGTTATGTGCGTTATGTACTACATTCCATTTCGCATATGTCGTGTGTGTATGTTACATTCCACATTGTAAACTATGTGAATCTACCTAAATCATCCAAAAAACTACTATATATGTCAATCTGCACCGAAAAACACTGTATCATAATACGCACCCCCCTTTTTCTAAATGACGTTACATGTAACATCAACACATAATACACCATTGTGTTGATGTTACATGTAACACGCCCTTCTTTTCTTTGTTAAATGTAACACGCCATATGAATGTAACGTGATATAAGTGTAACGTTATGTGCGTTATGTATTGTATTCCATTTCGCATATGCTGTGTGTGTATGTTATATTACACATTGTGAACTATGTGAATCAACCTAAATCATCCAAAAAACTACTATATATGTCGATCTGGATCGAAAAACTACTAAATCATTCGTAAAATGCATTTTCGTACACATATGTTCGACAACAAAAACACTCCATCAACGAAAAAAATGAGATCTTTATACATGTTACTAGCGAAACCGTAATTATGATATAAATATGTTTGTAAAATCAATACGATTGGCACATATCAATGAGAATAGGTGTTACCTGTTTTTGCTCGGCTAGGAATGATACATTAATTGCCTTTCCATAGCTGCTTTGATTCGATTGTTATAGCTGCTCTAATTCGATTGTTATCGCTGCGTCCACGACGATTTTTTGATTTTGAAATTCAAAATGCAACATATATTAGGAAATTCTGCATGATTTGATATTTATAATATGTTTCCTCAACGAAAACACTGATTCAATAATAGAATCTCGTTGTGTGTATAACGGAGGGGCAAATCGATCACCGAAAAATATACGGTTACGAATTTAGGACTAATCAGTGCACAGTAAAATCGACGAGGGACTGCTCTGTTCAGTAACAAAGGGGCGGGATTTATTGGTAAATTACCGTTAATTGTGGGTTCAACTGGTAATTCTTTTTTTATAAAAGAAAAAATGAAAACTCTTAAGGGTGTTTTTTGTCAACATATGGGAACTGAAAAAACTCAATTATTAACTTCATTTAAAAAGTATATTTAAAAATTCTTAATTAATAACATCACATCATTTTTAATAACTAGCATTTAAATTTAACTAGTTTTAGACCACAATAATATTTGACTATTGTATATGAAATATTTACTGTTATTTCTTTTAATATAATGTTTAATTATATATTTTTTTAAAATAAAAAAATTAATACATTTAGAAAAAAAAATGTCACTTTCGATCACTTTGATTTGTTTCTACACATAAAAATAATAAGTAAAAGAGTTATATAAATTTAAGTATTAAGTTCTAAGAGGAAATATATAACTTTTTAACTTTTTGATGTGCGTTTAAATAAAAACTTTATTTATTTACAATTTTTTAATTTTATTTTAAGATTAGTTTTTAAACAATATAATAGCTCGTAGTTCGTGTTGTTTAGTAGTTATTATTATTCAATCATTATTAATTAAAAAAATCAAACAAAAGATTAAAAAAAAAAAAAAAAAAGAGAAAATATAATTATTTTGGCCAATTTAATATGTTATATTTATTAAAAAAAAATAGACATTTATTTTGAACTGGAAGAAAATCATTAAACAATTTGGATAATTAATTAGAATGAATAGAATTAGTACAAGTATGAAGGATTCAATTAAGTTGCATTAAAATCTTATTAAAGTCACACTATCTTTAAAAACAAAAAATAGGAAATGTCATAATATTATTGTGGAGAGTTGATATAATTAGGATTGAACAAATCCTGACCGTTCATTTATCCAAATGAATAGATATAGAGAGATGAACAATATTTGAACCTGACAATATGTCTTCTGCTTTTATGTATAACATATAGATATAGATTATAATTAGTTAGACATTGCACTGCTTGGACTTTAATAAAAATTATAATAAATTCTTAATATTGAAGCATGGAATGCATACATATTATTTGTTCACTTTCATAGCAATATTAGAGAGTGGACGTTAAATTTTAGTAAGTAATGAGGTTTTATAAATATTGAAAATAAATATGCTATTAAAAATTAAATAAATAATCATAAGAGTGAAATAATATTTCTACAAATTAACTTTTACTAATATACTATAAAATAACAAACAAATAATTTCTTTTTTTGTATAAATATTTTTGAATCACAATTATTTTTTGAAGTATTTTAAAATGTGCACCATTATGAAAATTAATCATATATTTGTGTATTAATTAGGAAAAAAAAAGATATAACTAAAATAAAAAGAGGAAAAAATTAAGTGGGTCACTCATTATTTGATATTAAAAAAATAAAATATAAGAACTCACAAAAAGACTTAAAAGATCTCTAACCTCATTAAAATATTTTCTCTCATTCCACATTCAAATAGTAGTGTTAGATTATTTAATGCAATCAACAAATCAATATATTTGAATTAAAACTAAATAACAATAAGTATCCATGTTTAATTTATAAAATATCGAAATCTAAAAGCATGTATTATTTTTTAGATATATATTCGTACTTCAAAAACCATAAATTTTGGATTAAAACAAAAAAATACGAAATTAAACATGAATACTTTAAATTTCAGAACATGTTTGGTACCCTGTGCCTACTGGTACGGGAGTGAAAAAAGTTGAACAAGCAATATATATATATATATAACCCGTGCCTGAAGGTAGGGTGCAAAACAAACAAAAGAAATAATAGCTTTTGATTTTTAGACATGATCTCTATTTATACAACATTTTCTTGAGGCAAGGTATTTATACTAAATTCAAAAACTATTTCTTTTGAATATCAATAATAGCTAACAATTAAACACCAATAATAATTAACAATTAAGACTAATACTTGTACTAATACGAAATAAAGAGGCATGACATAGGTTATATGGTAATAATAAATAAATTATACTATAAATAATTTAAAAAACATAATTTCACCAATATTGTTGGTTCCCAATAAATACACTCTTTATATACCTACAGCTTCTAATAAATTCTTTTTTTTTTTGCTTCATCTACATAATAATAAAAAAAAATTAAGTACTAAAGAGACAAATTTAGACATGAAAATTGCATAGAAAGAAAAAAAGAACTTAAGAGTTACAAATTTTATCGCCCTATTGAGATAATTAAATTCAAGAAATAACCCTTAATCATCTTAGCAAATAAAAATTTTAGCAAAACTAAAGTATTATGTTTTATCTGACGACAATCATGAAACAAATATTTAATTCAATAACAGTATATTATATTAAAAAAGTGAGAGAGAGAGAGAGAGAGAGAATTAATATGAAAAGAATTCAATAATTACAACACAATGTTACTTGGTGAATCATTTAAAAATTGAACAAAAAAATATCTATTAATGTCTTCATTTTACTTTATAAAATTGATAGATCGCAATAACAATCAATGCTACTACCTGCATAAGAAAAAAAGGAAAAACTTTAATAATCAAGAAATCGAAATAGAAACCGACAATCAAAATAGATAAAAACTTAATAAACTAAAAAAAGATCAAAGCTTCTACAAAAACCTCTCAATTTTTTTGTCCCTTTCTTGTGGGGGTTAGTAACAAAGAAAATAATGTTTCAAAGGCAAATCTAACCACCCTACCATTAAAAAGTAACATCTTCTTTATCTGGTGAAAATTCACGATTTTAAACATGAACTCAATTCTTGTTTCACGCATAATTCACGGCCCAAGCTGCCAAACTTACTAAAAAAGCAAAGTTCATATCATATAGCAAACAATTCCAATACTTCCCTGATTTTAGAATGACTTCTAGGATAAAAAACGAAACATATCTCTTTCAATTCCATTTTTTATGGGATCAAAGCAAAAACCCAAAAAACAAAAAAATGCTACTGCCTATCTGATTTCAATTTCTGTTCCAAATTTTATTGGTTTTACTTGATTGTATCTCCCGTGTTCATATTTCTCTTGGCTAGCAAATTTGAGAGGGAGATTATAATCTGAAGAATTGACTTTAGGCAAAATCAAACTAATAGGTTTCCACACACATACACACACACAAAATTGAACTAAATTATTGACTAATATTTAGAGAGAAAGCGAGGGAGATTATCATCTGAAGAACTGATCAGTTTTCACATACACACATATTCACACACTCAAAATCCAACCAAATTATTCACTGATAATTACATACATACATATATATATATATATACATAAATATATATATATATATATATATATACATAAATATATATATATATATATATATATACATAAATATATATATATATATATATATATATATATATATATATATATATATATATATATATATATATATGGGTTCAATCTGATTAACCCATTGATCAAAATTGATAATGTTGATATGGGTGGAATCGAATCTACAAAAAATAGTGTTAAATTGGATCCAAGTACCTTATGGAGCAATTCAGGGACAATGGATTGAAGAACATAGTAAATCTCATCTATTTTCTCTCTCCTCTCTCTCTCCATGTGAAAAGCACCCTATTTATCTTGTTGTCCTCTTTCCTTTGCCTCTCGAGCTTGATCCCTTCTTGTTAATAGCATTTTTGCTTATTGAACGGATAGTTTGATAATGGAGGGATCACAGACAAGAAAATAAAGATATAGACACAAATCAGAAACCAACTCAAGCTTCGATTGGAAATTAATGTTTCCCAAATTAAAAACAAAAATCAATTTCAAGGAGAATGGGGTTAGGGTTTCGGAGAAGAAAGAAGAGAATAGGGCGTGGTAGTGACCTGACAGTTCAATCAAGTGTGGTGGTCTTTGACAGAGTTACCTGAACTGTTGTGACCGATGTAGTAGCGACACTGGCTATGGTGATGTTTAGCGATGACAAGGCTACATCGACGGCGACAGCGATGCGATGGTGAGGCTATGGCATGCCAATGGTGGTGTGATAGCAGAGGAAGAGAGGGAGAGAATTAACATAATTTTCATAATAAGAGAAAGGAAAGAGCTCGGTTGTTGTGGCGGCGACGGCGGCAACGGCTTGAGAAGAAGAATCAGAGAGCAGGAGGAAGAGTAATTAACAGTGACAGAGAGCTAAAAGGAGGCGAGATGCCCAGATGTAATCTTCTAACCCTAACTTATTATTTTTCATTTTATAGTTAGGTTAAAATAATCCAAGGGTCTAAAAATGTAGATGAGTTTGTCTCCGATCTGACGCCTGTCTTTATCTCCGTCCTAATTATATATATATACACACAACCTCTTTTGTTTACACAACATTCTACACATGTTTTTATTATTATATCAATAATAACTAAGAATTAAACATCACTACCAATTAACAACATATATTACAAATACAATACAACCAGTCTCCAAAATGTAGATATTAATTTATTACAATAATACCAATTGAGCATGGATTAAACCAACACAAAATCAAAGTGAGGAAAATGCTTACTATCTATCTGAATCTTATTACTCAACACTGCATTTTGTACATGTAACAAAATAATCAACAATTTAAAAATTGAAACATAATCACATCCGACTTTGCTTCGTCTCTTGTGCTCCAAGGAAAAAAAACCAACAACTGAATTGGGAGTTTCCTATGTTTTTGGATAGTATCAAGAAATAGAAATTTATTGGGTTTATCCCACATCGGATGTGGAAAGAACTATGAATAGATTTATTTGTGTGATTTAAAATGGAAGATAATGATGGAGCCATGGTAAAATTGACATCAACTAATTATGTGATTTGGAAATCTAGAATGATGGATATCTTTTATTTTAAGGATTTATATTTGCCTTTAAAAGGTGATGCGAGTAAATCAAGTGACAAAAGTAATGAGCAATGGGAGATAATACATAGAAAAATAGTTTATTACATTCGTTAATGGATTGACCGGATTGTGTACCAACATGTTATTAATGAAACCAACATTGATGAATTGTGGAAATATTAGATTCATTGTATGAGTAGAAAACTGGATTGAATTACGCTAATTTGATTAAGAGAATTGTTCACCTCACCAATTTAGATAGGTAAAATATAGTTGATCTTTGAATAATTTTCAAAACCTTATTAATCAATTAATTACTATGAAACTTGTTTGGGAAGATGAAATGTAGGCATTACTACTCCGCACATTACTTAACAACGAAGAATCGCTTAGAACATTACTCAGTAATTTGGCTCTAAATGGAAAGTTGACGATGGATATAGTCACAAATAGTCTTATTAATGAAAAGGTAAGGATGAAAGAACATGGCTCATTCTTAGAATTGTAGGCACTTGTTACTGAAAATCTAGAAAGACGAAAGAGAAGTAAAAACATGAATTCTCATAATAATGGGAGATTTAACAAATTGGGAGGTAGATCAAAAGGTAAAAAGCACTTTAGGTGCTTCCACTGCAAAAAGCTAGGACATATGATCCGAGATTGCAACTATATTGGAAAGGGAACAACCTAAAGACTGAAAAGACAAGGACAAAGAGGATAAGGAGACTAATGTAGTTGTTGCGGATGGAGATATTGTGATTCTTTATAAAGATAGTTATGTCAATCTTGCATACCAGGACAATAATTGGGTGATTGATTCAGGTGTCTTATTTCATGTTGCTTTTCATGGTGATTTCTTCTCGTCTTACACTAGCGATGATTTTTGGCTATGTAAAGATGGGGAAGGATGGTGCATCCAAGATCATTGGATTGAGAAACATTTATCCAGAATTCGATATTGGCTATTAATTGTTACTTAAATATGTCAAACATGTTCCATATATTCGATTCAATTTGATATCCATCGAAAATTTAAACTGTTGAACTTAAGATTTTGATGGACAATTAAAGGTTGATGTTTTTGGTGCAATTAACGGTTTGATTAAGTGTTTCAGTTTATTAGTTCCCAATGATGAAAATATGATGATAAAGATGTTAAACGATTAAAAGGTTGAAGAATTTGAAGAACCAAGGAAAAACAACTCAGGTTAAATTTTAACTTTTAATATCCCAATTAGGATCACACACAACACAAAAAGATTTTTAAATGATTTTTATAAATATGTGTGTTTTTAATAGGATCCTAATTAACTAAATTATTTTCTCCTATGTGTAATTGAAAAAGAAATATTTATAATTTATTAAAATTGAATTTTAAGTATTTAGTGGAGCTAAGCAAGAAAAGAAATTGGTTAAAGGGGCAAAAACGTCAATGAGAATGAATTAAAAATGAGTTTAGAAAAGTGATCCAGCATCCATAAGTTAACAGGTAAGTTGACCGGAACAAAGAAGGAAAAGTCTTTGTATCTCTTAGTCGATAGGTAGGTCGACCTGTGTTTAAATATGAATTCTCTGTATCTATAAGTCGACAGAGCGGTTGACTTGTGAAGAGAAATAGAACTCTCTGAATCTCTAAGTCAATAGATAGGTTGACTGATGGGCACATAATCTTTGGCTTGTCTATATCCTGAATCGAGCGGTCAACTGCTGATCTTGGTCAGTCGACTTATGTGTCTATTTCAAGATATTATGGAATTTTGGATTTTAATCTGAAAATAGTCGTTACTAGCCATTTTTTTGGTTAGGATTCATAAGAGATTTAAGGGATTTAATATTATTTGAGATATACAACACATATTATGATATCCCGATTGATTTGGTTCATTAAGTTTGAATATTTCTCAATTTGGTACATATAATTGTTTCTATTCTATTTAATTGTGATTGAGAAATATTTGGGGTTGAGAAGTTTAAAATCTATAGTTGAGTGAATTGAACCAAAATGAAGTCTTAATGATATAAGCGGTCTATAAGAGCAATTAAGTGTCATAACAAATGGGAACTAGCCGTTAGAGAGTTTATTTTAATCTCATTTATATAGACTTGCATTTTTCATATCATTAAGAGAGATTAAGAGATATTACTGAACTTTACTAAGAGATATCATATTGAGATTTGTGAGAGCTTTTCTAAGAGTCATTTTTGAGAATCATTTGCTATGAATCATTGCTACTATCGAATCTGAGGTAATATTGCTATATTTATTCTTTTGATGGATTTTGGGTGAGATCTTTCCAAATTACTTTTGGTTTAGTGTTGTTTGATTAATTTTTGGAATTTGATCTTTAGAAATTATTTTCTTATTTTAGTTGAAAAATATTTTTTAAACGATTTCTTGAATCAATCTATCACTAGTTTTGGGATATTAATTGAGTTTTAATTTATCTAGGGTGGTAGAAGCTCCGAGTGAGAAAAATCACTTGTCACTTTTTAATTGGTAAGTTGAGTGATGGATTAAATACTGTTGGGAGTATTTAATCTAAGGGTAGTTGGTTTCAATCTCTTTCTGTAAAGAGATTGAGGTAGTAATTTTTCCTGAATTGAATTATTTTGTATGAATTTTGTAACGATTCAATTCTTACCGGGTAAAGGGATATTTAGAGTGTTTGTGAGGTTTTGATTCTTTTGCCTTTGTGTTAAAAAGAATTAGGTTATTCCTGAACCTGTAAAAAGTAGAGGTTATTCTTAAGTTTGTGAAAATAAATTTCTAAAGGTTGATTCTAAGCCTGTAAAAGATTTTTTGTGAAAGTGTGGTTCCTACCTTTAAAAGAATCTTGAGTTTAGTGGGTGTGACTCTCTATGGGGCTTGGAGGACTGGATTAGTCAAGAGTAACTTGGTGAATCAGTATAAATTTTTGGTGTACTACTATCTTGACATTATTTATTATTGTTGTTTAGTGTGAACTTAGTTGATTTTATATTTTCGTTGTGATATAAAGATAATAATTAATTTAGGGTTAAAATTAATTATTTGAGTTATTAAAATATTTTTTATCTAAATTTTTTTTAATTACTCAATTCACCATTCTCTTGGGTATTTCACTAGGCCAACATCGGCAACAAAGGTTACAGTTGTCATTTCGGTGAAAAAAATGGAAACTCACAAAAAATTCTTTTGTGTTGGCCAGTGCCAATAAACTAAGTAGCTTGTAATGCAAGCGTGATTGACTAAATGAGAGATCAATACAGCTGATGATTTTTTTATGGAGTTGTGGCATCGATGATTTGGTTATCTAAGTGAAAAAGACCTTTACTTACTCACCAAAAAATAACTCCTGACAAGTATAAAAGATACATCTCTTAAAACTTGCACGCACTTTTTTGTTGGTAAACAACAAAGAGTTGCATTTTAAAACTTTAATCCATGTAGGAGACATCATCATTTGGATTTGGTACATATAGATGTTTGTTTCATGAAAACTAGAACCCTTTGTGGTACTTTATATTTTGTTATATTTATTGATAATATTTCTTGGAAAGTGTTTGTATATTCTTTGAAAACTGAATACCAGGTATTGGAGATGTTCAAGTATTTCCATGCCAAGGTTGAAAGAGAAACATGAAGGCATCTTAGGTGTGTGCGTATAGATAATGGTCGTGAATACAAATGTCCGTTTGAGGAATACTGCAGGCAATATGGCATCAGACTTGAGAAAAATGTGCCTAAGACTTAACATAATGTAGTTGCCGAGAGAATTAACCTGACCATTTATGAACGAATCAAGTGTATGCTTTCCCATGTAAAGATGCCTAAATTATTTTGGGGTGAGTCAATGTGCACCACAATTGACTTGATCAATTTATCTTCATCAGTTGTTTTGGATGACAATATCACAAAAGTGTGTGGACCAAAGAAGGCATCTCCTACAAGTATTTGAGGGTATTTGGATGTCAGGCATTTGTTCATGTTTCGAAAGATGATAGATCTAAGCTTGATGACAAGATAAAGAGTGTATAATATTGGTCTATGAGCATGAGGAATTTGGTTACAGATTTGTGGGATCCATCTGACAAGAAAATGATTTGTAGCAGCGATGTGATCTTTCTTGAAGATTAGACTATCGAGGATGTTAAGAAAAATATAAAATCAAAACCCTTTGCCGAGTATCCCATCGACCCAGATCTAGTTCTAGCTGCCATGACAGATCTACCAGAAGAGCAGGTTCATGAGACTATATATGAGGCACATGTCCGTGATGAAATAGTGCATGAGCACCTACCTACACCTCCTCGAATTGATGTTCAGTTAAGAAGGTCAAATAGGGATCTAAGGACTTCTACAAAATATCAATCTAATGATTATGTAATGCTTACAGATGGGAGAGAGCCAGAAAGCTATAAAGAAGCTGTGTCGAGAGAAAACGAAAATAAAGCAAAGTTATGCAAGAAGAAATGAATTCTTTGCGTGAAAACTACATTTATGACTTGGTACAACTTCCTAAAGGCAAGAGATGATTGAAGAATAAATGGACTTACAAATTGAAAACTGAAGAGAATAACTAACTTTTGAGGTACAAAGCCTGACTTATTATGAAGAGACAACTTGAAAGTTGCAGAAAGAAAGAGAATAGGTCTCCTGCATTTCTCCATATGAATTGGAGGGGAAAATTTGTTAGTAGGTCCAGCCCATGTGGGGGTGGGCCTAACCCAAATCAAAATTGCCTTTAAATTAAGAAAAAAAAACAAAACAATTTGTCCTAATTAAATGAAAGAAACAATGGGTAAAACAAAACCCAATGTGGCGTAATTAACAAAAAGAAGGCCAAAGCCCATTAGGGCTTGTTTTACTAAACTTGCGAAAGTTTTTTAAGGAGGTAAGGAAGCCTTCTTTTGGTGTAGCATAAGAAACCAGAAAGGTTTATATGCGGCAACAAGTATAGAGAGAAAGAAGATGAGAGAAAGAACTACTTTGGATTGACGATCGGACGACGATTCGAATTTTGATTGGGCTGAAATTTCAGGGGTTTGTTCTTAGCATCAAGTACGACGTCGTTCTTGATCTTTGGTATCCTTCTTATAATTGGTGATCCGATATTCTTCTCTAAACCCACATTTATCGTTTTTTGTTGTATTTACCATTTTCGGTGATGTTTATGTGGTGATCAAAAAGTTTTTCTCTTAAAGGTGTGACCAATTGTAATTTCATTATTTTTTGATAGTGGAGGTTGATATCGGACTTCCGTGTCGTGGTTTCTTTTCCCGCCTTGAAGTTTTTCATGTAAAAATCGTGTCTCCCACTTTATGTAAGACCTTAATTTTTGCACGTGCATATTCATTAGCCGCATTTTAGAATATTTAGAAAATAACGGGGTAGAATGTGTCATTTCTAAATTAATTTAAAATTAATGGGGGTCAATTTATAATTTTAAGAATATTAAATTTTGAATTGGGTTTAAATAATAACCTAAAAAAAATTAGGGGAGGGGAGGTTAATGTAATTTGAAAAAAAATTAATATATATGTATATATGTACACATATTAAGTGATTAGATAAAAAAAATAAAAAAAATAAAAAATAAAAAATAAAAGAGGAAAATAGGGAACACATGACCTCAAGCCGACTCTCTTCTTCATGTATATATATATATATATATATATATATATATATATATTGTGAGTGGGTGTTGTGTCGGCAACCCAGCAAAATGGAGATAGAGAGAGAAAGAAGACAGTTATGCGGGTGTGGGTGTGTTCCGGTTGTCCGGCGACCCTGGGGGTATGAGTTTGGCGTTGCCGTTCGTCGGTATATGTATGCGTGTGTGTCCATCTGTTTGGTTCGGCAATGTGTGTGTGATGCCATCGGTCGGTTTGGCCGATGAGTGGAGGTGTGCTGATGATTCCGACGTGGGTGTGTGATCGTCAGAATGTGTGTGTGTGCCGCCTAATTGTCCAACGGTATATGGGTGGTCGGCCGTTGTCGTTGGTCTACAGTAAGTGGTTGTGATCGGTGTAGGGTGGCTGACGGTGAGTGAGAGTTAGCGAGAGAGAGTATCGACCGGCCGGTTGAGTGAAGTATGTGTATGTTGTCGGCTTTGGTGATCGTCAGTGGTATGTGTATGGTTGTCAGTTCGGTGGTATTCTGTTCATCCGGTGATCGTAACCATCGCCGGTAAGTGTGTGTTCCTCCGTTTGTTTCGGAGTGTGTATATGTGTGGGTTTGATCAGTTGTCGATCAACGGCGGTGGCGGTAGTGTGAGTTGGGTGCATCTACGGTATGCCGCTGTATATGTGTGTCGCCGTCGGTCCCGTAGTGTGTCATCGACAGCGTGGGCGTGCATATGTGTGTGTTGCCGTATGTGTGTTGTTGCGTGTATGTGAGTAGGTGTGTTGATTGTCGTGGGGGTGTATGTGCGTGTTTAGCAGTGTGTGTGTGGGGGGGGTGTGTTTGGTGTAGGTTGCCGGCGGTGAGGGTGTCGATAGTTGCTAAACCAAGAACCCAAACAAAAAGCAAAAGGAAGATAAAAACAAAGAGAAAAGAAAAGGGAAAAAAAATTAAATTACACAAACAACCCAAATAAAAATAAAAAATTCATTTCGCGGTCGGCGGGCGATTCAAAACAGTTAACGATTTCGTTGGTTAGTATTTTAATCGTTAACTATTCTTTTTGTTAAAATTAGTAGATTATTATTTCTGTTAACAATAAAATTATTAGCATTAAAATTTTCTCAACCAGGATAATAATTTTGTTGCCGTTAATATTAATAATTGCGTACAATAAATATTAACGGAGCGAAACGAACGAAATAATAATTTTCCATAACTAAATTTGGGGAATAGAGGGGGATTATGCATTTTAGGGCCACACATTGCATGTTAGGTTATGTTAAGTAAATTATTAATTTAGGTCTGTCACTGTTAGGTTCACAGGCGTCAGTGTCCCGGTAGGTTTTGGACGCTGACATTTTTGCGATGTGGGAATCAAGATGAGTGTATTGTCTTCTATATAAATTTACAAATTTTATTTTCATATAAATTGTAGAAAATGTGCTTATTTTAAATGGACGATTTTGCAACTTATATGGATCAAGTCGGTTTTAAAGGTAGGAAAATGATTTTTGGATCAAGTTGGTTTTAAAGATGGAAAAATGATTTTTGGATCAAGTTAGTTTTTAAGGTGGAGAGTGATGTTTGGTCCGACTATGCCATACTTTCTTCTCGTTTGGCGATAGGACCTACGAGATGTGGATTTTCTTCTCATTAGACAAATATGACCTACAAGATGTGGATTTTCTACTCGATGGGCAGGTATGATCTACGAGATGTGAATTTTCTTCTCGTTAGGCAGGTGTGACCTACGAGATGTGGATTTTCTTCTCGTTAGGAGGATATGTCTTGCGAGATGTCGATTACCTGCTAGGCAAAGTCGTGCAGGGTGGTTTAACCCATCAGGAGTGCAAAACGTAGGGGTGGTAGGGTATCGTTGCAACTCCCAAAAACGATCATATGTCTAGTAGGAGAGAATGTGGGAAGTATTTTATATTATGTTGAAATGTTTAGATTGGTTAGTTTAAAATAATCGGATGGGTTGATTTAAAATATTTGGATGGGCTGGTTTAAAATATTTGGATTAGTTAACTTAAAATATTTGTATTGGGTATTTTAAATGTATTATTTCTTTACGTTGGTGGCAATTGGAAATTGGTTTCAAATATGGTATGCGATGTACGGTATTATCTTTATATTATTTCATTTCATTGGTGGCAGTGGAACTAGATTTTTAACTGGGTATGTGACTATGAAATATTATATTTTGAAATGTGGTATTTAACATTTGTGCATTATCAGTTAAATATTTTTTTTTATTATGAAGACAGTACACTGATAAATTTTTTTGGTTTTAGGTACTGCGGCTAGGAGTTGGTCCACTACTAGCACTTGGTAGAGTCCAGAGGTAGTGTTGTGTTGGAGGTGAGCCGATCGGATGTGAACCGTGGAGGGTTTAGATACTCTTGTGTTTTTAGGTTGTGAATACTTGAGACCGGTATGTTATCAAATATTTAGATATGGGTAGATATATACTTTTGGAAAAAAAAACTTTTATAGTACTGCAAGTGGGTATGTGTATATGTATGTATGAATATTCGTGGATTAGTCAGGTAGCGTCAGGTTGACATCACGCCCGACCTCGGGTAACGCATGTTAGGGTGGGGTATGACATTTGTGGTATCAGAGTCTAGGTTATAGGTTCTATAGACATGTTAGTTTGTCGAGCCAGTGATGGACTATAAGATAGGGTCTCGATAGGTGGTGTCGAGCTAGTAGTGGACCATGAGATAGGATGTCGATAGGTGGTGTCAAGCCAGTGGTAGACCATAAGATAAGGTGTCGATTGGTGGGTTCAGCACATGAGTTATAGTTATTTCATTACATTAGTTAGTACATTGGCATCATGCATTGTTATTTGTCTTGTTGGCAAGTAGTAGGTGCGACGAAGTTGTAATACTGCTAGTTGGTGGTTTGGGTGGTGTTGTTGGTAGTGGTAATGGATGGATCACGATTGTGGGGGTGCTAGTGGTTGGAAAATGTTAAATTATAACTGATAGACAATCATATTCGTATTACTTGACGTTGGGATTCACTGTCGGTAGCCCTTAATGTTTTAGTTGTTAAACTAATAGAGTGACATACTTAATTCATCCAATGCTATGTTATTAATTGGATTATTAGACAATACCTTACTGATATTATGGGACTACCCAACCCTTTGCTCTATTCTTTGATATACATGGATTCTGTTATAGCGTACAACATCAAAGGGTGTGTATAAAACTGCCTTCTAGGAAATACTAAGGGAAACCCTTGTAATTTTATTGGAGAGAAAATTCATATTATTGAAACAGGAAAGATGACCATTTTGTAGTATGAGATTAAATTTGATGTTTAGTTCTAATTTGTTCCTAATTTGGTAAAAACGGAAGAGACAAGATGTAGACCATTCTAGAAAAGATTTAATTTGGAAATACGTTCTAGGTTGATGGGCAGGAAAATTAAAAGTTATGCGAAATTGGTAAGCACAACGAAATTAATGGAGAATGCTGTGCGGGAAGCAGCCAAGAACTGTGAGTCTGTGTTGGTAGATAGTGCGTATAAGGATAGTCCGCTTTAGATTGACGATAGAGAATTATTGGTGGATCTATTACCCCTTAGTATTCACAATTTTGATGTGATACTGGATATGGATTTGCTATTCGGTTATCATGCCACGGTAGATTGTTTTAAAAAGGAAGTTATTTTTTGGGTCTCAAGCGAGCCAAAGTTGATATTTTTGGAGGACAAGATCATTACCCCAATCAGTCTGATTTTAGTCCTGGAGGTTAGGAAGTTACTAAAGAAGGGATGTTAAGGATACCTCGCGCAGGTGTTTGATACCAGTCAGAATAGAGTTCAGGTGGTGGATATTCCAGTGGTCAGGGATTTTCCCGATGTTTTTCCCGAAGAATTACTAGGGTTGTCAGTAGATAGGGGAAATGGAATTTACTATCGAGTTACTTCTAGGAACCACTTCGATATCAATTGCATCATATCGTATGGCGCTTACCGAGCAAAAAGAATTGAAGATTCAATTACAAGATCTGTTAGACCGCAGTTTTATCAAACCTAGTGTTTCTCCTCAAGGAGCCCTGGTATTGGAACCCTAGTGTTATTCGTGAAGAAGAAAGACGACACATTAAGGATGTGTATCGATTACCGGCAGTTGAATAAGGTGACGGTTCGTAATAAATACCCATTGCCTAGAATTGATGATCTGTTTGACCAACTGCAAAAGGCCAGGGTGTTTTCTAAAATAGATCTTTGATTGGGATATCACCAATTGAAAGTCAGAGATAGTGACGTGGTGGAGACGGTCTTCCGGATTACGTATGGGCATTATGAATTATTGATTATGCCATTTGAGTTGACGAATGCCCCAGCTGCTTTTATGGATTTGATGAATCGAACCTTCCAACCCTATCTAGGTTAGTTTATTATCGTGTTCATTGATGATATACTGATTTAATCCCAAAGTAGAGAAGAGCATGCAGAGCATCTCCAGATTGTGTTGCAGACATTGCGAGAGAAGCAATTGTATGTGAAATTCAGTAAATGCGAGTTTTGGTTGGATAGAGTCGTGTTCTTGGGGCATGTGATCTCGGGATGGTATTCAAGTGGATCCAAAGAAAGTCGAAGTCGTAGTGCGATGGGAAAGGCCGAAAGGTGTGACTGAAGTTCAAAGCTTTTTGGAATTGGCAAGTTATTATCGTCAGTTTGTGAAGGGATTCTCTGTTATAGCTGTCCCATTGACCCGATTGACTCGCAAGGGATCTAAGTTCGAGTGGACTGACAAATGTGAGGAGAGTTTCCAAGAGCTGAAGAATAAACTGATATCGGTGCCAATATTCTCCCTTTCGACTGAAGGTGGCGACTTTGTGATCTACAGTGATACATCACACTAAGGGCTAGGGTATGTACTGATGCAACATGGGTAGGTAATTTCATATACCTCCCAACAATTAAAGAATCATGAGTGTAATTATCCGACGCATGATTTGGAGTTGGCAACGATTGTGTTTGCCCTAAAGATTTGGGGACATTACCTACATGGCGAGACTTGTGAGACATATACTGACCACCAGAGTTTGAAATACTTGTTTACTCTGAAGGAACTAAATCTGAGGCAGAGACATTGGATATAGTTGATCAAGGACTATGATTGTACTATCCACTATTATTCTGGAATGACTAATGTTGTAGAGGACGCATTGAGTTAAAAATTGGCGGGTTTGGTTGCACACATTCAAGTTGTTCATACCAATCTATATATCGAGTTGTGATCTTTACGAGTTCAATTGACGGTTGGTCAGACGGTAGCGTTGCTTGCGACTTTGACTTTAAGGCCGACATTGATCAACCGTATTATAGAAGCGCAGAACTCAGATGCTCAATTGGGGAAGATCAAAGATGAAGTAAATAGTGGTCACAGAACTGACTATCGTGTCAGGGATAATAATGAGGCCTTGGTGATGAGGAATAGACTGTGTGTACCTGATGATGCCAATCTGAAGAAGAATATTTCGGAGGAAGCACATAGCTCAGCATACGTAATGCACCCAAGCAGTACCAAAATGTTTGGGGATCTGCGAGAACACTACTGGTAGAATGAAATTAAATGGGAAATTCTTGAATTTGTTGGCAGGTGTCTTATTTGTCAGCAAGTCAAGATTGAGCACCAACGTCCAAGTGGGTTATTGTAGCCTCTACCTATACCAGAGTAGAAATGGGAGCATATCACGATGGATTTTGTTCCGGGATTACCCTGTACTTAAAATGGGCATAATTCTATCTAGGTGATCGTTGATAGGTTTACTAAATCTACTAATTTTTTGGCCGTAAAGACGACGTACTCTCTTGATAAGTATGCCCAATTGTATATTGACGAGAATGTTCGGTTACATGGTGCACTAGTTTTTATAGTGTCAGACAGAGATCCAAGATTTACTTCAAAGTTCTGGCCGAGTCTCCAAACTGCTTTAGGTACCAAGCTGAAATTTAGTACCGCCTTTCATCTGTAGACTGATGGTTAATCAAAGCGTAAGATTCAGACGATTATGAAATTTGCTTATAATAACAGCTACCCTTCGATAATTGAGATGACACCGTATGAAACATTGTATGGTAGGAAATGCAGGACTCCAGTCTAACAGACTGAATTGAGGTGGGAGAATGGGAATTGTTGATGCCGGATATAACCCAAATGACATCAAACAAAGTAAAGGTGATTCAGAAAAGATTGAAGATTGCTCAGAGTCGAAAAACGAGTTATGTTGACAAGCGTAGGCGGGAGTTGGAATTCGAAGTGGGCGATCATGTATTTTTGTGTATATCCCCGTGGAAGGGTATGATGAGGTTCGGAAAAAAAAGGAAGCTAAGTCCGAGATACATCGGGCCATACGAGGTCTTAGAATGGGTTGGTACAACAGCTTATCGACTTGTTTTATCACCAGAACTGTCTATATTACATGACGTTTTCTACGTGTTGATGCTTAGGAAATATATGTCAGATCCTTCGCATGTGTTGACTTCTCAACCAATTGAGTTGGATGAAGATTTGACATACATTGAAGAACCAATCCAGATTTTGAGTCGTAAAGATTAGGTGTTGCGGACGAAAATGATTCCATTAGTAAAGGTGTTATGGCATAGTCATTCTGTAGAAGAAGAGACGTGGGAACGAGAACATGAGATGAGAGACAAATATCCGCACTTGTTCGATCAAGGTAACTAAAATTTCAGGATGAAATTTCTTTTAGGAGGGAAGGGTTGTAAGACCCTAATTTTTGCACGTGCATATTCATTAACCGTATTTTAGAACATTTAAAAAATAATGGGATAGAATGTGCCATTCCTAAATTAATTTAAAATTAATGGGGGTGAATTTATAATTTTAAGAATATTAAATTTTGAATCGGGTTTAAATAATAACCTAAATAAATTTAGGGGAGGTTAATGTAATTTGAAAAAATAATAATATATATGTATATATATATATATATTGTGAGTAGGTATTGTGTCGGTAACCCAGTAAAATAGAGACGGAGAGAGAGAGAAGACGGTTCGGCGGGTGTGGGTGTGTTCCGGTTGTCCGGCGACCCTGGGGGTGTGAGTGTGGCGTCGTCGTTCGTCGGTATATGTGTGTGTGTGTATCCGTCTGTTTGGTTTGGCAGTATGTGTGTGATTCCGTCGGTCGGTTTGGCCAATGAGTGGAGGTGTGAAGATGAGTCCGACGTGGGTGTGTGATCGTCGAAGTGTGTGTGTGTGCTGCCTGATTGTCTGACGGTGTATGGGTGGTCGGCCGTCGTCGTTGGTCTACGGTGAGTGGTTATGATCGGTGTAGGGTGGCCGACGGTGAGTGAGAGTTAGCGAGAGAGAGTATCGGTCGGCCGATTGAGTGAAGTGTGTATGTTGTCGGCTTTGGTGATCATCGGTGGGGTGTGTGTGGTTGTCTATTCGGCGGTGTTCTGTTCATCCGGTGATCATCACCCTCGCCGGTAAGTGTGTGTGTTCCTCCGTTTGTTTCGGCGTGTGTATGTGTGTGGGTTCGGTCGGTGGTCGATCAATGGCGGTGGTGGTGGTATGAGTTGGGTGCGTCTATGGTGTGTCGCTGTGTGTGTGTGTCGCCGTTGGCAGTGGTCGTCGGTCCCGTGGTGTGTCATCGGCAGCGTGGGCGTGCATGTGTGTGTGTTGCTGCGTGTATGTGAGTAGGTGTGTTGATTGTCGTGGGGGTGTGTGTGCGTGTTCAGCAATGTGTGTGTGTGGGTGTGTTTGGTGTGGGTCGCTGGCGGAGAAGGTGATCGGCGGTAAGGGTGTCGGCAGCGGCTGAACCAGGAACCCAAACAGAAAGCAAAAGGAGGAAAGAAGAAGATAAAAAAAAAAAAAAAAGAAAAAAAAAAAAAGAAAAAGAAGAAGAAGAAGAAGAAGAAGAAGAAGAAGAAGAAGAAGAGAAAAGAATAGGGAAAAAAAAATTAAATTACAGAAACAACCCAAATAAAAACCAAGAACCTATTTCGTGGCCGGCGGGCGATTCGGAACATGTTACGATTTCGTTGGTCAATATTTTAATCATTAACTATTATTTTCGTTAAAATTAGTCGATTATTATTTTCGTTAAAAATTAAATTATTAGCATTAAAATTTTCGCAACCGAGATAATAATTTTGTAACCGTTAGTATTAATAATTGCGTATAGTAAATATTAACAGAGCGAAACGAATGAAATAATAATTTTTCATTATTAAATTTGGGGAATAGGGGGGGGTTGTGCATTTTAGGGCCACACATTGCATGTTAGGTTATCTTAAATAAAATATTAATTTAGGCATGTCACTGTTAGGTTCACAGGGGCCAGCGTTCCAGTAGGTTTTGAAGGGTGACATTTTTGCGGTGCGGGAATCAAGGTGAGTGTACTGTCTTTTATATAAATTTACAAATTTTATTTTCATATAAATTGTAGAAAATGTGCTTATTTTAAATGGACAATTTTGCAATTTATATGGATCAAGTCGGTTTTAAAGATGGGAAAATGATTTTTGGATCAAGTTGGTTTTAAAGGTGGAAAAATGATTTTTGAATCAAGTTGGTTTTTAAGGTGGAGAGTGATGTTTGGTCTGACTATACCATAGTTTCTTCTCGTTAGGTAGACATGACCTACGAGATGTAAATTTTCTTCTCGTTAGGCGGGTATGACCTACGAGATATGGATTTTCTTCTCGATAGGCAGGTATGACATACGAGATGTGGATTTTCTTCTCATTAGACGGGTTTGACCTACGAGATGTGGATTTTCTTCTCGTTAGGCAGGTTTGACCTACGAAATGTGGATTTTCTTCTTATTAGGAGGATATGTCATGCGAAATGTGGATTACCTGCTAGGCAAAGTCGTGTATGGTGGTTTGACCCATCAGAAGTGCAAAACCTGCGAGTGGTACGGTACCATTGCAATTCCCCATTGTGAGATAAAAACGATTATATGGCTAGTATGAGAGGATGTGGGAAGTATTTTATGTTATGTTGAAATGTTTGGACTGGTTAGTTTAAAAAACTCGGACGGGTTGATTTAAAATATTTAGATGAACTGATTTAAAATATTTGGATTAGTTAACTTAAAATATTTGTACTGGTGTTTTAAATGTATTATTTCTTTACATGGTGGCAGTTGGAAATTGGTTTCAAATATGGTATGCGATGTACTATATTATCTTTATAGTATTTCATTTTATTGGTGACAATGGAACTAGATTTTTAACCGGGTATGTGACTATGAAATATTATATTTTGAAATGTGGTATTTAACATTTGTGCTTGATCCATTAAATATTTTTTTTATTATGAAGACAGTACACCGATAAATTTTTTTTGTTTAAGATATTGCGACTAGGAGTTGGTCCACTACTGGCACTAGGTAGAGTCTGGAGGTAGTGTTGTGTTAAAGGTGAGCCGGTCGGATATGAATCGTGGAGGGTTCATGTACTCTTGTGTTTTTGGGTTGTGAGTACTTGGGACCGGTATGTTCTCAAATATTTAGATATGGGTAGATATATACTTTTGGGAAAAAAAACTTCTACAATACTGCGAGTGGGTATGTGTATATGTATGTATGGATATTCGTGAATTGGTCAAGTAGCGTCAGGTCGACGTCACGCCCAGCCTCGGATGCTTGGTGCCGGGGTGGGGTGTGACACATTATCTTGGTTAATATTTGTGGGTGTTTGAAATAAGTAATCCTATTTTAATCACATAAATAAAAAAAAAAAAAATCTAATTGATTTCCCAACACATCTTAACTAAAGCACAATGGATTTGGAAGAGAAATGAGACAATATAAGGCAATTATTAAAATCTGAGAACTAAAAAAGAACAAAAAATTAAGAATGGAAACATTACACAAACAATATCTTAGTGTTTCGTTTCCTAGAAAATATTGAAAAGACATAACTTTGGGACCAAATTTTCATAATTAAATTTGTTCTTAAAATCTGGGAACTAAATATAAGCATAATTATTTTGTTTCTTGAAAAAATAGAATCAGAATTTTGGGTGTAAAAACAACAAAAATAAGTCGGCTCTTCCCATCAAACTAGGACTAGGAACAAAAATTTGGGAACATATATAGAAAAAAAAGAGCATTAATCAAACGTAGCCTATGTGTTTCTGATCGGATATTTATTTTCGTTCTTAAGAAAAATTTGAACAGAAACAATAATGTGGGAATAGTTTTGATATGTTCTCCTGTATTTTCCTTAAAAAGTAAAAATCGAGAACAAAACATACAATTTTTTTCTTCCTATACTTCTATTTGTGTTCCAAATTTTTTAGGTAAAAAATGAAATTTTTTGATAGATAAACTAAACAAACGACACCTTAACGAATCCTTAAGTGATAAAAACAAACTCATTCAACACGAAGTGGAGGAATGGAATACCCATTTATCGGATTAACGAGAAGTAAGAGTAAAACCCAAAAAACAACCTTTCTCAAGATTCTATATGTTATTGGAGGGGAGAGTAATCTAAAAATGAACAATAACCTCAACAGTTTAAGGAAAAAAGAAGAAGTAAACACTGGATGAATCTGAGAAAAAAAACTAAGAGGACAAAACAAGACAAAATTAAAAGAAAAAACTAAATAGTAAATACTAATGGTGTGATGCCCAAACATACAATATATTAAAAAAAATTTTGATACCCACATAGTATGTTGTTTATATAATTAGAAAAGTTCTCAATTCCATACAACCAAATATTGACAATTAGAAAAATCCCAAGAAATGATGTGCTCATGGTAAATGATAAATTGAAAAAAAAACATTTGACGTAATTAAATTAAATTAAGCACCAATAAAAGAGCAAATAGACATAATAGGAAACTTTAAAATTTCTCAAACTTCATAGAACTATTCATAAAAAACAAGAAATAATGGAATTACCTGTGAGAATGACGGGTAGTTATTTGCGTATGTGGTCCGATAGAACATTCATGCAAGTTTAAGCTCAAAGGAAGTCAGAAATAGATATATAAACATGACTAATTGAAAGTCTCTTTCGATGACGAGGCCGAAAAAAGAATATTACGCTTCATACATCTCATCATTTCAATGTTGCCCAAATAGCCATAGCATAAGATCCCACATAAAAAATATTTCAAAATATTATCGGTTGATCCTAAGATTTTGATGGACAATTAAATGTTGATATTTTTTGTGGAACTAATAAGTTTATTAAGTTTTTCAGTGTAAAAGTTTTGTTGATGATTTAATCATGAAGAAATTGTTGAAGATGGTTAAGGATGCAAGAGACTGATAAAGAGACAAGCATTAAGAGACTGAAAATTTTGAAGAATCTAGATGAAAACAACTCAAGTTAATTTTTACTCTTAATATACCCCAATTAGGATCACACACGACACAAAAATGATTTTATGTTTATGTGTGTTTTTATTAGGATCCTAATTAGTTAACATATTTACTCCAATATGAAATTGAAGAAGAAATATTGACTTAAGAAATATTAGTACTTAAAATGATTAATAGTGTCAATTAAGTTAACCGAGAAAAGAAATCAGTTAAAGGGATAAAAACGTCGAAGGTTGGAGTTAAAATGAACTAAGGAAGAAGTAATTCCAGCACTGATCGGTCGACTGGCCTAGGAGGATCGGTCAACTGATCGGTGAAAGATGAAAAATAGTGAAGTCTTTGGATCGATCGATCAACCGACTAAGAGGGATTGGTCGACCTTTGTAACTCTCTGAATCGATCAGGTGATAGGTCATAGAGAATCGGTCGACAGACCCTGGCCGAGAAATGGCTGGAAAGCATCCTGAATCAATCGGTCAACCGATCTATGGAGTATCGATTGACCGATGGGCGAGTAGTTATGGCTTGGGCTACAACCTGAATCGATCGATGGACTTATGGACTTTGGTCGGTCAACCATGGCTTTGTTTCAGGATTTGAGGATTTTGTGGATTTGATTAAAATGTAGCCGTTACTAGTTATTTTTTGGTTAAAATTTGAGAGATATCTTAGGGATTTGATGATATTATAGATAGATGGTTGTTATTTTGATATCCCTGAAGATATGGTATATATATTTTAAGTATTTATCAAATTGGTACATTTAATTCTTTCTATCTTATTGATTTGAGTTTGAGAAATATTTGAGGAACTAAATTGAATTATTTAAAAGTTATAATTAAATGAATTAAACCCGGATTGAGTCATATCGATATAAAGGGTCTATAAGAACAATTAAGTGTCATGATATGTGGAAACTAGCCGTTGGAGAGTCTGTTTCAAATCCTTATATATAGACCTCCATTTTTTAGAGATAAAAAATAATTTCCATTACGGACTATTCAGTTCTTGAGCTTTTTGAGAATTATCATTCTGATATTATACTGAGATATTATTGTAAGATCATTATGGTATTGGAGTTCTTGAGTTAAAGAGCTAATTTATTTGGCGTCGCTGATTTGAGCTATCTAGCGATCTGTTTTGCATTCTTTCGATATTTTTCTGGTGAGATCATTCCAAGCTTGAGATTTTTATTTCTATTTGATATTATTTTTTATTTCTTGGAATTTAGATATTCGAAATCATATTTTTAAACTTAAATTGCTTGAAAATATTTTTGAAACGATTTCTTGTGAAAATCTGATTACATGCTAAATGGTGTACTACCCGTTATTTATTTAGAATCAAAATTTGAAATTCTCACTTTATTTCTATCACTAGTATTTATCGAGAAATTAATTGAGTTTAAATTAATTTAAAAGGTGGTAGAACCTCCGAGTAGAAAAAACTTATCAATTTCTTGTAATTGGTGCATTGTGTGCGGATTAGATGTTATTGAGAATTTCTAATAAGGGGTAGTTGGGTTTCAATCTTTTCCGGTAAAGAAATTGGGGTTTGATATTTACCTAGTGTATAAAAATATTAGATTACTCTTTTCCAGTGAAAAGAGATAGGCGTAATTCTTTCTGACTAGAATTAATTTTGTGAGAATTGTAACAGTTCAATCCTTACCGGTGAAAAATGATATTTGGAATGATTTTTGTGAGGTTTGATTCTTAGCTTAAGGTATAAAAGAATTAGGTTTGATCCTTAGACTGTGAAAGGATTAGGTTAATCTTGAGCCTGAAAAAAAGATAAGGTTATTCCTAAGCCTGTAAAAAATAAATTGTAAAGATTGATTCTGAGCCTGTGAAAATAATCATTGTGTACATGTTTGGTTCCTACCTGGGAAAATAATCTTGAGTTTAGTGGGTACGAATCTCCGTGGGTCTCGGAGGACTGGATTAGCCAAGAATAGTTTGGTGAACCAAGATATATCCTTGTGTGCTGTTTTGTTTAATTTATTTAATTTCTGTTGTTTGGGTATGCACCTAGTTAATAACATTTATCCACTGTAATATAAAGATAAATAATTTATTTAGGATTAAATTAATTAATTAATTAATTAAGTATTAAAAGATAAGAATTTGGTTTTAATTTTATAACTACCCAATTTACCCACCATCTGGGATATATTATTGGGCCAACAATTGACATCAGAGCTAGTTTTAGCTTGATTAGGCTTAACATCCTAGCTAAACTGGTCACGTGCATACACATTGGATAATGCTTTTTGTGTATCCTCTCTTGATGGTGATAGATCTCTATATGATAATGTGACGTATGATTCTTCTGGTATTAGTGATAGTGATGGAGATGATGATAATGAAAATGTCTATGTTGTCATAGAAAAATTACTTTTCCTCACACTACGTTTTGCTAAAGAGATCTTGAGTTTAAAAAGAAAAATTGATTCTTTTGAAATGGAGGAAGAAGTGTTCGAAAATCTAAAGTGCATTTGGATGATTATTGTGGTATAAAAGAGTTTCTGAACGTTGTTTTTGAAATTAATAATTTGTTCTCTAAAGTGGATTCTCTTGAAAAGGAAATAGAGTTTTAAAAAATAATCTTGACATGATTTCTAAGCAAATGTCAGATCTTGATTGAAAAATAGATTTACTTAAGAAAAAATTTGAAAAATCAAAATCCGACCTCAAGTCTATTTTAAGAGCTTTTGAAAATAATTTTTCTAGATAAAGTGGATATATATCGTTGTCTTATCTTTCATCACAAGCCAGTGATAGTTTTGTTGATATTATTAGAAATGATTCTTGTTTTACATCTCATGTTTTCTATGATAAATCAGATTTGAGATGTTATTATTTCAATAGGGTTGGGCATTTTAAATTATCTTGTCCGTTTAGGAACCCTAAGTTTATGTCTAACAAGGACGAATCCAAAATGAAATGGATACCGAAGAGAACTGCTGAAATGTCTTGTGTAGAGTTACATAACATCAGAAGTAGACACGAAAGAACGAATAAAGAGGTTATATCAAAGCAAAGACAGGACGTCACCAAAGATCTATTAGCAACGCGTGCAAAACGAAAAGATTTATCAAAACCAAGAGGTGAAGTTGCAAAGAAGTCACAAGGGACATGTGGAAAGAGAAAAGATGTACCAAAGCAAAGATGGGATATCACCAAGAAGCCACAAGTGATACGTGCAAATGAGAGTATCAGTAAATCAAATGACAATAATCAAAGGTTGAGAGGATACAGACAGGCTAAGAGAAATGGTGCACCCAAATCAATCATCGGTACAAATGAGATAAAGAGTAATGTTGCCGCCGAAAGATATAAAAGGCACTCCTAACCCCTCGCAATTTAAATTTATTAAATTTGTTAAAGAGGAAGGTGTCCGACTTGCCAAATAGGTAAATTGATACTAGTTTCTAAGACATTTTTCATATGATGTGTTTACTTGTTGTCTTAGAAATATTATAGGGTGATTATGAAAATCATATTTTGTTAAAGAGTATTAACTTGTTTTTATTTTCTTATATCAATTAATGATCATGTGTTTAATTTAAAAACATGTTTCACGATTTAAAAAATGAATTAAGTGAATTGAGCTGATATTTTATACATCTTGAAATGATATCTGATTCATTATAATGCAAATTATTGTGATATTTTAAAGTCTCTTAATGATGTAATTGATGCATAAAATTGATAAAAGTTGTATGGTTAATATTAATATGAAAGCATGATAATTCATTTTGATATCATACATATGAGTATTTAAATATATGACATTATTCTGTGTTTAACATTTCAAGTTGATATTTTTCTGCACGAGGATATATTTATAGGCATGAAACACCTAGCTATTTGCATGATAGTATGTTATTCTCATACGTTTCATATCTTCTTATTTTTAAATGATTATCATTGTGGAAGGAATTTAGCATGTTATGAGATAACACCTTTAATACGCAAGTTATTCTTGGGATAAGTTTCCTATTCTAGTGCATTGAAAATTACATGGCTTAATTTTATCTAATTGGAAGACATTATTTGGTATCATGAGTAAGGCATGTAAACTTAACTGAAATTGTATGATTGCATGCTATATTGTTGAAATATTTTGATTGCCTCAAGTTTATTCTCCTATACATAAATTTGCTTGTTTACAATTATATAGGGGGAGATTGCATGCTTAGAATGATGTTTTGGTATGAATAGGAATAATGATGATTGTTTAGAATTAATGTGATTACTGGATCCCCTTCCCCACTTATTGAGATGACAAAGGTAGAGAATTAGTTGATATTTTGTTGAAAATCTATAAGGGGGAAAACCATAGTTGTGCTTAAAATGAGATTAGTTATTGTTTAGGTTTGTTAGCCTAAACATTACACTAATGTAGGAGGAGCTTATTAGTTATTTTATGCTTTGTTGAATATCTTATGTATTTTTGAAAATATTCTCCATGATTGTGTTTTAATGAGTTAAAAAACCCATCCTCAGATTTAGGGGGAGTGTGGTTACATTTTATTTTGACAAAAAACGTCAAAGTTAATTGTCATCATTTAAAAGGGAGAGATTGCTGATCCTAAGATTTTGATGGACAATTAAACGTTGATATTTTTTGTGGAATTAATGAGTTTATTGAGTGTTTCAATGCAAAAGTTCCATTAACGATTTAATCATGAAGAAATTGTTGAAGATAGTTAAGGATGTTAGAGACTGATAAAGAGACAAGCATTAAGAGACTGAAGATTTTGAAGAATCTAGGTGAAAATAACTCAGGTTAATTTTTACTCTTAATTCTAGCACTGATCGGTCGACTGGCCTAGGAGGATCGGTCAACTAATGGGTGAAGGATGGAAAATGGTAAGGTCTCTGGATCGATCGATCTATTGACCAAGAAGGATTGGTTGATCTGTGTAACTGTCTAAATTGATCAGTCGACAAGTCATTGAGAATCGATCCACAGACCCTGGCTGAGAAATGGCCTAGAGAGCATCCTGAATCGATCGGTTAACCGATCTATGGAGTATCGGTCGACCGATGGGCCAGTATTTTTGGCTTGGGCTACAATTTTAATCGATCGGTCGACTTATGGACTTTGGTCGGTCAACCGATGACTCTATTTTAGGATTTGAGGATTTCGTGGATTTGATCAAAAAGTAGCTGTTACTAGCCATTTTTTTGTTAAAATCTGAGAGATATCCTACGGATTTGATGATATTATAGATAGATTGTTGTTATTTTGATATCCCTAAAGATATGGTATATATATTTTAAGTATTTATCAAATTAGTACATTTAATTCTTTCTATCTTATTGATTTGAGTTTGAGAAATATTTGAGGGACTAAATTGAATGATTTAAAAGTTATAATTAAGTGAATTGAACTAGGATTGAGTTATATCGATATAAATATCTTCTATAAGAGAAATTAAGTGTCATGATCTGTGGAAACTAGCCGTTGGATGATCTGTTTCAAATTATTATATATAGACCTACGTTGTTTAGAGATTAGACATAATTTCCATTACGAACTATTCAGTTTCTGACCTTTCTGAGTGTTATCATTATGATATTATACTAATATATTATCGTAATATGATTCTGGAATTGGAGTTCTTGAATTAAAGCACAAATTCATTTGGCGTCGCCGATCTGAGCTATCTAACGATCTGATTTGCATTCTTTCGGTGTGTTTCTGGTGAGATCGTTCCAAGTTTGAGCTTTTTATTGCTATTTAATAGTATTATTTATTTCTTGGAAGTTAGATCTTTGAAATCATTTTTCTGAACATAAATTGCTTGAAAATATTTTTGAAATGATTTCTCGTGAAAATTTGATTACGTGCTAAATTATATGCTACCTATTATTTATTTAGAATCAGATTTTGAAATTCTCACTTTATTTTTATCACTAGTATTTATCAAGACATTGAATAAGTTTAAATTAATCTGAGATAGTAGAAGCTCCGAGTGAAAAAACTTATCAATTTCTTGTAATTGGTGAGTTTGTGTGGATTAGATGTTATTGAGAATATGTAATCAGGGATAGATGCGTTTCAATCTCTTCCGGTAAAGAGATTGAGATTTGATCTTTACCTAGTACATATAAAGATTGGGTTACTCTTTTTCCGTGAAAAGAGATAGGCGTAATTCTTATTGACTAGAATTAATTTTATGTAAATTTTAACGGTTCAATCCTTTCCGGTGAAAAGAATATTTAGAGTGATTTTTGTGAGGTTTAATTCTTAGCCTAAAGTATAAAATAATTAGGTTTGATCCTTAGCCTATGAAAGAATTAGGTTAGTCTTAAGCTTGAAAAAAAAAAAGATTATTCTTGTGCCTGTGAAAAGGAAATTGTAAAGGTTAATTCTAAGTCTTTGAAAACTAAATTGTAAAATAGATTTTGAGCCTGTGAAAAGAATCATTGTATAAGGTTTGGTTCCTACTTGGGAAATGAATCTTGAGTTTTGTGGGTGCGAATTTCCGTGGGGCTCGGAGGACTGGATTAGTGATAGGTGTAATTTATCTATTTATTCCTAAGCCGGTTTTGTTAGTTTTCGAGTATTTTTAAGCGTTTTATTATGTTTTAATACAATGTTATTTATTTTGTCTTAAATTAGGTATTTGGGGGTGAAAAGGGACTAAAATGGTCCATAAACGATCAAAGCGTTGGAAGAATGGTAGAGAAAAGAGCAAAAAGGCTAAAATATGATCTTGCATCCACCGCTGTAGCGGTGAAAATACAGAGAGTTTGCTGAAGCTCCACCGTTGCAGCGGTCAAAATGTAGAGAGCTCCACTGCTGCGACGGTCACCCGACAAAAATCCTACCGACCTATCCACCGCTGCAACGGTCATTCCGTAGATTTTAAAGATATTTTAGGATATTTTGAATCCTATAAATATCGTCTCTATTCTCCCTAAACAAAGGTTGGACATTTTCGGGAGTCTTGAAAGCACCAAGGCCATTTGACCAATAGAAGATCACAACGCGAAGAAGGAGGAAGCGTTCTTAGAGCGATTTTAGCGGCGGATCTTCGGATAATGGCTAGTCTCCTTATTTATCTCTTTTTCTCTTAGATTGGTTGAATGTTTGTATATATTTAGCTTGTATTTAGTTGTATTTAGGGCTACGGCCATGTGTAGCTAAACATATATTGTTTAGGGCTTGATGTAATTCACAAAAATGTCATTTATATAAAATCTATATATCGTTAATGGTTGTTCGTATTTATCCGATTGTGTTTACCTTTGTTCCACGTTTATATGCTTGTTTAGATATATTGAAAATATGGAGTTTGACACTCGGGAGAGATAACTCCGGATTCGGACTAGGGTTTAAATACAACACGACGATCTAATAAACCGGGAGAGAGTTAGAAAGTGTGCAATCTGTGACGTTAGGGAAAGACTCATGTAACCAAGTGTCGTATAGACGCTCGACGGGGACTTCAGTGTTGACACGAAGTCACATATTCATTCACTTTACACTTGGAAGATGTAATAAATGAGATTTTGATACCGAGATTGTCGGATAGGATGAACATCATTAATGTAAACTAGATTGAAATGAACACGTTTAAGTGAACGAAGTTAATTCCTAGGCAATAATTTCCCATAAACGTCATACCATTATATTAGTATTATTAGATTTATTAACTTAGTATTAATATATTGTATTATAAAAACTACATTTTTATCGCCTAGATAAAGTAATGTTATAATAATCGCGGTACTCAATGACCGTCTACACCAATCCCTGTGGATATGACAACCGTTACTCTTTCCATTATACTAAAATTTGATTCGTATACTTGCGATGAAAGTAGCGACGTATTCACGCGCTACCAAGTTTTGGCGCCGTTGCCGGGGATTGGTTTTTAGATTGTTGTTGATATTGTGCATAAATAACTTGATTTTAATTTTGGCATTTCTTTTGTTTATAATTTTATTATTTATAGTTTTGTTTTTTATTTTTCATGCAGGGTACTTGAAGATGTTAGATCAACAAGTATTGATGCATTTCTTTCAACAAGATTTCAAGTTGTTTTATTGTGCTTGGTATTGATACAAAGAGTTGTTGTTCCGATTTCCGAATCATGATTTCCCGAGGGAGTGTCAACTTCTGAATTTCCTCGACGGGTTACTGATAGGTGTAATTTACCTATCTATTTCTAAACCGAATTTGTTAGTTATCAAGTGTTATTATAGTATTTTAATATGTTTTTATTTATTTTTGTATAAATCAGGTGTGTGGGGTGAAAAGGCATGAAAATGGATCACAAACGATCAAATCGGATCAAGAACGGTAGAAGAAATGTGGGAAAACAAGCATAAGGGCAAAATTCAAAATTGCAGCCCACCGCCGTGGTAACCAGACCACTGTCACGACGATTAAGATGTAGAGAAGGGTCTATTCTTGTTGAACATCCACCACCGCGGTAGTGAAACAACAGGAAGACTCTACTCCCACTGCTGATTCTATCGCCGAGGCTATGACCAAACCAACTTAACTACAGTTGTGGCCGTGACCAAACCAACTTAACCACCGCCGCCGAGGTCACTCTGCACAAACTTTAGATATTTATTTAGATATTTTGGCTCCCTATATCTTCATCTTCTCTTCTATTTCAGCTATAAGAGAGCTCCTAGGGTTAGAATAGGGTTGAGAGGTTTTTGGGGAATGCTCCACCAAATCTGAAGGAGAAAAACACGTTGTGAAGAAGGAGAAGCGATCTCGGAACTGTTTTAGTGCCAAATCTTCAGACTACGGCTAGTTTCTCTCATTGCTTTATTTATTTCTTAACTTTGGATTATGGTTTAAGTATGTTTAGCTCATTTATCATTGTATATACAGTTATGACTATTAGCTAAATGAATATTGTCTAGGGATTAATAGTATTTATGAATATATAGTTTTGAAATCGGTGTTTAGTTAATGCTAAACAGAACATGACAATCTAATAACCAGGGAGGAAGTTAAAGAGCATGCAATCAATGACGTTGGGGTAAGACTCATATGACTGTGTGTTCTAAAAAACACTAGAGAGGGACTTCGGTATTAACGCAAAGTCAAAAATTTTCTCGCTTTACACTCGGGAGAGGGAGTGATAATCTAATAACCATGGAGAAAATTAAAAAGTATGCAATCAATGACGTTGGGGCAAGACTCATGTGACTATGTGTTCTAAAAAACACTAGAGAGGGACTTCGGTATTAACGCGAAGTCACATATTTGCTCGCTTTACACTCGAGAGAGGGAGTGAGCGAGTTTACGATACAAAGATTGTCGAATAGGTTGAATACCATTATTGATAACTAAACAAGATCAAACGCGTATTTGTAAACGAAGTTAATCCTTAGATAATCCATTCCCTTAAACGTCTCAAAATAGTAATATAGTTTAATTAGATAAATTAATATTTTAGTATTAGTATGTTATTAATTATAAACTTCATTTTCTATCGCTTAGATAAAATTAAGTTATGATAATTACGATACTTGACAATATTCTCAACTAATCCCTGTGGAAATGATAACCCTTACTCTTCCCACTCTACTAAAACTTGATACGTACACTTGCGGGAAAGTGGCGACGTAATATTTCACCACCAGTTACAAGCTGCAACCAGAACGTGGGTGGAAGGAGGAAACGGTACCACCTTTTTCTACGACCTAACCGCGGACGAAGCCCCTTGTTAGTTGGAGGAATTGGCGAGTTTTGATTATCAAAGTTGGAATTATTCACCAAGTTACCAAAGCTTGGGGGATTGTTCCAACACTTCGGTACCATGGATTGATATCCCAGACCAGCATATGGAGTCTTCTCCTACCCTAGAAGACGTGTTCGCCACATTTATGAGGGAGACTCAGATGTTTTTGCGGGAAACACATGATTAACTCAACGAGCATAAAGATCGTCTTGATAATATTGAGATGGTCTGTGGTGAAATTGATACAACCGTAACGTCTCTTCAGATGCAAATCGGTCAGCTTATCTGCTATGTTGAGGCTGAGTCAAACACAGTGGCACTGGAATACACACAAGCCATATCATATGAAATACACCGTGAGGAACCGAATACAAATGGAAGGTATTTGGGTGAGATTGAAGACGATCAGGCAAATTCTAAGAAAACCAAAGTATGGATTGGCGATGAAGAATCACATGTTAATAGTTGTGATTTTTTACCATTTGAATTCCAAGTGGTAATGCCGCCCCCGATCCAAGACGATCACATTTATGAGGATCCTATGTGGCTCACCTATCCTATCCCGTTTCCAGCTCAGTACATTCAAGTTCCCCAAGCACAAAATCCAGAGAAAAATCGAGTTGAAAGATTGAGCTGCACAAAGCTAAATCTTGCCAGTCTTGAGGGCATACAAAATCAAGAGCCATACGTAATATTATATGACACTTACTATGGGCAGAAGCCATTCTTTGACGAGCCCTTCTCTGTGTCAAGCCGAAGACCTTAAATTAAGCGCTTCTTGGGAGACAACCCAAGGTTTTAAAAAATAAGTTAAATCCATCGACGCTGACTTGATTCGGAGGTGAGATTTTCTTGCCTCCCAGGTACGTGTTCTAAACCCTCGTCTTCATTATAATGCTTTATGCTTTCATTGGGATTACTGATGGGTCATTGAGGACACTGTCCAATTTAAGTTTGGAGGTGATGTGTAGTATTTTAGTATGT
The DNA here is from genome assembly GCA_016647705.1 of Eucommia ulmoides. Classification (NCBI taxonomy): domain Eukaryota; kingdom Viridiplantae; phylum Streptophyta; class Magnoliopsida; order Garryales; family Eucommiaceae; genus Eucommia; species Eucommia ulmoides. Next base: position 23,064,122 of record CM028330.1, on the reverse strand, counting down.
TTAAATGTTGTTTAGTTTATTGTGTGCATGTTTGTTTAGAGTAGAATGTCTTTATGTTTTGTTGTGTTGCATGTTGAGTTTTGAGTTTATCTAGGCCATTACCCGATGATGAAATTATCCCCTGGTTGTTTTTTGAGGTTAAGGGTAATGCCCATACATGTGTGTTCTGTGTGCTTGGCATATCGTTTTGGTGAAAGTTATTGTGGATCCTAATTTGCACAAGCACGTAGACTCAATGTATAGCTATTCCTTTGATTTGAGGCCAATTATCCATTAGCCAAATTCATGACAATTTAAAGGATTCTAGAACCTGATTAAGGGGAAACTTGAGGCAAAATTCTAGGTGAGGTAGTTCAGGAGATATAATTTTGGCATTCATTTGATTGCTTGAGCCTTCAAAGCTTACCTTTCTATATGTTTATCCCTCATTACCCCGTCAAAGCCAATTTTCTGTTTTAATTCTGAACACATATCAAACACATAACAAATAACCTGGCTAATTAAACTTTTTGAAAACCTATATCATTGAATTGAAGGCACAAATTGAGTGAATCAAGTTAGCATTTGTATATGCTACTTGAAGTTAGCGGTTGGGTTTAGGGTGACCTTTTCATTGGTTTGGTATTCGAGTACTCACTTGCCATTTTTCTTTCATTTTAACCACACCTATGAAATTTTAATAATCAAATAAGTTTGGGGGTGTGGTTCATGTTTAAAAAACAAAAACAAAAAACGTATGTAAATATAGTTAAATATCCGTTTCTTTTAACAAGTGAGAACGTCAGTCTTAAATGATTGTTCAGGGTTATTTTAGATTTATCTATGGGGGTTCGAGTGTGAGTTTGTGCTAAGCGTTGTGCTTGAGTATCGTTGAGTTAACAACGTTAACCTATTTTATATTTCTGATATACCCTTGGCCATGTTCCTAAACTGAACCAAGACCTATTGATATTTTTGAACCTCCGAGCCTGCATTAGTGGAGAGTAGAACCCAGTCAGGCGTATGGTTAAATTCGTGAGCTTCGTTAGTGGATAATCCAATCCGATCTTGGATAGTTATATTATTGAGTTTAGCGCACACACGTTGAAATGATCTAGAATGGCGTTTACCATTATTGAATGTCGAAATTCTAGAACATCACACAGTACGTTTTACTCCTGAACTCGATATGATTGGGGGTTGTTGAGGAAAAATATTTTGGTCGATAGATAGATTAAAAACTCGTATATCGTTATGTTTAGATTGTTTGTGTTAGGTTGTTCATGTTATTTAATTTAGTTGTATTTTTTATTTTAGTGTGAGTGTTTTACTCGAGGAGTAGCAAAATTCCAAGTTTAGGGGTATTTGATAAGTATAATTTATCTATTTATTCCCAAGCCAATTTTGTTAGTTTTCGAGTATTTTTATGGCTTTTTATTGTGTTTTAATACGTTTTTATTTATTTTGTCTAAAATTAGGTATTTGGGATGAAAATAGACTAAAACAGTCTATAAACGATCAAAGCGGTAGAAGAACGGTGGAGAAAAATAGCAAAAAGGCTAAAATCACATCCTGCATCACTGCTGCAGCGGTGAAAATATAGAGAGTTTGCTGAAGCTCCACCGTTGGAACGGTCAGGCCATCGCTATAGCAATTAAAATGCAGAGAGGTCCACCAATGCAGCAGTCACTCGCCAAAAATCCTACCAACCTATCCACCGCTGCAGTGGTCACTCCGCAGATGTTTAAGATATTTTAGGATATTTTGAGATATTTTGAATCCTATAAATATCGTCCTTATTCTCCCCAAACAAAAGGTGGACGTTTTCTAGAGACTTGAGAGCTCTAAAGCCATTCAACTAATAGAAGATCACAACGCAAAGAAGGAGGAAGCGTTCTCGGAGTGGTTTTAGCAGCGGATCTTTGGATAATGGCTAGTCTCCTCGTTTCTCTCTTAGATTGGTTGAATGTTTGTATATGTTTAGATTGTATTTAGTTATATTTAGGGCAACGGCCATGTGTAGATAATTATATATTGTCTAGGGCTTGATGTAATTTACGAAAACGTCGTTTATATAAAATCTATGTTTCGTTAATGGTTGTTCGTGTTTATCCGATTGTCTTTCCCATTATTCCACATTTATATGCTTGTTTAAATATATTGAGAATACGGGGTTTGACACTCAGGAGAGGTAACCTCGAATTCGGACTAGGGTTTAAACACAACGTGACGATCTAATAACCCGGGAGAGAGTTAGAAAGTGTGCAATCTGTGACATTGGGGCAAGACTCACGTGACCAAGTGTCGTATAGACGCTCGAGGAGGACTTCGGCGTTGATGTGAAGTCACATATTCATTCACTTTACACTCGAGAGAGGTAGTGAATGAGATTTCGATACCGAGATTGTCGGATAGGATGAACGCCGTTAATGTAAACTATATTGAAATGAACACGTTTAAGAGAATGAAGTTAATCCCTAGGCAATAATTTCCCATAAACGTCATACCACTATATTAATATTATTAGATTAATTTAGTATTAGTATATTTTATTATAAAAACTACATTTTTATCGCCTAGATAAAGTTAGGTTATGATAATCGCGGTACTCAATAACCGTCTACACCAATCCCTGTGGATACGATAACCCTTTCTCTTTCTATTATACTAAAACTTAACTAGTACACTTGCGGTGAAAGTAGCGACGTATTCACACACTACCAAGTTTTTAGCACGTTAATACGTCGCTACTTTTTTTGCAAGTGTACGGGTCAAGTTTCAATATAGTGGAAAGAGTAAGGGTTGTCCTATTGGTAGCGAAATATTACGTGGCTACATTCACCGCAAGTGTACGGGTTAAATTTTAGTAAAGTAGGAAGAGTAAGGGTTGTCGTATTAACAGGAATTGGATTAGATTATCGTTAAGTACCACAATTGTCATAATCGGATTTTATCTAGGCGACTCAAATTAAGTTTTTATTAAAAAATATACTAAACTAAATTAAACTAATTATACTAATATGACTTTTAAGGGATTATATTGCCTAGGGATTAAATTTGTTCACTTAAATGTGTTCGATTCAATCTAGTTTACATTAACGATATTCAAACTATCCAACAATCTAGGTATCAAAATCTCACTCACTACGTCTCCCGAGTGTAAAGTGAATGAATATGCAACTTCGCGTCAATGCCAACGTCCCCGTCTAGAATCTATATGACACTTGGTCACATGAGTCTTTCCCTAACCTCACGGATTGCATACTTTCTAATGCTCTCCCGAGTCATTAAATCGTCATGTTGTGTTTAAACCCTAGTCCGAATCCGGGGTTACCTTTCTCGAGTGTCAAACCCCGTATTCTCAAACCAATCACAATACCATAACAAGCATATAATGATTGTAATAAAATGGTAAACATAATCGAATATGGATTAAAAACTGATAACGAAACAAAGATCAAACAAACAACGTTTTTATAAACAAATCGCTCCCTAGGCAATATAGGTTTAGCTACACATGACCATAACCCTATATTCAAAAATACATAAACTAAACATAAACAAAACTATTAACCAAAACTAAGAAATAAAGAGAGAAACAAGGAGACTAGCCGTTATCCAAAGAACCGACGCTAAAACCACTTTGAGATCGTTTCCTCTTCTTGGCTTTGTGGTCTTCTCATAGTTGATAGGACTTGGAGCTCTCAAGGAGGTCCCAAAAAAAAATATGGTCTAAGTGTTAGGGAAAAATAAGTATAAAGAGAGATCTAAAATATCCCAAAATATCTAAAACATCTGGTGTCAAATCGCTGCAGCGGTGGGAATCATCGCTGCAGCAGTGGGAATCACCGCTGCAGCAGTGGGAAGTCAGTAGGTTTTCTAACGGGTGACCGCTGTAGCGGTGGTTAGGGTAGAAGGTTTTGTTTGATTGATCGCTGCAGTGGTGGGCCTGCAGTTCTGAACTTGCCTTTTTGCTTGTTTTTCCACCGTTCTTTCACCGATGTTCAATCGAATTGCTTGTTTATCGACCGTTTTCATTTCTTTTCGCCCCAAACACCTGCTTTACATACAAACAAATAAAAACTAATTAAAACATATTAAAAAATTATAATAATACTAAAAAACTATCAAAATTGGTTTGGAAATATATAGATAAATTACACCTATCAAATACCCCCAAACTTAGAATTTTGCTAGTCCTCGGGCAAAATACTCACACTAAAATAAAGAAACACAATTAATTAACTAACACAAATACTAAAAATGAATAAAAACACAAACAACCTAAACATAACAACATGTGAGTTTTGAAATTCAACTATACCGACCAAAATGTTTTCCCTCAACGGCCCCCAATTATATCAAGTTCAGGAGTAAAATGCATCATGCAGTGTTCTAGAATTTCCACGTTCGATAATGGTAAATGCCATTCTAGATCCTGCTCAACTATGTGTGCGAAAACTCAATTATATAACTATTCAAAGACCGGATTAGATTATCCACCAACAAAGCTCACGACTTATACTATAAAGGATTAGGATATCCATATGCCTGACTCAGTTCTACTCTCCACTAATGTAGGCTTGGAAATTCAAAAATATTAATAGGACTTGGTTTGGTTTTTGGAAAATGGCCAAGGGTATATTGGGAATATAAAATAGGTTAATATCATTAATTCAACGATACCCAAGGCACAACGCTGGGCACATAATCACACTCAAACCCCATAGATAAATTCAAAACAACCCTGAACATACATTTAAGAACTCCATACTCACTTGTCAAAAGAAACTATAATAGAACTATATTTACATATTTTATTTTATTTTTTAATCAAACCACACTCCCAAACTTATTCAATTATTACAATTTCACGGGTGTGGTTAAAACGAAAGAAAATGACAAGTGAGTACTTGAATACCAAACCAATGAAAAGTTTGCCCAAAACCCAGCCGCTCACGTCAAGTAGCATAAACAAATGCTAACTTGATTTCACTCAAATTGTGCCTTCGGTTTAGCGACTTAGGTTTGGAAATTTTTTTATCTGCCAGGGTATTTGTAACGTGCTCAGAATTAAAACGGCTTATAGGCTTTGACAGGGTAATGGGGAATAAACATATTACAAGGTAAGCTTCAAAGTCTCAAGTGACAAAATGAATGCCCAAATCATGTTTCCTAAACTACCTCGCCTAGGATTTTGCCTCAAGTTTCCCATAATTAGGTTCTAGAATTCCTTAAATTGTCATGAATTTAGCTAATGAATAAATGGCCTCAAATCAATTGAATAGCTATGTAAGACCCTAATTTTCGCATACGTATAGTTTTAGTTGCATTTTAGAACATTTTGAAATTAACGGGGTGGAATGTGTTATTTCTAATTTAATTAAAAAGCTTAGGGGTCAATTAGCAATTTTAGGAATATTCATTTCAAAATTTGAGATTTAAATAATAGCCTAAAGGAAATTGAGGGAAGGTTAATGTAATTTGAAAAAAAAATTAATTTATATATATATACATATATATATATATAAATGCATGCACTTCATACCCAACACTGAAAAGGAAGGGTAGAAATCAGAAAAACTGAGAGAGAGATGAGAAGGTTCGGGATGGTGGGTTCAGATCGTCGCCGTTGCTCCGGCGTGGGTGATATGTGTGTCGTCGCCTTCGATCAACCAGCGATCGACAACATGTGTGAGGGTGTTTGGTTGTGTGCATGTGATCGGAGGTTGTGTATGTTTGTAATCGGCACTATTCAGCCGACAGTGTGTGTGGGTGTGTGGGTTGTTGGTCGTCAACAACGATAGGTGATCAGTCGTCGTTCGGTCGGTGGTGTGATCTTTATTATTTCTGTCACACCCCACCTTGGACACCTTTCATTGTGGGGCCGGTGTGATATCGACATGACATCACCTGAACGCCAAACCAACTAATATAACGATAAGACACATACAATAATATATAATTGTAAAAAATATGCATATACAAATTTTCTACTATGGGGACTCACCCGTCCCCAAATATGTGAACAACAAAATAAATACCATGAACCTCTTACAGGTTCACCCCAGACAGCTCATCTCAAAACCTACCCCCGACACCATCGTAGGGCTCTATCTAGCGCTAGTAGGGGACCGACTCCTATCTGCTTCACTTGCGAGTGTACTGTCTTCTTAGAAAAAAAATATTTTATAATAATAATTCATAACTACAACATCTAAATAGATCAAGCGTAAGTATATAGACAACACGTAACTAGTAAAATTCTCCATAATATAAGTAGTGAAAATAAAACCAATAAGTATAAGTTCCATTCAAACCCATCTAGTATAAAATGATATCAATCATCATAATAAATAATAAATCACCCAATATAAGTAAAACACCACATCTCAAAACACAACTCCACCACAACACACACTGGCTAGCCATAGTGATCGTTTAACCTCACGATCGTGAGTTGAAATGGTACCATACCATCCGTTAGGATATGCCTTCCTAGCGGAACAAACTGCACAGTATAATCCACACCCCATTATGGGGAGAAATATCCACATCCCTTACGGGAAGAAATCCATACCCCTTATGGGGAGAATATAAACCACACCTCTTTCGAGGAGAATTTCCAAAATCACATTTTTCACTCTCCTTTTTAAAAGTACCACCAATTTCAGTAAAACCTATTTTTCCACCTTTGTACCACCGATTTCAATAAAAACCATTTCTCCCCCTTTTGTTTTTAGAAAACCAAACATTTTTAGAAAACCAGATATTTTTCACTCTCTTTTAAAACCATCAAATCCAACGAAACTTATTTTCCAACTTTCTTTTTAGAAACCAACACAATACCCCAAAAAATTATTTTACGAACTCACCCAAATATCTACTTGATCCATATAATTTATAAAATCGTACAGTTTAAGTAAACCCATATTTCATCATATATATATAAATAGTTTGGCAAGAAGACAGTACACTCATCTCGATATCCGTTTTACAAAACTGACCCTGACCATACTCTATCTGGACTTCGGTGCCTGCGAACCTAATAGTGACAGAGCCTAAATTAATATCTTATTTAGAATATCCTAATCATGCAATGCAGACCTTTTATTCTGAATCGTTACTATTTTATATACCACGTTATTAAAATTAATTAATCACTATGAAATTATTACGATTTCAGAAATTGTAACGCTAAATAAAATTTAATCTAACGAAAATTAATAATCGATTGAAATTTTACCTTTTTCCGAACCGTAATCGTTTGGCGGCCATTAAATGGGTTTTGGATTTTTCTAGGGTGGTTTCTGCAAATTCTCTATTTTTTTCTCTTTCTTCCTTTCTTTTCTTTCTTTTCTTTTTCCCTGTTTTGGCTTCTGTTTCCTGTTTCGATTCCTGTTACAGCCCCGACTGACCACTCTCACTTCTCTCTCTACTATCCATTCCGGCAATCTCACTCACCGTCGGCCTCCCTGCACCAACGATCACCCACACACCACGCACACACACCATCCGACCAAACGACACACCCACATACACACGACCGCCCGACGATCGACGCACACAATCGACGACGACAACACACGCCCATACACTGCTCTTTTTCTCTCTCTTCATTTTTTGCTTCTGCTTCCTTTTAGCCTACCCACGATGGAAATAATCACACTCATACCACCCAACCGAATGGATCACACACCCAAACCGAAACCCACCTTATCTCTCTCTAACTCTCCGACCGACCGAATTATTGACCCCACCCACCGATGACCTAACACCTATTGTCGACCAAACATTACTGACCGAACCTACCACACTCATACATACACAACAACAAACACACATGACAAACACGGCGACCCTCCGCCGAACGATCACCATTCATGCCGGCGATACATACCTAAACATACCCACACACTTACACATGTTGTTGGGCATACAAACACAGACACACCTTGACCAAACGACGACCAAACACCCACACCCACTTACTAAACAGATGGCGACGAACGACACCCACCGGCGGACCTCTCTCTTTTCTTAGTTTCTGTTTGGATTCCACCGACACACACATACACACACACACACACACACACTCATACGATCACCTATACACTGACAAATTCCCACATACCCACGAAGCAGAAACACACACACCACCGACCTAAATGACGACACCCACTCTGGCTTCGATTGGAATACACACCCTCACTCATGAGGTCACCAGCCGAACCCTCTCTCTCTCTAGATTTTCTGTCTTTGATTCCAGATTTTTCCACCCCTTTAACACACTACAGGCATGAATATATATATATATATATATATATATATATATATATATATATATTCATATGGATTGATCTCACGACAACAGTCAGCAAGAAAATATGGATTTCTATATGTTTCTACAACCCATTTCCTTAATTACTCTTTCCTCTTCCCTAATTTCTAAAAATCATCTTTTGAGTTCAATTCACCATTTATAAGAGTCTAATATGGTAATTTCACCCTTAACATTTTCTAAATTGCAATCTCACTCCCAAAAGTTTTAATTCAAAAGTTAAATATAAATTTTTGGATAGACTATTTTCTAAATTTGCAAATTAACCCCTAAACTTTTAATTTGAATTTTTAATTGACCCAATTTCACTTCGAATTTTTCCAATTGTTCTAAAATGCAACTAAAATGACGTACGTGCTAAATCGGGGTCTTACAGTTTCCATTGTCAGTGTGGGTTTTGGTTGTCCGTCGTCCAGCAGTATGTGTGATTATCGTGTGTATGTGTTGCCGGTGGGTTTGTGAGTATGCCGGTGATTGTGTGTATGTATACGAGAGTTGATGGTGTGTGGGTGTGCCGGTCAGACGACGACGTGTGTGTGTGTGTGTGTATGTGTGCTGTTGGTCGGCTCTGTGTGTGTGTGTGTGTGTGTGTGTGTGTGTGCTCTGTTTTTGCCGACCGTAGGTATGTGTGTGTGTGTGTGTCGTCATTGGTTGTGTGCTTCGATCGTCGGATGATTGTGTGCATGTGTATGTCATTTGGTCGGATGGCGTGTATGTATGGTGTGTGGGTGAGCGTCAACGTAGGGTGGCCAGCGGGGAATGAGCAGACGTGTATGTATTTGCCAGAGTTGGTGAGGAGAGAGAGAGAGAGACGGGGCTGACTCCAAAATAGAAGCAGGAAGAAAAAAATAGAAAAAAAAAAGAAAAAAAAAAGAAAAGAAAAAGAAAAATCAAAATCCAAAATTCAACTTCTCGGCTTGCGAGCGGTTCGGAACAGGTAAAATTTTAATCAGTTATTATTTTCATCAAATTAAAATTTCCATAATCGTAATAATATTCTATTAATCACTAATCTAAATAAATTGGTATGGTAAATATTAACGTAGTGAGACATACAAAATAATAATTCTTCATGATAAAAACTTGGGGAATGGGAAATATGAGATTTAGGGCTTGCATTGCACGTTAGGTTATTTTAAAGTACAATATTAATTTAGGCCTATCGTTGTTATGTTCACAAGTGCCAGCGTCCCAGTAGATTTTGGACAGTAACGCTTTTGCAGTGTAGAGAACGAGGTGAATGTACTGTCTTCTATATAAATGTATAAACTTTATTTTCATATAAATTGGGGAAAATATGTGTATTTAAAAATGGATAATTTTGCGATGTATTTGGATCAAGTTAGTTTTGAAGGTGGAAAAATTATTTTTGGATCAAGTCGGGTTGTAAGGTGGAGAGTGATGTTTGGTCTGACTATACCATAGTTTCTTCTCGTTAGGTGGATATGACCTACAAGATATGGATTTTATTCCCGTTAGGCGGATATGACTTACGGGATGTGGATATTCTTCTCGTTAGGCAGAAATGACTTACGGGATATGGATTTTCTTCTCGTTAGGCGGGTATGAGCTACGGGATGTGGATTACCTAGTAGGAAAGGTCTTGCAGGGTGGTTTGACCCGTCAGGAGTACAAAACCTGCGGGTGGTACAGTGCCGTTGCAACTCCCGATCGTGAGGTAAAACGATCCTATTGCTAGTAGGAGAAGGGGTGTGGTGTACTTTATTATACGTTGAAAATATTTAGACTGGTTGGTTTAAGTATTTGGATTTGGTGTTATATATATTATTTCATCTTATTGGTGGCAGTGGAACTGGATTTTCAACACGGTATGCGGTGATATATTATATTATATTTTGATTAAAATATTCGGATGGGTTGATTTAAAATGATTAGGTTGGCTGATTTAAAATGTTTGGTTTGGGTATTTTAAATATATCAGTTTATTTCAATGGTGATAGGGAAACTAGATTTTAGTACGGTATGTGGTTATATTATTTTATATTTTGAAACATGGTGTTTAATTCTTATACTTGATTCGTAAAATATTTTTATTATGAAGACAGTACATCGATAAAATATTTTGGTTACAGGTACCATGGCTAGGAGTCGGATCACTACTGACACTAGATAGAATCTGGAGATAGTGTCATTTTAAAGGTAAGTCGGTTGGATGTGAACCGTGGAAGGTTTAGGTATTTTTAGAAAGAAAAAAAAAACATCTACAGTAGTGTGTGTATGTATATAAGTATGTATGGATATTCATGGATTGGTCAGGTAGTGTCAGGTTGATATCACGCCCGGCCTCGGGTGATAGGTGTCGGGGTGGGGTATGACATTTGTGGTATTAGATCCTAGGTTATAGATTCTGTAGACATGTCATTTTGTCGAGCCAGTGGTGGACCATGAGATAGGGTGTTGATAGGTGGGTTCGGCATATGAGTGATAGTTATTGCATTGCATTAGATAGTACTTGGCATCGTGCATTGTTATTTGTCTTGTTGGCAATTAGTGGGTGCGACGAAGTTGTGATACTGCTAGTTGGTGGTTTGGGTGGTACTGTTGGTAGTGGTAATGGATGGATCACGATTGTGGGGGTGCTAGTGGTTTGAAATGTTAAATTATAACTGATAAATAATCATATTCGTATTACTTGACGTTGGGATTCACTATTGGTAGCACCTAATATTTTAGTTGTTAAATGATAGTGTGGCAGAGCACATTTAAGTTGGATTATTAGACAATACCTTACTTATATTATGGGACTACATAAGACATTGCGCTACTACTTGATATAAATGGAGTCTATCCTAGTGTATAGCATCCAAGTGTGTGCATAAAACTGCCTTCTAGGTAATACTAAGGAAACCTCGTGATTTTATTGGAAAGGGTAGTTCATATAGTTACAACTGGAAGAGATGATCGTTTGGCAGTATGAAATTAAATTGGATGTTTAGTTCCAATTTGCTCTTGATTTGGTAAAAAACGGAAAAGACAACATGTAGAGGATTCTAGAAAATATTTAATTTAGTAATGATATGCGGGAAGCAGCCGAGAACTGTGAGTCAGTGATAATAGATAGCGCGTATATGGACAGTCCACATGGGGTCGGTGATAGAGAATTAGTAGTAGATTTATTACTCCTGAGTATTCACGATTTTGATGTGATACTAGGTATGGATTTACTATCTGGTTATCATACCACAGTGGATTGTTTTAAAAAGGGAAGTTACTTTTCGGGACCCAGGCGAGCCGGAGTTGGTATTTTTAGGGGATAGAACTATTACCCTAATCAGTTTGGTTTTAGTCCTAGAGGCCAGGAAGTTATTAAAGAAGGGATGTCGGGGATACCTCACACATATGATTGATACCAATCAGAATAAAGTCCAGGTGGCGGATATTCCAGTGGTCAGGGATCTTCCCGATGTGTTCCCAGAAGAATTACCAGGTTTGCCAGTAGATAGGGAAATGGAATTCACTATTGAATTACTTCCAGGAACTGCTCCGATATTAATTACACCCTATCGTATGGTGCCCATCGAGTTGAAGGAATTGAAATACAGTTGCAAGATCTGTTAACCTGTGGTTTTATCAGACCTAGTGTTTCTCCCCACGGAGCCCTAGTATTGGAGCCCCGGTGTTATTCGTAAAAAAGAAGGACGGCATGGCCATAACCCTATATTTAACAATACAAATAAACAAAACTATCAACCAAAACTAAGAAATAAAGAGAGAAACAAGGAGACTAGCTGTTATCCAAAACACTGACGCTAAAATCGCTCCGAGATCATTTTCTCTTCTTGGCTTTGTGATCTCTCTTGGTTGATAGGCCTTGGAGCTCTCAAGGAGGTCCAAAAAAAAAAAAAAATGGTCTAAGTGTTGGGGAAGAATGAGTATAAAGAGGAATCCAAAATATCAACAAAATATCTCAAAATATCTAAAACATTTGGTGTTAGACCGCTACAGCGGTGGGAAGTCAGTAGGCTTTCTGACAGGTGACCGCTGCGGCGGTGATCAAGTAGAAGGTTTTGTTTGATTGATCACTGCAGCGGTGGGCCTGCAGTCTTTAACTTGCCTTTTTGTTTGTTTTTTCCGTCGTTCTTTCACTGACGTTCCACCGAATTGCTCGTTTATCAACCGTTTTCATCCATTTTCGTCCCAAACACCTGTTTTACATACAAACAAATAAAAATGAATTAAAATATATTAAAACATTATAATAATACTCAAAAACTACCAAAATCGGTTTGAAAATATATAGATAAATTACACCTATCACGTATCCACAGGGATTGGATTAAATTATCGTTAAGTACCGCGATTGTCATAAATGAATTTGATCTAGGTGCCCCAATTTTAGGGTTTTTTCAATAATAAACTAAACTAAAATACTATTACATTAATGGTATTCAAACTATCCGACATCTAGGTATCAAAAACTCACTGACTACCTCTCCCAAGTATAAAGTGAATGAATATGCAACTTTATGCCAATGATGATATCCCTATCTAGCGTCTAAACGAAACTAATCACATGAGTCTTGCCCCAACCTCATGGATGGCATACTTTTTGATACTCTATCGAGTCATTAGATCGTCACGTTATGTTAAAACCCTAGTCCGAATTCGGGGTTACCTCTTTCGAGTGTCAAACCCCGATTTCTCCAACCAATCAATATATCATAACAAGCATATAATGGAAGTAATAAAATGATAAACACAATTAGATACAAATGAACAACCATTAACAAAACCTTGATTTATTCAAACAATGTTTTCATTAACTACATCAAACCCTAGACAATATATGTTTAGAGATAGGTAGAATTTATCTATTTATTTCCAAATCGATTTTGGTAGTTTTTGAGTATTTTTATAGCATTTTACTATGTTTTAATATGTTTTTATTTGTTTATGTATAAATTAGGTGTTTGGGGCAAAAAGGGACGAAAACGGTCCATAAACGAGCAAGTCGGTGGAAGAACGGTGTAGAAAAAGACCAAATAGAACAATTTTCAGAACCTGCATTGGACATGTACTGTTTTTTTTTCATGTCTTAATTTACTCGGAAGTGCACGAGGTCAAGTTTTAATATAGTGGACCGTTCAACCGGATATCGTCTTCTGGAAAAAGTGTTTGATTAATTTAATACCGCAATTTACATAGTATTATATTATCTCGACGGTTCAAGAAATGTTTGAGTTTGAATAATTAAAAACTAAGTTAAACTAAAAACTATTGGGTTAATTCTAATTAAATGGATTACCTATGGATTGATTTCATTCACTTAATATATGTTTGACTTCATTTAGTTAACAATAATGGTGTTTATCCTATTCGACAATCTAGATATCTCAAACTCGTTCTTTACCTCTCCCGAGTGTAAAATGAGCGATTATGTGATTTCGTGTTGACGCCGAAGTCCCTCTCTAGCATTTTATATAACACATAGTGACATGAGTCTTGACCCAACCTCATGGATTGCACACTTTTTAACGCCCTCCCAGGTCGTTAGATCGTCATGATGTGTTTAACCCTAATTCGAATCCAGGGTTACCTCTCCTGAGTGTCAAACGCCGTATTCTCAAAACCAACCCTAGTACCTTAACAAACATATTAAAATTGTAATAAAACGGTAAACACAATCGAATTTAGACAAACAACCGTTAAAGTAACATGTATTCAATCAAACATGTATTTACATGAGTTACATAAATCCTAAATAATATTTATCTAGCCTACAATGATCTTAGCCATACAAATATTAAAACAAAAAGGATTCATCATCATTTGATATGAAAATTTAAGTTACAAAGATAGAAACAAAGGAAGAACGATCAAATCTTAGAGTGGAGTGGTCCACTATCGCTAAAGATCGGTCCTAGATTGCTTTCTCTTCTCCAAATGTTGAATCTTCTCTTTGAGCTCTCAACAATAGCCTAAATCTCTAATGTGTGGAACGTCCTTTACAAAGTGGGAGAACAAGGGGATTAAATACAAGTCTTCAAAATAATTAGAAAATTGATATTTTCTGCACAGAGTGATCGCCGCGACGGTAGTTCACCACTGCAGCAGTGAGTAAGTCGGTTAACTTCACCATTGTGGTGGTGAATGACCACTGCGGCGGTGAACTAAACCCTAATCTCTCTAGACTTTCACCACCACGGCGGTGAGACTGGTGCAATTCTCCTTGCATCTCCACCGCCTCGGCGGTGGGTTTGCCGTCCTCAAACCTTGTTTCTTTCATCGATTTTTCACCGTTTTCCCATCGTTTTGCTTGTTTGTAACTCGATTAAGTCCCTACACCTAATTTACATAAAAATAAACAAAAACGCAATAAAATATTACTAAAACACTTGAAACTACTAAATTCGGTTTAGAAGTAGATAGGTGTTTTCAACCTATCAAATGCCTCCAAACTTGGAATTTTGTTAGTTCTCGAGCAAAACACCCTAACACTAAAATAAACTAACTGAACTAATTAAATAACTACTAAACTAAAAATGAATAAACTTTAACAAATAAGAAATAAACACATGTGAGTGCCAAGTTCAATCGAGGAAACCAAGTTGATCTTCCCTCAACAGCCCTCAATTAGATCAAGTTCGGGAATAACACACACCATATGGTGTTCTAGAATTTCAACACTCAATATCAATAAAAACCATTCTAGATCAATTTAAAGTATGTGTGTGAGAACTCAAATATATAGCTATCCAAACACCAGATTGGACTATTCAATAACTCAGCTCATGACTTAAATTGTTTAAGGACTAGGAAAACCATATGCTTGACTAGGCTCGACTATCCACTAATGTTGGTTCGAAAATTCATAGAGATCAATAGGGCTTGGATCGGCATTAGAGAACGACCAAGAGTATCTCAAGAATAGAAAACAAAATATTGTTATGATTACAATAATTCAACGATACCTGAGGCACAAACGCTTGTCGCTATATCTCTCTCGTAATCCCAAATATTTAAAACACAACCCTGAACAAGAATTTAAGAACTTTGTATTCACTTGTCTAAAGAACGAAAATAAAAACTATATTCACATAGTTTTTTTTTACAACATAACACACCCCCAAACTTATTCAATTTTGTACAATTTTAGGGGCGTGTAAATATAATTAAAAGAATGACAAGTGGATACACTAATACCGAACCAATAAAAATTCATCCGAAACCCGACAACTCACTTCAGGTAGCATAAAATAATGCTAACTTGATTTAACTCAATTTGTGCGTTTGGCTTAGCGACAATGGTTTGGAATTTTTTTAATTGGCTAGGGTATTTATATATGTTTAGAATTGAATAGGTTATCGACTTTGATAGAGTAACGAGGGATAAAATTTTCAAGGTTAGCTTCAAAGGTTGAAGCAATAAAAATGAAGGCCTAAATCATGCCTCCTGAACTACCTCACCTAGGATTTCGCCTCAAGTTTCCCTCAATCAAGTTCTAGATTCCTCAATTTTGTTATGAACTTATTACTGAATAATTAGTGTCAAATCGTTCGAATGGCTATACACTGAGTTTATATGATTGGGCGATTTAGGATCCAAATAATGTTCACCTAATCGACATGCCAAGCACACAAAAAACACATGAGTGGCATCACTCCCGACCTCGATATACAATTAGGGGATAATTTTCATCATCGAGAAATGACAGACGAACTCAACAACTCAACACGCAAATACTACTTCATACATAAACATCTCTACACTAAATAAACACTAACATACATACACTAAACTAAGCATTACACATGCATAAACACAAAAATTAAAATAAAACTTAACTACAAATTAAAGTCCACAATATACATCAAAGCTTCTACAAAGCATAACTAAGCATACATAAAACATCAAATATAATACATCAAAATTTTGTTCATCCTTTTCTAACAAAAACAAAATTGGATAAACATCCCCCCAAACTTAAACTAGGCAGTGTCTACACTGACTATGAAATGAACCCAATGACAGTATATATCAATCACTAGAAAAAAATTGGGTTTTGAACACATAACTAGAAGATGAGACGTAGAAGTCTCACCTCCTACCGTCCACCTGGAGGAATGTTATCTCCACCACTGTCTTGTCTGAAAGGATTGTGCGGTGGTTACAGGAAGTGTGGTGGTAATTGTGGCATTGGCGAATAATCGCTCATGTCGATTCCGAGTCGCGCTCCAAAGAGCTGTTGGATTTGATCTTGCTGGAGTGTATATTTATCCAAGAACATCCGGATCTCAGAATTTTGGAGATCTAAATTATACTGTCCTTGGCGAATAATGCGATTGTCAAGCCGAACATCCTGGAGTTCTAGATATACCCTCTCCAAAGTGATCGAGGGTCGACCGGGTACTTCTAGAATTGGGGCCTCAGATGGTCCCGCCTCTTCCTCTTCGAGCCCTTCTTCTTCTTCAGCTTCTGGCTCCCTCGGCCCTTGCACTCCACCTTTCCACATTCGAGTAATCATGTCTAGATCAAGCGGAGTAATAGGGGGATAAGGGCTATCCCCAGCTATTGATACACCGACCCGTCTAAATAGGTCGGTCCATAGCGATGGAAATGGAAGGTCGGCCTTTGTTGTTTGGAGGACATGAAGAATAGAGGACTAGATTAAGAACCCGATATTTAGCGTCTTACCCATCTAAATGGAATATAGCGTCATAGCTCTTTCTTTGGAGACGTCAGAAGAAGGCTTCCACAAACAAAATGATGCCAGATTTTTGGGATCAAATTCGGGAACTTGGCCGGGAAAGTGGCTAGACCCGGCCCTGTGTGAGTCCATTGGATATTTCCTATAGTTATAGCACGAATCACCGTTTCCATACTCGGATCTCTACCCCCGTATGGTTCATTAGTTGGCTCCAGGGTTACCAATCCCAAAATTTCATTAATGCGCTCGGGATTGAACAATATAGAGCAATTTCGGACCCTTGTCTGGTTGTCATTAACTTCAGTGATGTTGGCATAGACTTCCCAAACTAAAGCCACCTCGCCCCGGGGAGGTGATTTGCAAAATACTTCCCAACCTCGGGTTTAGATGAGTTCCTGAAATTCCACTGGGAGACTTTCTATCAACCCAAAACCTTGTTGTCGAATTCATGTCCACTTATGTTTAAAACGGTTAAAATGCTCATCGGCCTATTTTGAAACAAACCGGGTAGAATCATAGTCGGAGGTAGGAGCCCCAGCTTGAGAACTCGAACCTTTTTCCCTCCGTCTTTTCGATGCGGCTCATTTTGTCATGGTTCCTATCGATCACAATCACAAAACACGATAGTCCAATCGTATATGAACAATGGAAAACAATCCCCTGAATCAACATCGTCAAAAACACGATACAATCGAAATACGAGCACACCAATCGCAATGGTTTCAACAAAATTTCAACAATGTAGCATGTAATTTTGTATCACACAGTGTATCAATCTATAGAAATTGTGTTCATCACTGAAAATCAAACCGAAATCCCATAGTGATAAAGAAAATCGTGAAAATAAGGTTCAAGGGTTTAGGGAACAATCCAAATTCAACCATTCTTGATATGTATATGAAAATCAACCAAAGATTTCAACATATATATAAAATCAAGGATCAAAAGTACCTGTTGAAAAAATTTGGTCCAACTGATTGAAAATTGGAGAAATCGCCCATTTTGTTCCTCAAACCCTAGAATTTCAAAAATGGGGGTGAAAATGGATTTTTAGTGGACGATTAGTGGTGAAAATCTCAAATTTTGAAAATGGAATGATGGATTTTAGGGTTGGAAATGGTTTGGGAGGATGAAAATGGAGAGATTTGGGGTTTTAGGGGTGGTTGTGGCAATTTAAATGAGCCAGACACTTTTTTTTTTATTTGAACAGAGAGTTCACTGCCGCGGTGGTGGTGGAGTGTCTTTTTAAAACTTATATCCTGAAGTTTCACCACCTCAAAGGTGGAACGTTTGGTTAGAATCTGTCTTCCCAATAATTTTACCGCCAAGTTACCTGCTGGATTTTCATGTTTTCTTCATGCTTTCACAAGAAGGCTCTACACCATATGCTTCCACTTTGCTAGTTTAATGATTTTAAATACGAAACACACCCCCAAGTATCCACACTCCTCAATTCACCTCCAAACATGCTTCGAGATCATTTTGGCCTCCAAAAAGTAAATAATAGCAAAAGTCGGGTAAGATCATACTCTCAGTTTCAAATCAAAAAGTGCTTGATTTACTATCCCCAGCTGGACTTAGCAAATTCCAAGATCAGTCGTCAACGAGAGAGATACTCTCCACAACTTGCTCTTCATTTCCAATATAGCGCTTGATCTTCTCCTCATCACCTTCAAATTTGACTGAGCCGAACAGAAATTTGCTTGATCCGAAATGATCCAGACCATCTGCACAAGGTGTGCTGACTTTAGTTACGGCTTTTGGTATATCCTTCAGCACATCTTCCATAGATAGGACGTAGTCCACAACCCCTTCCTGTGTGGTTAAGCATTTTTCAACAAAATCCCCCATAGATACGGAATTTGGGATTGTATGCTCCATTGGATCTCGATTCATATTTTCATGAAAGAATTGGCTAACGCTAGAGTCCACCACTTCTACTCGGTTGCATTTCGGGCATTCGTCCGGATAGTTTATAGGTTTAAAAATGTTGAACTTTACCCATCTTCGTTCACTCGTAACATCAAATTACCATTATACACATCAATTAAAGCCTTTTTCGTTGCAAGAAAAGGTCTCCCAAGGACAATTGCAATCTCTCTATCCTCCTCTATTTCTAACACGACAAAGTCCACCAGGAAAATTAACTTGTCCACTTTTACCAAAACATCCTCAATAATTCCTTTCAGATAGGTCAACGATCGGTCTGCCATTTGAAGAGAAATTGTGGTTGGCTTTGCATTATCGAGTCCCAACTTCTGGGAGATGGAAGATGGCATCAGGTTGATACTAGTGCCAAGATCACATAGTGCTTTGTCAAAATGAGATTTTCCGATAGTACACAGAATCGTGAAACTACCAAGATCCTTCAGCTTTTTCGGCAATTTCCTTTATAGTATAGCACTACATTCTTCCCTCATTTTTACCGTCTAGTATTCCTCCAACTTCTTTTTCTTCGTCATTATGTCTTTCAAGAACTTACCATAGTTGGACGTTTGTTCTAATGCATCCGCAAAAAGTATGTTAATTTATATTTTCTTGAAGATATCAAGAAACTTTGCGAATTATGAATCCAACTTCTTCTTTTGGAATCATTGTGGATAAAGCAAAGGTGGGGTTAGAATCAGTGGATTGTTTGGGAATGTAATTCTCCCCAGAATCACCCTTTGATCTCCTCCTTTCTCTTCTTTCTTCTTTTCATTTTTCTTTTTCATTTTTGTCTTCATTCTTCTCTTCCTTTCTCTTATCAACTTCTTCCTCCACATGTCTCTTCGGTTCATTATGGTCAACATCATGGCTTACCCCCGGTTTTTCTTCTATCGGCTTACTTGCTTCAACCTCTTTTATGCTTCTCAACGTAATAGCCTTGCATTCTCTCAGGTTAGTTTTCGTGTTTCTAGGAAACTTCCCCTTGGTCTGCTTTTGGATCGCACTTGCAAGCTACCCGATCTGAGTCTCCAATGATTTCGCAGTAGCATTTGTGTTTGTACATGTGGTCTCAATCAAGTCAAGCCTCATCTCGTGCTTGTTAAGCCTGTTATTCGTCTCATGCAATATTGTTTGTGTTTCTTTCATGAAAGAACCCATCATTTCTTCCAAGTTCGGCTTTTAATTTTGAAAATGAGGTTGTTGCATTTGGCTGTTTTGTTTCATAGAATAACCTTGAGCTTGTGTTCCATAACAGGGAGGTGGCCACAACGTGTTCTGATTGTTCGCATATGAAAAATTTTCATAGTTGCATAAGTCCGGAATGATAGTGAGTCGGAATATTGGCGGCAGGCCTGAAAGTATAAGCCCAATTGTTGACGAAATGACATTATTCGAACTCACTATCCACTTCGAGTTGAGAACTTCTTGCAACGTTCTCCGCTTCACGACTTGATGAAGCATCTTTACTTGAGAAGGCGACTAATTGTTTAGTGAGCTTTGACACTTGGGCGACAAGGTTGCAAGATGATCAGCCTTGTGAATTGTAGCTACCTTTCATCTCGTGTTCCTCTCATTTGGCCATTCGTAATTATTGGCTATTATTTCTTCTAGTAACGCATTTGCTTCAGTAGGTGTTTTTGACAACAATGATCCTCGCGAGGCGATATCAACTATGGTTCTTATTTGGCCATCCAACCCATTGTAAAAGGGTTGGGTTTGAAAACAATCTTGATACCCGTGTTGGGGGCACCGACGCAATAGATGCTTAAACCTTTTCCACGCTTCAAACAATAGCTCGAAGTCCCTCTGGCGAAATTATGCTATTTCACCTCTGAGTTGAGAAGTTTTCGAAGGCGGAAAAAACTTAGTAAGGAACCTTTGAGCAAGGTCCTACCAAGTGTTGATACTTCTCGATTGGATCGATTATAACCAACACCGTGCTCGGTCAAGAAGTGAGAATGAAAATAACCTCAACCAAATTGCATCCTCAGTAACACCATTGATTTTAACTGTATCACATATCTCTAGAAATGTAGCCAGATGGACATTGGGGTCCTCGTGCAGATTCCCGCCATATTGGTTTTGTTGTACCATATTGATTAGGGCGGGTTTTAGCTCTAAGTTATTGGCTTGAATCGACTGCCTCCGAATTCCTGAGTAGTTATCGAACATAACGGATCGATAGTAATTCCTAAGGACCTGTTCTGGAACTTCTTGCTCCGGAGGCTGCGGCGGTAATGCCTGCAGTACCGGCGGTTGTTGAGGAATATATGGCATACGATTGTCTCCATCGTCAGCCATAGTTTGAGCTTGGCTTCTTCTTTCTCTCCTTATCCTTCTCAAGGTACGC
Source organism: Eucommia ulmoides (assembly GCA_016647705.1). Taxonomy (NCBI): domain Eukaryota; kingdom Viridiplantae; phylum Streptophyta; class Magnoliopsida; order Garryales; family Eucommiaceae; genus Eucommia; species Eucommia ulmoides. The sequence goes on along the minus strand of CM028330.1, from coordinate 23,042,854 downwards.
TCGATCTCAAGATCAAGAGTAAAAAATTCCAAACTTCTACTAAGTCGCATGCACTGCTCGATCACAACAAATGAAACAAATTATAAATAATGAATTTAATTGAAAGAAAACAAAATAAAAGAATTGTATGGATTAATATTCAACAACTTGGTTACAATATCAACCAAATCAAAACACCGTTCCCTAGCAACGGCACCAAAAACTTGGACGCGTACTTTTTTTTAACGTCTTAATTTACTCGCAAGTGCACGAGGTCAAGTTTTAATATAGTGGACCTTTCGATAGGATATCGTCCTCTGGGAAACATGTTTGATTGATTGAATACCGCAATTTTCATAGTCTTATATTATCTCGACGGTTCAAGAAATGTTTGAGTTTGAATAAAAAAAAAGTAAGTTAAACTAAAAACTATTGGGTTAATTCTAATTAAATGAATTACCTAGGGATTGATTTCATTCACTTAATACATATTTGACGTCATTTAGTTAACAATAATGGCGTTTATCCTATTTGACAATCTAGATATCTCAAACTCACTCATTACTTCTCCCAAGTGTAAAATGGGTAATTATGTGACTTCGCGTTAACGCCGAAGTCCCTTGGCAGGGGCGTGAAATACGCCTCTACTTACACTCGCAAGTATACGAGGTCAAAATTTTAGTATAGTGTGATCGTTAAGATCGGGTTATCGTATCCACAGGTATTGGTGTCCTTATTATCGAATACCGTGTTTGTCGTAACCTAATTTTATCTAGGCGAAAAATAAATGTATTTAATTAATTAAACTAATACTAATATATCCTAAATTAACTACACTAATATACTAATATGTTTTAGGGTGAAGAATTTCCTAGGGATTAACATGCTTACAAATACGTGTTCGATCTCGATTTACTCATGTTTACGGTGTTCGACCTATTGGACAACCTCGGTACGTAAACTCCACCGCCACCTCTCCCAAGTGTAAGACGGGGGAATACATGACTTCGAGTCAATGAAGAAGTCCCCCTCAATGACTTGATGACCCTAGGTCACGTGAGTCTCTCCCAACATCATTGACTGCACACAATCTAACTCCCGACCAGGTAATTGGATTGTGCGTTGTATTTACCCTATCAACAATCTCCGTTCTAAAACTCCCTCGCCACCTCTCCCTAGTATAAGACGAGGAATATAACTCAAATTTGTGTCCATGAAGAAGTCCCCCTCAACGTCTTAACGACCCTAGGTCACATGAGTTTTGCCCCAACGTCATCGATTGTCCATAATTCAAACCCCGACCGAGTTATAGAATCGTAACATTTGTTTACCCAAATTCGAATCCAAGGTTTGTCAAAATCTCATATTCTCCATTTATCTAACTAAGTATGATAAATAAACAATACAATAAATACAATCAAATTACGAAGAACAATCATAAACGAAACACCGAAATAATCCAAACAACATATTTATAAGTTATATGTTAATCCCTACTACAATCCATGTTTAGCTAAGGCCATAGCCTCATTTACAATAAACTAATAAGATAGACATGCTCACATGATCCTAAGATAAATAAATAAGAAAAAACAACTGAAGAACTTAGCTTCGTCCGAAGATAAACCGCTAAGAACGCTCAACGATCGATTCACCGTCTTCTCCACTTCGGGATGTGAGCTCCACCTCTAAAACTCCTAAACCCTAGCTTAAATATGGCCTAAGGTGCTCAAAAATGCAAGAGAGACCGGAGAAGGGGGAGGAGAGGGGATATATAGGCAAAATATCCTAAAAATATCTAAAAATATCTTCAGGCTGTGCAGAAGGTCACCGCTGCGGCCGTTGGTTCAATGCCGCGATGGTGGGTAGGTCAGTTAGTTGATCACCGCGGCGGTGAAGACAGCGGTGGACTAAGAAATATTTTCTACTGGTTTTTCGCCTAAGTAGTGGGATTCACTGCCTAGGCAATGGGCTATCAGTAGCCTTTTGTATTTATCCGCTTCTTCACCGCCACAGTAGTGGTTTGGACGCCGCGGCGGTGGGCTTGTTTCACAATTTTGCTTCTGAGCTTGTTTTTCCACCGTTCTTCGATCTCTTTTGGTTTGATCTCATCTTTTTCGCTCCAATTTCCTATCTTTTTGCCCCACACACCTGATTTTTACAAAAAATAATAAAACTAATTAAAACGTAATAAAGTATGATAAAAAAGCTCGAAAACTAACTTAATTCGATTTGTAAAAATATGTAGGTAAATCACACCTATCAAATACCCCCAAACTTGGAATTTGGCTAGTCCTCGAGCCAAACACACACACGAAAATGAAAAAAGACAACGAAATGAAACAACAAACATCCTAAAAACAATCTAAACATAACAACATGCGAGTTTTAAATTCTTCTAACGGCCAATTTATTTTTGTCCCTCAACAACCGCTAGTCATATCGAGTTCAGGCGGTAAAACACATCATGTAGTTCTAGAATTTCGACATGCAATAATGGTGAACGCTATTCTAGATCCTGTAAACGTGTTTGTGCGAGACTCAATATAGCTAGACAACGACCGGATTGGATCATCCACCAACGAAATTCATGACTTAGACCGTGAAGGTAGGATTTTTATAAGCCTGATTAGGGTCCACTCTCCACTAATGTAGGTTGAGTAGTTCCTAGAGATTAGAGAGACTTGGTTTGGTTTAGGAATATTTGGACAAGGGTATTTCGAAATTGAAAACGGGTTAACGTTGTTAACTTAACGTTACCCAAGGCTCAACGCTTGGTAAATTCACTCTCGAACCCCCATAGATAAATTGGAAATAATCCCAAACATGCGTTTAAGACCAACGTACTCATATGTCAAAAGAAACGGAAAAAAACCATATTTACATTTGATTTTTCTTTTTCTATTTTATTTTCTTTTCTTTTCAACAAACACACCCCCAAACTTATTTGATTGTTACAATTGAAGGAGTGTGTGAAATACAAATGAAAAATGAAAAGTGAATACTCAAATACCAAACCAATCTAAAGTTCGCCCTAAACCCAACCACTCACATAAAGTAGTATTTGCAATTGCTAACTTGATTCACTCTAATGTGCCTTTAAATTCAGCGATTTAGGTTTGAAAAAAGGTCAACTGGCTAGGGTATTAGGTTATGTGTTCAGAATTGAATTAGCATTTAGGCTTTGATAGGGTGATGAGGGATAAACATTTTACAGGATAGGCTTAAAAAGGCTCAAGCGACAAAACGACTGCCTAAATCACGTCTCCTAAACTACCTCGCCTAGGATTTCGCCTCAAGTTTCCCCTTAATCAAGTTCTAGAATCCTTAATGTCTTATGAATTTGGCTAATTAATAAACTTCCTCAAGTCAATTGAATAGAAATACATTAAGTCTATGTGCCCGTGCAAATTAGGATCTATAATAATTTTTACCAAAAAACATAGTCAAGCACATAGAATCCACATGCATGGGTATTACCCTTGACCTCGAAAACAACCAGGGATAATTTTCATCATCGGGTAACAGACCAGATGAAAATAAAACTCAGCATGCAACACAACAACACAAAAACATAAACACATTCTAACCTAAACATACATGCAATACAGAAAACAATAACACATAAACTAACAATACTAAATACTTCACATCACTTCCAAACTTAAAATGGATAGTGTTCTCAGTGATCCCAATCATCAATCTTCAACATATGAAGTGATGTGAGAGGATCTCACCTCCGTTTAAATTTGACAGAGATGGATTTAACTTATTTGACCTTAGGTTGCCTCCCAAGAAGCGCGTGGTTTATTGTCCTTGGCTCAACATTTTCATAACGCCCTCAAGATTGGCGAGATTTTGCTTTGGATGGCTCAATCTTTCAACGACACGCGTCACCGACTTATGTGCTTAGCCAAGCAACATAAAACGGATTGGAATCCCATCGAAAGGGATGCATTAATACCCATCGATCTAACATCACCAAGTACCCTGCATAAGAAACAAAAAGAAAACTACAAACAAAAATTATATATAAAAGAAATGCTTAAAGTGAAATTAAGTCATTTACTCATAATATCGACAATAACGACATCACCAATCCTCGAATACAATACACTTGATTCTCCTATCTAAAACTTAAGTCATGAGCCATTACCGCGTTTCTTCGGCAATAACATCAAAACAATCCACGGCAACGGCGCCAAAAACTTGTACGTCGAGGCGTTTGTTACATGCTCACATATTGACTATTCACAAGTGCACGAGGTCTAGTTTTAATATAGTGGATCATTTAAGATCAGATATTGTTCCCATAGAGACGGGTTAAATAATTGAGTACAACAATTTACATAGTCTCCTATTATCCAGACGGTTAAAGAAATGATTTTAAATTAAACTAATTAAAACTAACTAATTAAAACTAAGCTAAAGTACAATTAGTGGGTTAATCTTAACTAAGTTGATTACCTAGGGATTGATTTCATTCACTTAATACATGTTTTATTTCGTTTTAGTTAACAATAATGGAGTTTATGGTATCCGACAATCTTGGTTCTAAAACTCCTTCGCCACTTCTTTCGAGTGTAAGACGAGGGAATACGTGACTTCGTGTCAACGAAGAGGTCCTCCTCAATGTCTTAACGACTCTAAGCCGCATGAGTCTTGCCCCAACGTCATCGATTGCACACTAACTAATGCCCTCCAGGGTCGTTAGATTGTAACAATGTGTTTACCCTAGTCCGAATCCAGGGTTACCTCTTTCGAGTGTCAAATCCTAGATTCTCAAATCCAACCCTAATACCTTAACAAGCATATTAAATTTGTAATAAAATGATAAACACAATCGGATTTAAAAACAAACAACCGTTAAAGAAACATATATTTCATCAAACTAGTATTTACACAACTACATTGATCCTTAGCTAATATTTATCTAATCTAACATGATCTTGGCCATTGGACCTACAAACTAAGAGGTATTCATCATCATTTACAATAAAACATTAGAGTACAAAGAGAGAAATAAAGAGAGAAAGATCAAATCTTAAAGTGGAGTAATCCACTATCGCCAAAGACCGATCCGCCAATGTTTCCTCTTCTCCAGATGATGAATATCCTTTTCAAGAATGGCCAAGAATCAAGCTCCTAAGTTTAGGGACGTTCCATACTCCAAGATTTATTAAGGGAAGTGGGAGAATAGGTATTAATAGGCACAAGATTTTAAAATATCTCAAAATATCTATTTTTCTTTGTAGAGCCCATGGCCACGGCCGTGGGATAAGTCAGTTTGTTCTCAGATATTTTACTGTCGTGACTATGGGCTTGCTCTGCGGCGGTGGAATAATATCCAACTCTCTGATCTTTTACCATTGCGGCCGTGGGATTCTCGCCGCGACCATGGGACTTTGTTCATTTCAACACTTCTCTGCATTCTCACCGCCACGGCTATGGATTCTTCGCCGCGGTGGTGACTCTTGTAATCTTGAAACCTTGTTTCTTCATTATTTCTTCATCATTTTTCCACCGTTTTGGCTCGTTTGTCTCTTGTTTGCATCCCTACACCTGAATTACATAAAAACAAACTAAAAAGCAATTAAATATAATTAAAACACTCGAAAACTATCAAATCCGATTTAGAAGTGGATAGGTATTTTACACCTATCAAATACCCCTAAACTTGAAATTTTGCTACTCCTCGAGCAAAACACCCTAACACTAAATTAAACTAACTACCCTAATTAACCTACGACTAATCTAAAAATGAAAAATGTTAACAAATAAGAAGTATATGCATGGGAGTTCCGAATTCAATCGAAGAAAACAAGTTGGTCATCCCTCAACATCCCTCAATCAGATCAAGTTCGAGAAATAATACAAACCAAGTGGTGTTCTAGAATTTTAACACTCAATTTCAATAAAAACCATTCTAGATCTATTGAAATATGTGTGTGTAAGAGCTCAAATGTCTAATTAACCAAACTCCAGACTAGATCATTCAGTGGATAAGCTCATGACTTAATCCTTAAAGGATTCAGGAAAACCATATGACTGGGCTCAACTATCCACTAATGTAGATTCAGATATTCACAGAGATCAATAGGGCTTGGTTTGGCTTTGGAGAACGACCAAGGGTATCGCAGAAATAGAAAATAGCAAATCGTTATAATTGAACAATACACGAGGCACAAACACTTGTCGTTATCTCTCTCTCGTAACCCCAAACATTGAAAATACAACCCTGAATAAGAATTTAAGAACTTTGTATTCACTTGTCGAAATAAACGAAATTAAAACTATATTCACATAGTTTTTTTTTTTTTTTTAACAAACATATGAGCACACCCCCAAACTTATTCGAATTTGTACAATTTTAGGGGCGTACAAATAGAACTAAAAGATTGACAAGTGAATATGCTAATACTGACCTAATAACAATTCGTCTGAAACCCCAATCACTCACTTCAAGTCAGTATTAGTCTATGCTACTTGATTTCACTCAATTTTGACTTTTAGGCTTAGCGACAATAGTTTGGAAAAATTTAATTGGATAGAGTATTGAAACGTGTTCATAATTGAAAAGATTATCAGCTTTGATAGGAGAACAAGGGAATAAATTTTTCAGGTTAGATTCAAAAGGTTCAAGCGATAAGAGTGAAGGCCTAAATCATGCCTCCGGAATTACCTTACCTATAATTTTGCCTCAAGTCTACCCCAAATCAAGTTCTAGATTCCTCATTTGTATTATGAAATTATTACAGAATAATCAACGTCAATTCATTCAAATAATTATACACTGAGTCCATGCGATCGTGCGATTTAAGGATCGTAATAAATTTTACCTAATCGACATGCTAAACACACATGACTAGCATTATCCCCGACCTCGATATACCATTAAGAGATAATTTTCTTCATTAGGAAACAGCCCTAGACAAATTCAACAACTCATCAAGCATATAAGACTTCATATATAAATATTTCTACATTACTCTAACTACTAACATACATAAACTAAACTAAGCATTTATCATGCAAAAGCTTGAAAATTAGACTACAACTTAACTATTTAATTAAAGTCTACAAAACATAAAACATTTAAATTAAATACATCAAAAAAATAAAAATTTAATTTGTTCATCATTCTTCTACAAAGAAACAAAAATGGATGATCACCCCCCAAACTTAAACATGGCAGTGTCCACACTGATTAAGTAGTGAACCCAATAACAATTTATAGCAATGACAAGTAAAATTGGGTGCCGACACATACCTAGGGGCTAAGACGTAAAAGTCTCACCCCCTACCGTTCACTGGGAGAAAAGTCATCGCCACTACTATCACGTCAGAATTAAAATTGGGGCGGTTGCAAAAGGTGCGGCGGAACATGCAGCATAGGCAGATAAGCACTCATATCAATGCCAAAGCATGCGCAAAAGAGTCGTTGGATTTGATTTTGATGTCTCGTACTTACACCAATCACAACATTTCAAAAAAAGATGAACAATGTAGCATGCAATTTTGTTTCACACAATTTAACAATCCATAGAAACTTAGTTTATCACCAAAAATCAAACCAAAATCCCATATAAATTGAAAATCGTGAAAATGGGGTTGAAAATTAATTTTTGGAATTTGATTTGTGGTGGAAATAAAAGAATTTGTAAAGGGAATGATGAATTTGAGGGTTGGAAATGGTTTGGGAGGATGAAAATAATGAGATTTTGGAGTTTCAAAAGTGGTTGTGGGGTTTTTTTAAAGCAGGAGGGTTTTATACAAACAAAGGCTTCACCGCTGCGGCGGTGTGAGCGTCTTTTTAAAACCAAAACATTGTGTCGTGTCGCCGCCTCGATGGTGAAGCTTCTTTTCACAATTTTACATTATGTTGTTTCACCACCGTGGCGGTGTGTCCATGGTTGCGGCGATGAGCCTGCTACTGGATTTTTATTTTTTCTTCAAGTTTTCATATGAAGGCTTCACACCATGCGTTTTCACTTCACTTTTTCAACGATTTTAAGTGCGAAATACATCCTCGATTATTCTCACTCCTTAATTTACCTCCAAACACGCTCCGAGACCAATCCGGCCTAAAAAATATAATAGCAAAAATCGGGTAAAAATTTATACCCTCGGTTTTGGATTAAAAAACGAGACTTGCTTGATTTAACATCCCTAGCTGGACTTGGTTGAGCATTTTTCACCAAAATCCCTCGTAGACAAGGAAATTGGGAAAAAATGCTTCGTTGGATCACGATTCATGGTATTGAAGTTGGATTATTCTCTTTCTCCTTATCGTTTTCAATGTATGCTCGATCTTGTGATCAAGAGCCAAGAATTCCAAACTCCTTCTTCATTGCATGCACTGTTTGATCACAAAAAATTAACAAAATAATTAAAAATAAAATAAAAACAAAAGAATTGTCGGGATTAATATTCAACTACTTAGTCTCAATATCAACCAATTCAACACCGTCCCCGGCAATGGCGCCAAAAACTTGGCAGGGGCATGAAATACGCTGCTACTTACACTCGCAAGTATACGAGGCCAAAGTTTTAGTATAGTGTGATTGTTAAGATCGATTATCGTATCCACAGGGATTGGTGCCGTTATTATTGAATACCGCGTTTGTCGTGACCTAATTTTATCTAGGCAAAAAACAAATGTATTTAATTAATTAAACTAATACTAATATATCCTAAATTAACTACACTAATATACTAATATGTTTTAGGATGAATAATTGTCTAGGGATTAATGTGTTTAAAAATACGTGTTCGATCTCGATTTACTCACGTTTACGATGTTCGACCTATTTGACAACCTTGGTACGTAAAGTCCACCGCCACCTCTCCTGAGTGTAAGATGAGGGAATATAAGAATTCGAGTTAATGAAGAAGTCCCCCTCAACGTCTTAATTACCTTAGGTCACGTGAGTCTCGCCCAGCATCATTGATTGTACATAATCCAACTCCCAACCGAGTAATTGGATCGTGCGTTGTATTCACCCTATCGACAACCTGGGTACATAAACTCCTCCGCCACCTCTCCTGAGTATAAGATGGGGGAATACGTGAATTCGAGTCAATGAAGAAGTCTCCCTCAACGTCTTAACGACCTTAGGTCACGTGAGTCTCGCCCAACGTCATTGATTGTACACAATCCAACTCTCGACCGAGTAATTGGATTGTGCGTTGTATTTACTCTATCGACAATCTCCATTCTAAAACTCCCTCGCCACCTCTCTCGAGTATAAGACGGGGAATATAATGCAACTTTGTGTCAACGAAAAAGTCCCCCTCAATGTCTTAATGACCCTAGGTCGCGTGAGTCTTACCCCAACGTCATCGATTGTCCACAATTCAAACCCCGACCGGGTTATTGAATCGTGACGTTTGTTTACCCAAATATGAATTCGGGGTTTATCAAAAACCTGTATTCTCCATTTATCTAACTAAGCATGATAAACAAACAATACGATATACACAATCAAACTACGAAGAACAATCACAAACGAAACACCAAAATCATCCAAACAACATATTTATAAGTTATATGTTAATCCCTACTACAATCCATGTTTAGCTAAGGCCATAGCCTCATTTACAATAAAATAATAAGATAGACATACTCACATGATCCTAAGATAAATAAATAAGAAAAAACAACCGAAGAACTTAGCTTCGTCCGAAGATAAACCGCTAAGAACGCTCAACGATCGATTTGCCGTCTTCTCTACTTCGGGATGTGAGCTCCACCTCTAAAACTCGTAAAACCTAGCTTAAATATGGCCTAAGGTGCTCAAAAATGCAAGAGAGACCGGAGAAGGGGGAGGAGAGGGGATATATATAGGCAAAATATCCTAAAAATATCTTCAGGCTGTGTAGAGGGTTACCGTCGCGGCCGTCGGATTCAGCGCCGCGGTGGTGGGTAGGTCGGCTAGTTGATCTTTGCGGCGATGAAGACAGCGATGGACTAGGAAATATTTTTTGTTGGTTTTTTGCCTAGGCGGTGGTGGGCTGTCAGTAGCCTTTTTGTATTTCTTAGCTTCTTCACCACTGCGGCGGTGAGCTTGTTTCACAATTTTGCCTTCAAGCTTATTTTTCCACCGTTCTTTAATCACTTTTGGTTTGATCTTATCGTTTTCACTCCAGTTTCCCATCTTTTTGCCCCCACACACCTAATTTATACAAAAAGTAATAAAAGTAATTAAAATGTAATAAAATAATATAAAAACACTCGAAAACTAACTTAATTCGATTTGGAAATATGTTGGTAAATCACACCTATCATCCCCCTCTAGATTTCTATATAACACATAGTCACATGAGTCTTGACCCAACCTCATGGATTGCAAACTTTATAATGCCCTTCTAGGCCGTTTGATCGTCGTGATGTGTTTAACCCTAGTCTGAATCCGAGGTTACTTCTCTCGAGTATCAAACTCTGTATTCTAAAAACCAACACTAATACCTTAACAAGTATATTAAAATTGTAATATAACGGTAAACACAATCAGATTTAGACAAACAATCATTTATGTAATATATATTCAATCAAACATGTATTTACATGAGTTACATTAATCCCTAGATTGTTTTGTATATGTTTAGTTTGTATTTTGTTGTATATGTCGTTATGGCCATGAAAAGCTAAACATATATTCTCTAGGGCTTGATGTACTTCATGAAAACGTTGTTTGAATAAATCAATGTTTTGTTAATGGTTGTTGATGTTTATCCAATTGTATTTACCCTTTTATTACAATTTTAATATGCTTGTTATGGTATTAGGGTTGATTTTGAGAATACGGGGTTTGATACTCGAGAGAGGTAACCCCGAATTCAGACTAGAGTTTAAATACAACGCGACAATCTAATGACTAGGGAGGGCGTTAGAATGTGTGTAATCCGTGACGTTGGGCCGAGACTCATGTGACCAAGTGTCGTATAAATGCTCAAGGGGGATTTCGGCATTGACGCGAAGTCACATATTCATTCACTTTACACTCGGGAAAGGTAGTAAGTGAGATTTTGATACCGAGATTGTCGGATAGGATAAATGTCATTAATGTAAACTAGATTGAAACGAACGCGTTTAAGTGGACAAAGTTAATCCCTCGAAACTTTAATCACATTAACGTCAATATTAGTATATTAAATTAATTAGTTAATTAGTTTAGTATAGTATTTATAAAAAAAAAAATATAAATTTGAGTCGCCTAAATAATGTTAGGTTACTACAATTACGGTACTCATCGATAATCTAATCCAATCCTTATGGATACGACAACCCTTACTCTTCCCAATCTATACTAAAACTTGACCCGTACACTTGCGGTAAAAGTAGCGACATAATTTACTCGCTACCATGTTTTTGGTGCCGTTGCTGGGGATTGGCTTTTAGATTTTTGTTGATATTGTGATTAAATAACTTGATTTTAATTTAGGCATTCATTTTGTTTATAATTTTTGTTTTGTAGTTTTATTTTTCTTCCAAGGTACTTGAAGATGTTAGATAAACAAGTGCTATTGCATTTATTTCAACGGGATTCTAAGCCATTTTATTGTGCTTAAGATCGATACAAGGAGTTGTTGTTCCGGTTCCCAAACCATCGTTTCCCGAGGGAGTGTTAACTACTAAACTTTCTCGACGGGTTATTAGCCGCAACTAGAACATGAGTAGAAAAAGGAAACAGTACCACCTCTTTCGACTAACTAACCGCGGACGAAACCTATCGATTATTGGAAGACATGGCAGAGTATGATTTTCACTATTGGAATTATTCAACAAGCTACCAAAACTTGGGGGATAGTTCCACCATTTCGGAGCCATGGATTGATACCCCGGACCAATATGTTGAGTCTTCTCCCACCTTGGAAAAAAGTCCTCTGAATTTATAGGGGAGCCTGAGATTTTCTGGAGGGAAACGAATGACCAGCTTAATGAGCATGAGGTTTTTCTTGACACTATTGAGATAACCTGTACAGAAATTGATGAGACCGTCAAGTCTCTTGAGACTCAAATCGGTCATCTTCTTTGCTTCATTGAGGCCGAGTCTGAAGTGGTGGCACTAAGAGACACAAACGCTATATGCATTGAAAGCCACCATAAGGAACCGGAAACAAGCAGGAGGAACTTGGATCAGTTCAAAGACGATGCAAAATCACAAGATAATACTTGTGATTATCCACCATTTGAGATCCACTAAGTGTTGCCACCACCGATCCAAGACGATCACATCTACAAGGATCCGATATGGCTCACTTGTCCTTCGGTGCCATTAGCATTGTTCTTTCATGCCCACCAAGTACATGAGCCGGTGAAAAGTTCAGTTGAGAGTTCGAGCCAATCAGAGCCACATCTCGCCAGGCTTGAGAGCGTTTTGAATCAAGACCCATACGTAGTGTTGTATGACACATACTATAGGCTGAAGTCGCTCTTTGACGAGCCCTTCTCCATGTCAGGGCGAGGACAATAAACCAAGCGCTTCTTGGGAGGTAACCCAAGTCTAAAATAAATTAGATCCATCACCGCCGACTTCACTCAGAGGCGAGATTGTCTAGCCTCCCAGTTACGTGTTCTAAACCTCATTTGTTATTATAATGTATGCTACATATTAAGATTAATGATTGGGTCATTGTGGACACTGACTGTTTTGAGTTTGGGGGTGATGTTTTGTATTTTAGTATGTTTAATTGTTATTGTTGTGTAGGTTTATTTTATTATATGCATGTTTGTTTAGTGTAGCAAGTTTGTTTGTTTGTTGTTGTTGTGTGCTAAGTTTTGCGTTCATCTGGACCATTACCCGATGATGATATTATCCCCTAGTTATTTGTCAAGGTCAAGGGTAATGCCCATTCAGGTGTGTTCTGTGTGCTTGGCATGTCGTTTTGGTGAAAGTTATTGTGGATCCTAATTTGCACGAGCATGTAGACTCAATGTATAGCTATTCAATTGATTTGAGGCCGATTATTCATTAGCCAAATTCATGATAATTTTAAGGATTCTAGAACTTGATTGGGGGAAACTTGAGGCAAAATCCTAGGGGAGATAGTTCAAGAGACATGATTTAGGTATTCATTTTGTTGCTTGAGCCTTTGAAGCTTACTTGGTAAAATGTTTATCCCTCGTTACCCTGTCGAAACCAATTAGTCGTTTCCATTCTGAACTCATAACAAATACCCTGGCCAATTGAACTTTTTCTAAACCTATATCACTAAACCAAAATCACAATTTGAGTGACTTAAGTTAGCATTCGTGTATGCTATTTGAAATGAGTGTTTATCTATGGGGTTCGAGAGTGATTTTGTGTCAAGCGTTGTGCCTTGGGTATCGTTGAGTTAACGAAGTTAACCTATTTTATATTCCTGATATACCCTTGGGAAAATGTTCCAAACTGAACCAAGTCTTTTTTATCTTTATAAACTACTTAGCCTATATTAGTGAATAGTGGAACCCATTTAGGCGTATGGAAATCCTAATCCTTTACGATTTTAAATCGTGAGCTTTGTTGGTGGATAATCCAATCCGGCCATTGTATAGTTGTATAATTGAGTTTACAGGATCTAGAATGACATTTACCATTATTGAATATCGAAATTCTAGAACATCACATAGTGCGTTTTACTCCTGAACTCAATATGATTGAGGGTTGTTGAGGGAAAACATTTTTGTTGAAATAGTTGAATTCAAAACTCGCATACCATTGTTTGTGTTTTTATTCATTTTTAGTTTTTGTGTTAGTTTATTATTTTTTTTTTTTTTTAATTTTAGTGTGAGTGTTTTGCTCGAGGAGTAGCAAAATTCTATATTTGGGGGTATTTGGTAGGAGTAATTTATCTATTTATTCCCAAATCGGTTTTGATAGTTTTCGAGTATTTTTATGCGTTTTATTATGTTTTAATACATTTTTATTTGTTAATGTATAAATCAGGTGTTTGGGGCGAAAAGGGACGAAAACGGTTTATAAACGAGCAAGTCGTTGGAAGAACGGTGGAGAAAAAGAGCAAAAAGAACAATTTTCAGAACCTATATCCACTGCTGCAGCGGTCAAAATGCAGAGAGCTCCACTGTTGCAGCGGTGAACCCACCGCTATAGCGGTCATCCGACAAAAGGCTGTTGACTTCCCCATCGCTATAGCGGTACGATAGCAGATCTTTTAGGATATTTTGAGATATTTTGAATCCTATATAAATTTTCCCTCTTTTCCCCAAACACAAAGGACATGTTTTGGGAGTGTCTTGAGAGCTCCAAGGCCTATCAACCAAGAGAATATCACAAAGCCGAGAAGAAAAAACGTTCTCGGAGCGATTTTAGCGACGGTTCTTCAAATAATAGTTAGTCTCCTCGTTTCTATCTTATATTCTTAGTTTAGTTCATTGTCTTGTATGTGTTTAGCTTGTATTTTGTTTTATATGTGGCTATGGCCATGAAAAGCTAAACATATGTTGTCTAGGGCTTGATGTGCTTTATGAAAACGTTGTTTGAATGAATCAATGTTTCATTAATGGTTGTTCATGTTTATCCAATTGTGTTTACCATTTTATTACAATCTTAATATGTTTGTTATGGTATTAGGGTTGATTTTGAGAATACGGGGTTTGACACTCGGGAGAGGTAACCCCGGATTCAGACTAGGGTTTAAACATAACACAACGATCTAATGACGTGGGAAGGCATTAGAAAGTATGCAATCCGTGACATTAAGGCGAGACTCATGTGACCACGTGTCGTATAGACGCTCGAGGGGGATTTCGGTGTTGACCGGAAGTCACATATTCATTCACATTACACTTGGGAGAGGTAGTGAGTGAGATTTTGATACCGTGATTGTCGGATAGGATGAATGTTGTTAATATAAACTAGATTGAAACGAACACGTTTAAGTGCGAAGTTAATCCCTATGCGATTTACACCTATTAACGTCAATATTAGTATATTAAATTAATTAGTTTAATATAGTATTTATAAAACAAAATATAAATTTGAGGCGCCTAAATAAAGTTAGGTTATGACAATTACGGTACTCAACGATAATCTAATTCAATCCCTGTGGATACGACAACTCCTACGTTTCCTAATCTATATTAAAACTTGACCCGTATACTTGCATTGAAAGTAGCGATATAATTTACACACTACCATTTAGCTATATATGGCCATAACCAAATATTCACCTACAAACAAGCTAAACAACATCAAATACCAACAAGGGTTTAAGAATAAAAGAGAGAAATAAGGAAGAATAGCCGTTATCTAAAGAACAGGTGATTCCACGTCAGTGATTTCCGCTCTCACCTCATTTTTTCCTCTCCAAATTAATGATCTCTCCTTGTTGGTATGGTCTTTGAGCTCTCAAGAAATCCCCAAAAACGTGCTTTAGGCATTGGGGGAAGAGGGGATATCATAGGGATCCAAAAATATCTCAAACAATATCCCAAAATATCTTATCCAGGTGGAGTCGAACCGTTGCAGCAGTGGGAAGTTAGTAGGTCCACTGACCTTTCACCACTGCAGCGGTGAAGGCCACCGCTATAGTGTTAGTATTTTGGACGTAACGATCTCTTCCATACTCAGTTTTAGGTGATTAAAAAACCTACGGAAAGCTAATACATAGCTCTACAACTTCAATGTTTTGAGCTTTTCCAAAATCGGATTGTATCGTTGTCAAAAATGGCCTTGAAGTTACTGCACCTGAACCAAATTTGCATCTTTTCACCCATTTATTCAAAAACATATAAAATAATACAACGACACATTAAACTAACAAAAATGTTTGAAAACACACAAATATTTGAATCTAAAATTACTTAATTTGTCGGTAAATAAATCACTCATCATTCGCCTAAATATTGCACTAATGTAGGGGGAACTTATTAGTTATTTTATGCTTTGTTGAATATCTTATGTATTTTTAAAAATATTCTTCATTATTGTGCTTTCATGAGTTAAAAAAAACCGTCCTCAGATTTAGCGGAAGTGTGGTTATATTTTATTTTGACAAAAAACATCAAAGTTAATTGTCATCATAAAAAATGGAGAGATCGTTAATCCTAAGATTTTGATGGATAATTAAATGTTGATGTTTTTTGTGGAACTAATGAGTTTATTAAGTGTTTCAGTGCAAAAGTTACATTGACGATTTAATCATTAAAAAATTGTTGAAGATGGTTAAGAATGCAAGAGACGGATATAAAGACAAGTATTAGGAGACTGAAGATTTTGAAGAATCTAGGTGAAAACAACTCAGGTTAATTTTTACTCTTAATATATCCAAATTATGATCACACACGACACAAAAATGATTTTATGCTTATTTGTGATTTTATTAAGATCCTAATTAATTAACTTATTTGTTCCAATGTGAAATTGAAGAGGAAATATTAACTTAAGAAAGATTAGTGCTTAAAATGATTAATAGTGTCAATTAAGTTAACCGAGAAAAGAAATTGGTTAAAGGTGCAACAACGTCAAAGGTTGGAGTTAAAATGAACTAAGGAAGAAGTAATTCCAGTACAGATCGGTCGATTGTCCTAGGAGGATCGGTCAACTGAAGGGTGAAGGTTGGAAAATGGTAAAGTCTCTGGATCGATCTGTCAACTGACCAAGAGTGATCGGTCGATCTGTGTAACTCTTTGAATCGATCAGTTTACAGGTCATAGAGAATCGGTCGACAAACCCTGGCCGAGAAATGGCCTAGGAAGTATCTTGAATCGATCGGTCAACCGATCTATAGAGTATCGGTCGACCGATGGGCGAGTAATTTTGGCTTGGGCTACAACCTGAATCGATCAGTCGACTTATAAACTTTGGTCGGTCAATCGATGGCTCTGTTTCAAGATTTGAGGATTTCGTGGATTTGATCAAAAAGTAGCCGTTACTAGCCATTTTTTGGTTAAAATCTGAGAGATAACTTAGGAATTTGATGATATTATAGATAGATGATTGTTATTTTGATATCCCTAAATATATGATATATATATATTTTAAGTATTTCTCAAATTGGAACATTTAATTCTTTCTATCTTATTGATTTGAGTTTGAGAAATATTTGAGGGACTAAATTGAATGATTTAAAAGCTATTTATGTGAATTGAACGAGGATTGAATCATATCGATATAAAGGGTCTATAAGAGCAATTAAGTGTCATGATATGTGAAAACTAGCCGTTGAAGGGTCTGTTTCAAGTTCTTATATATAGACCTGCGTTTTTTAGAGATAAGAAATAATTTCCATTACGAACTATTCAGTTCTTGTGCTTTTCGAGAGTTATTATTTTGATATTATACTAAGATATTATCTTAAGATCATTCTGGTATTGGAGTTCTTGAGTTAAAGCACTAATTAATTTGGAGTCGCCAATCTGAGCTGTCTAGCGATCTGATTTGCATTCTTTTGGTGTTTTTCTGGTGAAATCATTCCAAGCTTGAAATTTTTATTTCTATTTGATATTATTATTTGTTTCTTGGAATTTAGATCTTTGAAATCATTTTTTTGAACTTAAATTGCTTGAAAATATTTTTGAAACGATTTTTTGTGCTACCCATTATTTATTTAGAATCACAATTTGAAAGTCTCACTTTTTTTCTATTACTACTATTTTTCAGGACATTAATTGAGTTTAAATTAATCTGAGGTGGCAGAAGCTCCGAGTAGAAAAAACTTATCATTTTTTTATAATTGATGAGTTGTGTGCGGATTAGGTATTATTGAGAATATCTAATCAGTGGTAACTAGGTTTTAATCTCTTTCGATAAAGAGAATGAGGTCTAATCTTTACCTAGTGCATAAAAAGATTAGGTTAATATTTTCTCGTGAAAAGGATACTTGGAGTGGTTTTTGTGAGGTTTGATACTTAGCCTAACTAATAAAAGAATTAAGTTTGATCCTTAGCATTTGAAATGATTAGGTTAGTCTTGAGGTTGAAAAAAAAAATAAGGTTATTCATGAACCTGTGAAAAGAAAATTGTAAAGGTTATTTCTCAGCCTGTGAAAGGGAAATTGTAATAATTGATTATGAGCCTGTTGAATGAATCATTGTGTAAAGGTTTAGTTCCTACCCAGGAAATGAATCTTGAGTTTAGTGGTTGCGAATCTCCAAGAGGCTCGGAGGACTGGATTAGCCAAGAGTAGTTTGGGGAATTAGGATATATCATTGTGTGTTGTTTTGTTTAATTTATTTAATTTCTGTTGTTTGAGTGTGCACCTAGTTAATAACACTTATCCACTACGATATAAGATAAATAATTGATTTAGCATTAAATTAATTATTTAATTAATTAAGTGTTAAAAGATAAGAATTTGATTTTAATTTTATGACTACCCAATTCACCCCTCTCTTGGGTAGATCACTGGGCCAACAATTAGTATCAAAGCTGATTTTAGCTTAATTAGACTTAACATCTTAGGTAAACCAGTCAAGTGCACACACCATGGATGATGTTTTTTGCGTATCCTATCTTGATGGTGATAGATGTCTATAGGATAATGTGATGTATGATTCGTGTGGTATTAGTGATATTAATGGAGATGATGATAATGAAAATGTCCATGTTGTCATGGAAAAAATTACTTTCCTTTACACTATTTTTTGCTAAAGAGAGTTTAAGTTTAAAAAGAAAAATTGATTCTTTTGAAAATAGAAGAAGAAGTGTTCGAAAATCTAAAGTGCATTTAGATGATTATTATGGTACGAAAGAGTTTCTGGACGTTGTTTTTTAAATTAATAATTTTCTCTCTAAAGTAGATTCTCTTGAAAAGGAAAATAGAGTTTTAAAAAATAATCTTGACATGATTTCTAAGCAAAGGTCAGATCTTAATTCAAAAATAGATTTACCTAAGAAAAATTTTGAAAAATCAAAATCATACCTCAATCTGTTTCAAGAGCTTCAGAAAATAATTTTTCTAGGCAAAGTGGATATATTTCATTGTCTCATCTTTCATCACAAGCCAGTGATAGGTAAGTTGATACTGATTTCTAAGACCTTTTTCATATGATGTGTTCACTTATTGTCTTTAGAAATATTGTAGGGTGATTTTGAAAATCATATTTAATTAAGGAGTATTAACATATTTTTATGTGCTTATATCAAGTATTAATCATGTGTTTAATTTTAAAACATGTTAAGCAATTTAACAAATGAATTAAGTGAATTGAGCTGATATTTTATGCATCTTAAAATGATATCTTGATTCATTATAATGCAAAATATTGTGATATGTTAAAATCTCTTATTGATTTAATTGATGCATTAAATTGATAAAACTTGTATGATTAATATTAATATGAAAGCATGATAATTCATTTTGATATCATACATATGAGTATTTGATACATGACATATTAATCTGTGCTTAATGTTTCAAGTTGATATTTTTCTGCACGAGGATATATTTATAGGCATGAAACACCTAGCTATTTGCATGATAGTATGTTATTCTCATACGTTTTATATCTCCTTATTTTTAAATGATTATTATTATGGGAGGGATTTAGTATGTTATGAGATAGCACCTTTAATACGCAAGTTCTTCTTGAGATAAGCTTCCTATTCTAGTGCATTGAAGATTACATGGCTTAATTCTATCTAATAGGAAGACACTATTTGGTACCATGAGTAAGGCATGTGGATTTAACTAAAATTATAATTGCATGCTATATTGTTGAAATATTTTGGTTGCCTCAAGTTTATTCTTCTATGCATGAATTTGCTTATTTATAATTATATAGGGGGAGATTGCATGCTTAGAATGATATTTTTGGTATGGATAGGCATAATGATGATTGTTTAGAATTAATGTGATTATTGGTTCCCCTTTCCCACTTTTTGAGATGACAAAGTGGAAGAATTAATTGATGTTTTGTTGAAAATCTATAAGGGGGAAACCATAGTTGTGCTTAAAATGAGATTAGTTCATGTTTAGGTTTGTTCGCCTAAATATTGCACTAATGTAAGGGGAGCTTATTAGTTATTTTATACTTTTTTGAATATCTTATGTATTTTTTAAAATATTCTTCATGATTGTGCATTATTGAGTTAAAAAAAAAAAAAACCCATCCTCAGATTTAGGGGAGTGTTGTTACATTTTATTTTTGACAAAAAATATCAAAGTTAATTATCATCATCATAAAAGTAGAGATTGTTTATCCTAGGATTTTGATAAACAATTAAATATTGATATTTTTTGTGGAACTAACGAGTTTATTGGGTGTTTCAGTGCAAAAGTTCCATTGACGATTTAATCATAAAGAAATTGTTGAAGATGGTTAAGGATGCAAGAGACTGATAAAGGACAAGCATTAAAAGATTGAAGATTTTGAAGAATCTAGGTGAAAACAACTCAAGTTAATTTTTACTCTTAATATATCCCGATTAGGATTACACACAACACAAAAATGATTTTATGTTTATGTGTGTTTTTATTAGAATCCTAATTAGTTAACATATTTGCTCCGATGTGAAATTGAAGAAGAAATATTGAATTAAGAAATATTAGTGCTTAAAATGATTAATGGTGTCAATTAAGTTAACCGAGAAAACAAATCGGTTAAAGGGGCAAAAACGTTGAAAGTTAGAGTTAAAATGAACTAAGGAATAAGTAATTCCAGCACTGATCGGTCGACTGGACTGGGAGGATCGGTCAACTGATGGGTGAAGGCTGAAAATAATAAAGTATCTGGATTGATCGGTCAACCTACCAAGAGGGATCGGTTAACTTATGTAACTCTCTGAATAAATTAGTCGACAGGTCATGGAGAATTGGTCGACAGACTCTGGCAGAGAAATGGCTTGGGGAGCATCCTGAATCGATCAGTCAACCAATCTATAGAGTATCGATCAACCGATAGGCAAGTATTTTTGGTTTGGGCTACAACCAGAATCGATCGGTCGACTTATGAACTTTGGTCGGTTAACCGATGACTCTGTTTCCAGATATGAGGATTTTGTGGATTTGTTTAAAAAGTGGTCGTTACTATCCTTTTTTTGGTTAAAATCTAAGAGATATCTTAGGGATTTGATGATATTATAGATGGATGGTTGTTATTTTGATATCCTAAAGATATGGTATATATATTTTAAGTATTCCTGAAATTAGTACATTTAATTCTTTCTATCTTATTGATTTGAGTTTGAGAAATATTTGAGGAACTAAATTGAATGATTTAGAAGCTATAATTAAGTTAATTAAACTAGGATTTAGTCATATCGATATAAAGGGTCTATAAGAGCAATTAAGTGTCATGATATGTGGAAACTAGCCGTTGGAAGGTCTGTTTCAATTCCTTAAATATAGACCTGCGTTTTTTAGAGATAAGAAATAATTTCCATGATGAACTATTCCGTTCTTGAGCTTTCTGAGAGTTATCATTCCGATATTATACTGAGATATTAACGTAAGATCATTCTGGTATTGGAGTTCTTGAGTTAAAACGCTAATTCATTCTTCGATATTTTTCTGGTGAGATCTTTCCAAACTTGAGATTTTTATTGCTATTTGATATTATTTATTTTTTCTTGGAATTTAGATCTTTGAAATCATTTTTCTGAACTTAAATTGCTTGAAAATATTTTTGAAACGATTTCTTGTGAAAATCTTATTACATATTAAATTGTATACTACGCATTATTTGTTTCGAATCAAATTTTGAAATTCTCACTTTATTTCTATCACTGGTATTTATCGGGATATTAATTGAGTTTAAATTAATCTGAGGTGGTAGAAGTTCCGAGTGGAAAAAACTTATCAATTTATTATAATTGGTGAGTTATGTGAGGAATAGATATTATTGAGAATATCTAATCAGGGGTAGTTGGGTTTCAATCTCTTCTGATAAAGAGATTGAGGTTTGATCTTTACCTAGTGCATAAAAATATTATGTTACTCTTTTCCCGTGAAAAGAGATAGGCGTAATTCTTCCTGACTAGAATTAATTTTGTGTGAATTGTGACGGTTCATTCCTTACCGGTGAAAATTATACTTGGAGTGGTTTTTGTAAGGTTTGATTCTTAGCTTAAGGTAAAAGAATTAGTTTTGATCCTTAGCCTGTGAAAGGATTAGGTTAATCTTGAGTTTGAAAAAAAAATAAGGTTATTCCTAAGCTTGTGAAAAGGGATTGTAAAGGTTATTCCTGAGCTTGTGAAAAAAAATTGTAAAGGTTGATTCTGAGCCTGTGAAAAGAGTAATTGTGTAATAAATGGTTCCAACCTGGGAAAGAAATCTTGAGTTTAGTGGGTGCGAATCTCTGTAGGGCTCGGAGGACTGGATTAGCCAAGAGTAGCTTGGTGAACTATGATATATCCTTATATGCTGTTTTGTTTAATTTATGTTATTTGGGTGTCCACCTAGTTAATAACACTTATCCGCTATGATATAAAGATAAAAAATTGATTTAGGATTAAATTAATTATTTAATTAATTAAGTATTAAATGATAAGAATTTAGTTTTAATTTTATAATTACCCAATTCAACCCCCCTCTTGGGCAAATCACTGGGCCAACATTGTCTAATATATAAGGTAATATGTGGGCCACTATTAGTACCTTGGTTTAAGCATTTTGGGTCACATGGACTCAATCCAAATGGTACTAGGCTAGTGGGACGTTACAAATAGTATCAGAGCTAATTGTATTCCAATAAAGACAGTTGAGGTATTGATAGAGGTATAGAGGCTTTCGGATAAGAGTAGAGGCCTCGGGATAGGTACCATATGTTCGTTCATGAGCTACTCTGTGTCCACTTATGAGCTGCTATACCTGATTTCGATTTTTTAATAATAGATGGTATAATTTGATTTGATTATATTTGGATCCAAAATTAATCAAAGATACTTTCTAATAGTTAATCTTATCGATTATTAGGATTGTGAAAATGGACTATCAATTGACTCATTAAAGAAATTGATTGTGGTATCAAATTATATAATTGACCACCTTTCTAATTATTTGAAAAATAAACTTATTGAAATATTATTTATAAGATTTTTGATTCGTCAGAAAAAAGAAAATAATATTTATTAAAATCATCAATTATTGTCACTTCATATATTCCCGTAAATATTTGTATTTTGAAAACAGAAATGACATACTATTACTTGAAATTATTTATATTTGTAATATAGAAATATTATTTATAGGTAATTTACAACCTTTTTAATTATTTAAAAATTATGAAAATATTCTACAAGCAATTTTTCCCCTTTCTAATATTTAAAAGGTTACAAAAATATTATTTTTAAATAATTGATTGTTTTCTAGTTATTTTTAAAGTTTTGAAAATAATTTACTAGTAATTGACAATCTTTCAAGTTATGTAAAGTTATAGAATTATTATTAATTAATTATCTTCTTTTACTATTTGAAAAGTTAGAGAAATAGTAATCGTAAGTAATTGATTGTCTTTCTAATTATTTAAAAAATTATAGAATATTATTCGAATATAAATTAACTACTTTTCTAGTTATTTAAAAAGTTATAGAAATATTAACCATAAGTAATTGATTATCTTTCCATCTATTTGAAAAATTATAGAAATACTAATTGTAAGTAATTGATTATTTTTCCAATTATTTGAAAAATTATAGAATGTGAATTGAATATAAATTAATGACCTTTCTAGTAATTTGAAAAGTTATAGAAATACTAACGTATAACCCGTGTCTAAGGCACGAATATAAAAAATAAAAAAATAAAATACAACAAAAAACATAACTTTGGATTTTTTATAATCTCTTTTTATACAACATTTTAAATCTATTTTATTTGAACATCAATAATATCCTAAAATTGAACATCAATAATATCTTACAATCGAACATCAATAATAACTAATAATCAAGTCTAAAACATGTACTAATATAAAATAAAGAAACATAGCACAGGTTATTTGATAAATTGTATTGTAAGTCATGATAAAAGCAGCACCATTTTACCTATATCGATTCCCATTAAAAAAAAAAAACAAAAGATTACATATTCTTTACAAATACAAACTATTTATATACCTACATAAAATTTTAATCAATTCTCCTTTCTGCTTCATCTACAGCTTAGAAAAAATTTTAAAATAAAAAAGAAATAAATTTAGAAATGAAAAAAAAAAAAAAAAAAAAAAAAAAAAAGACAACTTAGGTTGCGTTTGGATAAGGGATTTAACAAATCCAACGGATTTGTAAATGATCCATCATTTACAAATTCTTTGTTTAGATAACTATTTTGGGAGAAGAATTTGATCGTTTAATTTTATAATTTCCTTGTTTGGATAACCACCATCACCATTGTGGAGGTTGGCAGGCAGTGGCAGTGGGCGGCGGTGGTTGGATTAGAAATCTCTCATTGGATGGATTTGTAAATGACACCTAAAACAAAAATATTTAGAAATCATCCATTTACCTTATTTTTTAGATCTAAGGGATTTTACGAATTCCTCCAAATAAATACCCAAACAAGAGATTTGTCAAAAAGGAATTTTGAAATCCTTTGAACAAATCAAATTTCACCTCCAAATCCCTTACCCAAACGCAACCTCAAGATCATAAATTTTAGCCCCGATTGAGGTCATTAAATTCAAGAAAGGTCCATTAACCTTCTTAGCAAATGAAAAATAGGGCTTTTTTTCAAGGGTCCTAAAAATGTAAAAAATAACTACATAAAGACTACTAACTTAAACTTGTTTAGAAGTACCAATACATTTATTATTCTAATATTACCCCTCCTTTACGTACACAAATTCCAATCAAATTTTAAAATTCCACTTAATTTTTTAAAATCCATTGAAATTTTATTTTTAATTAAAAACATACATTTTTTTTTTTTCAAATGTCATAAACACCCTGATACGTTTCACTTAATTTTTTGAATATCCGCTGAATTTTATTTTACAATGGAAATTCCATTGAATTTTATTTTTTATTTAGAATATATAATTTTTAAAATTTTAATTTTTAATAAAACAATTCAATAAATGTTATTTTTATTCAGAATATATTTTTTTTTAAATACCTTAAATACCCTTACATGCATTCCATTGAATTTTAGTTTATTTTTTGGAACATTCTATGAAACATTTAAAGTACAAAAAGTATTCAATTTTAAATACTATTTAAACTCAACCAACAAAAAATTCACTAAAATACTTTCAAAATCAAATAAATATAATTAAGTGGATGTCTACTTAATTAAGTAAAAATCTACTACAAATACCCTTAGCCATTGAAACATGTGAATATATCCCCATTCCCTTGAATATAGCCATCAAAAATTCAAAAATTGAACCGCCATCAAACAAACCATCACTTTACCCTATTCTCATGAATAAATCGATTGAAAATTAAATCGAGAGCCAAATCCATTGAATTCAAAAAATAGAAAAAATAAATCCATTGAATATTAATTTTCAATTACATTCCATTCCACTGAAAAAATTACATAAATCCTTAAGTGGAAATCCAATTAAAAAATCAAGTGGAAATCCACTGAAAATTATAGAACCCTAAAATAGGCTTGGCAAATCGTGTCATCAGATTGTGTTTCGTGTCATGTCGTGTCATGGTCTGAGATAAACACGATAACAAAAAACACAAACAAAACACGATAAGATATCGTGTCAGGAAACCTAAACACGAACACGACATGAAAGTTATTGGGTTGACACAACATGATAATTTATCATGTTACATAATAACATGAAACTTATCAGGTTGACACAACATGATAATTTATAATGTTACACGATAACATGAAATATTGGCACGATACAATAAAGATTTGTTTAACCTATTACACGTTAAATACCTATTAACATTTAACTGAACTTATAAAAGAATAAATATAAAAAAAATTATAAAACTTCAAGAAAAATAAACCAAACAAAACAAAAAATAAAATAAAATAAATTCATAAATACAATGGAAAAAAAAATCACCAATATAACGGATCAATTATAGATCCTTAGCCCTTCGCCGTCATAAATGCAGATCCTCAATTCCTTACCGTCGCAATCGCTTGGGAAGATAAGTGAGAGAGAGATGGTTTGAGGCTAGAGAGGTGCTACGGTGGACTTAGAAGCATCAACGGCTGGTAGTGTTCAGCTGGATAATTGAGTGAGAAGTGTGTGTGGCTGTGATGAAAATTGAGAGTTTGAGAGAGAGAGAGAGAGAGTATGTGTGTGTGTGTGTGTGTGTGTGTGAAAAAGAGTGATAAGAGTAAGAGAGATTGAATTAGGATTAGATTATATAATATTTATATAATATGTATTAAATTATAATACTAGATAAATTTGGGGTGATGTCTATAAATATTTATTAGTAGTATTTTTATCTTAAAATAATTTATTAAATTATCGTGTGTTCTATTAGGTTTTTGTTATTGTGTAATCTAAACACCCAATAAATTATTACCGTGTCATTCGCATTGCTTATCGGATTATCAGGTAAACTTGATAACCTGGCCTGTTGGCTTTTCCGTAGGATTGGAAGACTAAGATCGAAGAGAGAGAAACCCTAGCCGCCTATGGACATATCACAATAGTTGTTTCTCCTCGCCGCCAGCAGTAGCTGACCTTCGGCTTCTGATTTTCTTCTTCGCCTGATTTCATTGGGCACTTTTGATTACATTGACCGTTGGCTTTTGATTTCATCGTTTCTCCTTAGGCACTTGATCTGATTTGTCTGTTTTGATTGGGCGCGGTTTTTTTCGTCTGACCAAGTGATTTTCTTTTCATTAGAAGGTTTTCATTGGGTGTGGTTCGCTTTGGTGTTGTTTGGCTTATGCAGTAGTTTATTTTGTTGCATGAATAATAATTATTTCTTCACATGCAACCGTGTCAACCGGTCAGGATGCTCTCCCCACCAATCCAAGTTTTTTTCGATCATATGCTGCTTCATTATTGGCTTCTTATACGTTGCCTACTTTTGAAGTTCAGGCACGAACATACGTGAAGGAAGGAAATCTTGCAATATCGTTTTCCCCTTCAACAATTACTCAATCTGAAGCCGTTTTTGAGAAAGCGGTTGTTTTAAAATTCTTGGCGGGACGACCATCTTTGGAAGAGATTCAAGGTGTTATCAAGAGTAATTGGAATATGGAGGGTCATTTCTCCATGGGTCTTATGGACTCACGTTCTTTACTTATTTAGTTTCAATTGGAGTCGGATATGCTTCGAGTATTGACGAGGGAAGTTACGTCTATCAAAGGTTCTTTTATCAGATCTACAGATGGAACAAGGCTTACAATAAGTTATAGGATGCGTCTATAGCGCCAATTTGGATTCAATTCCTAAAGCATCCGTTGAACTATTTTGTCCTAGGGTTGCTACATACTTTAGCGAGTACTATAGGACCCGTTCTTGCTATTGATTCTACAACCTTAACTCTGACTCGACTTAATGCGGGTAGGGTTTATGTTGAGGTGGATTTGGCTAAACCTTTCTCATCTAAAATCTAGATTGGAATGCAAGATGGATTTTATCAAGATGTAATTTATGAAAGTTACCTTTGTTTTATACCTTTTGTAACGTGCAAGGTCACTCCCACACAAATTGTCGTCGTCGGGATTCCATTACCTGTGATACTGTAGCAAAGGAGGTCTAAACAAATAGTAAAGTCGTGGAGACTAATATCTCCAGATCAGCTATGAAACACATGAAGAGAGCTGCGAAGAAAAGGAATAAGAGTTAGCATATAGCTAATGAAAAATGGCAGACTTCAGGTTTGTAAAAAGAGGTAGAGGAAAATGATATTAAAGAGACTGATACGGGAGAAGATTCAAATAATCATGGGGAAGAAGAGTACATGCAGAATATAAATAATGTTGGTGATCCTGAAATGCAGGTTCCAAAACACGATCATGTGGTTATGCAAAATTCCTCTAGTGTCAGGTCTTCTCATCAAGAAGAAATCAATAATGATGGGAAAGTGGATCAAGAGGTAATTGAGAATGTTATCAATAATACTACCACTAGGATGGAAATTATTATACATGTTAGTGATACTACAGAAAGTGAGCAGAATGCAGGGGATGATTTACTTCCCAATCAGCTGAAGGATGGGGAGTTTACTATCATTCCTAGGAAAAGAGGTTATCCCAAGAAGACTAATGGTGTGAGAGGCAACTCTCAAACTATGAGTCCACAGATTAATTGATATCGTTTCCCATGTCTCATTTCTTCATTTTTTGGAACTATAGGGGTATCGGTAATCTAACAACCCTTACTACTTTAAAAACGATGTTTAATTAATATAAAGTTTCTATGGTGTGTCTCATTGATCCATGCATAGATGACAACAATTTATTCCGTATTAATAAAGCCATTCGGCTTTATAAAGGTATTTCTAATCAGGAGGTTGGAGGGAAAATTTGGCTATTATGGAAGAATATATTCCAGGTTACTGTGGTAAAGAAACATAAATAATTTATTGCTTGGTCTGTCTCTTGGCTTAATATGGAGGTTTTGGTGGTGACTGTTTTTGCTAGTAGTTTTATTCTGCAAAGAAGGGAGTTATGGGTTGCCCTTTTGGATTTAATGCGTCTAATTCTTTACCGGTGATTTAGGGTAGGGATTTTGATATTATTCGATTCCAAAAGGATAAAATGGGTTGTATTCTTCCTTCACGATGAGGTATGTTAGACTTTGAATATTGTATACAAGGAGCTGGTTTGATTGAACTGGAGTTTTCTGGTTCCATTTATACGTTTTGCAATAATAGATCGGGTTTGGCCCGATAATATTTTCGCCTCGACAGAGTTCTAGTATCTCCTATTTTTTGTTCTACTTATGCGGGAAAAGTGACTCATTTTCCATGAGAGTCGTCTGATCATTGTCCCTTGCTGTTTAACTTTATAGCCATGAGTTATTCAGGACATCGGCTGTATAGATTTCAAAGAATATGGGTTTACCATGGTTCATACTTGGATGTTGTTCGTTCTTCTTGGAGTTCCAAATATTATAATCTAGTAGTGAGGTTAAGTCACAGCCTCTTGCAAACACGTCAACCCTTAAGTCTTGGAACAAAGTGGTGTTTGGTAATATTTTCACTGAATTAGATACATTTGTAAGTGCTTGATACGATTTTGCAAGATGGATGGTTTGATTCGACAACTTTGGATCTTAAAAATGCTAAAGATAATCCATCTCGTTGTTTGTTAAACGAGAAAATTTATTGGAAGCAAAAATCTCAAGAAAAATGGCTTTAGGAGGGGGATAAAAATGCATGTTATTTTTATGCTTCTGTCAAAGAGAAACATAAACCTCTTAATCTCGTAGCGATCAAAAATGAGGAGGGGGATTCTCTTGTGGATCCTCATGTGTTTCATATGGCGGCCATTGATTTTTATAAAAGTATTATGCTGGCTCTACTAACATTCAGAAAAATTTGCTTGAGGTTATTCCTCATCTTGTGTCAGAGTCTGTTAACGAGGGCCTTTTGAGGCCATTTACAGTAGAAGAGATCAAAGAAGTGGTATCGAATATTGAAGTTGATAGTGCGCCTGGTCTTGACTCATTTTCCTCGTCTTTTTTTCCAATTTGCTTGGGACGTGATTGTTAAGGACTTTGTTGCGGCTTCTAATGGCTTCTTGAAGGGTAGCAAATATCTGGATACATTTACTAGCACTATTTTAGTGTTGATTCCCAAGCAGACAAATCCGTCCTCTCATAGTGATTTTCGTCCTATAAGCCTATGTAACGTGGTTTACAAGATTTTTTCAAAGGCTTTAACTAACAGGTTAGCGCTTATTTTACATTCTCTGATTTCGACTCAACAACATGGATTTATTAAGGCAAGATCTATTGTTGAAGTGGTGGGTTTAACCCAAGAATCAACTAAGGATCTTGGTAAAAATGTTCGTGGTAATAACGTCATTTTTAAGCTTGACATGATGAAAGCATATGATAAACTAGAATTGAATTTTTTGTTTGAATTTATTTGTAAGTTTGGTTTCCATGAAGCCTTAATTTAAGTTATTAAGGAATGTGTTTCTAACATCCAATTTTCGGTGCTCTTTCAAGGGGTTTACAAGGGTCGTTTCACTAGCATGAGAGGTGTACGTCAAGGTGATCCTATTTCCCCTCTCTAGCAGAAGAAGTTTTGAGTCGGGTTTTTTCTAAAGCAGTTAATGAGGGTTTTATTCTTCTATATATTACAAAGAATAGTTGCCCTATTATCACTCATTTGCTGATAAGTGGTTTATGTCCCCACAAATCAAGTACTTTTAGATTCAAATATTTGTATGTTTTCAAGCATCGTTGTTAGTTTAATGTGTTTTTGTGTTGTTTTTTAGGAATACAAATAAATGGGAGAAAATGTGCAAAATGAGGGTAGATGTTGTAACTTTAAGACCAATTTTGACAATGATTAAATCAGAATT
Source organism: Eucommia ulmoides (assembly GCA_016647705.1). Classification (NCBI taxonomy): domain Eukaryota; kingdom Viridiplantae; phylum Streptophyta; class Magnoliopsida; order Garryales; family Eucommiaceae; genus Eucommia; species Eucommia ulmoides. Next base: position 23,012,512 of record CM028330.1, on the reverse strand, counting down.
TAGAGAAACTCAAAACATGGAAGTTGTAGATCTATGTCTTGGCTTTCCATATCCCTTTGAATCACCTCAAACGGAATTCGTACAAGAAAGTCTGTATTGGAAAAATACCCAAAAACCCTAATTTTGTACCCTATAAATACCCCTTTAAGACTCTATACCTATAGGAGGCAATTTTGGAAGAGGAAATCAACATTGGAGGCAATTTTGGGTAAGAAAACATTGGATGATGGCATTTCGATACGAGATTGAAGAAGAAAACACCATTGGTAGCACTCGAGATTGAAGATTTAGAGCTCAAACCCATAATAAGATTTTCTTTACCTTTCTCTTCTCCCTAATCTTGATTGATTTTGTATTTGTGGATATGGTGTTGAACATGTTTGCATCTATGGATTTCATGAAAAGATTAGTTTTGGATCTATTTATGTTGTGTTCGTAATTTAATCTAGGGCTTGATTTAGTCTTGTTTGAATCTTGTTAGATTATTTTGTTAATTATTAGATTTGATTCCATTTTATGAATCTCTTGGGCCTAATGTGTTTTATTCATGTGGCCAATGAGTTAGACAAGTTTAGGTTATGAATTTTATACTTGGGAGAGGTTGAATTCGTAACCGGAATTGGGAGTGCATAATTTAGGTTGTTGTTAACACCTAAGTAATCTAGTTGGGAATTTAGGATTTTGTGAAATTAGGAGGTGATCAAATTCTATATTTACCAACTAGGTTTTCTATTCAATTGTGTTTGTCTTCTTAATGCTTCCAAGATATGCTCCCACATGATATTTTTGTTGAATTGGGAACTTGGGGTTTGACACTCAGGAAAGATAATCTCGGGTTCGGAATTATGTTAAACACAACATAAACTTTAATAGATAGGGAGATATTTAGAGCTTGCATAATTTATAAGGTCAGGTATAGCAAATGTTTTCACCTAAATACGGGATAGGGATATCGGTATTGAAGTGATTACATATTCTCTCACTTGATGCTTGGGAGAGGTAATGAGAGAGTAATAGCATGAGGACCTTGAATACTGAATAAATGAAATTAACTAATGATTATATATCTTCCCCAAAGCGCGCTACTGCACCCTCCCATCAGTGGGTTTCTGGCCTTAGCACGCTGCAGCGAGCTAAAACTCGCGCTTCAGCATCGTCTACCGCATCTGAACCATATTTTAGGGTATTTAAGGTCATTTTGACGAGGAGAAAATGGGGAGATGAATGAATAATAGAGGTGAGGTGATTTTGGGAGCAAGATGAGGTAATTTTGGGATAGAAAACACCGAATGATGGCATTTTGATGTGAGATCGAAGAAGAAAAAACCATTGGTGGCACTCGGGATTGAAGATTTGGAGCTCAAACCCACAAAACAATTTTCTCTACCTCTCTTCTCCCTAATCTTGATTGATTTTTGTATTTGTGGATACAGTATTGAACATGTTTGCATCTATGGATTTATTGAAAATATTAGTCTTGGATCTATCTATGTTGTGTTCGTAATTTAATCTAGGGCTTGATGTAGTCTCGTTTGAATCGTGTTAAATTATTTTATTAATTGTTAGATTTAATTCTATTTTATGCATCTCTTGGGCCTAATGTGTTTGATTCATGTGGCCAATGAGTTAGATGAGTTTAGGTGACGAATTTTATACTCGGGAGAGGTTGAATTTGTAACCAAAATTAGGAATGCATAATTTAGGTTGTTATGAGTTCGGGAGGAAATCAACACCTAAGTAATCTAGTTGGCAATTTAGGATTTTGTGAAATTGGGAGGTGATCAAATTCTAGATTTACTAACTAGGTTTTCTATTCAATTGTCTTTGCCTTCTTAATGCTTCCAAGATATGCTCCCACGTGATATTTTTGTTGAATTGAGAACTTGGGATTTGACACTCGAGAGAAAGGTAATCTCGAGTTCGGACTTAGGTTAAACACAATGTAAGCTTTAATAGATCGAGAGATATTTGGAGTTTACATAATCTATAAGGTCGGGTTTAACGAGTGTTTTCACCTAAATACGGGATGGGGATATCAGTATTAAAGTAATTACATATTCTCTCACTTGACCCTCGGGAGAGGTAGTGAGAGAGCAATAGTACGAGGACTTTGATTATTGAATGAACAAAATTAACTAATAATTACTTAATAGGAAAACATGGGAATAACGAGACGAAATCAAACCCCTAGAACATTTGTGCATAGATAATCCATTTTTATTTAATTTTTGCTGTTATATTTATTTTAGTTTATTTTTATAAAAACCTAAATTTGATTGCCTAGATAAAGTTACGTAACGATAATTGTGGTACGTAACCACAATTTAAACCAATCCCTATGGATACGACAACACTTACTCTTCCATGTACTATTAAAATTTGACCCGTATACTTGCGGTGTTATAGCAACGAAATAATTCGCTACCAAGTTTTTGGCGGCATTGCTGGGGATTGCCATTTTAGATTATTGTTAATAATATGAATAAGTAACTTGATTTTAATTTAGCCATTTATTTTTTTCTAATTTTTGTTTTTTTTTTTCTTTGTTTTTTTTTTTTTTTTTTTTTTTTTTGTTTTGTCTATATTGCAGGGTACTTGAATATGTTAGATCAAACAAGTGTTATTGCAATTTTCTCAAAAAGATTCCAAACCGTTCTATTGTGATTGGGAACGATACAAGGAGTTTCTATTTCGGTTCCCTAATCATCATTTCCCGAAGGAGTGTCAATTACTAAATTTTCTCGATGGGTTACAAGCCGTAACAAGAACTTGGATGGAATAAGGAAATGGTACCACCTCTTTCCACCAACTAACCGCGGACGAAACCTATTGGTTGTTGGAAGACATAGCGGAGTTTGACTGTAAGAGTTGGAATTATTCAACAAGCTACCAAAGCTTGGAGAATAGTTCCACCGTTTCGGTACCATGGATTGACACCCAAACCAACATGTGGAGTCTTCCCTCACCCTGGAAGAGATGTTCGCCGCATTCATTGGGAAGACTTAGGCTTTCTGGAAGGAAACTTATGATCATCTCAATGAGCATGAAGACCATCTCGACAATATTAAAACAGCCTACGTTGAAATCGACACGATCGTAAAGTCTCTTGAGACGCAAATTGGTCAATGTGTTCGCTATATTGAGGTCGAGTCAAAAATAGTGGTACTAAGAGACACACAAGTCATATCCATTTGTAAAAGCCACCAAGAGGAACCGAATACAAGTGAGAGGAGCTTGGGTATGTTTAATGATAATGATTTGAATGAGGAAGAAACCCAAGAATGGATCGACGATGAAGTATCACAAGATGACACTTGTGAATCTTCACCGTTGGTGATCCACATTGTGATGGCACCACCAACTGAAGACGACTACATCTATGAAGATCCGATGTGGCAAATGGTGGTGGAATATTACGTTGTCACGTTCACCGCAAGTGTACGGGTCAAGTTTTAGTATAGATGGGAAGGAGTAGGGGCTGTTGTATCCACATGGATTGGTTGAGATTATTGTCAAGTACTGTGATTGTCATAACCTAATTTTATCTAGGCGACATAAATTGAGTTTATAATTAATAAATACTAATACTAAGTTAATTAATATAACTATACTAATATTATATTGAGATGTTTAGGGAAAAGATTGCCTAGGGATTAACTTCATTTACAAAAATATGTTTGATCTAGTTTAGTTTACAATAATGGCGTTCGACCTATCCGATAATCTCTATGTCGTAAACTCACTCGCCACCTCTCCCGTGTGTAAGACGGGTGAATATGCGACTTCGTGTCAATGAAGAATTCTCCCTCAACGTCTTAACGACACTAGGTCACATGAGTCTTGCCCCAACGTCATTGATTGCACACTTTCTAACTCCCTCCCGGGTTATTAGATCGTCGCGTTATGTCTACCCTAGTATGAATTTAGGGTTACCTCTCCCGAGTGTCAAACCCCGTATTCTCTAATTATCTAAACAAGCATAATATTAAAGAATAATGGTAAATACAATCGAAATAGCGAAGAACAACCATTAGTGAAACACAACTCAAACAAATAACGATTTCATAAAATATATTAATCCTTAGACAAAATTCGTTTAGTTCATGGCCATATCCATTTATACAATAAGAATAGAGCTAAACATGATCAATAAACTATCTAAGTTGAGAAAATAAAGGGTGAAATGAAAGCAACTTAGCCATAGTCCAAAGATTTGGCGCTAAAACCGCTCAACAATCGCTTCTCCTTCTTCGCAACATGTTCTTCTCCTTCAAATTTCGTTGAGCACTCCCCAAAATACTCTCAAAATATTAGGAACCCTAAGGGGTCTCCTATGGCCGGGCGTTGAGAGAAGAATAGAAAATGGGGCTTAAATAGGGAGCAAAATATCTAATAAATATCTAAAAAGTGTACAGAGTGACCACCATGGCGGTGAGTATGTTGGCTGGGTCACGTCCTCGGCGGTGGAATCAAAGACCTTCCTATTCTTTCACAGCCACAGCGGTGGGTTTTCAGTAACATTTGGTCCTCTTTGCATATTGACCACCACAGATATGGTCTAGACGCCGCAACGGTGGGCTACTTTTTAGAATTTTTCCCTTATGCTTGTTTTTTCACCGTTCTTCCACCGTTCTTGATCCGATTTAATTGTTTATGATCCATTTTCATCCATTTTACCCCACACACCTGATTAATACAAAAATAAATAAAATCATATTAAAATGTAATAAAACGTAATAAACATACTCGAAAACTAATAAGTTCAGTTTGGAAATAGATAGATAAATTACACCTACCAAATACCCCTAAACTCGGAATTTTGCTAGTCCTTGAGCAAAACACCCACACAATACAAGCAAATATAACAACTAATTACGAAATTAAAAACTAAAAATGAAAAACACTAAAGGTAATAATGTGCAAGTTTTGAATATCATCTACAGGCCAAATGATTTTTTCCTTATCGGCCCCCAATCCTATCAAGTTCAAGAATAAAACACACAATGTGGTGTTCTAGAATTTTAACATTCGATGATAGTAAACGTCATTCTAGATCTTGTTAAAGTGTGTGTGATAAAACTCAAATATATAATTATCCGTTGATTAAATGGGATTATCCATCAATAAAGTTCATAACTAAAACCATTACGGTATAGGGAATCCATAAGCCTGACCTGGGATCTATTCCCACTAATGTAATCTTGGAGAAATCCAAAAATATCGTTAGGACTTGGTTCGGTTTTGGACAAATGGCCAAGGGTATATCAGAATTAGAAAATAGGTTAACGTCGTTAACTTGACAATACCCGAGTCACATGCTTGGCACTCTCACACTTGAAATCCCATAAATAAATTGAAACAACCATGAACATACATTTAAAAATAACATACTCACTTGTCAAAAGAAACAGAAATTGTACTATATTTACATATCTTTTTTTTTTAACTTACCACACCCCCAAACTTATTCGATTATTAGAATTTCACGGGTGTGATTAAAATGAAAGAAAAATGACAATTGAATACTCGAATACCGAACCAATTAAAAGTTCTCCCTAAACCCAACCGCTCACATCAAGTAGCATTTGCAACTACTAGCTTGATTCACTCAAATTATGCCTTCGGATCGGCGATATAGGTTTGGAAAGAAGTTTTATTGGCCAGGGTATTAGTTACATATCCAGAATTGAAATGGATATTTGGCTTCGATAGGGTAACGATGGATAAACATTTAACAAGGTAAGCTTCAAAGGCTCAAGTGATAAAAACAAATGCCTAAATCATATCTCCCAAACTACCTCGCCTAGGATTTCGCCTCGAATTTCCCCCAAATCAAGTTCTAAAATTCCTATTGTCATGAATTTGGTTTACAGATAATTGATTTCAAATCAAATAGAGAGTTATATATTGAGGTTACGTGCTCGTGCATTTAGGATCTACAATAACTTTTACCAAAACGATACGTCAAGCACATGGAACACATATGAATGAGCTTTAAGCTTGACCTCAATAAACAACCAAGGGACAAACTCATCATCAGGTAATAGCCCAGATAAAGTCAAAACTTAGCACAAAATAACAACTAACCTAAACAAACATTCACACAACAAAAACAAAACAACATAAATTAACAATATTAAAATACTACACATCACTTCCGAACTTAAAACGGACAATGTCCTCAGCGGCCCAATCATCAATCTCAACATATAGAAATAAAGTATGTTGATGAAGGAGGTTTAGAACATGTACCTAGGAGGCGAGAGAATCTCGGCTCCAAATCAAGTCGGCTATAACAGATTTAACTTATTTTTTACCTTGGGTTGTCTCCCAAGAAGAGCGTAGTTTACTGTCCTCAGCTCCACACGGAGAAGTGCTCATCAAAGAACAGTTTTCGCTCGATGTATGGGTCTTGATTTAGAACGCGCTCAAGACTGGCGAGATTTGGCATTGTTTGGTCCAAGCTTTCAACAAAACTCTCCATCGGCTCATGTGCTTGGTGGGCATGGAAGAACGTTACTAATGGCGGCGAAAGATAAGCGAGCTATGTCGAATCCTCATAGATGTGGTCGTCTGGGATCGAGGGTGGAATTACAATTTAGATCTCCAAGGGTGAAGAATCACAATTGTTGATCCAGTCTTGGGTTTCCAGCTTATTCGAATAATTATAGTTGAACTCTCCCAAGCTCCTTCCGCTCGTTTTCAGCTCCTCATGGTGGCTTTCGCATGATATTGCTTGTCTATCTCCCAGTGCCACTACGCCTAACTTGGCCTCAATGAAGCAAATTAGCTAACCAATTTGTATCTACAAAGACGTTACGATCGTATCGATTTTAGTGCAAATCGTCTCAATGTTATCAAGACGATCTTCATGCTCATTGATCCAGTCATTCGTCTCCCTCCAAAATGTTTGAGATTCCCCAATAAAATCAGCGAATATTTCCTCTAGTGTGGGGGAAGACTCAACATATTGGTCTGGGGTGTCAATCCATGGTGCCGAAAGGTTGAAACTATCCCCCAAGCTTTGGTGACTTCGTAAATAACTCCAACTCTAATAATCAAAGGCCGCCAATTCCTCAAACGACCAAAAGGCTTCATCCGCAGTTAGGTCGTAGAAGAAGGTGGTACAATTTCTTTCTTCCACCCACGTTCTGGTTGCAGCTTATAACCCGTCAAGGAAATTCAGAAATTGACACTCCCTCGGGAAACCATGGTTAGGAAACCAGAATAGAAATTTCTTGTATCGATCCCAAGTAATATAAAATGGCTCGAAATCCCGTTGAAAGAAATGCATCAATACTCGTTAATCTAATATCGTCAAGTACCCTGCATAAGAAATAGAAAAAAAAAACTATAAAAAAAAATTATAAACACTAAAACATGCTTAAATTAAAATCAAGTTATTTACTCACAATATCAACAATAATCTAAAACACAATCCCTGGTAACAGCTCAAAAAACTTGGTGGCAGAATATTACGTCGTCACTTTTACCGCAAGTGTACGGGTCAAGTTTTAGTATAGATGGGAAGGAGTAGGGGCTATCGTATCCACAGGGATTGGTTGAGATTATTGTCGAGTATCGCGATTGTCATAACCTAATTTTATCTAGGCGACATAAATTGAGTTTATAATTAATAAATACTAATACTAAGTTAATTAATCTAACTATACTAATATTATATTGAGATGTTTAGGGAAAAAATTGCTTATGGATTAACTTCATTTACAAAAACGTGTTTGGTCTCGTTTAGTTTACAATAACGACGTTCGACCTATCCAACAATCTTTGTATCGTAAACTCACTCGCCACCTCTCCTGAGTATAAGACGAGTGAATATGCGACTTTGCATCAATAAAGAAGTCCCCCTCAACATCTTAATGACACTAGGTCACATGAGTCTTTCCCCAACGTCATTGATTTCACACTTTCTAACTCCCTCCCGGGTTAATAGATCGTCGCGTTGTGTTTACCCTAGTCCGAATTTGGAGTTACCTCTCGCGAGTGTCAAACTCATATTCTCTAATTATCTAAACAAGCATAATATCAAAGAATAATGGTAAACAGAATTGAAATAGCGAAGAACAACCATTAATGAAACACAAATCAAACAAACAATGATTTTATAAAAATATATTAATCCCTATACAAAATCCGTTTAACACATGGTCATAATCATTTATATAACAAGAATAGAGCTAAACATACTCAACAAACTACCGAAGTCAAGAAAATAAAGGGAGAAATGAAAGAAACTTAGCCGTAGTCCAAAGATTTGGCTCTAAAACTACTCAATGATCGCTTCTCCTTCTTCGCAACGTGTTCTTCTCCTTCGGATTTGGTTGAGTGATAAGTGTGAAAAACCTATCTATTTCTAATCCGAATTTGTTAGTTTTCGAATATGTTTATAGTTATTTTTATTATGTTTTAATTAGTTTTCATACTTTTTGTATAAATCAGGTGTGTAGGGAGAAGTGATAGGAAACTAGAGCTAAAAGGATGAGATCGAACCAAAGCAATTTAAAGTTACGGTGGATAAACAAGCTCGGAGGCTAAAAGATGAAACAGGCCTACCGCTTAGGCGTCTAGACCACCGCCTAAGCGGTGAAGATACAGAGAAAAGCAAAATGTTACTGACGGACGACCGCCTAGGCGAAGATTCTATCGCCTAGGTGGAAATCCAGCAGAAGACGCAATGGTCTACTGACAGCCGCTCGCCTAGGCGAAAATTCTACCGCCTAGGCGAAAATATAACAGAATGTTCTCCTAGTCCACCACCTACTTCACTGCTTAGGCGATCAGACCGAACCGACCTAACTCCACGTAGGCGCAATTTCTACCACCTAGGCAGATTTGCCCTGCACAGTCTTGAGATATTTTTGCTATAAATATCCCCTCTCCTCCCCCTTGGCTGAAAACTCTCTTCCCTCTCTTGCATGTTTTAGCCCCTTAGACTATATTTAAGCCAAGGTTTAGGAATTTTAGGTGTGGAGCTCGCATCCCGAAGTGGAGAAGACAGTGAATCGATCGTTGAGCGTTCTTAGCGGTTTATCTTCGGACAAGGCTAAGTTCTTCAATTATTTTTCCTTATTTCTTTATCTTAGGAGCATGTGAGCATATTTAACTCGTTATTTCATTGTATTTTGGGCTATGGCCCCGAGTTAAATATGGATTGTAGTAGGGATTAACCTATAATTTATAAATACGTTGTTTGGATGATTTCGGTGTTGCGTTTATGTTTGTTCTTCGTAGTTTGATTGTATTTATCGTATTTTTTGTTTATTATGCTTGGATTGATAAATAGAGAATACGGGGTTTTGACAAACCCCGGATTCGGATTAAGGTAAACAAACGTCATAATTCTATAACCCGGTCTGGGTTTGAATCGTGGACAATCGATGACGTGGGGCAAGACACACGCTACCTAGGGTCGTTAAGACATTGAGGGGGACCTCTTCGTTGACTCAAAGTTGCATTATATCCTCGTCTTACACTCGGAAGAGGTGGCGAGGGAATTTTAGAACGGAGATTGTCGATAGGGTAAATACAACGCGACGATCCAATAACCCGGGAGGGAGTTGGATTGTGTGCAATCAATGACGTTGGGTAAGACTCACATGACCTAGAGTCGTTAATATGTTGAGGGAGACTTCTTCGTTGACTCGAAGTCATGTATTCTCCCGTCTTACACTCGGAAGAGGTGGCGGTGGAGTTTACGTACCGAGGTTGTCAAATAGGTCGAACAACATAAATGTGAGTAAATCAGAATCGAACACGTATTTGTAAACACGTTAATCCCTATGCAATTCTTCACCCTAAAACATATTAGCATATTAGTGTAGTTAATTTAGGTTATATTAGTATTAGTTTAATTAATTAAATATATTTGTTTTTTGCCTAGATAAACTTAGGTCACGACAAATGCGGTATTCGATAGTAATAACAACAATCCCTGTGGATACGATAACCCGATCTTAATGATCACACTATACTAAAACTTAGATCTCATATACTTGCGAGTGTAAGTAGCGGCGTGTTTTTCCCGCGCTACCATTGAGCACTCCCCAAAACACTCTCAAAATATTAGGAACCCTAAGGGGTCTCCTATAGCCGGGCATTGAGAGAAAAAGAGAGGAGAGGGCTTAAATAGGGACCAAAATATTTAATAAATATCTAAAAAGTGTGCAGAGTGATCACTGCGACAGTGGGTTTCACCACCGCGGCGGTGAGTATGTTGGCTAGGTCACGGCCTCGGTAGTGGAATCAGAGACCTTCCTATTCTTTCACCGTTGAGGCAGTGGGTTTTCAGTAACATTTGGTCCTCTCTGTATATTGACCGCCTCGGTTGTGGTCTGTATGCCGCAGCGGTGGGCTGCATTTCAAAATTTTTCCCTTATGCTTGTTCTTCCACTATTCTTGATCTGATTTGATCGTTTATGATCCATTTTTATCCCACACACCTGATTTATACAAAAATAAATAAAAATGTATTAAAACGTAATAAAACATAATAAACATACTCAAAAACTAACAAGTTCGGTTTCGAAATAGATAGGTAAACTACACTTATCAGCTAACTTATTCTCCACTATCCCTAGTAACATTCATTCACTCCAATTAAGCACATAAGCCAGAACCAAATCACATTGAGCACACGTGCCGAACATTGCCACATCTCACCAAACTTGAGGGCATTCTGAATAAAGACCCATTTATTATATTGTATAACACATATTATGGGCGGAAGCGGCTCTTTGACAAGCCTTTCTCCGTGTCAAGCCTAGGATGTTAGACCAAGCACTTCTTGGGAGGCAACCCAAGTTTTCCAATAATAGGGTCTAAGGATGCACACTATGGGAGAGGGCCCCACACTGGTCACCTTTCTTGGAGCATCACCGCCAACCACACTCAGAGGCGAGATTGTCTCGCCTTCTAGGTACGTGTTTTATTCCCTTGTGTTTAATTTGAATATATGTTTGACTTTGAGTTTGGGGGTGAGACACATGTTAGCGTTTGTGTTTTGGGTTAGGAAATAATTGTGTGTGTGATTTTTGTCTTATATCTTGGGTTCTTTTGGCCATGTTTTTAGTTTGTTTTTCTTTCTATTAGTTTGTTTGAATAATTTATGAGTTTTGTTGAGATGAAATGGCTTAAATTCGATGATGAGTTTAGACACTTGATGTTCTCTTAGGTCGTTTGAAATGTATTGTATTGAGATTTCTGTGTGCTTGACTTGTGTTAATTGAAATTCACTCTTGACTCGTTACACTTGAGCACCATGAATCAAGATCACTTGGCCTTTTGGGTACTCGGAGAATATTTATGTGCTTTAGGTAGACTTTGACATCTCGTGAATACCTTAACCCAATTGAGTGAAACTTGAGATGAAATACTAGGTGATGTGTTATTGGAGAAATGATTTAGGCATTCTTTGGATCGTTTGAGCCTTTGAAGCTAACCCTTGAAATTTTTTACCTCTCGTGACCCCCATTGAGCCTCATTACCTAGTTCTTTCATTACCCACATTTGTGCATCCAACCCACTACATATCTTTCCACCTCCTAAACCCATCAGTAATTGGCATGTTTACATAGATCCCTAAGCTTAACAACTAGCATGGGTGGCGTTTGGAAAGTCACTGGTGGTTTGGGTTGTGTGTTTTATTTTTTTTGTTTTAGTTGTTTATTTTGTTAAAAAAAAAAAAAAAAAAGTAGTATAGTGGTAAGTATCCCATCTCTCCCTTTGTTTTTTCCCTGCAACATTGGGAACAATGTTGAGTTTGAGTTTAGGGGTATTGTTCTCACCTATTTTGTAAAAAAAAATTGTTGTTTGGTGTGTTTTGTGAATAATACATTGTGGGATTGATTGAAAGAAGATATTTAATAAAAGGGGGAGTTTGTAAAACTTTTTCTCGAAAATCGTGCAAGGTTCATGAGTTGTGATACATACCTAAGGTGATTTGAGCCTAAATACAACATTTTCATCTACCTTTTCCCCTAGCCATACATTACAACCTGAAAAGTCCTTTTTATCTCTAATGACATATATACCTACACAATTAGTGGAGAGTGACAAGAAAATTGGGTTTATGATTGTTCTTAAATTCACCATCTAGAGATCGTTCATTATCTCCTTAGCACATAAATCTATTCAGGGTTCATTTGGTCAGGTGAGAATGTTTGTGCATGCACTTACACATCAAGAGTCTTGAGTGAGTTGAGATTAATACTTAAAGTTAAAATTCTAGATAATCCCAATGTGTGCATTTCATTTGAGGTTGGAGCATCTTGTCGTTGCGTAGATTATTGCACGGTTTTTTATTCGATATAAAACTTACATTTTATCGTTAAATTTTTAGTACTTGATTTGTTTTGTCTTTTCTTTCCTTTTCTTTACTTTAGGACAAGAAAACATTTGAGTTTGGGGGTATTTGATGAGTGGTTTATTTACCCACAAATTAAGTATTTTTATATTCAAATATTTGTATGTTTTCAATCATTTTTGTTAGTTTAATGTGTTTTTGTGTTATTTTTTAGGAATACAAATAAATAGGAGAAAATGTGCAAAATTAGGAAATACACATGGAAATGGTGGCAAAGAGGAATTTCTAAATGTATCTAGAAATTCAGTAAACTCCCAATTGGCAGTGCCAATTGCGGTGTTGAAGAAAATTTATTAATCAAAGGCTTCCAAAGCACCTATTTGGGGTACAAAAATAGAAATAAAAATCAATTTCAAGGAAATTGATTATCTTTCTAATTATTTAAAAAGTCACAGAATTTTATTTGAATATAAATTAACTAATTTTCTAGTTATTTGAAAAGTTATAAAAATATTGATCGTAACTAACTGATTATCTTTTCAACTATTTGAAAAACTGCAAAAATGTTATTTGAATGAAAATTGAATACTTTTATAGTTACTTAAAAAAAATTATAGAAATACTAATTGTAAGTAATTGATTATCTTTCCAATTATTTGAAAAATTATAGAATGTTAATTGAGTATAAATTGACTACTTTTTTAAATAAAATGTTTATTGAATATAAATTGATTACTTTTCTAGTTATTTGAAAAGTTATAGAAATATTATTTATAAATAATTGATTACCTTTCTAATTATTTAAAAAATTAAAAAAAAAATTATTTTAAGTGAGTAATTATATTTTACTATTTTAGAAGTTATAGAAATATTATTGGTAAGTAATTCATTATATTTCTAGTTATTTGAAAAATTATAAAATATTATTAGAATATAATTGACTACTTTCTTAGGTCTTGAAAAGTTACAGATATATTATTTTCAAGTAATTAATTATATTTCAAGTTATAAAAACATTATTTGAGAGTAATTGATTATTTTCGATTAATTTAATAAAGTACAAAGATATTATATATAAGTATTTACAATCCTTTTAATTGTTGAAAAACTATGAAAATATTATTTTCAAGTAACCTTTCACCTTCTAGTCATTTTAAAAATTTATTGAAATGTTATTTTTAAATTTGGATTCATTTCAAAAAGACAAATGATTTATTGATATCATCAATTAAAGTTACGGGTGATATACTCGTATATTTATTTTGTGTTTGAAAATCAAAACAACATGTTATTAATTGATCATTCTTTACAATAAAACAAACAACTATTAATTGATAAAGTTTAGATTATTGATTGTTGCAAATGTATTAATATTTGATAAATTAAAGGAATATCGACTATTATAAAAATAAATTGCGTATAACATGACTGAATGCAAGATTTAAAAAATAATCTTAATATAAAATAATTCTAAGATATTTTTTTAAATCACGACTTCATGTATGGGTTATGTGCTCATAGAAAAATATAAAGAAGGAATAAAAAAAATATAATTCTTGCACGTATACTCGTAAAATAAAAATACAATTCTAATAATGTAATAAGATATAAAAAAATACAATATGAGCAGTACATGAAGTTGTTTTTATTATTTTTTTTATTGTTAATACCAATACCCAAATCAAAAAGGAAATTATGATCCTTATTGATCACTTTGAAAACAAAATTAAACACAAAAGATTAGATAATTTTAGAAAACAAAAAAGTGAACTAAATCATGTACAACATAGAATTGAATTAATTCACAAATCAAAGAGCTTTTAATATCATAAAATATATATGTAGTAAAAAGTCTTAGTATCAAATACAGTAAAAAGAAAAATAAATTTGAATCAAGCAAACCATACATAAAGGCAAGCACAAACCAATTACTTAATATTTATTTAAAAGAATAAAATAAAATACAACAAGTTTTAAAATTACAAAACAAAGAATTTTTCATTTAGATGCTCATCATCACAAAATATTACAGTCGAAGTCAACTGATAATTATTTAAATACGACAAACTCAGCTCCAAACTATGACAAAAGCTTCAGTAAAAGTAGTTTAAACATTTGATCTAATTTAAAGCATACAATTTTATTAATTTAAGGATAAGAATTAGTTTTTATTATCCATTAGGATGACATTTGAAGAAATCCAAAACCCAAAAGCAAAAAAATTTATCAGTAATACATTAGCATCATTTGATTTAAATTTTCATCATTCTCGATTGCATAATTTGATACATAATGACGCACAATAATCATACACCTAATGATTATATAGACTATTATTGGTCTAAAGAGCTACCCAAGAAGGGGGTTAATTCGTTAGTTACAAAATTTAAACAATTAATTTATTTAAACACTCAATATCAAATAATCAAATTTTCTAAATTAATTATTATCTTAGTTACGCAGCGGATATGTGTTTAATATTAAGTGCACACACAAACACAATATAAGAAAATAAACAATGTTGCACACAATAATATATCCTGATTCGGTCAAATTAGTCTTGCCTACGTCCAGTCCCTCGAGCTTTATGAAAATTCGCAATCCACTAAACTCTTTGATTCGTTTAACAGTTAGGAACCAAACCCTTACAACGATTCTTTTATCGGCACAGAATCAACATTTACAAATTATCCTTTTTCCAGACCAAAGATGAAGCCTATCTTTTGACCAAGTTAAAGAAAAACGAAACACTCTCTCACTTCTTCTTTTCACATGGAATGATGAACATTTACAATTCACTCAAAAAATAATTTAATTACTGGAAGAATCATAACTTAAATCTTTTCAAGGGAAAAGAATAAGTTAATATTTTTACTAGGATAAAAATCAAACCCTAACTTTTTTCACACAAAAAAAATCGAAATCTAACTACATTGACTAAACACCATCTCAAACGTGTCTAATCTACTCAAACTCACAAATACAAAAAAATAAAATGTAAGTTTCTTCTCACAAGAAAGTTCTACCACCTCAATACGAATATACTCAATTAATGACTCGAATAATTACTACGTGATAGATACAATGTGAGGCAAATAAAATTTGATTAATAAATAATGTGGGTAGCACAAATTTAGTATGTTATTAGATAATTCGAAAGAAATCCTTTAAAAAAATCAAGCTTTTAAGTTTAAAATGTTTTTCAAGTAATATTAAACTAAGCAATCAACAGAAATATAATTTTAAAGGAAAGAATAAATCTCGGATAGATCTCACTGGGAAAACACCGAAAATAATGACAATAGTGCAATTAAAACCCAAATCAATGACGCCAAATAACAAGCGTTTTACATCAAGAACTTATATAGAATCACTCTTTGAAATCTCAGTAAAAATTTCACTTTTATAAAAGCTCAAACTTATATTCTTAATGTATCAAAACTTAATCCCGTAGGTCTTATTAAATAGACCTAGAACTAGCCCTCCAATAGCTAGTTTTTCAAAGATATATCATAAAATAGCATTCTAAGATCCCATATAACAGCACCTTTCATTATAGGTGTGTTCCACGTAAAAATACTCTTTAAAACTCTTATTTAAGTCCATAAAACTATTCCCAAATTAAAAACCACATGAATAAGAAGTATTAAACCATTTAAATTAGGAGAATCTCAAAGTACATAGACCAAATCAATAGGGATAACAGAATAGGTAGATAATATCTCGATTAGGTTCAAATCCCTTAAATCCTTCTATTGGAATCATAAAAAATGGATAGTTTTTTTTACCAAGAGACCAAATTTCCCGAATTCTCAATTAACTTAGTCGGTTGACTGAGTCCTACAGGTCGGTTGACCGACCTATTCAGATCCCTAATTCAGTCGTTGCCTTATGTCTAGTCGATTGACCGAATGCTCTCAATCGCTTGACCAATTGGATTATAGTGATCCAATTTCCTTTCAATTTACCTACTAACTCAAACGGTTGACCGACCATTTCCATTCGGTTGACCGATTGGATTAGTGTCCTCATGTCCTTAGCCAATTCAGCTATTGCTTCAAATAGTTAACCGACCAATTTCATTCGGTTGACCGACTGGATCAGTAGCACCTCATTTCAACTCCAAAACTCACTGTTTGATTCGGTTGACCAAATTGACCCAAAAATTCAACGTTTTATTATTTAAAACATGTTTTCTAATTAGGTCAATTATCAATTTCATTTCACATAAGGAGCACATACAATATCTCATTTTAGGATCTTGAACTTATCACTTCTTATCTTGACGCACATATAATTAACCCATTTGAACTGTTGTGTGTGATTCTAATTCAGGTTACATTAAGAGTATATAAATAGAGATTTGTTTTCACCTCTTTTTCTTCAAGATCTTCAAAACTCTTCACATATTTATTGCGTCCATCTTACACCCTTTATGTTTTCTTTATGAAGTCTTCTTCTTAATTACATGCATGGAACTTATAAATTTAAAACACTTGATAAAATCATTAATTCCACCAAAAATATCAATACTTAATTGTTTATCAAAACCTTGGATTCAATATTAAAATTAAAATTTAAAAACTAAAGAAAGTAGACCTCAATATTTTAACTTATAAATTTTTTGAATGTAATTAAAGCAACAAACAAACATTGCACCACATAATAATAATAATAATAATAATAATAATAATAATAATAATAATAATAATAATAATAAAATAAATAAATAAATAAATAAATAAAATAAAAAATAAAAAATTATTATTATTATTATTATTAATAATAATAATAAAATATATATATCTATATATAGCTATACAATTAAACCCTGATAAATGTGCCTAGTCTTTACCTCTAATAGAGAAAAATAAAATTCATGGTATCCTATTGAAAGAATTTTTTCCATGGCAATTTCACTTCTGAGATTAACTTAAATACCAATAAAATACTTTAACTCCTAAAAAAAAAAAATATATAAAAAGTTGTCATATTATAAATCAAATTTTAAAAATTAACAATTAAAGAATGAAAATTCTCAAGTGCTCCCTAATTGAAAAAGAATAAATTTGAAGAACAAAAAGTAATTAAAAAGTACACATAATTTTCAGGTAGAGATTATCTTAGAGCAACAAAATTTCTCAATCAATGGCAAGAAATTACCCAATTATTTCAATCTTGGAGAAAAGAAATTTTTCACTCATTCTTTCAAAACCAAAATTAAAATAATATATCACTAACGCTATTAAAACCAACAAATAATCTATTATAATCTCTATTCCAATTTGACTTCAATTTGGTACGATTAAACATTGTCAAGAAATTTGATGAAATAAATTACTTTTGGAATATTTTTGTTATTTTTCACGCCCCTCTCTCCTGCAGTTGTAAGAAGTTGTTTTTCTCCACATACCTATTATTCTACTCATACATCTCACAATTATTGAGAGTGATATTTTTTACCCTATATTAAAACAAAAATTCAATTAAAATTCTTATATATTTATATAAACCTCTTTTAATTTTTATAAATCTTGTATTAAATAATAGAGAATAAAAAATTTTATTCCTATATTGATTAAATTCAATTAAAATTCTTAAATTTTTATAATCTCTTTCGATTTTTATAAATCTTGTATTGAGCTATGAAAAGTAAAAAATAAAAATAAAAAAAATATCCACATATTTTAATAAAAATTCAATTAAAAATTTCAAATTTTAATATGAACACCTCTTGATTTTTACAAATCTTTTGTTATGTTTTTAAGATTTTTATTGAATTTTCATTAAAAAATAGATTTGGGACAAAAAAAGCTTCTTATACGAGCAAAAAGTCATACGTGAAAAATTATGAAAATACAAATTAATGGAATACGTCTAATTTTTGTAACAAATATTTCGATTGGACCAAATTGAAGATGAATTATAATATAAGGAACTCACGCAAACTTAAAAGAGGAAAAATGACAAAAATACACAATTACATTTGATCTGATATCATTAATAAAATTTACAATTGGGCCATATTAAAATAAAAGTAAAACTTAAAGGACTAAATGTACAACTTCGTAAACCTTAGGAACCACGTAAACACTCACCCCACACTTCAGGGACCAAAAATGTAATTTGTTCTTAAATTTATATATTGACTATTACCTTTAAATTTTATATTTTTCATAATTAATACCCAATTATTAAATATCGACTACATACTTTCTACTAACAAATCTAACTAAAATTAAAGAGTAAAGATACTTTCATTAGTATTAAATTCAATGAGTATTTCCATAAATAGTCCTCAAAATGTGAAGTTTATAATAGATTACATTTTGAAAATAGTCTTGAAAATCAAAACAACATGCTATTGTCTAAAACTTGTTATGACTTCTGTTTACATAGAACTATTGACTTAATAAGACTTTAAAATATTAACATTTAGTATGACTATGATCTGGACCCTATCCTTGGAGGTTAAACAAGGGCATTCTAACATTCTAGATCTACCAATAGGGATTACATGTGCTCTGACTCTGTTACATTGTGATTTTTGACTTATTGATTCAGTTGTATTGTGACTTCTAAATTATTGACCCAATCACATTGTGACTTTTGAATGATTGGTCCTGTCACGGCAATTATTGCGGTTACAGTCATTCTAAATTGCGATAGGGAAAGAGACCGAGAAAGAATAGCTCGTCTCGATGGTGAAATTTTGTGAACAAAAATTGCGATGTTTTGGTTGCGATCGTGAACAGATCTACGACAAATAATGGCGATGTGAGGCTTCATGAACAGATTTGTAAATATGCAGATTTTGCTGACAATTGTGGGCATTTGGTTGTGGTGTCCGGTGGTGAATTTGAGGGTAGTGGTGGTGGCAGTTCAGTGGCGTAAAGAGCAGATGGCATAACAATAGAGTGAGGGAGGCCAGATGGGATAAGGGTTGGGGAAGATTTCGCAAGGGAGGCCAGATGGGATAAGGGGTTGGGGGAGATTTCGCGAGAGAGAAAATTTGAGGTTTATCAACAAGAGGGAGCAGATGCAAAGAGAGGACGCGAGCGAGACATCTACTGAATGTGGAAAGAAAATCCTAATTTCTAAATGGTATAAATTGATCTAAACCATTCCATTTCACAGGAAATCACACAACTAAGAATTATCCAAAACTCTTATAGTTGTCATATCTTATTATATAGACCTATTTTTACTTTTTTATAAAAAAAAAAAAATATTTGAAAAATTAATTTTTTTCTCTTTCCTTATAATTTTCTTTCCTCACATATGTTCACTTTTTTTAAAATTTTCAATCAAGCATGTAACATCTCTTTCTATTTTAAAATCTTAACAAATCATTAATAAATATTATGTTTTCCAAAAAGTTCAAAAATCAAACCAAACTTTTCAAAATTTAAAAAAAAAAATGTTTTTAAAGTCTAGAGTATCTGCTTCCACAATTGCACTGAAAAATAAACTAATATGACCAATGTAGTGTGTAAATAGTGTACATCTCAATAACACAAATTTTAGAATCCAAGGGGTAATAATGCAAATTAATACAAACTAATATTCAAAAACTCGTGATATGATTTGAGTAAAAAGTATAATCTAACCTGAAAACCTCAACCTTCATTGATATTGTCAAGTAATTGACATCATAAAACAGAAAATTTCTGATCGGGTAAGTTGACTCATTCTCAAAGTCAACCCTAGTAGAAAATTTAAAAATAAGGAAATTCCAAAAATTTAATAGCCTTCATATAGGTCAAGTTTGAGAAGTCCTTCGAAGACGAAAATGATGGCCCCCAAAAAATTGGACAGGTGTGGCAAGTGGCCAAAACAAATTTTATTTGTACATTCAATTTATACCCAATAATTATGCGTCAAAATCATTTATTCAAAATTCAATTTCCTTTTCTTGGGGGCAAGAATCAAATTTAATCATCGGTGGTTTTTGTGTTCATGATGCAAGTGTCCACGTCTAAAACAACATTTGGAGGGAATAGGACAAGGTGTTAGCCGTTAAATATTTCTTGAAAATCTTGATTCATTTAATTTAATGTTTGACCATCAAATTAAAATGATTTGATTAAATAACAACATATAAATTAGTTGGTGTACTAATATATATATATATATATAAAGGATGGCAAATGAATCTCCACATCTAAAGATACATTTGGACGCAATATGACAAGGGGTTAGTCTTTATAAAAAAAATTATTGTTTTTAACTTGTGATCGTCAAATTAAAATAATTTGATCAAATAATTACAAAATAGATGTATTCAAGTGATAATGGTACAAAAAATAATAATAAGTCAAAAAAACAAAAAGTTTGGAACTAGAATGTAAAATAGTTGGTGTACTATTAAATGAAATTTAAAAATAAAAATAAATAAAAAATAAAAAATTCAAAAATCAAATACTTAAACATCCAAATTTGGGTCCATACGAGTAAAAATATTTGTGAATAAAAGTTCTAGTACCCGAGTATGCTTTAAAAGAAGAGGAGCAAAGTAAATGAAGTGTATCCAAAAGTAGACCAGCATTCAATTTTAAAGTAAATTTGGGGTAGGCACCTACCTATCCTCCCCCTATGCGACAACGAATTTAAGTCCTCAAGTAATTCAATTTAAAAAGAAAAATAAAAATTATAGGTGACGAGGGATTTTCCCACCTAGTTCCAGAAGTTGCCACATAGAAAAACAATCACACACGACCAACACGCAAACCAAAGCCACATGGCTTCAAACTATCAAGTAACCGAGTGTACTACTCGGTATCGAGAAGATCGACAAAGGTCTGATGGGTTGAATTCCACAGATCCCACAACATCCTAGCTTGGTATGCCTACAATCCTATCCCCATGGACGACCTAAGGCGCTACAGCCATAACTCGTACCCGAAAGTCGTTATACTTGTCCGCTACATATAAGGAAATAGCAGTTATATTTAGGGTAACAACCATTAACCTCATGATCCCACAAAATCTTAAGTATTAATAAGGATTGACCATGATTTTCATCTCTTGTAAATACTACAAGGGGTTTAACTAGGTACGCATAATTTTACTAGCCCACACACTGTTAAAATTCTCTCAAAACCCTTATTGATTCTCACACTAGAAGTGCAACAATGACAGACACACTCGCAGTGCATTTTTTTGCTGGAATCCCAACTTAGAGAGGATCACATTCTGAATCTCGAGAACCATATCTAACTGATTTAGTTTTTGGCATAATCAAATTAGAGACATCTATAGGTAATGATTAATTGTATTTCTCATACTTTTTGGGAAACATTATAGTAACTCTAAGATTTGAAGTCATGACTAATAAGTAAGAGAACGAAATAAAACCATTTCGCATGGTGCCCCGAAGATCGACTTGTTGGTAGAATTATCGTTGCTGCTAATGGACCTAATGAGAAAGGTCTGCAACTTCTTTTAAAACATGCAGAGGTTGGCTGGTCAAAACCAGTTGCCACCACCACCACCCATCCCATAGGGCTTTCTGTCTCCCTATAGTACAGTGCAGGCCATTGTTGATAAAGGATGTTGAATTCGATAAGGCTTCGGGAGGAAGAACTACACAGAGAATAACAAGAACTCCGGAGAGAGTTGGACCAGTTGTACAGAGAAATAAATAAGCCAACGCACGAATAATGGGCCTCGAGTTGAAAATGACACTCGATCAAATGTCGGACCTAGTTGCAAAACAAGAGAGTTGTCTCCCAAAGGCATTCTCTATTCAATATAAGCATCCTCAAGAACACGATCGAAGACTTGCAAGTTCATCAGAGATCGCTAAGCCAACAGTGACCTCTGGGAGCAGGTAAATATGATTAACAAGAAGATTGGACAGATCGTGAAGCATAAGCCCAATGTTTAAAAGATAGTAAAAAGGAATGCCCCGCCATTTACTACTTGGGTATTGCGGGATAAGGTACTATCTTGCAAGGGATAGTATCCCAAATCGGACGCTATCAAGGGAATGCCAACCTTGTCGAGCACTTGGACTCCTATCATACCCATATTAACTTGTAAAGAGTATCGAACTCAATTAAGTGTCAGGCTTTCCAGGTGACTCTGTTCGAAACAACTAAAAAGTGGTACGAAGGACTGAAGCCCGGTACGTTTGATTCTTTTGTATTGCTAAGCACGACATTAGTTCACATATTTGCCAACAGTAAAAGGCGAGCAAAAAATCCATCCCACCTAATAGTGTTTAGATAAAGGAAGGACGAGAGACTCGAAACTTTCTTGGATAGATTCTGATAAAAGTCTAACTAAGTAGAAGATTTGAAGGACAGGATAGTAGTTGCAACTTTGATGGGGGAATTAGAAATGACCATTTTCTTTACGAAATGGCTCGGGCCCCACTAACGATATTAGCCTCAACCTTTGTTGTAACGACCCCGTTTTTCAAGGCCGTCACTCAATTTCTCCCTTTTTAGTTTTACGGAGAAATAAAGGCAAAAGATAAACCACTCCACCACCACGCTTCTGCTGCACCATTATGATAAAAATAGTAATTGGAATGACCTCGACTTGCTATTAGCCAACTAGAATAATATGTACATAACTGATTGAAATTTTAATATTACAAATTTCAAATTTCGAAATTACACATCAATACCAACACATTCCCTGACTGTCTCAAAAGAATAAGACACAACCCTCTGACTCTACCTAACGCTAGTAGTAGACCTGTCTCTAATTGGAGTACCTGAGACCAAATATTTTATCAGTGTATTATCTTCATAATATAAAAATAATTTATGGATCAAGTACATTTATCTGAATTCTCTTTTCAAAACAGAATTTAAAGCCACAGCCAAGTGGTATCAAAATCCTAGAAATTTCATCATAATAAATTAACTAATTATAAATCAACCAATCAAATCAGCTCAATATAATAAAATACCACAAACACATATTTTCCTACTAACCATAGGTTCGTTTCACCACACGATCGAGAGTTATAATAGTATCGTAACATGTACAAGTGTACAATCTAAGGTTGTCATCAATGTCAGGGTCATTCAATATCTCCAATGGTCAAAGCTAACACGTGATATAAACCACCATATCATCAACATTTTCAACTCCATCACATTATATTGTCAATACCATATTCAACTTCACCATATCGATAATCAATATCATTTTCAACTCCACCATATTAATAGTCAACAATGTGTGGTAAAAAGTATCATATCATGTTGATAATCATCATCGTCAACAACAACAACTACGACAAGGACTTTCTCTCTTGTTAGGTCACAACATAAACATCCTATAGGACATGTCCTCCTGTCAAGACGAACAACATCCTACAAGACATGCCCTCCTGTCGGGATCACACTATGGCATAGTCGGATAATAATAAAATTTATTTTGCATACTTAAAAATTTACTCGATCCACGTAACGTTATAAAACCGTCCTTCTTAATAAATATTTTATTTTCCACAAATGAAAATAAAATATAATTTAACAATTTACATAAAAGACAATACGCTCACCTTGATACTTGAGCTGCTTACTACGCTATCGTCGTAATACTGACGTTGTCAACATCGCTTGTGAATCTAACAAAAGCCTAAACTAATAACTTAACTAAATAAATCTAATATACAATGCAATAAGTGATACTAAAATGCATTTTTTCTCATTTCCAAATTTTTTTGATCATACAAAATTTATTAGAATTAAACATTCTATTTTCTCAATACAATATTAATTTTACTAGTAAAATATCATTGTTATATTTATAAAATTTATGAATTAATAATTTAACTACAGAGAAAATATTAACTATTAACAATACTACTAGGCCATGAAATATCAAAACTATCATTCTAATTAAATTTATAATTTTTTTACTATAAATTAAATTTTCACAAATTCAATATATCTATATATAAATTTACCCTCTATATTCCCCGAACTTATATATATATACACACACACACATAAATATCTATAAATTTGTTCATACCTGAAGAGAGAGAGAGAGAGTGATGGTCTTTTTTTCTCTTTTTCCTTTTTTTTTTCATTTACATATAAACATATGTATATATTATATATATAAAGAGGATAGTTATCACCGCCTTGAAGGTCAATTTTTTTAATTTGTTTTTTGGTTTGTGGTATGTTGACCAACTTATGTCCATGAAATTGGATAACACATGTGTTGTGTTCTTTAAGAAGAGAACACACAATTATATATATATATATAGACACACACACACACAAGCATCCCCCTAAAATAAAAAAATAAAATAAAAAAAAAAAATTATGTCCCAAAAGTAATATTTTCAATAACATAATAATCACTAAACTTTTAAAAGTCAATAGTAAAATTAACATTTAATCCCATAGTTTTTAAAAACAAATTTCTAAATATCAAAATGACCCCTAAAACTTTTAAAGTGAAATTAAAATAACACAATAAACCCAAATACTTTTCGAATGTTATGAAATGCAATTGAAAATATGCATAACAAAAAATTGAGTCTTACATTCGCCTTATCTACCAAATTTATCTTGGCAGAAGAAGTTTATTACTTATTAGAGTGGAATTAAAAAAAAAAAAAAGAGACCAGAAAGGTAAGAGAAAGACCAAGAAGTCAAGATAGAATAGGCCTAGCCGAGACGATGCCAGGTCAAAGAAAAAGAAAAATGACAAGGATTGGGGAAGGTCTGATCAAATGCCTAGGAGGCTGAGATCCTCTCTTGATAGGTGTGATCTACCTATATATTTTCAAGCCGGTTTTGTTAAGTTTTAGAGTATTGTTATAAGTATTTTATTACGTTTTAATTAGTTTTTATTCTTTTTGTATAAATCAGGAGTGTGGGGGTGAAAAGGCGTGAAAATGGATCATAAACGATCAAACTGAATCAATACCTAATGATCTCCTTGAACTTCCGACCCTAAATTAGTGGAGAATAGATCCCGAGTCAACCCTATGGATTCCCTATACCCTCGGCTTTTTTCTGTCATGTGCTTATATAGTGGATAATCCAATCCGATTAACAGATAGTTATATATTTGAGTTTTAAACACACACATACTTTAATAGGATCTATAATGGAACTTAACTATTATAAACGTTAAAATTCTAGAACACTACATGGTATGTTTTTATACTTGAACTCGATAGAATTAGGGGCCAATGAGGGATAATTTGTTTAGCTGGTAGATGATACTCAAAACTTACACATATTTGTTTTCATGTTTTTCAATTTCATAATTAGTTTTTATATTTTCTTGTATTGTGTGGGTGTTTTGCTCGAGAACTAGCAAAATTCCGAGTTTGAGGGTATTTGATAGGTGTAAATTACCTATCTATTTCCAAACCGAAATTGTTAGTTTTTTAGTACATTTATTATGTTTTAATACATTTTAATGTGTTTTTATTCTTTTTGGTATAAATCAGGTGTGTGGGGTGAAAAGGTATGAAAACGGAACGTAAACGATCAAATCGAATCAAGAACGGTGGAAAAATAAGCAACGAGGCAATATTCAGAACAGCAACCCACCGCCTAGGCGGTGAAACTGCAGAGAGGGGCCTAAACCTCCTGGATTCCCACCACCTAGGCGGTGAAACTACAGGTCTTGATTCCACCGCCTCCTCCACCACTGCGGCGAAGATCAAACCGACATACCCACCGCCTAGGCAATTACCTCTGCACAGATTTAGTATATTTTTAAGATATTTTTGCACCCTATTTCTTCTCCTCTCCTCTCCATTTTTGGGACACACCTCCATAGACTAGAGAATGATATTTTGAGATAATTTTGGGGAGCTCAAGCAAATCCTAAGGAGAAGAACACATTACAACGAAAGAGAAGCGATCTTGGAACGTTCTTAGCGACAAATCTTCAAACTATGGCTAGTTTCTCTCGTTTCTCTCTTCATCTCTTAACTTAGGATTATTGTTTGAGTATGTTTAGGTCGTTTTACATTGTATATACGATTATGGCCATTAGCTAAACATGCATTATCTTAGGGATTAACAATATATTTATGAAAATGTAGTTTTGTTTGAGTTTGTGTTTCGTTTATGGATGTTCTTCGTATTTTGATTGTGTTTGCCATTATTCTTTGATATTATGCTTGTTTAGATAATTAGAGAATATGGGGTTTGACACTCAGGAGAGGTAATCCCGAATTCGGACTAGGGTAAACACAACGAGACGATCCAATAACCCGGGAAAGAATTGGAAAGTGTGCAATCAATGACGTTGGGGCGAGACTCATGTGACCTAGTGTCGTTAAGACATTAAGGGGGATTTCTTCGTTGATGCAAAGTCGCGTATTCACTCGTCTTACACTCAGGAGAGGTGGCGAGTGAGTTTACAAACCGAGATTGTCGGATAAGTCGAACATTATTAATGTAAACTAAACGAAATCAAATGCATTTAAGTAAATGAAGTTAATCCCTAGGCAATCTAATTTCCTTAACCATCTCATATTAATATTAGTATAGTTAATTTAATTAGATTAATTAACTTAGCATTAGTATTAATTAATTAAACACATTTTTAGTCGCCTAGATAAAGTTAGGTCATGATAATCGCGGTAATCGATAATAATCTCAACCAATCCCTGTGGACACGATATTCCTACTCTCCCCATCTTTTCTAAAACTTGCCCTGTATACTTGCGGTGAAAGTAGCGACATATTTACGCGCTACCATGTTTTTGGCGCCACTGCCGGGGAATCAGGGACCATCCTAAATTACCTATACTAATATAATGACATATTTTAGGGGAAAGAATTGTCTAGGGATTAACTCAATTTACAAATACATGTTCGATCGCGAATAACTTACATTTACGGTGTTCGACCTATTTGATAA
Source organism: Eucommia ulmoides (assembly GCA_016647705.1). Taxonomy (NCBI): domain Eukaryota; kingdom Viridiplantae; phylum Streptophyta; class Magnoliopsida; order Garryales; family Eucommiaceae; genus Eucommia; species Eucommia ulmoides. The sequence goes on along the minus strand of CM028330.1, from coordinate 22,985,322 downwards.
TCTCAGTTTGTAAACTTCGCTGCCACCTCTCCCGAGTGTAAGACGGGGAAATACATGACTTCGTGTCAACGAAGAAGTCCCCCTCAATATCTTAACAACTCTAGGTCACGTGAGTCTTACCCCAATGTCATCGATTGCCCACAATCCAACTCCCTCCTGGGTTATTGGATCGTCGCATTTGTTTACCCTAATCCGAATCTAGGGTTACCTATTCCGACTGTCAAATCCTGAGTTCTCGATATATCTATCTAAGCATAATAAACAATTAATATGGAAAACACAATCAAACATCAAAGAACAAACATAAACGCACCACCGAAATTATACGAATCACATATTTATAAATATATTGTTAATCCCTATACAATCCATGTTTAACTAACAGCCATAACCGTATTTACAATAAAGCACGATCTAAACATGCTCACAAATTTCTAAGTTAAAGAAATAAAGGAAGAAATCGAAGAACTTAGACTAGTCCAAAGATTTGTCACTAAGAACATTCAACGATCGCTTCATCGTCTTCTTCTCCTTTGGGATGTGAGCTCTCCCTCTAAAACTCCTCAATCCACCCCTAGATATGTTCTAAGGGTGGTAGCATGCAAGAGAGGCCCAAAAATGAGGGAGGGGAATTGATTAAATAGGCAAAATATCCTAAAAATATCAAAAAATATCAAAAATTTGTGTAGAGTCACCGCCTAGGCAGTGGGTATGTCAGTTAAGCCACGGCTTAGGCGGTGAAGTTAGCAGTGGAATTAGGGACCCATCCTGTTCTTTCACCGCCTAGGCGATGGGATGTCAGTAACATTTTGGTCTATCCTGCATATTAACCGCCTAGGCGGTGGGCTAGTTTTTATAATTATGCCTCTATACTTGATTTCATACCGTTCTTTGTCCGATTTGATCATTTATGATCCGTTTTCATGCCTTTTCACCCCCACACACCTGATTTTCACCCCCACACACTTGAGCGCGAAGACATCATGTTTACCGAGCAAGACCTCAAAAGGGTCTATATCATACACGATAATATGCAAGTGTTCAAAAAAATAAGGATTAGACTCAACAAGTTGAAGCCCATAATGATAACCCTAGTCGTCTTTGATGGAGATATTATGAAGTTGTTGGGGTGGATCATGCTACAAGTGATCGTGGGAACCAAACCCAGACATGCCACCATGGACGTGAGGTTCATAATAGTTAATTGTCCTTTCGCCTACAACGCCATCATATGTCACTGTGCTTAAATGCATTAAAGGCGATCATATCGACGTATTGCCTAGCCATAAAGTTCCCGACTAAGAATAGATTTGGGGAAGTACGTGTTAGGCAAAGTGTGGCCAAGGAATGCTTCAAGACTTAGATGGAGATTCTTAAATAGAAACTATAGATTTAGGAAGACGACGATGACATCTTTCTTAGAGACATAACCAAGTCCACAAGAAAAATGAGATATTATCGATCCAAGGGTCGTATAGCTAAAACAGATTCGGCCTTGACCCGATGAGGAATTACGCTAGGTCCGAATCCATTCAACCATTGAAGATCGAATAATATAAATTGGCTCAGTTCTACCCAATAGCTGAAATGAAGACTCATCGACTTCAAGTGAACAATGACGTGATTCTGGGTTACACGCGGACTTGCTCGAGATCGATCTACATATATCGATGCATCACCTACATACCAACCTGAATCATTTCCCTATACATCAAAAATGGATAAATCTCATACCAAATAGACAAAAGATCATTGAGAAGAAGACAAATAAACTGATTAATGCTAAAACCATCGAGGAAGTCAACTTCCCACTCTAGTTAGCTAACGTAGTCCTAGTAAAGAAGAAAACGAATAAATGGCATATGTGCTTGGACTTTACCAACCTTTATAAGGCATATCCAAATAGTTTTTCTATCCCCAAAATTGACATAATCGCAGAAGCCATGGCCCGACTCGAAATGTTGAGCTTGCTAGACTCTTTCTTGGGGTACCACCAAATTAGCATGGACCCCCATGACAATTAGAAAACAACCTTTATAACTGATAAAGGCTTGTATTGCTATTGAGTCATGCCCTTTGGGCAGAAGAATATGGAGGCAACATACCATAGGTTGGTAAACAAGATATTTTCTGGATTACTAGGGAAGACTATTGAGGTCTACATCTACGATATGCTTGTGAAGAGCAAGGAAGTGACTAACCAGCTTGACAACCAGCAAAAGTGATTTGATGTCTTGAGGGAGCATGAAATGAGGCGTAATTTGAGAAAGTTCATCTTCGACATAGGAGATGAAAAATTCCTTGACCACATGGTGACAAATAGGGGCATCAAGGCTTGCCCCGAGAAGATTAAGTCCATCCAAGGGATAAGCTAAAAAATTCCTTGGGCATATGGTGACAAATAGGGGTATCGAGGCTAGCCCCGAGCAGATTAAGGCCATCCAGGGGATAAAGTCACCAAAAACGATCAAGGAGGTTCAATGTCTCACTAGGATAATCACGAAGTTCAATTGACTTATCTCGAGGGCCTGCAACAAATGCCTCATGTTATTTAATACACTTAAAGGAGAAAGGTCTTAGAGTAGACAAACGAGTGTGTGGAAGCCTTTCCATTTTTGAAAAAGTATATCTCATTTATTCAATCTTAACTATGCCAGCCCTCGGGAAAGAGATGTCCGTATACCTTTCCACTTCCGCAACAATAGTGAGCTCGACCCTGGTAATAGACGAAGCCAAAACTCAAAGTTCAGTACACTATGTCATCCACGTACTAACTAGGATTGAGGACAAATACCCTAAGCTGGAGTTGATATCCTACATACTGATTATCTATAAAAGGAAGCTTAAGCACTACTTCCAAATCTACCAAATAGATGTTCTCATGAATCAACTATTAAGGATGATTCTATACCGACTAGAGACATCAGGCCGAGTACTAAAGTGGTTAATCAAATTAGGAGAATTCCATATCGAATACTGACCAATGATGACAATCAAGGGATAGTCTTTAGCTGATTTTATCTTGAATTGATGTTCTCCAATAAATAAGAATTAATGGTAGAAGCTACAACTGAGGAAGAAGATCGACCAAGTTTGAATGTGTGGAAGACCTTTGTGGATGGTTCTTCAAAACAAAATAGCTCAAGGGCTTGCCTAGTCATTAGAACACCTGAGGAAGACACCCTAGAGTATGCACTCCGACTCGGGTTAAGGCAACTAACAACGAGGCCGGGTACAAAGTATTGATCTCGTCATTGAGGATACTAGAAGAACTTAAAGTTACTGAGGTAGAAGTTTATAACAACTATCTACTAATCGCTAATCAAGTGAATGGGAAGTTCGCAACCGAAAAGACGAAGATAATCGCCTACCTGGGCGAGGCAAACAACTAGCTTAGAGGTTTTCTAAGTTCAACATCAGAAAAATATTGAGGGAAGAGAACAAGCATGCAGACTCCCAAACGAGTCTGACCTCTTCCTTCGAATCAAAGGATTCAAGAATAATCGTTATCAAGTCCTTGGTTAAGAAATACTTTAAAGAAGATGAAAGGGTTAACCTAGTTGTCCACCAACCGAACTGGATGGACCCAATATTAAGCTACCTAAAGGACAGAGTCCTTCCTGAACAAATGAGCTAGGTAAGAAAGATAAGATATTGATTTTCTCAATTCGTATTATTGCGTTAGATTCTATACAAATGATTATTCGTGGGACCATTATTAAAGTACCTCAAACCAAGATAATACAACTATGTTCTTCAAGAAATCCACGAAGGGATTTGCAAAAATCATTTGGGGGCACGATCTCTTACTTGGAAAGCGCTTCAACAAGGATATTTCTGGCCTAAAATGAAGGTTGACTCTAGGGAGTTGGTGCAAAAATGCAATAAGTGCCAACAACATGGCCCCATCATCAACTTCCTAGCAATCGAGATGAGGGTCATGGTTGGGCTGTGGTTGTTTGCATAGTGGAAGATCAATATATTAAGTCTTTTCCCAATGGCCATAGAATAGAAGAAGTTCCTAATTGTTGTTATCGATTACTTTAATGAGTCTGTGGAAGTTGAAGCAGTGGCCAAAATAATCGATCCAAAATCAAAGATTTCATGTGGAAAAACATAATTTATTGCTTAGGTATCCCAAATGCCATCATCAGTAACCATGAAGCTCTATTCAATTGTAACTTGTTTAATACACATTTCTTAGACCTAGGGAATTCACCACTACATATCTACCCTGGTGCATCCCTAAGCTATTGACCAAGTTGATGTCACTGACAAAACTATCCTAAAAGCCTAAAGACCCGACTAGATAATTCCAAGTCTAAATAGGTTAAATATCTACCAGCAGTTTTATGGGTTGTGGTAAAACGCTTTTACCAATGACTTTTGGGACCGAGGCCATAATTTCTATTAAAGTTAGGATCCTTACACTGATAGTCGATTGTCATGAGCCCAAGCAAACCAACGTTGAGCTCATAATAAGCTTTGACCTCCAAGAAGAAAAAAAGGAATAGAGATCGAGTTCGACAAACAACCTACAAGAAATAAATAGTATGGTACTTAAATTGTACGGTAAAGTCCCATCCATTCAAGGAAGCAGACCTAGTCCTTCGTAATGTGTATCATGATGTAGGATCAAGTAGAAGGGAAACTCATACCTAATTGGGAAGGTCCCTATAAGGTCACTAGGATTGTATGATCAGGGACCTACAAGTTGGATGTCAGGGAGGACCGACCACTGAGAAATCCTTGGGATATAGAACATGTGAAAAAACACTACTAGTGAGGATTTTCATTGCCAAAGTATTTTTATTTGATTAATGCAATGAATAAAATTGAATTTTCTACAAGTTTCTATTGTTTTACTGATGCCTAAAATTTGCCACTCTACATAAAAGGATTGGGTATGGCCTACCTGAACCTGTGAGGTTTTAACTGAGCAAGTAAGAGTAATCAACCAAGACACTAGGACAAACTCTTCGACTTACCTTAAAATTGTAGTGGTCTGTGGTACAAAGATGACCTAAAAAATCCTCTTACAACAACCACTACGTTTGGTATAAGCTGATAGAATGGGATAACTTGAATAGGGGCCAAGGATGAGGAGGTCGTCTAGGACGTCATCTAATATTTATACAATGTTTGTGAGAAGACATCAAATATCTCTACAATGTTTGCAAACGATAACTTAAACGAATTTCCATGACCAAATGAGAGTCTCCAAGACGTAGTTAGGGATATAAAAGTCCTTGCGGAGGTTCTCCAGATCGCCCTCAACCATTTTAGACATGTGGTCCCCTATGGGATCCTGCTGGCGTTCTGGTTGAAGAATCACAACTCTAATAGAGGAATATAACCAACCTTACCCTGAACATGGAGTTCAGGGTATGGCACCTTACCATGAGCAATGAGCCCGGGTATTTCATCCTGAGCCAAAGGACCGACACCTGTATCAGGGTTTGGTCTGACCGAGAAACAGGTGCCAATACTGGGCCTTGAGCCTACTAAATTGGATAATTCAGTTGTGGGCTTGGGATCCTAACCAAGCCAGCTAACTAAGGACTAAAACCCACGTCTCTTCATAGGCATCTCCGAAAAAAGAAAACTGGAGAAAAAGATAGGAAAAGGGAAAAGAATTTTAATTGTCGAAAATAGCGATTGAAATAGAGATGGAAGAAAACACACTCAAGTTTCAAGAAACATAGATGAACACAAAAAGAAGACAATGGTAAGAATACCAGATAAAAAAAAAAAAAACGAAGGGCGTCTTACTAGGAATATGGAGGGAATAATTACCCAAATATAAGTCTACTTGTCACACCCCACCTCAGACTCATGCCCGAGGCTAGGCATAACCTCGACTTGATATTATTCAAACAAAAACAAACGTAACCTGAACCACAAATATACAATTAACTGAGAATTAACATACTGACTCAAAATTCAAGGATTATACATATACGACTATTCATAAAAAACCACAAAAGTCCGAACCTCTCATTACCAATAACTGTCTTGACAACCTCAAAACCCACACCACCCTTTAACTCTATCTAATACCAGTAGTGGACCTGTCTCTAATTAGAGTACTTGAAACAAAATATTTTATCGATTTGTTGTGTTTATAATATAAAAATAATTTATGGATCGAGTATATGTATCATAATCCTTTTAAAAAAAAACAGAAATAAAGTCATAACTGATTAATATCAAAATCCCACACATATCATCATAATAAAATAATTGAATTTAAATTGACTGGTCAAATTACTTTGATATATAATAAAATACCACACACATATTTATTTACTAGCCATAGGATTTGATAATCAACAATAATATATCAACATGGTATAAACCACCCCATCATCAACATATTCAACTCCACCACATTATATTGTCAATACCATATTCAACTCCACCATATTGATAGTCAGTATCATATTCAACTCCATTATATTGGATAATCAGTACTATATTCAACTCCACCATATCACTAGTCAACAACACGCGATAAAAACTACTATATCATATTGATAATCATCATCAACAACAATAACAACAACAAAACGAAACAATATATATATCAACCACCTACAGGACTTGCTCTCTTGCCAAATCAGAACACAACGTCTAACAAGGCATTCCCTCTTATTAGGACTAACAACATCCCGCATGACATGCCTTCCTGTCTGGACCACACTTCGGTAAAGTAGGATAATAATAAAAACCAGTTCCCATATTTAACATTTTACTTGATCCATCTAACATTATAAAACAATCAATTTTAATAAATATTTTCTTTTTCACAATTTAGTACAAAAATATAATTTGGTAATTTACATAAAAGACAGTACACTTACCTCGATAATTGCACTTTTATTACGCTATCATCAACATACTGATGTAGTCGTCGTTGCCTAAGAACCTACATGAGGAAGAAAGTGAGTGGAGAAGAATAGAGTCTTGAACACAAACACAAATTGGACACAAACACAAGTGACTATCATTAGTAGATTCGACACCATCCTGACCCTTTGTTTTTTGTTTTTTTTTTACATTGTCCACTTTATCCACTTTTTAATAAAAAAAAATATATATTATTTATTTATATATTAAAAATAATATTAACGACACCTCAAAAATTTTAAATTGCTATTTAGAACCAAAAAAGACTAAAGTTAACATTCAAAATAGTAGTTGACTCCCAATCTTTATAAAGTCAAATTAAAATTAACATAATATCCCCCAAAAATTTTAAAACTAAATTTTAATTACCATGATTACCCCTAAAAATGTTAAAGTAAAACATAAAATGACCCACTAAACTCAAATATTTTCTAAATACAATAAAATGCAATTAAAAATATGCACATACAAGATTGGGTCTTACACTTCTTCCCCCCCTGAAAGAAATTTCGTCCCGAAATTTAGTTTTCTCAAATGAACAAATACGGATATTTATTTCTCTGGTCATCTTCTCTTTTCCATGTTGTTACTTCTATTATGTGACTGTGCCGTAGCATTTTCACCAATAAAATCAATTTCGTTCGCAATACTTAATTTTTACAGTCTAGAATGTATACTAGTTCCTTAACATATGACAAGTCTTCCTTCAATTCGATTGGCTGAGAAGTCAACAAATAAGAAAGGTTTGGCACAGATTTCCTGAGCATTGAAACGTGAAAAACATCGTGTAATCTAGAAAACAACGTGGAAAACGTCAAACTTAATTTCCCTTTTTTTCCAAATCTCATTATGCCTTTCCACTGATATATACATAAAAACACATAATCACCTATATCAAATTCCTACTCACGTCTATGTTTATCAGCATAGATCATTTGTTGACTTTGGGCAATCTTCAATCTTTCCTGGATTACTTTTACTTTTTCACTACCATCTGAGCTATGGGCATCAACAATTTTTGTTCTCTAACTTCAGTCCAACAAACTGGAGTTCTGCATCTTCTACCATACAACGCTTCATACAATGTCATTTTAATTGTCTAATGATAGCTATTATTATAGGCAAGCTCCATCAATGTCAAAATGATCATCCCAACTACCAGAAAACTCTAGAACGACACCCCTCAACATATCCTCCATGTTTTGAATTGTAAGCTCTGATTAGCTGTCAGTTTGAGGGTGAAAAGCTAAATTGAACTTTAATTTCGTACCCAGAGTAGCCTGAAGACTAGGCCAAAATTATGATGTAAATCTTAGATCTCTATTCGACACTATGGAAATCAGCGCACCATGCAATCTGACAATCTCATCAATATACAATTTTGTATACTTGTCCATGGAGTACGTGATTTTCACAGCCAGAAAATTAGCAAACTTTCTAAGTCTATCAACGATCAACCAAATAGAATTATTTTATTTTTTAATACAGGGCAATCCCGAGACAAAATTCATCGTGATATGTTCTTACTACCATTCTGGGATAGGAAAAGGCTGCAATAACTCTCTTGGATGTTGGTGCTCGATCTTGACTTGCTGACAAATAAGATACCTGACAACAAATTCAACAATTTCTCATTTCATTCCATTTCACAAATAATGTTCTCGTAAATTTTGATACATTTTGGTGCTCTCTGGATGCATTACATACGTTGAGATATGCGCTGCTTCCAAGATATCTTTCTTCAAATCGGCATTACTAGGCATACACAATCTATTTCCAAATATCAAGGATTTATTATTATCTCTAATGCAATAATCGGTTCTCCAACTATTTTTCACTTTATCCCTGATCTTCCCCAATTGGGAATCTAACTTCTGTATTTCTATAATACGATCAATTAATATCAGTCTCAAAGTCAAAGTCCAAGCAATGATTCAATCTGACCCACTACCAACTAGAATCACAAGGATCTCAGTTCGGCATATAGGTTAGTATGAAGAACTCAAAGGTGCGCAATTGAATCTACCGATTTTTGACTTAATCATCCGCTTCAACATTAGCCTTTCAAGAGTGATAATGGATAGTATAATCATAATCCTTGTTCAATTCTATCCAATGCATCTATATCAGATTTAGTTCTTTCTTAGTATAAAAATATTTTAAACTATGGTGATCAGTTTATATCTCGCAAGTCTCATTATAAAGATAATGTATCTAGAGTTTCCAAGCAAACACAATCACTGCCAGCTCCATATCATGCGTCATGTAGTTACGCTCATGATTGTTTAATTGCTGAGAGGCATATGCAATCACGTAGTTGTGTTTTGTTAGTACACAACCTAGGCCCTGGTGTAAAGCGTCACTGTATATCATAAAACCACTACATTCTATCAGGAGAGAAAGTATTGGTGCTTATGTCAATCTATTCTTCAGCTCATAGAAACTCTGTTCACATCTATCAGTCCACTCAAATTTAGCATCCTTGTAGGTCAAATGGGTCAACGAGGTAGCTATAATAGAAAATCTTTATACAAACTGGCGATAATAACCCGCCAATCTTAAGAAGCTTTGAACTTCTGTCAGACTTTTTGGCCTTTCCCATTGAATAATGACTTAAACTTTCTTTGGGTCGACTTATTTGTATACCATCACCTGAGATAATGTGCCACATAAATACAACTTTATCCACCTGGTAGCCGCAATTTAAGCGTCGCCACTTTCACCGCAAGCATATGGGTCAAGTTTTAGTATAATGGACCTTTCGGTCAGGTATCGTATCCACAGGGATTGGTTGAGATTACTATCAACTACCACAATTATCATAACCTAATTTTATCTAGGCACTTAAAAATTGTATTTAATTATTAATTAATACTAAACTAAAATACTAATTAAATTAACTATACTATAAATGCTATATTGAGATTGTTTAGGGGAGTAGATTGCCTACGGATTAACTTTATTTATTTAAATGCATTTGATTTCGTTTTAGTTAACATTAACAGCGTTCAACGTATCCGACAATCTCAGTTCGTAAACTTCCTTGCCACCTCTCCCGAGTGTAAGACGGGGGAATACATGATTTCGTGTCAACGAAGAAGTCTCCCTTAATGTCTTAACGACTCTAGGTCACATGAGTCTCACCCCAACATCATCGATTGCACACTTTCTAACGCCCTCCCGGGTCGTTCGATTGTCGTGTTGTGTTTACCCTAGTCCGAATCTGGGGTTACCTCTCTCAAGTGTCAAACCTCGTATTCTCAATATATCTAAATTAGCATATAATCATAGAAACACGGCAACACAATCAAAATTATAAGGAAAAATCATAAACGAAACACAAATTCAACCAAAACTACATTTTCATAAATAATATGTTAATCCCTATCACAATCCATGTTTAACTCATGGTCTTAACCGGTTATACATTAAAAACTGAGCTAAACATGCTCAACATCCTACCAAAGTTAAGAAAATAAAGAGAGAAACAGAATAACTCAGCTATAGTCCAAAGATTCGGCGCTAAAACCGTCCAATGATCGCTTCTCCTTTATTGCAACGCGTTCTTCTCCTTCAGAATTAGTTGAGCATACCCCGAAACACTCTCAAAATCATAGGAACCCTAAGGGGTCTCCTATGGCTGGGTAGAGAAAGAGTAGAGGAAACGAGATGGGATTAAATAAGCAAAATATCCTAAAATATATCTATTCTGGTGCAGAGCTGACCGCCACAGCGGTGAGTATGTAGGTTTAATGTTCGCTTAGGCAATGGATTTGGTGACATCCTACATTATCACCGCCGCAGTGGTGGACGTTCAACAAGAATTGGTGCACTCTGTATTTTCACCGCCTAGGCAGTAGTCTAGACGCCTAGGCAGTGGGCTGCTGTTTTCAGAATCTTGCCTCCTTGCTTGTTTTTCCACCATTCTCCGACCGTTTTTGGTCCGAATTGATTGTTTGTGCTCTGATTTCATACATTTTCACCCATACACCTATTTTAATGCAAAAGAATAAAAACAAATTAAAACGTATTAAAAACGTAATAAACATACTCAAAAATTAACAATTTCGGTTTGAAAATAGATAGGTAAATTACACATATCAACACCCAAAACTCACATTTACTGAACTTCGCATACAATTGCTTCTCTCTTAGATTCTATAGCACAATTTTGAGATGCTTTGCAATCTCTTCTTTATTTTGGGAGTAAATCAGTATATCATTAATAAATACGATAACAAGGCTGGAAGATATGATTTATCAGATCCATAAATACAGAGGGGACATTCATCAACACAAATGGCATAACTAAAAATTCATAATATCTATAACTCATACAAAATTTCGTATTTGGTACATTACTATTTCTAATTTTCAGATGATGATAGCCTGATAGAAAAACTATTTTGGAAAATACCCCAACCTTTTGCAACTAATCAAATAAATCATCCATGTTGGGTAACGGATATTTGTTACAAACCGTTGCTTGGTTCAATTGTCAATAATCAATACACATCCTCAAAGTGTCATCCTCCTTATTTACAAACAATGTTGAGACTCCTCACGGAGAAACACTTGGTCTAATAAACTTACGATCTAATAGATCTTGCAATTGAAATTTTAGTTCTTTCAACTCAATAGGTACCATATGATAGGGTGGAATTGATATAGGAGGTGTACCCAGAAGTAATTCGATAGTGAATTCAATTTTTCTATCCACTAACTGTCTTGGCCATTCTTTTGGGAATACTCTCAAACCACTAAGATATTTGCTAATTGTACTTCATTTTGATTGGTACCAATCAGATGCGATAAATATCCCTAACATCCATTTTTTAATAATTTCCTGGCCTTTAAGACTAAAATCAAACTGACAGGAATAATGATTCGATCCCAAGAAAATACAAACTTTGTCTAGCCCGAACTCGAAACCTATCTTATTCTTTTTTTTATTTATTAAATAGTCAATTGTGGCATAATAATTAAATATCAAATCCATACCCAGTATCACATAAAAATTGTGAATACTCGGGGGCAATAAATCGAGTGATAATTTTCTCTCACTTTTATTGTATTCACAAACTCCTTGCATTTTGTTTTTCATTCCTGAACATATCACCAAATCTGAACCCTTTTTGAAACCATTTACATCTGACATCCTCAACCCACACAAGGTCTAAATCAAATTAGACAATACATTGAATTTGATTCTTACTGAAAACTGTCATCCTCTCTTATTAGATCTGTAAACTTGATTTTTTTTCAATAATCAGTTTAGGGAAATAATTTTCCTCAAAGATGAAAAAACTGATCCCAGCTATATATAAATATATATTTGCCATAAAATCCTCTATTGTTTCACCAAAAACTATGATATGATATAATCTCTCTGCGTTTTTTTTAATCCATCGATTCTTGAGTCTATAATTAAATATTTAAATTATAACATAATTGTAGCGCCCATACCCCATATATAAATATCGCGCATTATATTTCAATAAATAATAGTATATATGTAATTCAATAATAATGCAAATGACACCCATGTTTATATCTAAATATCTCAACATATTCCTATAAACAATGATGCATAAAATTCCAACAATAGTGCATAGAGCACATGTACTACCCACAAAGAAGATAATATAAACAACAATAGATATAATGTAGTGTTGGATGCATATGAACTACATTCTAGTTAGGAAAACTAAACAACCATTACTATAATGTAATACTTGATGCATATATACTACCTATTAGTTAGATAAAATAACTTCAAACTCGCATTCCAAACCGACCCCACAACTAAATGACCTATCATATGGTCCACTACTGACACAACACTCTAACACCAATTTTGCAGAATCCATAACCTAAGCTCTGATACCTAATCCCTGAATTTTGAGTTGGTAAAATTAAAAAAAAAATTGTGTCAATTGACAGTTAATTGTATATTTGTTGTTCGGGTTACGTTTGTTTTTAGCTGAGTAATATCAAGATGAGATCACGCCTAGCTTCGGGGGTGGGGTATGGGGCGGGGTGTGACACTGCTTGCCAAAAATCTCAGGTATTTTGGAATGAAGGAGTAGAAGGGGCACAATGAGGAAGGTCCCTTATTTAAATATTGGGGTTGGTGCCCAGGGGATGTTCATTGTTATTGCACAAACGAAAGGATTTCTATACTCCAATCATGCCATGTATGAAATACGTGACAAGTATCGAGTGTGGTCTTCAAAATTGACACAACTTTTCAAATTTTAAATTGGACACTGAAACGAAGGCGCTACGAGCACCCACCTTCCAACCAAGCCCATATATAAGAACTTTGGTAAAACATCGATGGAGTATTCCCAAGCTCCACCAATGCAGAACCTTGGGAATCAAGTCTCTAATGAAGGATTTTCCCTACTAGTTTCAAAAGTTGTCACGTGGATAAACAATCCAACATAACCCGCATACGGGCTAAAGCCATATATCGAACACGTGGTTCCAAACTATTAGGTAACTGAAGAGACCGGTGAAGGCCTGATGGGCCAAATGCTACAAATCCCAAGCAACATCCTTGCTCGGTATTCCTACAATCCCATCCCTAGAATGGCCTAAAACAAACCAGCTTGGGCCATGACTCGAGCTCGGAACTCATTACACTTATCTGGTACATATAAGAAAAGTGTAGTTATATTTAGGGTAATGACCACTAACCCTATGATCCCACAGGATTCGAAGTATTAATGGGAATTGGTCTTGATTTATAGAAATACTTGCCTAATAAGTCTTTTATCTCCTATAAATACTAAAAGGTGATTTATAAAAGTATGCACAATTTTACTAACCTACACTCTATTGAATTTCCCTCAAAATCCCTTACTGATTCTCATGCCAAAAGTGTAACGTCGATAAGTCTATCCGCGATAAATTATTTTGAGAGAACTCCAATTAGGAAGGTCACATTCCAAATTTTGAGAACTATATCTAATGATCCAATTTTTTATCTGATGAGTAGTAATTACTTTCACTTTACCATGTTTATAGGTTGTTGACCCTAGATGTTTTCATGGACAATTTAACATTGTTGTTATACGTAATTAATGTGTTTATTGAGTGATTTCATATTAGAGTTCTGTAAGATTGAATCATAAAAGATAATGATCATTGAAGATTTATAACGACGATGTTTTATAAAATATTCAAGATGGTTGCAAGTGAAGACAATGAAGAATTTTTGGAGTATTGAAGATTTTGTGTATTCTTAGGTAAAGACAACTCAATATCTTTATGCTCTTAATGTAATCTGATTAGGATCACGAATGACACTTAAAATTAAGTATACTATGTTTGTTATTGTTAAAATTAATAAATTCAAGATCCTAAATGATTTTCATAAAGTGGTAAATTGAGAAAATACTTTTAAAACATGAAATGGGAAGGTTTTGGTCCTAACGGTTGACCAATGAAAAGGATCGGTTGACTAACAAGAACAATAGATCATGAGAAAATATGAAGGGAAGCTATTTGCCAGAATGGTCAACTACTGAAAGGTCTTGTCAACCGACGAAAGTTTCAACGGTTAGAATTTAGACCATTGAGCAGGGCTAGTTGACTTGCAAGGGTTTGGTCGACCGATGGCGTCAAGATTCAGTCCAATTTGACTATTTTGATTTTTTGAGAAATTTCACCCAAATCCTATGGTTTTGAATGTTAGAAAATCTTATTTTATGGGAATTTGAGTATATTTAAAATGTCTATCACTTATTTTGAAGATCCTATTAATTAGTCCTTATATTAGTTGATTCTATGAGTTGAATTGGTAAAAGTACTTTCTACATTTAAGGTTTTTGAATCAAAAACGTTTTGGTGACTAAAGTGATCTTTTGAAAGAGTACTTTTAAACCAAATATATATGTTTTGAAAGAGTTTTTTATATGAGGTCTTAAAGTGTCATAAATGGTCTTACATTTTGAAAAATAACCGTTTTAAGCATAGTTTGAAATCTATACTATAAGACTTACGTTTTTCAATTAAAGTAATCAAGAATAGAGAATTTAAATCAACCTTTTCTTAAAAGAGAGAGTTATTCCACTAAAATATTTTTGAAAGAGTGATTCTGAAAGAGTTATTGATCGAAGTGTGAAAAAAAATTTGTAACCGGATTTGTGCTTCTCTAATCTATCTTAACTATTTTCAAGAAATCCCAGTGAGATATTTCCAAGTTAATTTTTGTGTTTATATTATATGATTTAGTTGGTATATTTTTATTTAAACTTGAATATTAGTGTTTGAAATAATCGTTTTCTAGTTTGAATATCTTACATATCTTAAGAAATAATTTTCGTCTGCGAACTCTGATTACATATTACTTGCACTTTAATTGAGTTAAATCAAATTTATTTTCTCACATAATTCTATCACATAGTTTTGGGGCATGAATTGAGCATCTATTGTATTGAGGTGGTAAAAGCTTATGTGAGAATAAACTTGTAATTTTTTGTATTGGTGAGTGTGAGTGGATTTAAATAAATTTGGGTCGGTATCTAATTAGGGTAGATAGGTTTGATCTTTAGACTGTGAAAAAGATTAGGTTTGATTCTTATTATAATTTAATTACGTTAGTCTTTAGAGTGGTAAAAATATAAGGTTCTTCCTGAGCCTGTGAAAATGAAAAGTGTAAAGGTTTTATTGGCCTAAAGATCTACCCAAGAAAGTGGGTGAATTGGGTAGTTATAAAAATTCAACCAATAAATTCAAACACAAGATATTAATTTCCCTAATCAATTATTATCTTATTAAGTAACGAAAATATGTTTAACTAAGTACACACCCAAACAATCATAAATATAGTAATGTAGCACACAAATAATTATTTTAGTCTAGCAAGCTACTTTTACCTACGTCCAATCCCTTGAACTCCACAGAGATTTCGCAATCTACTAACCCTTAATTCCTTTCCCAAGTAGGAACCAAACTCTTACAATCTTGATTCTTTTCGCAGGCTCGTAATCAACCTTTACACTCTCACACTATCACATTATTACACTTATCATTTTCATAGGCTTAGAAAGAATCTTATCTCACTCTAATTCCATTACTAGAAGAATAAAATGTAATTTTTTTAAAAGACTAAAGATTAACCTAATATTTTTCGCAGGCTAAAGATCAAACTCTAATTTTTTTCTCAGGCTAAAGATCAAACCCTAATCTTTTTTTCAAGCTAAAAATTAAACCATAACTACTTAGATTAGACACCATCCCAAATATATCTAATCATCTCAAACTCGCAAATACAAAAATTTCACAAGGTTCCTCCCACAAGAGTTTCCACCACCTCAATACAATTATACTCAATTAATGTCCTAAATACTACATGATAGAATCTATATGAGACACAAATTTGATTTAATCAATTTAATGCATAAATAGTAAATAATCAGATTTCACAAGTAAAAATCATTTTTAAAAGAGTTTCATGATATTAGATTTGAAAATGATTTTTCTTAAAACACTTGCTCTAAGTAATTAAACAAATAATCTAAGAAAGCAAATTAATTAACTTAGAAATACATCACTGGGATTTCTTGAAAACGATTACGGTAACTCAATGAAGAACTCAAACTGGGGACCAAAACTTTTTGAGCTTAGATCAATAACTCTTTCGATAAAACTCTCTTATAAATTTCAGCATAAAATTCTCTTTTATAATAGCCAAAATTTGAATGTTCTTGATTATCTAATTTGAAAAATACAGGTTTGTATATATAAACCTTTAACTAGACCTCTAACGGCTAGTTTTCGAATTCCAAGACCTTAAATGACCCTTTAATACCCCATATATCATATACAATCAAAATTGGTATTGTTTCCTTTAAAAATACCCTTACAAAAGCTCGATTTGGTCCCCAAAACTTTTCTAATTCAAAACTCTTAAAGATAGGAAACAGTTTTACCAATTCAATTAAAAGAACAATTAAATATATGGACAAATAGAAAATAAATAATATATGATATATAAAAGTAAAATACCCAAATTCCTTAAAAACCCCTTGAAAATCCTTAAAAACAAGAAGAAATGGGCTAAACACCAAAATAGTGAACAGACTATTTTGCTATTCTCGATCGACCAACCTAAATTTCGGTCGACAGGCCCCTGTGCAACGGTTCATTTTTTAACCATTGCACTGCCTCGGTCGGTTGATTGATCTCATGGCCAATTGATCGAATTATCTAGTGAGTTTCTCTATTTTTTTCTTTTCAGCTACTGGATTCGTTAGTCGACCGACCCTAACCATCGATTGACCGAATCGGCTAGTAGGGTTACCTATTTAACTCCCTTAAGCTATTGTTTTCGTTAGTCAACCAATCCATGTCGTCGGTTAACCAAATTGACAAGAAAATATATATTTTTGTGTTAAAACCATTTTTTTTCACTTAGACACTTTACCAAAAACATTTTTATGATTTAACACTTTATAAAAAATCATTTCGGATGTTGAATTTATCATTTCTGATTAAGAAACACATAAGATTATTTATTTTAAATTGTCATGAGTGATCCTAATTCGAGTTGTATTAAGAGCATAAAGGTAATGGGTTTTTTTTTCCACCTAATTGTCTTCAACATCTTCAATGCTCTAAAAATCTTCTTTATCTTTATCTTGCACCCGTCTTGAATTCCATCGATTCTTCAATAATCACCTCATGAATTCTTCAATGATTATTCTTTTCATTTCTTTCTTTTTCTCATTTTAACCTGTAGAACTATTAATCTAAAATCACTTAATAAAAATATTAGTTCCATAAAACATCAACATTTATTTATCTATCAAAATATTAGGTTCAACAGGTTTGATTCTGAGCCTATGAAAAGAATTATGTTAGTTTTCAACATGTAAAAATATTGTAAGAGTTTGATTCCTACCTAGGAAATGAATTAGGGATTAGTGGATTGCGAAGGCCCTATGAAACTTAGGAGACTGAACGTAGGTAAAAGTAGCTTAATGAGTCAGGATAAATCATTGTGTGCCTCTTTGTTTATTTCTAGTTGTTTGGTTGTACATCTAGTAAAATATGTTTCTACTGTAATATGAGATAATAATCAGTTAGAGAATTTGTGAGTTTGATAATTATTTGTTTAAATTTTTATCACTATATAATTTACTTTCCTCTTGGATAGATCTGTGGGCCAACAATCACTATTTTGGTCCCCTACCCGCTTTTCATTTTTTATCCCATCAATTCCATTTCTCTTTTTGTTGTCATTTCCTATCACATTAACTCCATTTTTGGGATTGAGGTGGTGACCTAGTGGTAGGCAACATCTCCCCCCCACAGTTGGTGTGGGGGTCGAATCCCACTGAGTGTGTGTGTTGAGTGAGTGTGTATGGGATTTGCTGTTGGCCCTGTGAAAATGCCAAACAACCTCCCACACTCACGGATGAGGACCATGTCTCATTCCACACATATTTGGGTGTGTGATTCTAATCTCATCCATTCAAAGGGTGCGTGAATCGGGGATGTGTGTGTGAGTCAGGTGTGTGAGTATGACCAAATAAATAAATAAATAATCTCCATTTCTCTTTTGGAGGGGACAAAATTCTTCCAACCCATCTACAATCTAGATAAATTCAACTTGATAAAGTTGGTTCAAATAATTCTTGGATTTCGTTTTCCTCATAATTCACTACTTAATAGTAGGAAACAATTTATATATATCTTCTTATATATTTCACAATTTTCAATTCAACTTGCTCCAAGTTTTTTTTAACTCCACATGAATCCACGATAACACAAAAAACTAACCATGTCATCCTCCTTACACACTTGTGTGAAAAAAATTGGTATATCATCATAATTCAACTTTTGGTAGACTTTTACCATGGATGTCATTATTTCAAATTTACACAAAAAGTACATTTTCGTAATTATTATCCATTGAAAAGGTGCTTTAGTTTTCAAGATGGACTTGGCAAACAACTAGGTAATGGCATTGGTTGGCTCTCTCTTTCAAGATTCAAGCTCAACCCCTTTCCCTTATTAGTGTACAATCTCTTCATATTAGACCTTTGTTCATTTAGCAATCTCACTAGACTTCTTTTTGCATTAGCCCTAAATGGACAATTTGATGCCAAGAAACCATCCACCAAATGCAGATATGCCTCCAAATCGTGGCAACAAGCCACATCTGCATTGGGCTTCAAGAATGGTGACATCTTCGTATTAACTCTTAGTTCTGTCCCAACATGAGAGTACGCCCACGGCATATTGTTGTCTAGCACATTGAGCAGTCCTGTCGCGCCAGATTCTCTCAACTTTCTGTCTAATTCTTCACTGACAAACATCCCCGGAACCTTAGTGATTAGATCCTGTGAGTTCACGATCCGTAAAACCTTAACGTTTTTGCCCTCCAAGCGATTCTTGAATCCACGGTTGCCCACACGAGGCCCACCAAAGGAGAAAACTGCAATCGGCGGCATTTCTGGTGCCGATGTGCTCAATTCATCAGCAACTAGTAGGGCTAAGGCCGCGCCGAGACTATGCCCAGTCACAGTGATACTTAGGGTTTCACCTTTGTACATGTCTTTGAGTCTATGTATTTCTTTTGTGACTGACTCTGCTAAACTCGTCACATGAGCTCCTTCTGTTTTGTATAGACCTAAAAATCCACACTCTACTTTGGCCTGTCCATCGGTCGGATCATTTTGACCTGGGATCAGAACAAGTAGATCCCTTGAATTCTCAGCCCATTCGAGACACGTGGCGGTTCCACGTAGGGCAATTACGATATCCCTACGTCCCATTCGTTGGATCTCTCTTTCATCATCGCAAACCGCCACGTATCCTATCCAGCTCGACCGTTGAGTCATCCATCCCAGGTCTGGTGCCACATCATCAACCCACTTTGGCAATCCTATTGATGACGTGGCATAAAGACTTTTTGTGACTTTATATGACCTGTCTGGTAGTGCCACATGGCGGGCCGCTGGGGGTTCCACAGTTGACGTGGCTGGATTAGAGTGAAAACCATGGTAAGCCGCCTGAATGAACTCGCCGTACCGGACCATCTCCCGCCGGAGATTCTCGTCAAGTGGGTCAAGTAGGCCGGACCAGTCGTTGCATCCGTGATACTCCCGCCACCGACTACCGAGAATATTCCGCGGAGAATATTCCGGCGACTTGGACAGAAGCCTCTGCAGCCGGTTCAGATGCCGCGGCGACATCTCCTCCGCAGCCTTCATTTCCGGCCAGATTCTGTCCAAGTTAAGCCCTTCCAAAAGACCCTTTCCCCTATTCTCCGGCGACCCATTGTTGGAGCCCCTCTGAATCGTTTGTGGGTCGGACGGGTCGGGTTGAGATCGCTTCTGCAGGAGCTTTTCGAGATTGGATAGGTGCTTCCGGGTCAGTTCGGGGGAGGAAACAGATTTCACGGCGCCTGAATCCGGCGATTTTGTTGATGGATTTAACGGCGACCCGCTGCACCTGAAGCTGGCACGCCGTGCCTGATAGAAGTGCAGGTTCTGGGCCGGAAGTGTTAAGCCAATCAGCATGTTCTGTGTTTTAGAGAGAGAAAGAGAGGTCTCTAGAGAGAGAGAGAGAGAGAGACCGCCAATGGCTTGTTTGGTGAGAAATTTGAAAGACCTGTGTTTTGAAACCAAAGTAGCTTGAATGGACCGATGTAGGTTTATATAGAGGGCCTCTTTTGCAAAAGGCCCTTGATTTCTTGTTATTTACAAGTTGAACCATATGAAATGTTTAGTAGTCGTAGTTTTTATGTGACTTTATTTTTATTATTTTTCTTCTGTGGTCCAATTGTATGTTTTATAATATTCACTTATATCCCCACTATTATAGTGTTATTTTCACTTTTAGTTCAAACTATTTGAATTTTGAATCTTTAAATCATGATTAATGCATCCAAACCGTCCACAAAAATTGTATTGTAGGACTTTAAATGGAAATTTTTTGGGGGTATAATTTTAATTTTTTGTTTTTACGAACAATAGATGAAATTATGCTTTTTTTTTTACATTTTATGTATATTTATTTATATTTACTTACAATTGTAGACGAATGTCAAATTTTGGAAAAGGACAACATAATGAAAATTGCTATGGGCATGTTTGTTTAGAAAATTGTCTAAAATAATTTTTTAATTTGTAAAAATGGAAGCATTTTTTAAAGTTAAAAAAAGGATGTTTTGGTGCTAAAGTAGGAGTTAGATAGAAATAAGAGGGTTAATAGTGTAATAGAGACCATGATGTTGAACTATTCAATTGTTATTTTAATTGCTTTCGGACTTGGACCCCTGTTAAAAGGGTCAGCCTGTTTATTTGACCAAAATACCCCCAATAATTTCTCTGTTCAATTCAAATGTCAAAGGAATGCCATTGCTTGGGCAAAAGGTTGAAGTTGACAGTCGGAAAGTATATATAGATAAAAAAAAAAAAGCCTCTTATGACTTTTCACATAATGAAAAAATGACGCAATTATTAGGAGATAGTATCAAAATATGAGAAGTTCATATAGAATTAAGGATGAACACAATTATTATTTATTACCAAATTATAATTTGAATTTATAGTTTTTGTTTAATTATAATTTAAATTTATAGGTTTTGTTTAAGTTCTTCGCTTTCGGTTCTAGTAACATATCTGATATGTATAAAAAAAGATAAAAATAAATAATTTTATAAATTAATGATTTTTATTTTTTAAATTAGTGAATTACCATAGAGTACGTACAATTAAAACCAATATTAATTTCAACCCTAACAATAATAAGCAATGCCCACATACTGATTTCATGATAATATTATGTCTATTTACGTAGTGAAAGTTAAGAGAAAGTAGAGAATCGAAAGATTAGAAACTCATTTCTAACTATCCTGAATTATGTGGTAAGAGTGTTATTATTCGCATTTTTATTAAAACCTTAGATGCGAGTTATGCTACGAAAGGTTGCTTTTCTATGTACAAAAGGCTTAGTACCTAACTTATTTTCAAGTTGTGCATATTTAAAAAAAAAAAAAAAAAAAAAGGAGAGGACTTTAGAACTTAGAATTAAGGACTATTTTGGTAATATTTTACAAATTTAATTGAAGAAATGAAAATAAGTAACATTACTCCAAGAGTTTTGTGACCAAGTAATTATTTTGCCTTTTTCTTTGTCTTAAAAGAAAAATCGTTCTCCTCTCTTACGTTTATACTTTAGAAAGTTGAAAACTTGAGCTTGAATATATGGAAGTTTTAAAAGTAATAAGAGATCAATTCAAGTCAATAACTTATGTCAAGTAATGGGCTTGATGTATGCAATTAGTGAATGGGCAAAATATTGAATTCTATTTTGAATAAATTCCAAAATCAATGCCTAACATTCTCAACCCCTAATTTTCACCAAATAAAATTTTGGGGTCTTATTGAAAACATAAAAGAGTAGTGGGTCTTATCATGTAGTTCCTGATTGATTTTATTAATTAGAAAAATTATAAAAAATAAAAGAACCAAAGGCTTTTTGGTTTTTAACTCCAAAGTTTTGTCAGTTTCTCTCTTCACATTATTTTAAATTTCGGCCTTTTCATTTTTATATTTTTTTAACTATTTTTAAAGGAGATTTGAAATTCCCTATTTTAGTTATAATCCAATCAATGATCAATAAAAATATGGGGCGCTTACCGACATGTCTTGTTTTGGTACTGAAATTACTAAATGATTCAAATATTTTTTCATGAAGAGTAAGAACTTTTTTAGCAGATAGGGACATATTTGTCCTTCTAAACAACCGTTGTATTTCATTTTGACAGCTCAAATTTTTCACAAATAAATATTCTAAAATTTGAGAACGGTTACTATAATTAAATAAAATAAAACATCTTTTGAAAAAACAAGCAATTAATAAAAATAAATAAATAAATAAATAAATTCATCAATAAATTATATAAAAATGATCCTTTGTTTTAGCTTTAAAATTATATCCTAAACATATGTTTTGTGCAGAAGAACAAAAATTAGAGTTATTTATGTTGTCGATCACAACTGTGTTAAATTAAATACTGTTAAAAATAAAATGTATACACGTTTTGAATTCAACATTGTTGATCCCGGAATTTTGATGGACAATTAAGTGTTGATATTTTTTGTGGAACTAATGAGTTTATTGAGTGTTTCAGCTTAAAGAGTTTTAATCAAGATAATATCATGAAAGTAATTGTGAATGATGCAAAAACGGATATTAAAATATTGAAGATTCTAAAGAATTTAAGTGAAAATAGCTCAAATCTATTTTACTCTTAATGTATCCCGATTAAGATCACACACGACACAAATTAAATTATTTATAATTATTTGTGTTTATATTAAGGTCCTAATTAAGTTAATTGTTTGCTCCAATGTGAAATTGAAAAAGAAAAATTTACTTAAGTAAGATTAGTGTTTAAAATTGATTAATAGTGTTAATTTAGTTATCCGAGAAAAGAAATCGGTTAAATGGTCGAAATCGTTGAAGATTGGTAAAATAAAATTGAGAAAGTGTGTTATATCGGTTAACCGACCACAAGGGTTCGGTCAACCGATGGGCATAGGCTGGGAAAAAAGATGTCTCTGAATCGATCGATTAACTAACCAAGGGAGATCGATCAACCGATGGCCAAAGGGTACATTCTTTGTATCGACCGGTCAACCGACCAGGGCCAAAAAATGGCTTAGAGAAGCATCCTGAATCGATCGGTCAACCGACCCATTAGGGATCGGTTAACCAACCGTTGTTTGAGAAATGGATTGAGCTACAACCTGAAATGATCAGTCGATTGATGGCTTATAATCGATCAACCGACTAAGTTGTTTCAGATTTTGAGGATTTTCGGGATCTGATCCAAAACTAGCCGTTACTAGTTGTTTTTTGGCTGATATTTTGGAGATATTCTAGGGATTTGAACATATTATAGATATATTACTGTTATTTAGATATTCATATAAATATGATACATGAAATTAAAGTGTTTCTCAAATTGGTACATTTAATACTTTCTATCTAGTTTAATTTGAGATTAAGAATTATTTGGGGGACTTAATTGAAGGTTTGAAAAGCCATATTTAAGTGAATTGGATCAGAGTCAAATGGTATTGATATATAGGGTTTATATGTGCATTTAAGTATCATATCTTGTGGGAACTAATCGTTAGAAGGCTTGTTTCAAATCAGTTTATATAGATCTGCGTTTTTCACATATCAAGATATCATATCTGTCAAGAACTATTAGTTCCTAAGCTCTTCTAATAGTTATCATTCTACTGAGATTTATTCTAGAGATATATTGTATTGCGTTCTTGATCTAAAGTGTTAATTGTTGAATTGGCGTCACCGATTTGAACTGTCTAGCGATTCTATTTACATTCTTCAGTGTTATTTCGATGAAATCTTTCCAATCTATTATTTCTTATCGTGATTTGATATTATTATATTTGTTTGGTTGATAAGATCATTGTAAAATTATTTTTGAACTTTAAAGAGCATAAAAATCTTTTTAAAACGATTTTTGTGATTATCTAATTACGTGTTTAATTCTATACTACCCATATTTTTTATAATCAGATATTGAATTTCTCACTTAATTTTTATCACTAGTAATTATCGAGACATTAATTGAGTTTAATTGATTTGAGGTGGTAGAAGCTCCGAGTGGGAAGAAACTCATTGATTTTTGTATTTGGTAAGTTTGTGCGGATGAGATACTATCGGGAGTATCTAGGCAGGGATAGTTTTGGATTTCAATCTTTTCCAGGAAAAAGATTAAGGTTTTGATATTTACCGAGTGAATAAAAATGTTAGGTTATTCTTTTTTCTTGAAAAGAATTAGGTTTGATTCTTCCTGGTTAGAATTATTTGAAGTGATTTGTAAATATTCCATCATTACCTGGAAAAATTATACTTGGAGTGTTTTTTGTGAGGTTTGATTTTTATCCTAAGGTATAAAAGAATTAGATTTTATCCTTAATCTGTAAAAAGATTAGGTTAATTTTGAGTATGGAAAAAATATAAGGTTATTCTTATGCCTAGAAAAATTATTAGGTGGTGATTTCTCCTTAATAGAATTAGGTTAGTCATTAACCTGATAAAAAGATAAAGGTTCTTCTTTAACCTGTGAAAATGAAATTGTAAAGGTTGATTTTAAGCCTGTAAAATAATTATTGTGTAAATGTTTGGTTCCTACATGTTAAAGGAATCTAGTGGTTTAGTGGGTACGAATCTCCGTGGGGCTCGAAGAATTGGATTAGCTAAAATTAGTTTGGTGAACCATGATATATCTTTGTATGCTGCATTGATTTACATTATTTATATTTTTGTTATTTGGATGTGCATCTAGATTAAATACACTTATCTGTTGCGTTATAAAGATAATAATCAATTTAGAATAAATTGATTATTTGATTATTTAAGTGTTGAAAGATAAGAAATTTCGACAAATTTTTATAACTATCCAATTCACCCCCTCCTCCTCTTAGGTAGATCACTGGTCCAACAAACATAATAAATAACAAATATGTCATGATGATGTGTATTTTATGTCCAAGTAAACAAATAACAAATATGTCATTGTTACAAGAATCTATCCATCGTTTATGCCAAGCATAATCGTCGGGGTGAGGTCAAGACCTAAATGATCAAATAGAACGAGATATAGACAAGTAAATCCCTTCTGAATTCCAAGATCCTCTTGTCATTTTTAATTGTGAATAATTAAGGAATTCATATTTCGAAGGGAAGAAGACTACTCAAGAATTTCAAAAGTATACTTAACTATGGTACATACTTTTTATGGGGGGATATTTTAAAATTTTATTCACTATCTTTATTTATTGTAAGTATTTTAATAAAAAAAATTAAATACACGTCAATTCCAAAAATTAGTGGTGATCATTTTTATCATGTAAAATTTAAAAAAAAAAAAAAATTAAATTATTTTATTAAAAAATCAAGTCAATGAAATTGTTTGATAGAATCGTGTATCCCGTATTTTGTGACTTAAAATAAGTTGACGCCATATTTTCCCTAAAATTATACTTTTTGGTGTCATCAACCCCACCGGCCACATAAAGATCATTTTACATTTGACTGATGATTTAGTAGGAAATATGGAAAAGGAAAAAAGCAACAACTATTAAATGCGATTTTTTTAAGGGAAAAATACCAAAAAATTACTTAAAAACTTAAATCTACAATATGATCCAATAATATTTTTTTTTTTCACCCAATAATCGTATAAAAAGTGCTACTTTGTACCAAATAATCCTGATTTTTTTGAATTAACGATTTTACCCTTCCTTCATTACCCTTTTATATCTGCCCTTCCTTCTATTGTTCCACACATTCTCTGCGTTGCAATCCCTTTCTCAGACAGTGCCTCTGCTTCCATCCCCCGCTGTGCTAGTCTCTTGTGACGCTCGTCTCCATTGTCGCCTCGATTTCATCACCGTAGCCTTCATCAATTACCTCTTCTGGTGAATTGTGGAGGCCTCGAGCTGATTGAACACCCATGAAAAGGTGGAGGAGAGAGTCGCGCAATTAACCCCCCTTTAGGGCTTCGCTTACCTCCAGAAGGTTCTCATTGATTAGCTTCCTCGCCAACGACCTCGCAACTTTGTATTTTCGTGAGATGACCGGAAGTTGATTCACTATTAACAGCAATTTCAAAAGCGCCCTATCGATTCCAAATTTGCATCCACCACCGTCAATGGAGGCGACGGGAACAAAATGGTCAGCTTTTGAGGGTTTCACAGCGTAATTGTAACTATAATTGTAATCGTAACCATTCTCAAAAGGGTACAAAGAGGGGGAAATAGTGGGAAGAATGCGAACGGAGAAGAGAAAGGCGAAGCAGATGAGGTAGCAAAGGAATTCGAGGAGTTTATATTTCTCCAATAGGAACAAGAGGTACTTTTCGGCGAAGATATGGAGGTTATCGGGCTTGCCTTTCGTCGCTTCTTGATTCGATTTGCTGGTTCGTGAGAGGCGATTCGATTCGATTTTCACCTTCGAATTTCAAAGATCTCCCCGAACCCTATTACTGTGTTGATTCATACAATCAAGCAAATTGTCTAGATCTGTTCATCTTGAACACATTTGTGAAAGCTAGAGTTTGTTCATGATGATGTTGATTGGTTTATGATTTACTGAAGATGTGGTTATATTGTATGATTTAGGGATTAGTAGAAATTGAATTGGGAGAAATTAAACATATGAATGTAGAGAGAGAATTATCATTTTGAATACAAAAATTAAAATATAACACGATATCTGGCAACTCCGAACTCGTCGCCCTAAACAAATGTGTGTGTGTGTGTGTGAGAGAGAGAGAGAGAAGAGACTTGGTCTATACTCTTGGTGGAGTGAAACTTATATTGAGTATATTGTATAGTTATTTTGGTGAAATGAAATGGGTACGGCGGTTAGGTAAAATTTGAATAGCGGTAAAAGTGAAATATAACACGATCTCGTGTTATATTTAACACGATCTCGTGTTGAATATAACATGAGGGATAAAATCGTCATAAAAAGATAAAATAATTATTTTGTAACATGTGTTTAAAAAATTGTGTATTTGATAATTTTATCGACTTATTGGTAATTGTCTTTTTTTTTTTTTTTTTTTTTTTTTTAATTGGTTAAATTCTAAATCATCATTAATATATAAGTGGAGCCTTTAGAAGTAACAATATTTCCCATCAATAATGCGCGAATAACTGTACATATGCAAGCTTATAGTGGACAATTTAATGATTAGTTAATTTTATTTTCACCACATTTTAAATTTTTATTATATTTTTTTAGTTACTGTTATTTTCACTATCTCATTAAGTTAGATCCATAAATTTAATATATTATATATTATTTATTATTTTTTTAACTCATAATTTGCAAAATATACAATTCACATTAACAGTTTTTGAAAATAAAATATAAAGATTTTTTTTTTTTTTAAATTAAAAATTAGATACAAATAAAGTATAAGAATCACAAAAACTATTCTGGTGCAACTTAATTTAAATGTCCTAATTTGAAGCATCAAGATATATCGGAAGATAAACACCAAAAACGGAAAAATAAAAAACAGAGCTAAATTTTAATTTTATTATTTGTATTTAATCTAGTATTTGGGACATTTTTAAATTGTGAACAACATTTTTATAGAGTGAAAATCTTGATAATAAAAAATGTAAAATTGTGGACCTAATTTATCCAAGGCCCGCATTATAAAAAATGTCGTAAATCATTTATACACGTCCGACACGGTATAAACGAGCGCGTGGGAACGACCAAGACGCCATTTTTGCAGTTGCAACAATTAATTTTGATAGAAGTGTTTCCGCATACAACTTCGTCAACCATGGGGAATCTTGTAGGTGTGTAAAACAAGAAAAGGAGGTATTACTAAAATCACGTGTCTCCCAATCGTGTGAGACCACCGACTTCGAGGGTTATTTGATTATAACGCTTTGTTTGGTAAGTTGAAAAACAATAAAATAAAATGATAATAAAATTAAAATTAGTATGATAATAGAATATTATTCTTATATTTAGTAATAAAAAAAATTATATGTGGTACTGAAATAACATTAAAGAGTAAAATTGTAATTTAATTGAATTTTAAAACGATATAATAATTAATTTAATTAAATTTTATTTCAATTCAAATATTTGGTTAGTATTTGGTCTTATTTTTTGAGCGATTATTGATCGAAATCTAATCCCATATAATTGAGATTAACTATTACCAAGTTTATCTTGATTTTAGATAATCCTATACTTTGTGGGATTAGAGAATCCTTAATAATGAGAATGCGATTAAATCTCATGTACCAAACATAAGAATGAAATGACCATTCTGTTGGTCATTCCAATCCCATCATGAATCCCGCGTACCAACCGCCACCTAAGTGTACATAATTGAGAGGGTATTTAAAAATGATTTTACTTGGAAATGGTTTTGAGTGTATATATATTTATCTTGAAAATAGAAATCTATTATATAAAACATGATGGCTTTTTGGCTGACTAGGATAAACTTATGACTAGGACAAAAAATATGACTAAGATAAACAAAATTGCTGACGAGGCTAAATAAATTTGATGACTAGGACAAATATAAAGAAATTAACTCAATTTTGGATAAATGATTAACTCATTTCCTTAATTCTATTATATAAAACAAGATGACTTTTTGGCTGATTAGGATAAATTTATGATTAGGACAAAAAATATGACTAGGACAAACAAAATTGCTGACGAGGCTAAATAAATTTGATGACTAGGACAAACATAAAGAAATTAACTCAATTTTGGACAAATGATTAACTCATTTCCTTAATTAAAAAAATTAATTTAATTAATTAACCTTTGAATTAAACTTTAATTACTTCCATAAATAAATATTGTTTTCTTTTTTCATTTTTAAACATCTTAATTAACTTTTTTCATTCCTTTTTCATTGCAGTTGAGGGATTCGCTCAAATTTTTTAATTTTTTTTTTACCCTGTTTTTTTTTTTTTTTTTGTGTCATTATAATTTCTTATTCCTTTCTTAATTTCTTGAATGCCCAGTGATCGCTCTCTCTTTCCATCACCATGAGAAATTCAAAGAAATTGCGTTGGCTTGCTCATGAGGACCATCTTCCATATGTAATTTGATCTAAAACCCACTGTTGATGCTCACGCCGACCTCAAAACTTTCAGGTATGCTCTCTGCCTTATGATTTTATTTTTTTTAAAATTTTCGAATTTGGGTTTTAGATCTGAACGTTTAGGGTTTCAAATCTTGAAATTGGAATGGAAAAATCCGCAGTTTCATCACCACTGCCATCAAATTGAGTTTTAGATATTGAATTTGTTCATATTTGGCACATGAATTTGTTCATATTTAAACCAAGCTCCAACCTCTTAATCATTTGTTTTTCATTTTTTTATGTGATTAATTTTTTCTTTGGGTTTGGAATTTTAGGATGCAAGCAAGTTAATGATGGTTGCCATCCTTGTTGCTGATTCTGGTGGAGCTTTGGCGAAAGCTGCCGCCAAGTACTTGGGTTAGTCTACTCGATTAGTGTTTTTATTTGTTCCCAAATTTTGGTTTTTGTTCTCTTCTTAAGAAATGGGTAAAAAACAAGAACATATTTTTCGTTCCCATATTTCTGTTTTTGTTCTTACCTTTTTTGGGAATAGAAACACTAAACAAATGCCGCCTTACTGTTTCTACTTCCCTTTTTTTGTTTGTGTTTCCAACAAAATAAAAATAAAAAATTGAGGCGAAAAATAAAAATCCAGGAAGAAAATTAAAAAATGTTTTAATTCTTTTCTAGAATTTGCCAATTATTCAATTTTTAGGGGACAAAGTGCAAGAAAACAAATACAACACGAAGAAGAAAAAGCTATCTCCATCTTATGTACTGTGGTGCAAAGATCAATTCAGTCGCTCCACCACGGTCTACCACAGCTTGCAGTATCTTCATACGCAATGGCAATTAGAGTACTTTTATTTATTAGTTTTTTATTTTTGCTAATCTCTCATTTTTTCTTTGATTTTTCTAACAAATATATTCATAAATTTGATTTCATTTCTTAGTTTTTTGATCTATTAAGAAATTGAATATTAATGTTTTCATAAATTCTAATAAACAGGATTAAAAATGAAATAATAATTTAATTTTGAATTTTTTATTGATTGGACAAATTATATATTTTTTATCCTCCTATTTGCTATTTGTTTTTTATGTAACCCTGCAATTTTATTTTATTTTCAATGTCATCCTTTTTTTTGTTGCCGATTTTTTATGTAACCCTTTTATCAAATTGTAGTGTTAATTTGGACAGATTTTAGCACGTGAGATGCACGTGCTATATTATATGGGTAAATTTTATTTTATTTTTATTATGGGTTCTTCAAAAGTATTTTGAGGATAAAAATGGTGATGAAGGTGAAGATGATTTATTTTAGTAGTATTAGCAGGAGGAAGAGTATGTCAATGAAGCAATTCCATGTGTTCTTTTATGGACGTTGAGTGCTTGACCGGAGGAAAAAAGACAGAAACAAATAGGGCACTGGTGAATTTTCTCTTCCATCACTTGACTCCGCATTCGTCATTGTTGGACCTCCGAGCTCCTCTGTTTCTTTCACCATTAGAATGTTGTGTAAATATAGGAGATTATATATATATATATATATATATATATAAATAAATAAAAATAGGTTCAATTTCTTTTACACCCGTGCCTTCAGGCACGGGTTATACGCTAGTATTCCATTAAATCTTAACCATGTCCAATCCAATGTTACGTGGCATAATCTTAATCTTCCATGTCCCATCTAAAGGCTTTTGAAAAGTCAAAGTTTGAATTTCTAATTGGCTCAACCCCCCCCCCCCCAAGTGGATTGCAGGTTACCAAAACATTTAACTTTTGGCATAATAGTTACAAGTTTGGGTAAAAAAATTGATAAATTACATTTACAACAAATATTTGAAAAGTTACAAGTTAAATAAACTAATTTGCAAGTTTATATTAAGATAGTTACAAGAAAAAGTTATTTGTGGCACCGTAATTTTAACCGATACCAACCAGTATAAGCAATTGAGCTTGGCTTTTGTTCCAATTCTGCTGGTGGCACTAACGCTTTCTCTGATGGGACTAGTATGCTCCGTTGAATTTGTATTTGTTTCAAAGTATATATAAGAGTCTTTTTAATCCCAAAGATTCATTTTAATCTATTAGAAGAGAACCCTTTAGAGATAAAAAAAAAAAAAAAAAGAAGTTTGAGGAGAAATTGTTGCAAAAATTGGGTATCAAAGCAAGTAAGTGAGAATCAATTATGGATGTTTAAGTCTTATATGCACTAACTGTTTGTATAAATGCCTCAATGAAATTGTATTTTGTACGAAGTGTATTTTTATATTAGTGGCACCGACATGTGGTTGATGGCATATGATGAATGGAAATTATTTTGATAATTTAAGTTTCTAATGCAATGTGTGTATGTTCTAGTCATTGAAGCACAAATGTGTTCGATGACAACATTAATTTGGGAAAACAAAAACACATTTTGAAGGCATTGGTACCTCAAAACCCATGGGTAGATGAATTACGGTTAGAAACACACGTCGTCAGTGGCATCAATATACATGGCATCAATATACACGCTAGTGGCAGTGTTAGTTAGGGTTTATGGTTTGGGAGATATTTGAAAGATTTTGAGCTATTCTGTAAATAACATTGTGTAATGTCTCGTTATAATTTCACTATTCATTTACGTAACTCATCAATTGATATTGAACAAAATTTAAATATAATTGTAAATTAGCACATATTTATGAACATTAGGTGTCAATTGGTAAAGAGTAAGATCTATTTCTTCAATCGTGATTAAATTTGGTGCGTTTGTGAATAAGAATTGTGTGGAAACCTAAACCCTAATTCTAAGGTCAAATTTTTTTAACTGTTGAACTAAAAGAGAGTATTTATACTAATTAGGGTATGGTTGAACGATTGAGAGATAATTTATAAATAATAATTTTACATTGTTAGATGTGTCCCGTGATAATTTCACAATTGAATTACGTTATTTTTCAATTAATACGGCCAATTATAATCTAAATTGGAATATTTCCCTAAATTACTTATTAGAAACATTAGTTGGTAATTTGTAAACACTAAGTTATTCAATTGATATTAAATTTAGTACGCTTCTGACATCATAAGTCAACCATATAATACTAATATATAAAAGTGGAAGGAGAGATAAACTTTCAATGAGATTTGAGAATGACTCCTTCAAGCTTTTTGGTGAATTTTATTTTATTTTTTATTTTTTTCCCATTAATTATTACCACCTCTTCCTAAATTCTTATATTTTTTTTTCCTTTCCTTTTTTCTTTTTTTCATCAATAAGTCTCCTTCAAGTTTTTGGAAATTTCACAAAAAATAATAATAATAATAATAATAATAATAATAATAATAATATTAAAATATATAATTATTTTAATTTAAAAAATAATTATAATTACAAATAGTAAATTCACAAGCCTAATATTTTTTAACTGAGTGAAAGTATTAGTAAATAAAATTTCATATGAAAACTTCATCAAATAACAAAAAAAAAAAAAAAAAAAAAAAAAAAAAAAAAAACTAAATTAAACAACTTATATATGAAGTGTAATTAAATTTTATAGATAAAAAATATTTAATCTTTAGAGGTAATTTTAAATTTAAATTTTTTTGCAGCAAATACTTTTTAAGTACTCAAAAAACACAAAAAACTAACGTTTAATCCCAAAAGTAAAGTAAAAAAAAAAAAGTTTGAATAAAAAATGTATTACATAAATCAACAATTTTTAATTCTCATAATAATTTTAAATTCTAAAATATTAGCACGAAATACTTTTTAAATACTAAAAAAATGTAGCAACCATCATTTGATCCCAAAAGTGTACAAAAAAATTTATAAATATATTTACATAAACAGGAATTTAAAATCCAAAATTGTAATTCTTTTAAGAGGGTTATAAAAGTATTTTTTTATTAGATAGTTTTAATAAATTTCTTTAATAATATAGTATCAAGATAAATATGTAATTTTATATTAAATATCAAAGAAAGTGAGGGTCAGAGATATTTTCTA
This sequence comes from Eucommia ulmoides, assembly GCA_016647705.1. NCBI lineage: Eukaryota > Viridiplantae > Streptophyta > Magnoliopsida > Garryales > Eucommiaceae > Eucommia > Eucommia ulmoides. The sequence goes on along the minus strand of CM028330.1, from coordinate 22,951,767 downwards.
AATGACATGAGATATCATTGCAAGTTTTCCCAATGATAATAACAAGGACCTTCACTGAAATTTGTTTATATTTTGACTGAAGATTGTTTTCATTATAACTAATTATACGTAACTTCATCTCCCTTTCCCTCTCCCTCTCCAACCATTTAATAATATTATTTCTCTCCATCAATTAGTTACATATAACTTTTAAATAATATAAAAAAAGACCTATTAGCTTATTTCAAAACTATTATTTAAATAAAATAGAAAATTTAAAAAATCATCTAGGAGATTATTTAAATATTATATACTATTTTCTAAAAATAAATGCGAGTGATGAACAATGATTATTTCAGAGGTTGACATTATTTGTTTTTTAGCTTACAATTTTATTTTTATTTTTCAGCATTAATTTTTTTTTCTTCATACTTTCATAAGATAATTAAATATAAAATTAAATGATCAGTTGTTGTAGATGTAATATTCAAATAAAAAATATATACTGATATAATTTTTTCTAGACCTGCATAATATACGGGTCTAAAACTAGTGTAATTTGAAAATTGTAAGTGTTCAATTGAATGATTATATAAATAGAAAATAAATATATTAAATATTCTTTATTATATGAACTTATTCAGTTGGAAACTATGTAGAAATAATTAGGGGCTTAATTTGAAAGATCAAGCACTTCAATTTAATATTTAAATATATAATTTACTTTGTTTAATATTTTTTTACATTATTAGTTACTTTACGTGGTCAATTGGGATATTAATTAGAATATGCATAATGAGTTAGGGTCATTTAAAAATATTAGGGGTTAAAGTAACACAACTTATGCAGTCATATGCTTCCATCCAATCCCATCGCTTCCATTTCTCTTAAGATTTCAACCTAGCCTTCTATCCAATTTGCTTGAAAAACTCTAAGTAACCTCCAAATCAATTCAATCAAACTGGTTCCTAAGAAATTTAGTGTGGAGGAACTGTCCATGGAAGATCCGTTGATGGATGTGGTTACGGCAACGACGGGCGGCGAAGTGTCGGAGAATATAGAATTCTATATGCGTGGAAGGAATTGCTTAGATAAAGCTAGAGAAGAACAAATTGAAGCCCTTCGCCTTTATGAAAAGATCATGGCGTAATTTTATAATTTCATTTGTTTTATTAACATCTCTTTTTGTATTCTATTCTCTTCTTAGATTTAAGTACAGATCTTTTGGGGAACAAAAACATAATTGTTCTCATAAATTTATTATGTTCCCATAAATTTGTTCTCATTTTTTTCCTGTTATTGTTCCTAGATGTTTTTTTCTTAAAACAATATTAGAAGAGAGAAACTAGAAGAATGGAAAGAAAAGTGAGGCCCCGTTTGGTTAGTGTGCCCAACCCAACTCAACCCAACCCAAAAATTTTGAGATTGATTTCTGAGAACTCGTTTAACAAACGCAAAACTCAATTCAACCCAATCCAAAAAATGAGAATTGATTATTCAAAATCTAAAGAAAAGAGAAACAAAAAAAAATTGTTTCCTTTTGTGCCCAACCCAACTCAACCAAAAATAGGGACACGCTTGGCATTAATGTAAACATTAATGATGGAATCAATTCCATCCTACCGCCTTTTCTCCCTTCTTCTTCATTTTTCCTCTGATTTGCAAAGCTCGTCTTTTTCTTCTCTCCATCTGCGAAACTCCTCGCCATCACGAAGCAAGTCGTCATCGCGAAGCAAAGTTACCGTCGCCGTTGTTAAAGCAAGCAATGAAAAAGATCATTTTGATTTGCATCGTTACCATTGTAAGTTCTTACTGATTTGCATCCATTCTATGCCATTACCGACTACTACATCGCTATCCCATTCAGTTCCGTTGAAGACCACCACACCACTGTCCAATTTGTTGTCGTCGACGGCTGCCACACAACGCCATTGTTCTAGATCTTGACCTTCGATTTAGGGTTTAGGGATTACAATTTCGATTTACGATTTAAGGATTGCGATTGTGATTCTCAATACAGGGGAGAAAGACGATGGATGGATCGATCGAAGCTTCGATCGATAGAGAGATTGATACCAATGGCGCTACGACGATGGCTTTGTGACGGTGATGGCGTAGTGATGATGGCTCTGTGGTGATGATGGTACGGGAGAGGGGGAGTTGATTTGTAGAAAGAGAAATATAGAGATTTGGGCACAATCTATAGCGGGCGATTGGTGGTCGTTGAGAGAGCGATGGAGGGAGGAGGAGCGAAGGGTAGAGAACACGTTTGGTGGCCGCGGCGATGTTGGTTGCGGTGGAGATGGCGATGGAAGGGAGAGTGGTGAAATGAGGGTAGTAATTAATGTGTAAGTACTTTGACGTCTATTTTTAATTAATGTAATATGATTTTTTTTTAATTATTTTGATATTTATTTTTTAGCTCATGACTACAACTATCCACATGAAAAATTGTTACACTCATATGTATTCTCAAATAGACATCTTGCAAAATCTCATTTGGTGGATTTTCCTACCTAGTTGAACCGCTGATGTTTTGTGAAAGTTCTAGTTGTAAATTTTGTAATTTAGGAAAAAATTATGTTTTTTTTTCTTTTTAAATGTAAATTACAAAATTGGGTAGGAGATAAAATTACAAAAATTAAGGATATGTCTAGGATTTGGATGATTTACACCCACATACTTTCCTCTTTATTTCTATTTTTATGAATTGAGGAAACAATTCCAGAATTATTCATAACCAAACGCAATTCTGTTCTCAGAAGGAAAAAATTATGCGTTACCAAACGCGATTCTGTTCCCAGCATACAAAAAAATTCTGTCGTTACCAAACGCAATTCTGTTGGCAGAAGGAAACAAAATTCTCAACTCAACCTAACCCAACCCATCCCAGTTGGGTTGGAAAAAGTGGGAACACTAATCAAACGCCACCTAACTTTCTCATTGAAATTCAAATACAAAGAAGCTACCTTATATAGCCTTTAAGATGAGATACTATAACTAACTACAACAACCAAATAACAAGATAACAACCACAATAATCAAGTAACAAGAATAGAAGGTTCTAAGATTCCTCCTAAAATCTAATACTTCCCATCCAGATGGAAAGTAGAGATTATGAACTTCTATTTTTCCTAGAAGAAATCTGAACTGATGTGGATGGAGGCCCATTGTGAATATGTCAGCAAGTTGGTTTTGAGCGGTAACATGTAAAGTTTTTAGTATCCCAACTTGAATCTTCTCACGGATGATATGACAATCTATCTCTATATGTTTGGTTTGCTCATAATAATCTGGATTTGCGGAAATTTGAAGAACAACTTGGTTATCACAAAACAATAGAGCTGGTCCATGGTGAGTGACCTTTAAGTCTTTGAGCAAAGCAAGCAACCACACAATTTCACAAGTAGTATTTTCCATGGAATGGTATTCAGCTTCAGCTGAAGAGCGAGAGACGGTGTGTCATTTCTTTGACTTCTAGGACACAAGAGAAGTTCCAAGAAAAACACAAAAACCACTTATTGATTACCGTGAGTCTGGGCATGTAGTCCAATCTGAATCAGCAAAAGCCTTAAGTTCAATAGTGGAACTACTTGAGAAAAAAAAATACTTTGTCTTGGAGTACCCTTTATATATTGAAGAACATGAACAACAACGCTTAGATAAGATTCCCGTGGTGATTGTGGAAATTGGTTAAGGCGATTGACGACATAGAAAATATCAGGACGAGTGATGGTTAAGTACAAAAGTTTCTCGATCAAACATCTATATCTGGTGGGATCTTCAATCAACTTCCCATCATCTTGAGGTAACTTCAAATTTGCTTCCATTGGTATAGGAGCCGATTTAGAACCTATAGAACCAGTTTCAGAAAGTAGTTCCAAAGCATATTTTCGCTGACTAACAAAAATCCTAGATTGTGATTTAGCCACTTTAAGGCCTAAGAAATACTTAAGATCCCTCAAATCTTTGAGCTTGAACTGATCATGAAAAAACTTTTTCAAAATTTCAATTGCCTTCTAATCATTGCTAGCAACAATTATATCATCGACATACACCAATAGTGCCAAGAAGGTATTACTAGTGTGTTTGGTGAATAAAGAATGATCGCTGGCTAGTTGTGAAAAATCTTCCCGAAGTAAAACACCTAAAATTTTTGAAAACCATTGTCAAGAAGCTTGTTTAAGGCCATACAATTATTTATGCAATTTGCAAATGACATTAGATGGCAAAGTCTCCCCCTCTCGACAAACATAGCCAGGTGGAATAGTCATATAGACTTCCTTACCACCATGTAAAAATGCATTGTTAACATCCAACTAAGTTAAAGACCAACCAAAAATAGTAGCCAAAGAAAGCAAAACCTTGACAGTAACAAGTTTTGTGACAAGAGAAAAAGTGTCCAAAAAATTGATACCTTCTTGTTGTATGTACCCCTTAGCCACAAGATGAGTTTTGTGTCATTTAATGCTGCCATCAGCGTTAAACTTGAGCCTATACACCCATTTATATCCAACTGGATGTTTTCCAAGTGGGAGAGAAACAATAGATCAAGTGCCACTACTATCCAAAGCATTCAACTCAACATCCATGGCCTCTCACCATTCTGGACACTCAATAGCCTGGGAAAAGGTTTGAGGTTTGGTTGGGGTAAATATGGATAAGGTATAGACATGAAAGTGAGGGGACAACTTGGTGTAAGAAAGAACAAAAAATAACGGATGGGTAGTGCAGTGAGGTAATGAAATATGGGAATGAGTGGCTAAGGAACAATGATAATAAAAAAGATAGAATGGTGGTTTGGTTGTTCTTTAAGGCCATGAAAATATTGAATTTTGAGACACATGCACAGTTCGAGACATGGGCAGAATATCATGATTGGGATAGGATGGGGGGTGGAAGTGGAGAAGAGGTCATCGGCGTGTGTCGAGGAGTAGGGTCAGGAAAGTGAGTGGGAGTAGAGTTGTGGAACCACTAGGAATAACTCTATTATGAAAAATATCCAAAGATGGTGGAATAGAGTGGGATTTGGCAAAGGGAAAGATAAGCTCATGAAACACAACATTTTGAGAGATAAAAATTGTGTTAGAAGCTAAGTCAAGCAACTTATAATCCTTGTAACTAAAAGGATAGCCAAGAAAAACACGAGCTCTAGCACGGGGTGAGAACTTGGAATGATGTTGAGTGAGTGTGGAACTATAACAAAGATATCCAAAACTTCGGAGATGACTAGATAAAGGGGATGGATGATTTAATAGCTCGAAAAAAGTTTTGTTAGAGAGCAATGGTGAGGGTGTGTAGTTGATTAAGTAAATGGTCGTGAGAATATAATCCTCCCAATAACAAATAGGAACTTGTGATTGGAATAATAAGGCACGAGCAACATTGAGAATGTGTTGATGTTTACATTTGACAACAAAATTATGTTCAGGAGTTTCAACACAAGAAAAATAATGGATTATTTATTTGAATCGAAAAACAAATTGTGAAAGCAAGTTCGTGTGCATTGTCTGAGTGGATAGATTTGATTGAGACATGATATTGAGTCAAAATCAGTTTGTCAAATGCTAAAAGATAGTTTTGACCTCAGATTTGGCGTGTAACAAATATACCCAAATGGCCTTAGTGTAATCATCAATGATGGTGAGAAAAAAATGATGCCCCTAGATGGTTGGAACATAAAAAGCACCCCACATATCTATTATTAAATCAAAAGCATGGGGAGATAGATTGTTATGGGAAATGAATGATAAACGACATTGCTTGGCCAAAGGACATATGGAACAATGAGAAGAAGAATTAAAAAAAGAATTAGGAATTTTCAATTTATTATATAATACTTGAAGATTTATAAGAGATGGATGCCCTAATCAATTATGCCAAATAGCATGCTTCGACATTACAGATTTAGCTTGCAAAACAGAACAATTAGGTAAACTTGAAGTATTACAATCAAAAGTACCTAACTCTAAAAAGTAAAGATCTCTTGCATGCCTACCCTTCCCAATCGTCGAGTCCCAAATAGGGTCCTGTATACTATAAGAATCAAAAGAAAAATTTACTTAACAATGGAGAGATTGAGTAAGGGCACTTACGCTAAAAAGATTGAATTTGAAATTAGGCACAAATAATACATTTGTAAGAAGAATATGCTCAGACAATTGCACATATCCAATATAATGAATTTGAACACGGAGACCATTAGGAAGGTGGAGGTGAGTGTTGTAGGTGGAAAGGGAGGAACAAAATAGAATATCAAAAGAAACATGGTGGGTTGCACCTGTGTTAAGAACCTAATGACCATAATTTATATGGGAACTGAAAGAAAAAGAAGAGGGATGAAGAGTAACAACAAAATTTGAGGCCGATGGTGGAGAACTGAGCTGCTGAGGCGAAGAGATTTCAGGCACCGATTTGAGCTTCCCTTGATGAAGCTGAGCACTGAGAAAGGAGATAAGCTACTGGCACTGATCGGTGAAGAGAATAGCTTATGATGCTGGCGGTGAGAATGTCGATCGTGGTTCAATAGAGATCTGATTTACAAGGGCCTGTTTGGATTGAAGTAGGCTTAGATGTTGGGCTTTTCCGTTGGGCTTAAAACCAGATGGATACCCCTGAATTTTGTAGCCTCGATTTACTGTATGCCTAGATATCCTATAGTGAGTACAATAGGGTCAGGTTTTCCTTTGTCCAGGATAAGAACCAACAGCGGCGACAATGGAAGGCGGTGAAGGAAATGTGGAGCTGAAATCCAGAACATCTAAGAGAGAAGAAGGAGGATGGCTAATAGTTCATCACCCCTCTTGGATAAGAAGGTTAAAGACCTTTGAAATAGTAGGCAATAGGGGTAATCATGAGGATTTTCCCCCTCATTGTAGAGTATGAATCATTGAGACCTATGAGGAATTGCATCACACATTCTTGTTGTTGATAATCCATCCAGGTCTTCATACCTTTATAGCTGCAAGCAGGAACTGGCTGGAAATTGGTAAGTTCATCCAATAAAATCTTGAGTGGAGTATAATATGTGTTGATGTCAAGAGATCCTTGATTGAGTCCGTGGAGATGTTGTTTGATCTGAAATTTACGTGGGGCATTGCTCTAATGAAATCGAGCATGAAGATCAAGCCATACATATTTGGTACTCTCCAGGTAAAGCAAACTATCACCAATTTCTTTAGAGATGGCATTAAGAACCTAAGATGTAACCATATTGTTGCATCGTGACTAGGTGCTAGAATTGGGGTCATGAATAGGGGGTTCTGGAAGAGATCCATCCACAAATCCTACCTTACTTTTGGCGTTGAGAGCCATTAGCATAGATCTACTCCATGTATTGTAGTTACTGCTAGAAAGGGAATTTGTGACAAGAATGAGTCCAGGATGGTCACAACTATAGAGAAAATAAAGGTTTCTAGCATCATCCCTGGCGGTAGGACACACACAGAGGAGGATCAACAAGTGGGGTGAGAAGCTGAAACCGATTGGTGTTGTTGCTTTGCCCACCGCAAGCCATTTAGTCGGAAAGATGAGCAATAGAAAAATATTCATCTGATACCATATTGGAAGAGAGAAACTAGAAGAAGAATGGAAAGAAAAGTAACTTTCTCAATTATGCCACTCATGCCTCTTACTCTTATTTTTTTATTCAAATCCTAAATCCTCCTATTTTCTGCTTATGTGTATCCTTCTATGATTTAGGTCCCATGCATTACAGTTCATTTACTGAGAGTTTGTATTTTTATAGTTGAGGTGGTTGCGATACGTTGAAGTATATATGTTTTAAGAATTTTAGTAGTGTCTTGACACTAAGATTTTATTTCCAGTTGTTGGAATATTTAATATATCTTTTGTTGTTGCATTTCTGTAATGCCAATGTTGGCGAGTCATTTTTATTTCATTTCTTAGATGGTTGTCTTGCAAAGGGTGTAATCCCTCATATTTCTGTAATTTACAAAAAGTATAATGAAAAATTCTTATGGCGTTCCTCCATAAAAATCTCCTTGATAGCGGGTGTAGTGGTGTATCTCTTAAAAGGCTCTAAGCCTAGTGACCTGGCTTCACCTAAAAAGGGAAAGATAACATAAACACCTGGGAAATTAAAAACCTAGGGTCAGGATAACACAATTAGCTCTAGGAAAACAACAAATGAGACAGTTCCACATAGTGGCATGTCTATTAACCCGACTTCACCTGAAAAAAAAAGGAAGGTAATATAAAACACTTGGGTTGAAATTAAAGACCTAGGGCTGGGAAACACGTTAGTCAAAGAGGGAAATAGAAGAAAAAGATAAGCCAACAAAAATGCAATAACATTTCATTTTAGTTCGAGGGAGGAAAAAGGATCCATGTATGATAGGTGTAAATTAGCTATCTATTTCTAAACCGAACGTGTTAGTTTTCAAGTATATTTAGTATGTTTTATTATGTTTTAATTCGTTTATATTCTTTTTGCAATAAAACAGGTATTTGGGGTGAAAATGGACTAAAACGGTCCTTATGTAGTCAAATCGAATCAAGAACGGTGGGAAAACAAGTAAGGAGACAATATTCTGAAAGAAGTCCACTGCCGCGGCGTCCAGACCACTGCCGCGGCGGTGAGAATGCAGAGAAGGGCTATATGAGCCCAGCATCCCACCGCCGTAGTGGAATTTCACCGTCGCGGCGGTAAAAGATCAGAGAGTTGAAGACTATTCCACCGCCTAGGCGGTGAAATGACAGAATGCTTTCCAATTTCACCGCCTCCTCCACCATTGCGGCGATATCTGAACCGACATACTCACTACCGCAACGGTGAATCCCACCATTGCGGCGGTCCTTCTACGGACAGTTTAAGATATTTAGGATATTTTGGGATATTTTGGAGCCTATATATATCCTCACTTATCCTCCAAACAAAGGGTTAGACGTTTTGGGAAGTCTTGAGAGCTCCGAGGCCATTCGACCAAGGGAAGATCACGTTGCGAAGAAGGAGGAAACGTTCTCGGAAAGGTTTTAGCGTCGGATCTTCGGATAAACGGCTAGTTTTCTCATTTCTCTCTTTCTCTCTTAGGTTTGGTTGAATGTTTGTATATGTTTAGCTCATTTCTAGTTGTATATAGAGCAACGGCCATGTTTAGCTAAACATATATTGTCTAGGGCTTTATTGAATTCATGAAAACGTTGTTTATATAAAAACGATATTTTGTTAGTGGTTGTTCATGTTTATCTCATTGTGTTTTCCATGTTGTATTGTTTATTATACTTGTTACGATATACCGAGAATACGGGGTTCGACACTCGGGAGAGTTAACCTCAGATTCTGATTAGGTAAACACAACGCGATGATCCAATAACTCGGGAGGGAGTTGAAGAGTGTGCAATCAATGATGTTGGTTCACGACTCATATGACTATGTGTTCGAAAAGACGTTCGAGGGGGACCTCAGCATCAATGCGAAGTCTTATATTCGTTCGCTTTACACTCGGAAGAAAGAGTGAGCGAGTTATAGATATAGAGATTGTCGGATAGGATAAACACCGTTATAGCTAACTAAACAAAGTCAAATATGTATCACATGAAAGAAATCAATACCTAGGTAATCAATATAGTTAGAACTAACCCTATAGTTTTCATTTATCTTAGTTGTAATTAAAATACAAATAATTCTTGAAAAGCCGAGATAATATAAGACTATGAAAATCACGGTATTCAATTAAGTTACATGTCCCCAGTGGAACGATATTCGATCTCACGATACCTATACTAAAACTTGACCTTGTGCGCTTGCGAGTGAAGTCAAATGGACTGTCACATAGCCGGAGCAAGCCACCTTCCCAGCCAAATACCTCAGTCCGATTCTAAAGATTTGGCACTATTTTATCTGTGGGAATCTCCTTCCAACCTCTCATCGTTCAGATATTTCGTTGGAGAGGGCTATGACGCTCTATGCAATCCAGACTGGGAACTCGATCAACGTAGGACTTTTGATTTATTCGTCGATTCTCCATGTCGTCAGAACGACGAAGGTCGGTCTTCTATTCCCCTCTTTCTTGACTGAACGTTTCTGTCAAGCCGGTGTCGTAATCAGTGAGGATAATCTGTTGGCCTCTCATTCTCAACTTGATTATGCATCGATAAAAAGAATGTGGAAAGAGAGAGCACCAGGGCAGGCCGAAGATAGAGGGAAAGCACAAGAAGCACATGTAGGGGTTGAGTTAGGGCCTTCTGAGGCCCCGATTCCCCATGCACCCAGACAAGCCCCGAGTGATATGGAGCATATTTCTAAAGACATCCAGAATATTCAGCTTGATAACCGTGTTCTACGACAAACGCAGTATAATACGGATCTCCAGATTACCGTGCTTGGGGCTTATATGGATCAATGCATGCAGTATCATGGTCAAGTGCACCGGTTTATGTGCGAGCGTTTTGGCTATGACGTGAGTACTTTTCCGCAGAGGCCGCACATGTCGCCCAACCTTTCGCAACCACCACAATTCCCTTTTACACAAGGGAGTGGTGGCGATGATGTTCCCCCAGAAGGACAGTAGGAGGTGAGACTTCTACGTCTCGTCTCCTAGGTATGTGTTCCAACCCAATATTTCTCGCTACATGCTATATATTGTAATTGGGTTCGCTGCTCAGACAGTGGGGACACTGCCTCGTTTAAGTTTGGGGGCGGGGGGGTGTTATGGTGTTTTTCCATGGTGTTCATCCATTTTTTTTTTTATTTTTTTATTTTTATTTTTTTATTTTTTTGTAGAAAGGATGAACCAAAATTTGACCAAAATTTTTTGATGTATTAATTTTGTTTTTGATGTATTATTTTTGGATATTTATGTATGCGTAGTTACGCTTTGTAGACGTTCTAATTTATAATGTAGATGTTAATTTCTAGTTAAGTGGTATTTTAATTTGCGTTTATGCATGTGTAATGTTTAGTTAGAGTATGTATGCTAGTTTTTAGATTTAGAGTAGATATGTTAATGAATGTTGTTGTATGAGCATGCCAAATTTTCAAGTTCATCTGAGCCATGTTCCGATGATGAAAATTATCCTCCAATTTTATATCGAGGTCGAGGGTAATGCCATTCACGTGTGTTTTGTGTGCTTAGCATGTTGATTAGGTAAAAATTATTTTGATCTTAAAATCGCACGATTGCATAGACTAATTGTATAATTATTTGAACGATTTGACGACGATTATTCACTAATAAGTTCATGACAGAAATGTGGAATCTAGAACTTGATTGGGGGAGGCTTGAGGCGAAATTATAGGTGAGGTGATTCTGGAGGCATGATTTAGGTCTTCAATTTTATCGCTTGAACCTTTTTCAAACTAACCTGAAAAATTTATTCCCTCGTTCCCCTGTCGAAACCCATAAACTTTTCATTGTTGAACACATATCTATTCTTTAGCCAATTAAATCTTTCCAAATCATTGTCGCTAAGCCTAAAAGTCAAAATTGAGTGAAATCAAGTAGCATTAGTTTATGCTAACTTGAAGTGAGCAGACGAGGTTTCTGACGAAAGTTTATTGGTTCAGTATAAACATATTCACTTGTCAAACTTTTAGTTCATTTTGCACGCCTCTAAAATTGTAAAATTTTGAATAAGTTTGGGGGTGTGCCTGAAAAAAACAAAAAAAAAAAAAAAAAAAAAGCCAAACAAACAAACTATTTGAATATAGTTTTTAATTCCGTTTGTTGTGACAAGTGAATATAAAGTTCTTCAATTCTCATTCAGGGTTTGTTCTTTAAACGTGTGGGGTAATGAGAGAGTGATATGGCGACAAGCGTTTGTTCCTCGGGTATCGTTCATTCTATAACGATTTTCTGTTTTCTATTCCTACGATACCCTTGGTCGTTCTGCAAAGCCAAACCAAGCTCTATTGATCTCTGTGAATTTCTGAACCTACATTAGTGGATAGTCGAGCTCGGTCAAGCATATAGTTTTCCTAATCCTTATCGGTTTAAGTTATGAACTTAGTTATTGAATAATTCAATCTGGTGTTTGGATAGTTATATATTTGATGTCTCACACACATACTTGATATGGATCTAGAATGGTTTCTACTGATATTGAGTGTCGAAATTCTAGAACACCACATGGTGCGTGTTACTCCTGAACTTGGCAAATTTAGGGATTGTTGAGGGAAAAATGTGTTGGTTGATAAAAGAATGTAAAACTCCCATAGTGTTATGTTTAGGTTGTTTGTGTTGGTCATTTCATTGTGTTTTTTATTTTAGTGTGAGTGTTTTGCTTGGGACTAGCAAAATTCTAAATTTGAGGGGTATTTGATAGGTGTAAATTATCTATCTATTTCCAAACCGAACTTGTTAGTTTTCGAGTATGTTTAGTACGTTTTATTACGTTTTAATTTGTTTATATTCTTTTTGCCATAAAACAGGTATTTGGGGTGAAAAGGGACTAAAACGGTCCTTATGAGGTCAAATCGAATCAAGAACAGTAGGAAAACAAGCAAGGCGACAATATTTTGAAAGAAGCCTACCGCCGTGGTGTCCAGACCACCACCGTGGCGGTGAGAATGCAGAGAAGGGCTATATAAGCCCAGTGTCCCACCGCTGTAGCGGAATTCCACTGCCGCGGCGGTAAAAGATCAGAGAGTTGAAGACTGTTCCACCGCCTAGGTGGTGAAACGGTAGAATGTTTTTCAATTTCAACACCTCCTCCACTGCTACGAAAATCTCTGAGGCGATATACTCACTGCCGTGGCGGTGAATCCCACTATTGCGGCGGTCCCTCTGCGGACAATTTAAGATATTTAGGATATTTTGGGATATTTTGGAGCCTATATATATCCTCCATTCTCCTCCAAACAAAGGGTTAGATGTTTTGGGAAGTCTTGAGAGCTCTGAGGCCATTCGACCAAGGGAAGATCATGTTGTGAAGAAGGAGGAAACGTTCTCGGAAAGGTTTTAGCGTTGGATCTTCGGATAAACGGCTAGTTTCCTCGTTTCTCTCTGTCTCTCTTAGGTTTGGTTGCATGTTTGTACATGTTTAGCTCGTTTCTAGTTGTATATAGGGCCACGGCCATGTTTAGCTAAATATATATTGTCTAGGGATTGATTAAATTCATGAAAACGTTGTTTATATAAAAGCAATGTTTTGTTAGTGGTTGTTCATGTTTATCTCATTGTGTTTGCCGTGTTGTATTGTTTATTATGCTTGTTACGATATACCAAGAATACGGGATCTGACACTCGGAAGAGATAACCCTGGATTCGGACTAGGGTAAACACAACGCGACGATCCAATAACCCGGGAGGGAGTTGGAGAGTGTGCAATCAATGACGTTGGTTCACGACTCATGTGACTATGTGTTTGAAAAGATGTTCGAGGGAGACCTTGGCGTCAACGCGAAGTCATATATTCGTTTGCTTTACACTTAGAAGAGGGAGTGAACGAGTTATAGATACAGAGATTATCAGATAGGATGAACGCCATTAATAAAAATAGATTGAAACGAACACGTTTAAGTGAACGATATTGATCCCTAGGCAATAATTCCCATAAACGTCCTACCAATATATTAGTATAATTAGATAAATTAGTATTGTAGTATTAGTATTTATTAATTAAACACTATTTTATTGCCTAGATAAAGTCGAGTTATGATAATCGCGATACTCGACGATATTCTCAACCAATCCCATTGAACACGATACCCCTAGTCTCCCAACCTATACTAAAACTTGACCTGGACGCTTGTGGTGAAAGTGGCGACGCTTAATTGCAGCCACCAATGTACAACTAAAAAACCTTCTTAAAAAAATATATATCTTCTTCTTCTTCTTCTTTCTTCTTCACCAGAATTGCCAATACTCACTAGCGTCTACCTCGCCTTCTTTCACCTGCCGCAACCCTGCTCGCCTAAGACATTGTGGGTGGTGTCTGACAGGAATCCCTTGGGTTATCCCATAATAGATTAGGAGGACAACGAATTAGGATGTTGGATAGGTGATCGTTCTTGATTTTATACGAAAATTCCACATTTAAATAATAATTTTATTAGTCTTTTTATTAATTTTAATTATTAATAATATGATTTAATGTTTTATTGCAGAAATAAAGTCCGAGCAATAAAAATGATGTGTTGGAGGACAAATAAAAGGCACAATCGAAAAATAAAATAAATTTATGATCCAAAGCAGAGTCGGATCGTGGGCACGACCCATCAGATCACACCCACAACATGGGTTAGTAGGACCGTTACAAATTTAGCAACAAGATTAGGGTGCAATTAATATTATTTCTTTATTCGACATTTGTTATTATGGCAATGAAATTGCATTAAAGGCAATTGATTGTCATTGATGTCTAAAAGACAAAATTCGGCAGAAGGAAGAGAGGCCATTTTGGGAATATATATGCTGGCATTTCTTCGGACATTTTTATCATTATTATTATTTTTCTCTTTCAGTTTTTGTTCGGCCAAATTGTTTGGGGATTTCTTCAATGATTCATGTTGAATATGATTTGGGAAGAACAACCCTCTATGGAAGGTTGTTAGGCTGTATTTGTTTAGATTTTCGTAATGTAGTTTTTATTTCTGGTTATATTTTATCAGTGTATAAGGTTGTATAACATGGGTTTAATGTTCTTACATTGTTTATGAAATCAATTATTATTTTTATCATTTTATGAATGTTAAAAATAATTTATTGATACTTTTTGATTAGATCTAATATCTGTGGTTTATATCTAACCGTTATACAATCTGTATTAATTGGAATCGATACGATTTAATAGAATGCATTATACTTATAGATTGATTCACCATAGATTTGTAGGATTCGAATCTCGAAGATAGTCCATACTGATTAAACGGTCGATTAATCGATGTATTTGATAGGATAAATTATGCTTAGGGATTGGTTCATTGTAGATTAGAAATCGAATCCTTAAGATAGTTCATGCCAATTAAATAGTCAAATTCCATTGTAATTTTTCTTGTAGTTAAATTACTTCATTAGACATAAAATCAAAATAGATAAAGAATTAAAACACATTAGGATAATCGAAAGACAAATGCATGCCCTCAGCCCGGTTATTTATCATTTAGTATTTTTAATTAATTAAATTTTTCTATTTTTAGAATAAAAATAAAAATAAAAATCAATATCTATTACATTCAACCGAAAAATAAGAAAATAATTAATAATTATAATCAAATCCCTGTGATTAGACACCTATACTTAAGTATTATACTACGATATATTTTGGGCTTAAATTGAGTATTAAATTTGAGTGATCAAATTTTGATGCTATTGCCGGGGTTTGACAATGTTAATTATTATTTTTTGGTTATTTTTCCTCCATTTGTGTAAATCCATATTTTATTTTATTTTCATTGTTACCATGCAACCACTATCTTATCACTACAGATTGGAATCTTGTAACCTTATTCTTGAATTCAATTGTCATAGTTGTCTTTGGAAACCAGGGTATACGTTCTAATTTGTAACTCTAGTTCATTTTTTTTTAGCTACTAGTGTATTATCTCCTCTAAAAAAATAATAAAATAAATGAAAAAGATAAATATAAAATTCTTATTTTTTTGGGACTATGGTAGATGGATAATACCCTTGAGAGATTAGTCACTTCAATTGTGGAACTCATTTCGTACAATCTCTCAAGACCTCAACCTAACTTATATTTGTGTACTGTATACCAAAATCCAAATCAGCTCACTAATCAATGTCCCTAAAATTTCATAAATCTCACATGTTCCTATAACAATGTTTACCCCGATCCACATTATCCGCCGCCCAAGTATAATCAATATTCAAACAATTATGCGTGAGAGCAACATTATTATAGCGAACCTTCAGGGTTCGTACTTATACGATCAAACCTTTTATCAACCACAAGCATAATTGTTTAATCAATATACTCAACCTGCTAGGAACTCGTAGATGGATAAGTTGATATCTACAATAAAAAATCAATCCCAAGATATAACGAGGCCACAAACCCAAATCGGGTAACTCAAAAATCAATCCCAAGTGATAACTAGGCTAGAAACCCAAATTGGGCAACTCGCAAAAGCATTGAATGAGGAGAATGAGGGGGCACTTTCTAGCCAACCAATGCCTAATCCTATGGGTTAATAATTTATTAAGGAAACAAGCGAGCCTAATGGGCGCGTTTAATCGAACACGACCCTTAGGAGTGGGAGAGAGGTTGACGATAGGGTGAGTATTGAGGATAGTGGTCTAAAGTACGAGAGTGAAGATGAGCAGATGAATGTAAGAGTTGATGATACATACATGGAATAAGTCATGGTAGAAAATCATGAGGAAGATAAGATCAAACCCTTAGAGATAGACACATCCATTACACCCAAGAAACCGCATGCCGAAATAAAAAAAAAAACTTAACTGATGTGGTAGACCGACTGCAAACTCTAATTGAGGTTAAATCTTGTTAATTGGAGTGAGTTGATGATAATCATTTATTATTGGAAGTCTTATTGATGGGACAATAAAAAGTACCTCGAAAACAAAAATTGGGATCCAGTCTTAGAAAAATATTTATGGGCTTTAGCACTATTTACGGGTCACCTATGGTAGATTGGAGGGTGATCGAGCAAAAGGTAAGAAAATGGTTATTTCATTACAGATATACTCTCTCACGTTTGACTGAAGACATAAACTTAGCATTAAGTGGGAGGCAACCTACTGAAATAACAAAAAATAAAAATAAAAATATAAAATTAAAAATAAATAAATACAATTTTTTTATTGATAATAAACAAAAAACAAAAAATATATATATAAAAAAATTTACTTATAATAAATAAATAAATAAATAAACAAATCAATAAAAATTTACTATGAA
Source organism: Eucommia ulmoides (assembly GCA_016647705.1). NCBI lineage: Eukaryota > Viridiplantae > Streptophyta > Magnoliopsida > Garryales > Eucommiaceae > Eucommia > Eucommia ulmoides. The sequence goes on along the minus strand of CM028330.1, from coordinate 22,934,943 downwards.
ACTAAAGGACATTCATATATAATGTCTAATCTTGTACCTTTTGTTTCTATATGTGCAATTCACAAGTTTGGAAGCATTTCAAGAAATTTGCACAACAAGAAGTCCAAACCGCTCCCAACATTAGGTTATCCCATGTTTTTACTCAAAGTTTTATTGTTCTTTACATTGAGGACAATGTTAGAACTAAGTGTGGGGGAGGGTTACCTTATGTTGGTGATAAAAAAATAATAAAATAAAAAAATAAAAATAATAAATGAAAAAAATACACATTACGTTCTAGAATATTTTCTTTAGTGGACGCATGTTAATCAATAAGGGCAAAATTGTAATATTATGAAAGTCACACTTAAATTAGTTTCAAGTTGCATTATTATTCATACACCCTAATTTTATGTTTGGTAATCTTAACTCATATTAGCGAATTGTTAAATAGCAACTAAAAATATGAATTTGTGTTCTTCTCTCTAATAATAATAATAAGAAAAAAAAAATTGGGAAAAAAATATGAATTGATCGGTTAATCCTGAAACCTTGGATGTTTAAGTAATTAAGCCTTTTAGGGTGTCTTAACACCTAATGACCCAAGCCAATTGGATTGAGATTATTGGCTCAACCCTCGTTACATGGACATCCTAGAAAGTCCAATGGGACTAACATTACACATATAAATTAATAATAATAATAAAGAAAAAAGGAAAAGAAAAGAAAAGCATTCATAATAATAATAATAATAAAATGGAGAGAAGAATTAAGTCCTTTTGAGGTTGAAATTCATCAAGTTGCTAATATTGAGTGTTGAGATGACTTATACTTGAAATTGAGTTGTTTGTTGAGAGGACTTATACTTGAAATTGAGTTGTTTGAACAAAGTAAAACGTGGAATAAAATTATGTGTTTTTTGATAGAAATAATAGCTATATCATTTGATAAGCATGTATTCCACTAATAAAAATATTTTCGAATGTCACCTATTGTGCTTAATAGATTATTATAAGAGGTATAAATATTTGTAGGTATCATCACTGTAAACTTTCACGAAACTAAAACTCGTTTACTAGGGATCGCTTAGGGGTTTAAAGACTTATTACATGCGCTAAATGCAATTGTATTCTCTACGAAAGTGACATTTTCATTTTTTTAGATTTTTATTTTGCTCGAGGACTAGCAAAATGTAAGTGTGAGGGTGTGATCGTTCTCGATTTTATATCAATATTCCATATTTTAATTATAATTTTATTAGTCTTTTTATTAATTTTAATTAGTAATAATACGATTTAATGTTTTATTGCAGAAATAAAGTCCGAGCTATACAAATGATGAGTTGGAGGACAAAAAAAAAGGCAAAATCGAAATAAAAGAACCACGATCCAGAGTAGAGTCAGATCGCGGGACTTGAGTTAGTAGAACCGTTACAAATTTGGCAATAAATTAATTAAAACACTTTTTATTGTTTACGACAATGTAGAGCGATCAACATTGGGGAGCAATCACTATTATTTCTTTATTGTGCATTTGTTATTATGGCAATGCAATTGCATTACAGGCAATTGATTGTCATTGATGTCTAAAAGACAAAATTCGGCAGAAGGAAGATAGGCCATTTTGGGAATATATATGCTTATTGGTCATTCGGCAGGGGGAGTTTTCCAGTGGCAATTTTTTTTTTGGCAAAAATTGGTTGGGGATTTCTTCAATGATTCATGTTGAATATCGTTTGGGAAGAACAACCCTCCATAAAAGGTTACGGCTCAAAATCAATAAAAGGTTAAGGCTTAAAATCGAGTTAGAATGTACTTGTTTAGATTTTCATAATTAAGTTTTTATTTCTTGTTATATTTTATTAGTGTATAAGATTGTGTAACATGGGTTTAATGTTCTTATATTGTTTATGAAATCAATTATTGTTTGTATCATTTTATGAATGTTAGAAATAATTTATTGATACTTTTCGGTTAGATATAATATTTGTGGTTTAGATCTAACCGTTATACAATCCGTATTAATTGAAATCGATACGGTTTAATAACATAGATTATATTTAGCGATTGATTCACCATAGATTAGTAGGAATCGAATCCCAAAGATAGTCCATACTTATTAAACGGTCGATTAATCGACGTATTTGATAGGATGAATTATGCTTAGGGATTGGTTCACTGTAGATTAGGAATCGAATCTTTAAGATAGTTCATGCCAATTAAATAGGCAACTTCCGTTTTAATTTTTGATGTAGTTAAATTACTTAATTATACATAGAATCAAAATAAATAAAGAATTAAAACACATTAAGATAATCGAAAGACAAATGCATTCTCTCAACCCGGTTATTTATCATTTAGTATTTTTAATTAATTAAATTTCTATTTGTAGAATTAAGAATCCAAAAAACCATTTTTTTTTACATTCAATCGAAAAATAAGAAAATAATTAATAATTACAATCCAATCCATGTGGTTCGACATCCGTACTTAAGCATTATACTACGATATATTTTGAGCTTAAATTGGGTTTGAAATTTGAGCGATCAATAGGTTTGATCCAAAGGTTTCGAAGGGGAAGGAGGGAGAGACACCGACATTTAGCATGGTGCCCCCAAGATAGTTGGACGAGTCTAGCAATAGGCGATGGAGGACTCTCCAAATCTGATCCCCACATTTTCTGACCCTCCCTTTTAGGGCCAACTGCTCGCCACCAGCCTCCGATATAACTTAAGAAGTCTCTTGTGCTCCCAAAGAAGGATCTCGCGTTGGTACATAACCCTCCATTTTAAGTTCTTTGCCATCTCGACGGTGGTAAGGTCTAGTTGGGAAATAACTCGGTCGAAGTCTTCAGCTAAATCAATGGTCTTTGATTCACCGAAGAAGTTCACATGAGATAAACCTTCGCTTGCATTCTTCTTTCAATTGAGTGGAAGAGGAAAGAAGCAACCAATGTTAGGTAAGAGGAAAACATCTACTAAACCTCTCTATTTATAAGAGTACTGACATACCCGGGATTTTGATAGCGGAAGAAATAGAGAATCGGGAAGAAGATGAAAACAAATTTCATTCATTTCTCTTTAAGTCGTTTAAATCTATTCATTTTGAAAAATGGTTTTTTAAGAGCTTTTCTAAGCGTCAGTTTTGAAAAACTTCTTGGGCTAAGATTTTTATATTAAAAACAGAGTTGCCACCTAGGATGGGGTTAAATGGGGTACTGGATCATTGAGATTTTAGAAATTCATTTGTCATTTTTAAATGGCTCGTGTTTTGACTCATAAAGGTCTATGTACCAGAGTGTCAAACTTGGATTTCTCAATATATCTTAACAAGCATATAACCTGATAAAACGGTAAACACAATCGAATAACGAAGAATAACCGTTAAAGAAACACAATTCAAACAAACAACATTTCATTTAAATTATATTAATCCCTAGACAATCCCTGTTTTGTTAATGGCCATAACCATATATACAATGAAAAATGAGCTAAACATGCTCAACAAACTACCAAAGTTAAAAATTGAAAGAAAGAAACGAAAGACTTAGCCGTTGTCCAAAGATTTAGCTCTAAAACCGTTCAACGATCGCTTCTCCTTCTTTGTGTTGTGTTCTTCTTCTTCGGGTTGTGAGCTCTCCCTCAAAAACCTCTAAAAAACTATCCTCCCTAAGTGTATGGAGGGTTCTATGCTCGAAAATTAGGAAGAGGAAGAAGATAAAAGGAAAAATATCTCAAAAAATATCTAAAATAACACTTTACAACTGCAGGGGTCACCGTTGCAGCGGTAGATATGTCGGCAGTGTCACCACTGCGGTGGTGGAAGCAGCGGTGGAAGTAGAGAGTTTCTGTTGTTTTACCGCTGCGGCGGTGGATTTACACAGAGTTTAGACCTTTCTCTATATTTTGACTGCCGCGGAGGTAGGCTACAGGTTCTAAAATTTAGCCTCTTTACTCTTTTTCTACCGTTCTTCCATCGCTCTTGATCCGACTTGATTGATATTCCATCTTTTTAGCTCATTTTCACCCCAAACACCTGTATAATACAAAAACACATAAAAACATATTAAAACGTAATAAAACGTAATAAACATACTAAAAAACTAACAGGTTCGGTTTGAAAATAGATAGGTAAATTACACCTATCAAATAGAGAGACATGTTTATACACTACTCTATACTGCTTTATTTTTTTTATTTTTTTTTAACATGGAACTATATACTAGGAATCTCTAGGACTAATAAGACTTGGAGATAGCCAACCTAGGAATTTCTACTTTCCTCTCATGATTACGTTCAAAGTCAAGACCCTGTTTAAATGATAACGGACCTATCATAAAGAGAAAATATAGAAAAACCTACATTGTTTATACCATGACTTATTGGGCTAAGAGATGTCATTTTCATCAGATCTAAGACAAGACTAATGTTATATATATCTTCCTCAATAAAAAATTTCTTAAGAAGCGTGCTCAATGTCAATCTTTCAAAGATTCACACAAACATGATGTATTCATAAATAACATAAGCTGATTGCTAAGACTAAAATATTTTCTCTGCTTAATGTAACTTTTGAAAACATCTAAGGTTCTTCTATCAGACTGGCAAAATAAACTCGATCTTAAAGAAATAGAATTTGGTACGAATCCAAAACTTTTACCCAGTTTAAGCTTAATAATGATAGAAAGCGAAAGAAAAGATTCCCATTTAGTCCTAAGAAGGAACATCATTGAGATTGAAATTTAAAGTACTTTCCACAAGCTGGAATAGTTGTGTCATAATTCAAAATGATCGTAACTTTGAAAGTTTAGGCCAAGCGAAGACTTAAAATTACCTAATCATGCATAATTAAGTCTAACCCAATTCATTCAATTCATCAAAGATCAATCGAAGTCTATATTTTAAACATATCCTAAAGCTGCATGTTGGAGCTACATCACCTTAGGGTTGTACATAGTGTTGTATTACATGTTCAGTGACACCAAATAGCAAGTGCTTTAGATCAAGAATTTATAAAGAATCACTCGTAGAAATATTAGCAAAAATATCACTCTTATAATAGCTCAAACTAATGTTCTTGATCATTAATTCAATTCCCGCAGGTCTCTATTAATAGACCAATAATCAGCCCTCCAACAGCTAGTTTTTCAAAGATGTTGCATTAGATGATATTCTAAGACTCTATATATCATAACCTTTCATTATCGGTATATTCCACTTAAAAATACTCTTTAAAATTCTCATTGAAGTCCATAAGACTATTCTCAATTTAAAATCACAAGAATATAAAGTATTAAATTATTTAAATTAAGAGAATATCAAAATATATAGACTATATCAATAGGGATTACTAAATAGGTTGTTCATGTTGGAAATACATTCAAATCCTCCAAATCCCTCTCTTTGAATCATAAAAAATGGATATTTTTTTTTACCAAGAGACTAAATCAACCGATTTCCTAACTGATGCAGTCGGTTGACTAACCCATTCCAAGGCACAATTAGCCGTTAACCTTATACACATTTGGTTGACCGACCTTGCCTAGTCGGTTGACCGAATTGATTAGTTTCCTCCCTAATTCCTTCAATTTAGACACTGTTTCATTCGGTTGATTGATCATTCTCATTCGGTTAATCGATTAGATCTTTGTACTCGCTTGCTTACCCATTTAAGCTATTGTTTCATACAGTTGATTGATTATTTTTCTCGGTTGACCGATTAGATCAGCATGACTTTATTTAGACTCCCAAAACTCATTATTTTAATTAGTCAATCGATTCCTTTTCTTAGTTGACCGAATTGACCCAAAAAACACTTGATAAAAATATTAGTTCCACAAAAAACATTAATACTTACTTGTTTAACAAAACCTTAGGTTCAACAACAATAGATGAATCAAAGCGTAGCCTTGCTAAACTAGAATATGAAATTGACCATGAAAAGTTAAATACTAGAGACAAATTCGAATTGACCAAAAGATTGGTCAAAATTTGAGTCACTACCATAAGTCAAGAAATGCCTAGTTGGGAGGAGGATACACTTGCGATCCAGCCACCCATGACAGCGGGCTCTGAACCTAAGGAAAACTCAATCCAATGAGAAATTTCCAAAATATGGAAGCAGATAGACTACATAGACCAAGCAATCAAAGAGATCAAATAATCCATACCAACCTGTCGGCCATACATTATGTGCACTACCCCAAAAGAATAAAATTTGCTTACGACCTCAGTAACTGGGACCTTTGAAAGACAACCTTTTGTTTCTTCCCTATATTCTCTTTTTCTAAGTAGCCCTCCTAAAACCTACAAACAACCTCAAAATTCAATCTAACTACCTCATCAAGTATTAAAGCCTACCCAAGCATCCCAAAAGTGGAAGCGATTTACCCCCACTTCCTGTTTTACTTTCCAAAATCTTTCACAAATGCCTAAAACAAGAGTTACTAACACCAATTCCCTCTCAACATGAAAACCCCCAAACTCTAAGGTTTGACTCTCATAGTTCTATCTATACCACTTTAGAGGAGTTGGCCATCATACCGACCAATGCTACCACATCAGGCACCGAGTCGAAGACCTCATCAAGGTAGAAATCATAAACATCTTAGTGAAAAGTTTAACCATCGAGGGGAATTGAAAAAAGAAAAGAAAAAGGGGAAGCAATGTCCATATTTTCCTTTGATTTCTTAAGTACCTTTCAATGAATTAAGTAGTATCTTGCGTGACTATTTACTAGATCTTTGTTTCAAGAAATATATGCTTATTTTATCTAAAGTAAACTCAACCCTTCACAATCTAGCTTTCAAGTAATTAATTTGTTGGTCGAAATTTGCACATCATGAACGATAAAAAATGTGATAATATGATTTCAATATTAAATTGGACTATCATCCAAAGAAAATGTTAAAAAAATGACTTGTTTTAACTAAACAATAGTGAGATATTGACAAAAAAATGAGAAAGTTAGAGTAAAAACCAACAACCCTGATGTAGATATATCGTCCAACCTGAGAGCTGTGAAAAAATGAAGAATCAATGAAAAGACTTATAGGTGATATTAAGAAGAATTCTAGACGTTAGCTGACATAATATATTAAGAAGCCCTGAAGGAAAAAAGTAACCTCGAAGCCTAGCATCGCCCTATGAAAAATCCTTAAATAAGGGGGGGGGGGGAGATGGAGAGGTTACCATAGAATGATCTCAAGGGAAAATCAAGCAGCCACGGTTATGTTTTGGAAACTGAAGAATCACCAAAAGTTCATGTGAATTACGAAACCTAGACTTAGTCGAAGTTCCAAAAAAGGAGTAAGGCAAGTAGATGAAAAAGTGTCTTTGTGACCTAGTTGACCTAAGAAAGAAGAAAAGTTAATTGAAAGTAAGAAATCAAGAAAGAAGTTAGCATTGAAGAATCAAGCATAGACAGGGAGAAAGTAACCTAAGATCCCGAGATTGACTCAATTTATTTTCACCATTTGTTATGTAATATCCATTAAGTATGTGTTGAGTGAAGAAAAAAAAAAAAACGAAAAGAGACTGGTCTCATAAAAGTTTCTAAACGCTGAGTGGTCACATGAAGACTTTAGTTAATCAAACATTCTTCTTAGTCCGAGTGATTAAGTTGTAGGGGTATCTTAACACCTAGTGATTTGTGCCAACTGGATCGAGATCACTACCCAAAGTTCACTACATGGACTATTTAGAAAGGCATAAGATGCTAAATGCCCGAGTAAAAAATATATAAAAACAAATTCCCTCAATACTTTTTGGATAATCTTCCATTTAATTAGTCACCCCGGCTATCATATGGTTTTTCTACTCCTTTGTTTTTTTCCTCTGAGTCATCTCGGGTATGCTCGCTCAGGATTGCCTTCGATGCCAAGATAGGAAAATGTAAATCAGAATATCTCAAGAATCCCGGGAAACATACAGGGTATAGGAAATCTTAACAATCGCAGAAAAGATCAATAATTAGAGTTTGATGGAAGTGAACTAGATAACCTCTCTAAACAAATAACTACGGATATTTGGTCTAAATTAATGTTGAAATCATATTTATCATAATCTCAATTAATTCGATGTAAAAATCACGACAACCAGAAAGATGATTGAATGTTTGAATATGATTATTTGAGGATATTCTAGCCAAAATAATCTTGAATGAAAATGAAAAAATAAATATACATAGAATGTGTAAGTCTGATACGTTAAATCATTGGAAATGAACTTAAGACAGTAGAGGAAAAGAAATAGATGAATCCTAAAGTCATCATGAGAAGTAGTGAAAGGCCTGAATTTAGTTATTAAATCCTCATCCTTAGACATATTTCTCTATTCCGAAGTACCATGAGCTTAACTACGAAGTGACCCTTCATCATTTCTAGCCAGACCATTCCATCCTGTATCAAAGTGCACATAACATTCCCAAAGGGCAATTTTGATCCAGATATAAACTTCAATTGCGGTAAAATCAAAGCAAAGAAGATGAAAGTCTCTCAAAAGCACCAAATCAATCTTCCATATAAGAGACAATACAGAAGCATTTAAGGGTAAACTCTGAAAACTCAGTGCTGATACCTTCAAGGAAGCAATCTTTTTCAAATCCGAACGATGATATTCCATTACAGCCCCTCCCGGGGGGGAGGGGAGGGGGAGGCCGGGGGAAGGTTGTAATCCCCACTTAGAAAAACATGTCCTCGGGAAACTTTAGGGCGTAGCTCCCTTTCTCCTGCCTCAAATTCCCAGTCACCAGAGAGGATGATAGTGTCCTAGACTACCCTTTGTTAATAAAAGTCAGTTTCTTGACCAGCTGGAGGCTATTGTTGTTACGGAGTTGAAAGTAGTAACACCTTAACATTGGTATATCAAGTAGTTTGTATTGGCTACACACCTCGTGACAGCTAAGCGACAACCTGTATCTCTTGTTCAAAGCAACTACTCCCATTATAATATGGACAACGTTGGGAGCGCAGTAGAGCAAAGACAGATTGTAATGAGACAGAATCTCCCAAACAATGCGGGGCATGGTAATGAACCAGGAGTGGAGAAGTATATCATTGTCCTAAAGGTAGTCGAGGTTTGTGTCAACACTAACAGGGATAACTCATATTAATGGTGGACGGTTGAGTTAGCAATGAAGGTCTCGAGGAGCAAATTTTAATACTGGAGGCATGATAAATTGTGCACCCCGGAGAAGCGAAAAAATAAGGTTCGGTAAGGAAGAAAAAAACCCTAGGCACAAAGAATACGGTGAAGGACCAAGGATTACCTCATCTAGGGATTAAATAGATAGCTTGGAGGAATTGGATTGGGTATCGACTAGCACGTGATTGCTTGAGAGACGTGTTCAGGAAGCCTTACTCTAACCAAAAAGAAAGTATCGTTTGAAGTGCAAACATCAAATCAGTCTTTGATTAAAACCCTTCACCCATTTCAAAATAACTCCAGTCTGGATAAAGGGCTAGGGGCTAGGAGAGCCAAACGTATATGTGGTAACGAAAGACGTGTGAAACATGACAAAACATTGGTAAACTTTTTGTACAACAGTCACCAACAAGAATTAACAAAGAAGAAGAACATGAATAATATACGAGAATAGAAAATTCACTAAATAGGGGGAAAAGTACAAAAAAAACAAGAAGAATTGGGAACAAACTCTCCCCCTTTTTTTTTCCTCTCATTTTCTCCTCGCCTGGCCTCCCCTCACTTGATTTAGTGGCCGCGGTGGTTCTTCTCTTTTCTTTAACTCCTGAAGCTCGTGTTAGAAGGGCTCCATCTGGAGGAGGATAAGGGGGCCCCCTAAGAGGGCCCAACTCCATCGTTGATGAGGGCGGCGAAAAGCTTAGGGATACTTGGAGGAGACAAGAGCCACGGTTAGTTAACGAGCGTGTGGCGGATGTGGTTGAGGTCCTCGAAGGCAGTATTCATGATGTGGCCTTTCCATGTTTTCGAGTCGCGTTATCCAATCCTGCAGCCCTCTCTAGGTCGGGCTCCGATGTTTCTGTATTCATTACAAGGCACATGGTCAGGTCCTCCACCTTGTCCTTCAAATCACGAACCTCTGCCTAAAGACAAACCTTCTCCTTCGACATCTCCATTCAAATGGTCGCTAGCTCCCTCTCCAATTCCAGCTTCTACTGGACATATGAAGAAATTAATCATTCATAATAGTAATCACCAACCGGATAGTACTCATATGGGAGACCTCCTCCCCGATGGTGGCTTGAGGATGGATTGCATTGTATGCCTCTTAGACTCTAGCTGATATGTGTTATTTATCTTTTTATTCCCAAACCGATTTTGGTAGTTTTCGAGTATTTTTATAATGTTTTATTGTGTTTTAGTACGCTTTTATTTATTTTGTCTTAAATTAGGTATTTGGGGGTAAAAATAGACTAAAACGGTCCTTAAACGATCAAAGTGGTAGAAGAACAGTGGAGAAAAAGAGTAAAATGGCTAAAATCCAGAACCTGCATCCACTACTGCAACAGTGAAACCACCGTTGCAGCGGTGAAAATACAGAGAGTTTTCTAAAGCTTCGCCACTGCAGTGGTCAATCACCAAAAATCCTACCGACCTATCCACCGCTGCAGCGGTCACTCTGTAGATTTTTAAGACATTTTAGGATATTTTGAGATATTTAGTATCCTATAAATATCATTCCTATTCTCCCCAAACAAATATGGACGTTTTTAGGAGTCTTGAGAACTCCAAGGCCATTTAACCAGTAGAAGATCACAACGCGAAGAAGGAGGAAGTGTTCTCAGAGCGATTTTAGCGACGAATCTTCGGATAACGGCTAGTATCCTCATTTCTCTCTTTCTCTCTTAGATTTGGTTGAATTTTTGTATATGTTTAGCTTGTATTTAGTTATATTTAGAGCTACAACCATATGTAGCTAAACATATATTTTCTAGGGCTTGATGTAATTCACGAAAACGTTGTTTATATAAAATCTATGTTTTGTTAATGGTTGTTCATGTTTATCCGATTGTGTTTAGCGTTATTTTATGTTTATATGCTTGTTTAGATATATTGAGAATACATGGTTTGACACTCGGGAGAAATAACCTTGGATTTGGACTAGGGTTTAAACATAACGTGACGATCTAATAACCCGAGAGAGAGTTAGAAATTGTGCAATCCGTGAAGTTGTGGCGAGACTCATGTGACCAAGTGTCATATAGACGCTCGAGGGGGACTTCGGCGTTGACGCAAAATCACATATTCATTCACTTTACACTCGGGAGAGGTATTAAATAAGATTTTGATATCGAGATTGTCGAATAGGATAAACACTTTTAATGGATACTAGATTTAAACGAACACATTTAAATGAACGAAGTTAATCCCTAGGAAATAATTTTCCATAAACGTCATACTACTATATTAGTATAATTAGATTAATTAACTTAGTATTAATATATTTGTTATAAAAACTACCATTTTATCGCCTAGATAAAGTTAGATTATGATAATTGCGGTACTCAACAACCGTCTACACTAATCCCTGTGGATACGATAATCTTTACTCTTCCCACTTTACTAAGACGTGACCTGTACACTTGTGGTGAAAGTAGCAACGTATCTACGCGCTACCACTAGCCCTTTGGATGGAGAAGAGGTGTCGTGTATCCTCAACAACGTGTAGGCTATTTCTAGACATTTTCAGAAATCGAGAGAGAAGGAAAAAAAAAATCTACAATGGTAGGTTTATAAGGAAGTGGGGAGTTGGCCTAAAACATCTCTGGTATTTATAACTGAAAGAGGTCCAGAGTGGGGACCTTTTATCCATATATGCCATCGATTGAAGTGAAATGATGACGCTTGCAGCATGTAGACCTTCGCGTCTTCGTGGTAGAAGTGACTGATCTAATTAAAAAAAAAAAAAGAATCGCCCAGGTTATAATTAGGATATTTTTGGGAAGTCGTGTAACCACCTCGTATGCCACGTCAAACCTAAGCGATAAGGTCTAGTACTACATCGTAAAGTGGAAGAGAAGTACTCTCGAGAGTCAGGCGATTTTTTAGAAGACCTCCCCGTTCCTCTGAAAAACTACTCTTGAGGAGGTATCCTCAGTCGCCTGCTCCAATGGGATATAAGAGCCCGTCATCATCCATGCCATCATCGTCTAGGCCGTGGTCAGAGGTCAACCCATCCCTTGAAAGCCCAGTCTGGTGAAATGCCCAAGAACCCTTTGGGGTTTAGACAACGCCCGATTGTGAAGGCACTCTTGTTAACCAGTCTGACACGTCTAATTTTTTCGAAAAGAAAAAGAATATTAAATAATAAATAAGCTTAAATAAGTAGGAATTTTTAAAGTGCCGATTTTCTAAAAAAAATATACTTAGGCCGTTTTAAAAAATAAGGAGTCGCCACCTAACATTGGGTTTAAATGGTGTGCTAGGTCACCGATTTTTTAGAAAACAATTTAAAAGGCTTAAGTAAAAAATTGACTCAAAAAAACATGATCAAACCAAGGATTCATTTAAAGACTCGGGAGTCGGTTATGCTCGGGGAAGGTGTTAGGCACCCCAAGACGTTCGTTCGAAAATGGTTCCTTATGTCTAATTAAGTCTAATTAGTTTAGTCTGAGTGTTTTATTTTATTTTGAAATCATTCCCTTCTTATAAAATCTTTTTGGTATTTTCACAAATAAGGTAGAACAAGTTTTTGGATTTTTTTTGGGAATGTTTTTCCGGTATAATCTCTTATCAAATATTAAAGATTCAATAAGAATGGTCTCTGGGGGATTTTATGTATGTTTCTTAAAGACTTATTTACTTTAAATAGGTAAACCTCAATAATTGAATAAATAAGAAAATAAGAATGCAAAAATTAAGATTATATAAATTTTATTTTATATGCAAAAAAAAAAAAAAAAAATAAAAAATAAAAAAAATTAAAGGGCTTAATTTAAATATATCAATGCAAACTGATATGAATACTACGTGAATTAACTTGATTATATGTAACAATAATTTAATTATAACAAAAAATGTAAGTGGTGCATGTGTCATGACTAGATATGAAAAAGTAAGATGGATTTATGAAATTAAAAAAAAAAACTATGTGTAGAAAAAAGGTGCGAGTGGTAAAAGTGTACTAAACATGCCGTTTAAATAATGCAAGAAGTAAATATGCTAGATAGATATAAAAATGTTTATTTTAAGTTTGTCTAATTAATTTAAAGAAGTCCCGATTTGAAATTCTCTCAAATTTTATGGATATAAAAATCGAGAGAGATTCGCAGAAACATTTTAGTTGAAATTAATCTTTCTGAAACTTAAATGAAATCCTAGGAAAAATCTACCGAGGGAAGAGATTTTCTAAAACCATTTGTTTCTAAATTCCACTCGAGTTGGGGAATGAAAAACGATGCCACAGAAAACTCTCCCACGATTTATCGAATCGTTGAATTCAACTTAAGGTTCGTAAGGATTAATTCCTACCAATAATATATATATATATATATATATATATATATATATATATATATATATATATATTGGTTTTGATAAGAAGAATAAAATAAAAATAAAAATAAAAAAAAATGCAGAAAGATACAAAAATAAAAAAATTCTGCAAAATAAATAATAAAACATCCTTCACCTAACACTCGGAGTTAGGTTTAAGTACGAGAAATCCACTTCGGCGTTTTCATCAAATCATCGGACGACTTGCTTTTCTAGTTTTTCCTCTATATTATAAATAAAATAAAATAAATAAAATAAAAAATAAAACAACGAGATACGGGTGTCCTTATCTAAACGCTCAAAGATTCAGATCGAGAATGAGGAATCTTATTTTGACGTTTTTCATCGAGTAATCGGACAATAAAAAAACTTACAGGAATTTAAGTTGCGAAGAGAATAAATAAACTGAAAAAAGAATTAAAAATAAAAAAACATACATGTTCTCGGCTAAGAATCCCGATGTTCGTGTTTTTTTATCGCGCAGACAGCTTCCCGAAAGAGTTTACGATGAGAATCACTCTCTAAGGATTTTTTTCTCTCGATTTCTGAATAAATAAAGTGGGAAGAGGAGGGTCCTATTTATAGGAAAAGATAGGGCGTGAAAAACACGTAGGAACCCTAAAAAATAGGTCTGGCCACCAAACCCAGTCCAAGTTAGATTGAAAAAGGGTAAAACTGTAATAAAATTGTCAAAAGAGAGCTTTAAGGTTGCGAAAGGCCATTGGCCCTCATCCTCTCTCTCATGTGCACACACACAGTCAGCCAAGGGGGACCTGTCTCTTTCTCACTTTCTCTTTCTCTCTCTCTCTCTCCTTCCTCTCTCTTGGTTTCTCATGGTATACGCACACACACATGGAAAAAAGAGAGGCCCACAAATCTCTCTCTTCCCATTTTTTTTCTCTTTCTCTCTCTTGGTCTCTCTCTCCTCTCTTTCTCCTTTCATTTCTCTCTCTCTCTCAATTTTGACAAGGAAAAAGAAATAGGGGCCCACTCTCTTTTCTCCTTATTTTCCATTTTTTCAATTTTAAACCCCATTTATTTCTTCTTTCAATTTCAACATCCTTTTCTTTATTTCATTTTTCTTTAACTATTTTTGTATTTTTTGGAACAAAATAAAATAAAACAAAATTAAGTAAAACAAAGTCAGCTATAAAATAATGCATAATTAATTTTTTTTGAGGGACGATCAAAATGTCGTGTCTACAACTGCCTCTCTTTGTCATGCAAGTTCCACTTGCTTGATAAAGATAAAAGACCACGTCATTTTGATCGTCCCATTTTCTAGATTTTTTTTTTCAAAGCGCATTTTTTGACGATAGAACAAATAAAATATAAAATGACTTAGGATGATACTCATGATGAACAAATGTTCGTTTAGAGGATCATTTTGAGCAATTAAAAAATGAATCATGATGATACTCATGATAGATAAATGCTCATTTAGAGCATCATTTAAAGTAATGGATAAAAGACTCATGACAACAAATGTCCGTTTAGAGGATCATTTAGGGAAATAAAAAAAAAAGACTTATGACGATACTCATAACGGACAAGTGTACATTTAGAGGATCGTTTAGAGTGATAAAAAAGAGACTCATGACAAACCAGTGTCCGTTTAGAGGATCGTTTAGAGTGATGAATAAAAAAGACTCATGACGATACTCATGACGAATAAGTGTTCGTTTAGAGGATCATTTAGAGTAATAAAAGATAGCTCAAGCCCAAGCCCTCTTGGCGGGGGGACAAAAGAAATTCCAAAGGTATAAAATATGCCCTAACTTGTGGCTAGGCAAAAATGAGAGAGCAAGGATATAAAATGTACCCCAGTCTTCGGCTGAGGCTGACTCTCAAATAACCGAACCTTTATAGGTTGCCTACATACCGTAGCATTACGCTGAGGATCAGGTTTAGCGTAGTTCACTAAACACCCCTTTTAGAGAAAAATGCATACCTGGATGCTTATTTAGAGCTTCTAAATTTTCAGCAATTAGAGTCTCCAATTTGAGTCGGAAGGTAAGAAGTTCTAGTAATAGAGAAATACATGCTTCCAATCCCTTTGAGATCCCTGTAACTGTTCTAGAAAAAGACATGCAACACAAAAATTTAGTCTAAAAACTTTTCACCTTTGACGACTCGCAATTCTGTTCCCCCCTTTCGACCGTAATTGCTTCGGGTGATGGCGCTTGGATCGGAACAGTATCGGGAGATTTTTCCATTTGAATCTAGAGGCTGCACTTTCCCACTCAGGGCCCGACATGCCTCGGGTGGTTCGATGAAACTTTTTTTTTTTTATACTTTTGAGATTTCACTTTTCAACTCATGGGAGGGCCCAACATGCCTTTATCAAGGTCTATTTGGTTTGCACGACTGGATTATTGTGTTTTCAAATTTCTAGATACTTTAATGCTGGGGGTTCTAATACTTCTACATGCTTTGTGTTTTCTCAAGTCTTGCAAAACGGATTTAGTCTAAAAAAATGGACAAGTGTCAAAAATTACTAAAGGAGTACCTTCAATGCCTGATATGATTTTCTGTGAGATCTTGAGTCAGATTGTAGAGGAATATGATTCCAATACATTTCCAGGCCACAACCAATGTTTCTTTTCGCAAATTCTAATTCTATTTAAATCCATCAAGTTCTGATTCCGAAAAATGTCATTTGCCCGCCAATTTGGACCGAGGCAAAAAAACTTGAACAAATCAATCCATCCTCTTTCTTTCATCTTCAAATCTCTTCCACATTTGTAGTAGCGCTTCTTGCTTGGTTATCCCACTTTTCGTTTTTCCTTTTCTTTTATTTTTCCCTTTTTGTTTTTTTTTTTATTTTTTTTTATTTTGTTTTTTTTTTTTTTTTTTTAAAATAGATGATCGAACTTACAATGGTTTAACGGAGGCCAAGGTTATTAATGAACTTGATCTTCTTTGCGAATTAAGACCTTCTTGCAACATTTGAGAGTTTCTTCATTGGGATCATTGGTCAGGGATGATTGTGTTCCCTTATCGCCATTGGGGGTTTGACAACAGGCGAACCAGGATGTTTACACTCAGTTTTATTAAATCACTAAAGAACCACTGGAGACGGCTTGATCAACTTGCAACGATATATCAAGGAATCGTTAAGGAAATAAAAGCCAATCTTTATTTTCGAATCCTCTGGTACTCTGGAAGTGCTGTCGGATTTGGTCAGGGGGTCTTTTGGATCTCACCATCGTTTGGGTGAACATAATATTTCTTTGTTTCTATTTCCATTGGATCATGGTTTAGCTCTGTATTGAAATCATATACTAGCATCCTCGCTCAGTCACATTACATACAACATATGCAGGTAATTTTGGGTACCTGAAAGAGTAATATTCAAATATTAGACCATAGTTTTGGATAAAACAACATTGCATTTATTGAAATTTAAAAGCCATTACAGAGCAAAATCCCTTTCCATCCAAAAGACCAATGGGATGGAGATGTGAGTATATGAAAACGTTCCAATTTTATTAAAACTTCTAGCAAATTGAAAGTGAACAAGAAGACCCAGTTTTGTAGCCTTTAGATTTTTTAAATCGAGTCTTAAGCACATGACTCACTCCCATCTCCACCAACATTTTAGTTAAGATTGACTTCAACACTCCTTGAAGGGTGCATGCTCAGGTAGCAGATTCTGCTGATAGTTTGGCACACAGGTCTCAAGCTTTTTAGGAAGCGTGATGGGTCCCATTCGTATGAACTCCCGGATCTTATCATTTAGCTAAAAGCATTGCTTGGTCGCATGTCCTCTAGTTCCCAAGAGGTATTCACAGAAAGCACTTGAAGAAGCTGCTTTACTCCCAGGTTTAACTTCGTAGGATGGAAGGGGTGTCAGCATCCCCTGCTTTAAACAACTCTGGTACAGCTCGGTGATTGAGAGCGGAAGGTTTAGTAGCTCCTTGTCATTGTTCCGGAAGTTTCCCCCAGTAGCACGAGGTAGAGAGCCATGGTGGTATTAGGTTCCTGCTTAGGGTGTGGTTAGGAATTTGAGGTGGGATGTTTGGGTTTAGTTGATATGTATGGTAAGAGGGTGCTTGGTAGGCTTGAGGATAATATTGGGGAGTGTGGTTTTGGTAAGGAAGAGGTACATTTTGGTAATAACGGGGACGACTTTGCGAATATGATTGGTTTTGGGGGTAATATTGGTTTTGGTGATATTGAGGATGATAGTTGCGATATTAGTTGTTTTGGTTTGGGTATTTTTGGGGATAGGAAGTTTGGGGGTAGTTCTGGTGATGGGTTTACTGTAGGACAATGACAACGACTACCTCATTCTTCTTCTTCTTTGGCAGGGCTGACCTCTTAGTCGGATCGGGTGAGGCCCCTTCAATATTTCTGCTTCTTATTCTCTCTTCTATCACCTCGGTTTGTTTGATCACATCGCTGAAGGAAGTCACTGCTATGCTCGATAGATCTCGATAGAACGGTAGCATCTGGATTGACTTGAACATTTCTAATTGAGCCTCTTCGTTCAACTTGGGGACAACTTTGGTAGCCTCCTCCCTCCAGCGGGCAGTATACCTCCGGAAGGTCTCATATTTCTTCTTTAGTATTTGATAGAGGGTATTACGGTTCAGTGCGGCATCCTTATTGTACACATACTACTCATAGAAGACTTCTACTAGATCCTTGAATATTTTAATTTGTGCCAGGTCCAAGGTTATATACCAGCTGAGAGCTGGCTATTTCAATGATCGCCGGAACATTTTCAGACAAAGGTCTTCGTTCCTAGCATAAATTCCTAATTCCTCCTTGTAGATGCTGACATGCTACTTTGGGGGTCCAGTTCCATCATACTTAGTGAACTCTGGAACTACGAAGTTTTTCGGATATACTAACCGGGTTGGTGCTGACAATTCCTCGTATGCTGCCTTCTTGGATGGATTTTCCCTTTTCAATTCTTCTATGGTTTTCTCCAACTCCTCTATTTTTCGAACCCAGGCCAGAGGGGGTCCATTATCTTCTTTTTGGTTTTCGGTTTCAGTGGCCAGGGTCGGTCGATTACCTTTTAGATTGTTCGATGGAGCAACGACCCTCTCCGGGTGAATGAAGATTTGTGGTGTGGTGGGGGCCGAGCCTTCTGGTAAGGCTTGATTGACATGCCCCTAGCTAGGATATGTCAGCGCTCCATAGGCGAAGGGCTGAGGGCCCATCTGGGGTCCGTAGTAGACTGGTACTGCAAAGCTCGGGCCAGTGTGGTTCGGTTCGGCACTGAGTTCTCCATCCCGACACTTGGAGGGTTTCTATTTGGTGATTCAGTCGCAGGAGTTCTACTGGACGAAGGAATAGGCACCTCTTGAGGTCAGCTAAGTTCGTTAATCTTTTTCCTTAGCATGCCGATGGTTTCTTGCATACGAGCCATCTAGGCTGTGTGGGGAGTTTCAGGATTTCTTTCTAATGTCATCCTGGATTGAGTTTGGGCCCTGCTGCCAGTAAAGACCGGACTTCATATGGGAGGAACCGAAATTGCTTTTCTGGGACCAATTTTCTTGTCTCGTCTTGTTCTACAACAAGCCCTTTTATTAGTCTATGTGGTCTTAGGTAGCCTTAAAATCCATTCGAGTTCGAAGTTTTCAATTCTGATAATGACCAATCAAAACAGATAATAATTTATGATTTTTTTTTCTCTACTTAATCGGTATTGGAAACTTTGAACTCATTTAGTTTTTTAGACTTCCTAATATATCATCAATCTATCAAGTAAAAATCCATTTCCACACCTTGTATTCATAGAATCCCGTTGGGATAATATGGATACAAGACATACATACTCATGTCGGAGTGTTTACAGTAATACAAGAGCCCGATAAAAACAAAGAAAAGAAGAAAATGAATAAACATCACAACTTATTTACAAAAATAGAAGGAAAAGATAACAAAATAAAATATAACATTCGGACATGGAATAGTTGGACTTATTTGGACATATTAGGCCTGACCCTCAAATTATCCCCAGTGGAGTCGCCAGCTAACACGCTCCGTTTTTTCGAAGAGGAAAAGAATATTAAATAATAAATAAGCTTAAGGAGATAATGGGTTTTTAAAGCGCCGATTTTCTCAAAAAATATACTTAGACCGTTTTAAAAAATAAGGAGTCGCCACCTAGCATTAGGTTTAAATGGTATGCTAGGTCATTGATTTTTTAGAAAACAATTTAAAAGACCTAAGTAAAAAATTGACTCCAAAAAATACGGTCAAACCAAAGATTCATTTAAAGACTCGGGGGTCGGTTACGCTCGGGGAAGGTGTTAAGCACCCCAAGACGTCCGTCCGAAAATAGTTCCTTATGTCCAATTAAGGCCAAGTAGTTTAGTTCAAGTGTTTTATTTTATTTTGAAATCATTCCCTTCTTATAAAATCTTTTTGGTATTTTTACAAATTAGGTAGGATAAGTTTTTGGATTTTCTTTTGGAAAGTTCCCCCAGTATAACCTCTTATCGAATATTAAAGATTCGATAAGGATGGTCCCCGGGGAGTTTTATGTATGTTTCCTAAAGACTTCTTTACTTTAAATAGGCAAACTCAAATAAGTGAATAAATACGAAAATATGAAGCAAAAACTAAGATTATATGAATTTTATTTTATATGCAAAAAATAACCAAAAAAACACTAAAGGGTTTAATTTAAATATGTCAATGCAAACCGATATGAATACTGTGTGAATTAATTTGATTATATGTAACAATAATTTAATTATAACAAAAAACGTAAGTGGTGTATGTGTCGTGACTAGATATGAAAAAGTAACATGGATTTATAAAATTAAAAAAAAAAATTATGTGTAGAAAAAGGTGCGAGTGGTGAAAGAGTACTAAACATGCCGTCTAAATATTGTAAGAAGAAAATATGCTAGATGAATGTAAAAATGTTTATTTTAAGTTTGTCCAATTAATTTAAAGAAGTCCCAATTTGAAATTCTCTCAAATTCTATGGATATGAGAATCGAGGAAGATTCGCGGAAATAATTTAGTTGAAATTAATCTTTCTGAAACTTAAACGAAATCTCAGGAAAAATCTACCGAGGGAAGAGATTTTCTAAAACCATTCGTTTCTAAATTCCACTCGTGTTGGGGAACGGAAAACGAGACCACGGAAAACTCTCCCACAATTTATCTTAACAATACAGAAAAATACAAAAATGAAAAATATTTGCAAAATGAATAATAAAATATTATTCACCTAACGCTCAGTGTTAGGTTTAAGCACGAGAAACCCACTCCGGCGTTTTCATCTGATTATCGGACGACTTGCTTTTTTAGCTTTTCCTCTTTATTATAAAAAAAAAATGCAAAATAAAAATAAAATAAATAAATAAAACAGCTAGATACGGGGTGTCATCGTCTAAACGCTCAAAGATTCAGATCGAGAATGATGAACCTTATCTTGGCGTTTTTCATCGAGTCAACGGACAATAAAAATACTTGCAGGAATTTAAGTTGCGAAGAGAACAAAGTAAATTGAAAAAAGAATTAAAAATAAGAAAACATACCTGTTCTAGATCAAAAATCCTGATGTTCGGGATTTTTTCTAGCGCAGACAGCTTCCTAAAGGGTTTACGATGATAATCACTTTTTAAGGATTTTGTCTACCAATTTCTTAACGAATAAAGTGGGAAGATGAGGATCCTATTTATAGGAAAAGATGGGGCATGAAAAACATGTAGGAAACCCTAAAAAATAGGTATGACCGCCAAACGCAGTCCAAGTTAGATTGGGAAGGGGTAAAATTGTAAAAACATTGTCAAAAGAGAGCTCTTGGGTTGCAGGCGTGTGACATTCATGCGCCTAGTCCACCGCCTCTGTTGCGACGTGTGGCAAAAGGCCATTGGCCCTCTTCCTCTCTCTCACGTGCATACACACACATAGTTAGCCAAGGGGGACCCGTCTCTTTCTCACTTTCTGTCTCTCTCTCTCTCCTCCATCTCTCTTGGTTTCTCGCGATACACGTACACACACATGGAAAAAAGAGGGGCCCACAAATCTCTCTCTTCCCTTTTTTTTTTCTCTCTCTCTCTCTCTCAAATTTGACAAGGAAAAAGGAAGGGGGGCCCACTATTTTTTCTCCTCTTTTCGTTTTACTCCCCTTATTTTCCATTCTTTCAATTTCAAACCCCATTTATTTCTTCTTTCAATTTCAACACCCATTTATTTATTTCATTTTTCTTTAACTATTTTTGTATTTTTTTGGAACAAAATTAAATAAAACAAAGTCAGCTAAAAAATAAAGCATAATTTTTTTTTTTTTTTTTTTTGCGGGATGGTCAAAATGTATTGTCGACACAGTTAAGGTTGGCTTCGGTTTCTTGGAGGGTGTGGCGGGTTTCGCGTAGTTCCTCGCGAATTGCTCGAAGTTTCGAGCGATCGTTTTCCCACTATAGCAAAAAAAGATCCTCATTGGCATTGGCAACTCATAATTCTAGAAGTTCTTCTTACATATAGTGGATTTGTGTCTCCATCTCACTTACTCGTTCCTCAATCTGCCTCCATAATTTCGTCTCCCTATCACCCTATAAGCACAAGAAGGCTACCTCGTGGAAAAGTTGCACAGTGTGGGAAACTGCAAACTCGTTTACCACGTATGTGGCGGATCTTCGCAGGGGCTCCATGATACTAGGTATGAGCATAGATTGACAAAATTTTAAAGCATTGAAAGAATTCCCGCAAATGGTGGAATTTAAAGTAAGGTCGGTGTTTCTTACCTCCAACGCAAGGGGAGTTGCCGACTGAGTAGTGGGCACAAGAAGTAAGTTCTTATGGTTGTTATCCCATCGTTACCTAGCTTGCACATTCCCTGCAAGGTCGGATGGTACCAGAGGTCCTAAAACCCTCATATTTGTTTACACCATTCACCCCATTTTTGGAAGTAACGGCAGTTAAAAAAACAAAGAGGTTCGTTTATGAGGAATGGGTAAGTTTGAAAAATTCCCCCAAAAAAGTGAGGAAGGACGGTATATTGATGGCACAAGGTTGAGGACAGGTGTCACTCTAAGAAGGCTTATGTAAGAGGACTCCCAAGATAGGACCACCTAAATTCGGAGTGGGGGGGCTACTGATGGTGGTGGATTTGGTAATGGGCCACCTAGAGAAAAGGCCCATGGGACCAGGAGAGGGGCCTTGGGCGTATGCGGGTCACATTGGCCCAGGTTCACCATTGTTAGTGGGTTTCAACCTATGGGAGAAGAACGAGACATTCGAGAAAGCCTGCAAGCGCCCGGAGCCCAGGACTTGCTCGAGAGTTGGGCCTGCAGGCATGATTGAGCGAGAAGTTTGTTAGCAAAAGGTGAGTCGCAACAAAATCACCAGAGAATATTCGTGTGACAAGAGGGATGCTAATTGAGCGTATAACAGATTCATGATTGTGGTCCCTGTCATTCTCTTCATTCTCGTCGTAGAAGAACTATATATATACTCAGGTTAGTGTGAGCACATGTACATATAATTTTGATATTCGCAATTGGTTTTGCGCTTTTCTCTCCAGAAGCTACTTACTCTCACGTCAGAAGTTCTTCGCCGAGATCCATCCCCCGATGTTAAGAATTTGTACAATCAACTTCGGTAGCGAGGAACAGAGGATGTTAGGGATAAATTTATAAATTTACCATTTTTCGGCAATATCATATATAAACACATAAATGAGTGCGTCCGCACTCTTTAATATATTGTATATAAAAATTTAATTTAATGTAACTAAAAATTAGAAATTTATTTTTAATATGTCAAATAATTAATTTTACATTTTAAAAAAATGACTTGAACACTACAAAGCTACAAAGTAATTAAGATCAATAAAAATATTAAAATCTCTCTAAATATATGAAATTTAGTCCGTATATCTACATCTACTAATAGATATCAACCACCCTATTGACAAAAGTATCATGTGAAGACCACATTATCTTGATTAAATAAATTTCATAAATTCTATAATAGGTTGGCAAAATATGTTATTCATAGTTTATTTTTTGTAAATGAATCAAATTTAGTAAAATTTGTAAAAGAAAAAAATGTTCCCCTAAATAATAATTTCCAACAAACCTATGATTATAGAGAATCTCACCCAAGAGCCAACAAATAAATTCATATATATATATATATATATATATATATATATATATATATATATATATATATATATATATATATATATATATATATATATATATATATATACTAGCGTATAACCTGTGCCTTGAAGGCACGGGAGTAAAAAATATTGAACTTAAAAAAAAAAATTCTCATAATTTTTCTATTTGTACAACATTTTACATCTGTTTTATTAAAACATCGACAAAAATTAATATTTAAATACCATCATCGACTAATAACAAACATTACAAATACAACATAATTAATATCCAATAACTTACATGTGCAGCTATCAAATAATACCACAATTATGCATAAGTTCAACCAAAACAAATTAAAGCGAAAAATATTTACTACTTATTCAAATCTCAGTACTTCAATACTACATTTTGCCTATACAACTAAATAATTAATAAGTCAAAAATCAAAACATAGTTTCATGGGAAATGATTAAAATTAAAAAAATAAAAATAGAAAAAGAACTTTGTAATTTAAAATGGGAAAGAAACTTACATTACTTTATCTATGACTCCAGTTTAGTCTTTACCAACAAAAGTTTACTTTAACTTCTTTGATTTAAATCTATAAAAATAAAAAATTATTGGGTATATAGAAAATGAGCAATCGGAAAACAAAAGAATATAAAACAAAAAAAAAACTAATTAAATATATAGCAAACAATCCAAAAAAAGAATCATAAAATAGAAAATATGGGTTAAATAGATAATAATCACCATTTTATATCCTAAAATAAAAATGGTTGACATATACTTATTGCTCACAATCCACATAGCACTTAACTTTCAAAGATTTTAGGGGTTACAACATTTATAGAAGATAACAATTCATTAATAGTAGTAAATTAGTCTACGAAATATCAGTAGGAGTAATCGGTGCAAAAAAAAAAAAAAAAAAAAATCAATTGCGTTCATTTGGTAGTTTCCACATCAATTCGAAAATTGGTGGTAAGCGTCCCTAAATATAATTATATTGATGTAAAATAAAATTGATTTTTTTATATATAATCATATCACACAGTCAAACTAAAAATTAAATCAAATTAAAAATAAATATTAAATCTATATAATCTCGTCAATAATTAAAAAATAACATGACAAATAAACTCAATCCATAAATTAGGAACCAAAAAAAAAAAAAAAAACTCTTAGTTACACTTGGGCATAAATAGTCTAATTACTCAAGAACATCTTTATGAATATAAAGAAACTCATACAAAATCAAATCAAAGTCATTACACCTAAAAGTAGAAGACTAAAAAAAGTGTGCCAAACAAATCCCACCGGAAATAACAAAAAAATAAATAAATAATATAAGTCATCACAGCTAAAATAAAATTAGAAGACTAAAAAAAGAAGAAAATATAAAACTTTAACAACTAAATATTGTTAATTGTCACAACAATGAGATATAACGGAATACCTTTTATTCAAGATAAAACCAAGAATTCTATACAGCTACTTCATCAGTTTTACCTACACGACCTAAACTAATTTTATACAATTAAAATTGTAACTTTAATAATTTTCAAATTGATTTTAGGTTAAAATCCTTATCATACAAACAAAACATATAGTTGATTTGGGTGGATGATTCAATCTGTTATGCACCCAAATCAATTTTTGTAACTTTATGATCATCTTCATGATCATCAAGATAATTCTGGTACAAATAAGAGACGAATTCCCAAATTGCTATTAACATGGCCACAACCTTGACCCCATTGATCTCCTCACCATATAAAACAGTAATAGCAACAGGAGCTAACGGTAAACTCAACATACTGATAACATTAGAAAATAGCGAAGACAACCAATAAATTAGACCCCAAACACCCACAGAGCTAACCTGTCAAGCCAAAGCCGCACCTGACAGAGAAACGGTTGTGGCCGGCGATGGTAGCAACGATGGTCAGAAGAGGAGCAGCAGAGGAGAGACAGAGAGAAAGTGAGAGCTAACTTTGTAGGGAGAGGCGTGAGTAGCAATTGACAGAAATAAACGGAATAATCGGTGGAAAAAAATGGTTAATAAATTGTGAGAGTGAGAGAGTGAATTAGGGTTTAATTAATTTGATTAAAAAAATAGATTAAAGACAATTGTAAAATTGACCGAATTATAATATCATTTCCTAGTATATTATATATAACTAATTAATATATATAACCTTATTTCCATTTTGAAAAATTCAATTTTCTTTAAATTATCTAATTTATATTATAAATACTAATACCACCAAATTCTTAACTAAAATATATAAGTAATCAATATTATATTAATTTAATTTCCTAAAATATATAACTAATTAATATGCATATCCTTATAAACCATTTTATATGTAATGATATACCATTATTTCCATTTCGGCAAACTCAATTTCTTTCATGGTCCTTAACTAATGTCGCCAAAATGTTCTAATCAGTATTTGTTTGTCCTAATCATATTTTTGTTTGTCCTAATCAGCAAAAACAGTCATATTTATATGATAGATACTATAATATAATAAATTAAAAAATGACTAAATTTTTTAATTAATTTTGGTGTCTCTATTTAAGGTCATGAGAGAGAGAATTAAGAGATAAAGAGAGGAAATTAAGTAATTAAGAAATTATATATCTTTTTATCATTATATATATTTTATAAGCCAAAAATAATATTAATATAACTTTATTTCCTTTTAGACAAATTTAATTTCCTTATATATTCCTTAAGACCGCAAAATATCCTACTTAATAAAAACAGTCATGTTTTATTTGTCCAAATCATAAGTTTATTCTAATCAGTAAAAACCGTCATGTTTTATATAATGTATAGCCTTTTTTTTTAAGTCATCCATTTTTTACTAACTCTACAACTTTTTTTTTTTTTTACACACGATAAGTAAGGTATATAGGTTTAATTTACACACACTTCGACTAATTATTTTTTTCGGCGATCTTAGAGGTGTACTCTTCCAAGATTTTACTCGTGAAGTGCTTTGTAAGAGTATCAAATCTTGGTGGATAAAAAAATTGAATACTTCTTCTTATGAATCGGACGAACTCTTTTAAGGATAATATTCTGTACCATTCTCAAGAGAGATAAAGAATAATATTAAAATGCAAATAAAAAATTAAGGAGTGCCAATAGAAATTTCCCTTAACTTTTTATATGTTTTGATGTATTTCTCCTACCAATTTGAGCCCTTAATTCGTACTTTTTTTCCTTGGAGATTTTCTTCTCACATGAATATTGGGTCAAATTTGTGGTCGAAAATTGACGGAAGAACTTCACTTCCACAAATTCAAAATTTAATTGACATAGTTCTTGTTTGAAACAAGAGACAAAGCTCGTATCATATGCATGTGTTTGTGTTTGATGGTTTATGACTTCTTTGATACGCAATCAAAATATATCATTTTATTATCCATAACAATTTTATTTTTTATTAATTTAATTATATTTAATTTGAAAAAGGGTTTGGTGGGTCATTTATTTTTTTCTTTATTATTTTTTTTGGGACACTTTTTTTTTTCCTCTTTGGGAGTATAAATTAATGGACACAATATGAAAATGTAACACGAGGGTTTAGCCGTCCTTCTTCGTCTCCAAAAGGGTTCCAAGAGGGAAAAGCACTTTATACTCCCTCTTCTTCAAAAGCGTGTTATCAAAATGAGTAGAGGATTTATGAGTTGGTCGGTAAGGAATAATACACTCACTTTATAGTCCCAAATGGTTTGGACTACACATATTAACTGAAAAGGGTTTTTGATTTATTTGAATTTGAATTTGAATTTAAGTTAGATTTAGTAGTGCGAGATTTTGAAAAACAATAACATAAAAATAGTATTTTGCCAATTTATTCATAATTTTATGTGTAAATACTTCTTAGACACTAGCATTAAATTTTTTTTTGGGAGAAAATAACCAAATGATTCTATATAAATGTACAAACTACCATTTGTTATCGATAGTTCAGTCATAAAGAAAATAGTCTTATTAAACGATTTTTTTGAATTGATTAATCCTATTTTTAAATTAAAAAAATTAGAAATAAAAATGCTCACTAATTTTGTGGGATTGGCAATTGATGTATTTGAATTAAAAAATTATTTCTTAAAATGACAGATGGATGAAGATATTTATGAAATATCTATTCCGAAAAACAGACCACTTACCATAATTAGTTATACTAAAACTTTTTGTAAGTAATCACGCAACAAATCAATTTTATTTTGTTCTTTATATGATTAAATTACACAACCATGATCACATGTTTTAAAACTTTAAAATGACATCTCAATTTGCATGAAATAAATATAATACGTGTTGAATTCAACATACAAATTTTTACTATGTTGAATTCAACATTGTCACTTAATGAGGAAACTTTGCCCTCATTTAGTAACATATGTTGAATCTAAGGTTTTGATGAATAATTAAGTATTGATATTTTTGGTAGAACTAATGATTTTATCAAGTGTTTCATATTTAGAGTTCTATGCTATTGATTAAGAAGAAGATTTGATGAAGAAAACATAAAAGGTGCAAGATGCACATGACGAAAATATAAAGAGTTTTGAAGACGTTGCAGAAAAATAGGTGAAAACAACTCTTTACTTATATACTCTTATTAGAACACAAATTAGGATTACACACAACACTTCAAGTAAGTTAATTCTATATATGTCATGATAAGAAGTGATAAGTTTAAGATCCTAAAATGAGATATTATATGTGTTTCTTAAGTACAATGATTTTGGTAATTGAACTATATTGAAAAATGTGTTTTAAAGTATAAAAAATAGTGTTTATAGGTCAATCTGATCAACCGAGAAAAGTAATTGGTCAACTGAATAAAGTAATGAGTTTTGGAGTTAAAACAATGCCCTATTGATCTAGTTGGTCAACCAAGAAAAGCAATCAGTCAACCATTTGATATAGTAGCTGAAATGGATAAGAAAGTGAGCACACTTATTCAATCGATTAACCGAATGAAGAGGGTCGATCGGTCAACTGGTTTAGTTAGTAGATGAAATAGTGAAATTAAAAACACACTGATCCAATCGGTCAACCGAATGAGCAGGGTTTGGTTAATCTACTAGTGTTGTGCCAATAGCTAAATTGGAAGCCTGGCACAGTAGGTCAACCAAATGGGGCAGGTTGGTCAACCGAATGGGGCAGTTACAGATTTAGCTGATTTGGTATCTTGGTAAAAAACTATTCATTTTTTTTTTTAATGATTCCAAAGAGGGATTTGGGGGGATTTGAATGTATTTGAAGTTTAAATAACGTATTTTGTAATCCCTAATGATAAGGTCCATATATTTTGAGATTCTCTTAATTGAAATGATTTAATACTTCCTATTTTTATGATTTTAAATTAAGAATAGTTTTATGGACTTAAATGATAGTATTGAAAGATATTTTTTAGTGGAATATACCTTAAATGAAAGGCGATGATATATGGTATTTTAGAGTGTTATTTTATGACATGTCTTTGAAAAACTAGTCGTTGGAGGGCTAGTTATTGGTCTATTAATAGAGATTTGCAAGAATTGAAGTAGATACATCAAGAACATCAGTTTGACCGTTTATAAGAGTGAGATTTTTTATGAGATTTCTACAAGAGATTCTACTCAAGTTTTTGATCTAAAGCGCTAGTTGTGTGGCATTATCGATTTGAGTCCTACTTGCTATATTGTCATTGCCTTTGGTGTTTTTCCAGTGAGATCTATCCAAACTTTATTAATTCGCTTTAAAGTTTTATTTCGCTTGATTACTTTTTGTAGAATTGTTGAACTTAAAAGTCTGAAAATATTTTTTAAAAGATTTCTGCCTGTTTATCTGATTATGTGCTAAATTTGTGCTACCCACTTTATTTATTAATCAGGTTTGAATTATTTTATATTGTATCTATCATGTAGTAATTATTCTGGACATTAATTGAGTATATTCATATTGAGGTGGTAGAAGCTCCTTATGGGAAAAAATTCATATTTTTTGTATTTGTAAGTTTGAGTGGATTAAACACGTTTGGGACAGTGTCTAATCAAGGTAGCTAGGTTTCAATCTTTTTCCTATTAAAATATTAGGTTATTCTTTTCCCTTGAAAAGAATTAGGTTTTGATTCATCTTGCAATTGAATATATATATATATATATATTTGAGTGATTTGTAAATATTCATTATTTCCTGTGAAGAAGATAAGTGAGAGAGTGTTAGGTTTATCTTTAACCTGGTAAAAAGATAGGTTTATCATTGACATGTGAAAAGGACAAATTATACAAGGTTGATTATGCGCCTATAAAAAAATCGTGAGTTGTAGGGCTTGATTCCTAACTGATAAAGGAATCATAGGGTTAGCAAATGGCGAATCTCCGTGGAGCTCAGAGGACTAGATATAGGCATGAATAGTTTAACTGAACCAGGACAAATTCTTGTGCGTTGCATTGATTTACTTATTCATATTGTGTTTGGGTGTGCACTTAGTATTAAACAAATATCCGCTACGTATAAAGATAATGATTGATTTAAAAAAATTAATTATTTGTGTTTAAGTGTTTGATTGCTAAATTTTTGTAACTACCCAATTCATTCTTCACTTACGTAGCTCTTTGGGCCAACAATTGGTACCATAGTTGGTTTAGCTTGTTTGGCTTAATATCCTAGATAATAAAAATCATATGACGTACTACATGGGCACTATAGGTGAAAGGCAATTTGTGCACCGTCCACCTCTGTTTACAAAAAATAGTTATGCAGTTTGGAAGAACTGGATGATTGCATTTCTTCGAGCCACTAACTATGAGCCATGGTTGGTTATTGAAGACAATCTATACATTCCTAAATAGAATGGAGTAAGTACGAAGAATGAACAATTTAATTCCTTTGATAAATAGAAATTGTCTATTAATTCTTAAGCTATTAGGATTTTGCTTTGTTCCTTAGATACAAATGAGTACAATAAAGTTTCAGGTTGTGGATCTGCACATATAAAGGAACTGATTAAGTGAAGCATTCCAAAATCAATGCCTACACTCATCAATTCGAAGTGTTCAACATGGGTGATGCGGAAATAATCTCAAAAATGTATATGAGATTCACCAACATATGCAACAATATTGATCAACTTGGAAAAAAACCGTATTCCACAGAGAAAAAAGTACAAAAGATTTTGATATCAATAACCAAAATATGGGAATAAAAAATGATTGCAATTAAGGAAGCCACAGATCTCACGAAATGTACTTTAGATGAACTCATGGGTAATTTAATAACCAATGAGATGACTTTACAACAATATAAGGATGGATCCGAAATAAAGTCAAAAAGAAAAGAGAGATCTATGAATGAAATGTGGGACGATACGGATTCCAGTAGTTCCGAAGCATCGAGCAATGATAAGAAACTCTAACGCTCGCCCTAATTGCCAATGCGGTTAAGGTAGCTAAATGTTCTAGTTTTTGTCATTTGGATTTTGACGAGTTATTTTATATTTATTAAGAACTATTGCATGATTATAAAAATCAGTATTTTCAAATTAATGCTCTATAAAGTACAATGATCACATTGAACAAACGCATTGAAAATTTCGAGGCCGAGAACTCTGATTATAAAAAATAATTCAAAAAATATCTCACGTGTTTTAGAAAAGGAAAACAATGAATTAAAATTCAAAGTTACAGATTTAGATTCTATTGTTATCAAGTTTACAAATAGTGAGAATAATTTAAAAATATTTTTGAAAAATTCTAGAGGTGTTTTCGACAAAACTGATCTTAGTTTTCAGAAAAATGTCAAGCAAAAGAGATTTCAAAAATTCTTTTCTGAAACTAAAAAAGTTGTGAAATATTTTAACTATAACATTGTAGAGCATACCAGTAGCAAATGTTTTTTTGGAAAATATCTAAATGTAAGTAGATATGAGTTCCTAAAGAAACAAAGGAGGATCAAACTAATAAAATTGGACCCATGTATAATAGGTACCATCTAAGAACTTTTTGAGGTGCTTCTTGTAGGTTATCAAATAAACATCTACGAGTAAGGACAAATTATTCCTAGGAAAAGACTGTTGTCAGCACATGACAAGAGATAAAAGCTGAAACTACGTTTTTGACACCTAAAGACAAAAGTCATGTGATTTATGAAGAATATGCCAAAGAACATTATAACAAAATGATGTTGTGGAGAGGAAAAACATAAAGATTCAGGAAATGGCCAAAATGATGCTCAATAAGACTAGTCTACCTATATACTTTTGGGTCGAAACCATACACTAACTAAGAAAGAGGAGCCAAAAGGCGAAGAGATGACATTACCACGTGCTATAAAGACAATGCAGAGACATTCGATAAAACAATTATTGATAATTTTGAAAATAGTGTAAGTACAATATCCTCTCTTAGGTATAAAATTAATCTTGCTTTTCTATCTCAAATTGAGCCTAAGAATATTAATGAGGCGTTAACTGATGAGTCTTGGATTTCCACGATGCAAGAAGAGTTAGTTTTATTTGAGCGTAATAAGGTGTGGTCTCTGGTTTCTAGACCTGATTTCTATCCTATAATTGGTACCAATGGGTTTATCATAATAAAAAGGATGAAACGGGTGTAGTGATTAAAAATAAAACAAGATTGGTAGCATGTGGCTATAATAAAGAAACGAGAATTGATTATAATGAGACATAAGCACCTGTGGCTAGACTAAAAGTAATTATAATGTTGCTCATATTTGCTTGTTCATGTAATTTTAAACTTTATCAAATGGATGTAAAGAGCGCATTCTTGAATGATTTTCTATCAGAAGAAGCTTATGTCAAACAACCATTAGGATTTGAGAGTAATATACTTCCTTATCATGTGTTCAAATTTCGGAAGGCTTTGTATGGACTCAAACAAGCTCCACGAGTTTTGTTTGAAAGACTTAGCCGATATTTGATCGAAAATAGTTTTCGACAGGGAATTAGTGACATTACACTAGAATGAGTCTAATATCCTATTAGTACGGTTATATGTTGATGATATTATATTCGGATCTACGAAGGATTTTTATGAAGAGTATGCCAAAATTATGTAGGTTGAGTTTGAAATGAGTATGATGTGAGAGTTAATGTTTTTCTTGGGTTGAAAATTAAGCAAACCAAAGAAAGAATTTTAATTAATCAAGTAAAGTACACAAAAGGGTTACTAAAAAAGTATGGTTTGGATAGCGCTAAAGAGTATAAAACTCCCATAGCAACGCTACAAAAATAGAAAATGGCGATACGGGCAAAAACATCAATGAGAAAATATATCGAGGTATGATTGGTAGCTTGTTGTATCTTACTACTAGTGGACCTGACATAAAGTTTAGTGTATGCTTGTGTGCTAGATTTTAGTATTATCCTAAAGAATCGCATCTAACAGTGGTCAAGAAAATCTTTTGATATTTGAAAGGGACAAGTGATCTAGGATTATGGTAATCCTAGGGGGATTGACCTTAAGTTAACTAGTTACTCCGACGCTAATTTTACTAAATGCAAATTCGAACGTAAAAGTACAAGCGAATCATGTCACTTTTTAGGATATGCTTTGGTTTCTTGGTCTAGCAAGAAACAGAACTCGATTGTCTTATCTACGGCTAAGGCAGAGTTTATGGCCGCTAGCAATTGTTGCGCTCAAATTCTATAAATTTAAGTAGAAATTATATGATTTTGGAATATGTATGGATGAGGTCTCTATTTATTGTGATAATAAAAGTGTTATATGCTCACGTAAGAATCCTACACTGCACTCACGAACAAAGCACATAGAGATTAGACATTATTTTTTCGTGATCACATTCAGAAAAATGGATGTAACTATTGAATATGTCAAAACCTTCAATCAATTTGCCGATATTTTTACCAAACCTCTAGTTGAAGATCCATTCGTGAAAATTATTTGAGGTTTAGGTATGGTTCGACATAAACATGTATGCCTAGATTAATTTTTTGGTTCTCCACCCCCACTTTTTGAGATGACAAAGAGGGAAAAGTTGATGTTTAAAGAGTAGTTGATGTTTAAGATTTGTTCGCTTAAGTATTGAATTGATTAAAGGGAAAAGTTATTAAGTTTTTAAACTTATATTAGGTTTATATTGCATATATTTAAAATTTCTCAATTATATTTTCATGATTATGCTTAAATGAGTTTAAATACCCGTCCTCGGATTTATGGGAAGCATGGTGATATTATGTTTTGAAGAAAACATTAAAATTAATTGTCATCATAAAAAAGAGAGAGATTGTTGAATCCAAGGTTTTGATAAACAATAAAGTATTGATGTTTTTGGTGAAAGTAATGGTTTTATCGAGTGTTTCAGATTTAGAGTTCTATGCATTTGATTAAGACGAAGATTTGTTTAAGAAAACATAAAGGTTACAAGATGAACATGACGAAGATATGAAGAGTTTTGAAGACGTTGAAGGAAAATAGGTGAAAACAACTCTTTATTTATATACTCTTAATGCAACCCAAATTAGGATCACACACAACACTTAAAATGAGTTGATTTTATGTGTGTCATGATAAGAAGTGATACGTAAGATCTTGAAATGAGATATTATATGTGCTTCTTATGTGAAATAATTTTGATAATCGACTTAATTGAAAAATATATTTTAAAGTATAAAAAGTTGCGTTTTCAGGTTAATTCGGTTAACCGGGAAAGGCAATCGGTCAACTGAATAAAACAATAAATTTTGGAGTTAAAACAAAGTCCTATTAATCCAGTTGGTCAACCGAGAAAAACAATAAGTCAATCATTTGAAACAAAAGCTAAATTGGGTAAGGAATTGAGCACATTAATCCAATCGGTTAATCGAATAAAAAGGGTCGGTCGATCAATCGTTTGAGTCAGTAGATGAAATGGTCAAAATTAAAAATACACTTATCCAATCGGTCAACCGACTAGGCAAGGTCAGTCGACCTACCGGTGTTGTGCCGAAGACTAAATTGGAAACCTAGGACAGTCGGTTAATCGAATGGGGCAGGTTTGTCAGCCAACTGCTTCAGTTATAGATTCAGCTGATTTGGTGTCTTGGTAAAAAACTATCCATTTTTTATGATTCCAAGAGAGGGATTTGAGGGATTTGAATGCATTTCAAGTTTAAACAACTTATTTAGTAATCCCTATTCATATATTCCATATATTTTGAGATTATTTGAATTTAAATGATTTAATACTTTCTATTTTTATGGTTTTAAATTGAGAATAGTTTTATGGATTTAAATAAGAGATTTGAAAGTTATTTTGAAATGGAATATACCTGAAATGAAAGGTTATAATATATAGGGTCTTAACGTATCATTTTATGGCATATCTTTTAAAAACTACATGTTTGAAAGTTAGTTATTGGTCTATTAATAGAGACTTGCAGGAATTGAATTAGATACATTAAGAATATTAGTTTGAGCTTTTATAAGAGTGAGAGTTTTGCTGAAATTTATTCAAGATATTCTATTCAAGTTGTTGATCTAAAAAGCTTGTTGTTTGGCGTCATCGATTTGGGTTCTACTTGCTGCACTATCATTACTTTTGGTGTTTTCCGGTGAGATCTATCCGAACTTTATTAATTCGCTTTAAAGTTTTATTTATCTTGATTGCTTGGTATAGGATTGTTAGAAAAATAGTTTTGAACTTAAAAGCCTATTTTTTTAAAATGATTTCTGTTTGTTTATCTGATTACGTGCTAAATTTGTATTACCCACTTTAATTATTAATCATATTTAAATTGTCTCACATTGTATCTATCACATAGTAATTATTTGGAACATTAATTGAGTATATTCGTATTGAGGTAGTAGAAACTCCTTGTGGGAAGAAACTCATATTTTTTGTATTTATGAATTTGAATGGATTAGACACGATTGGGACGGTGTCGAGTTAGGGTAACTAGGTTTTGATCTTTTTCCTATAAAAAATATTAAGATTTAATTTTTGTCTTGATAAAAATGTTAGGTTATTCTTTTCCCTTGAAAATAATTATATTTTTATTCATTGTGCAATTGAATTGTTTTTTTTTGTTTTTTTGAGTGATTTGTAAAGGTTCATCATTTCCTACGAAAATGATAAGTTAAAGAGTGTTAGATTTATGTTTAACCTAGTAATAAGATAGGGTTAAGTAATTACCCTAATTCAAAAAGAAAAGGGGTTGGGTGGAACAAGGAGAGAGAAACCGTAGTCGCCATGCAGCCCTAGCACTCGTCATTTACCCTATCCGCTGACGAAGTCCGACCTTTGGCTCATGTTTGCTTCATCGTCTGACTTCCTTGGGCTATTGGTTTATTTAGTGTTTGATCTCATTGGGCGTTGTTATCCTTGGGCGATTGATTTATTCAGTGTTTGATCTCATTGGTTACTGTTATTAGTGGGCACTTGATTTTGTTAGCTTTTGATCTAATTAGGCGATTATTATTGGACATT
Source organism: Eucommia ulmoides (assembly GCA_016647705.1). NCBI lineage: Eukaryota > Viridiplantae > Streptophyta > Magnoliopsida > Garryales > Eucommiaceae > Eucommia > Eucommia ulmoides. Next base: position 22,898,942 of record CM028330.1, on the reverse strand, counting down.
GCGTTCTTTGTATTCAGTAGCTACTTGACCAATGGTTGTTCCTTCTCATGGAACCGCTTCAATTGTTAATCGCTCTACCAATCCAGGTTTTGTCCTATCATATGCTGCTTTATTATTAGCTTCTTCTACATTGCTTATTTTCGAGGTTCAAGCATGAACATATGTGAAGGAAGGTAATCTTGCAGTATCATTTTCTCTGAAGCCGTTTTTGAGAAAACGGTTATTTTAAAATTCTTGACAAGACGATCGTCTTTGGAAGAGATTCAAGGTGTTATCAAGAGTAATTAGAATATGGAGGGTCATTTCTCCATGGGTCGTATGGACTCACGTTCTTTACTTATTCAGTATCAATTGGAGTTAGATATGCTTCGAGTATTGACGAGGGAAGTCTCATCTATCGAAGCTTTCTTTTATCGGATCTACAGATGGAACAAGGCTTACAATAACCGATATGTTGTGTCTATAGCTCCTGTTTGGATTCAATTCGCAAAGATTCCGTTGAACTATCCTAGGGTTGCTACGTACTTTGGCGAGTACTATTGGACCCGTTCTTGCTATTGATTCTACAACCTTAACTCTGACTTAGCTTACTGCGGCTAGGGTTTGTGTTGAAGTGGATTTGGCTAAACCTTTCCCATCTAAAATCTGGATTGGAAAGCAAGATGATTTTTATTAAGACGTAATCTTTGAAAAATTACTTTTGTTTTGTATATCTTGTAACATACAGGGGAACTCCCATGTAAATTGTCATAGGCGGGATTCCATTTCTTGTGATACCGTAGTAGAGGAGATCCAAACAAATGGTAAAGAGAACATTATGGAGACTTATATCTCCAAATCGTCTATGAAATGCAAGAAGAAAATTGCAAAAAAAAGGAATGAGATTTCACAGATGGATAATTAAAAAAGGAAGACATCAGATTTGCAAAAATAGGGAGAGAAAAATGATATTGATGAGTCTGATGCGGGAGAAGAATTGGATGATCATGTAAATAATGAGTACATGCAGAATATGAACAATGTTGGTGGTCCTGAAATGCAAGTTCCAGAACACGATCATGCAGTGTGCAAAATTCCACTGATACCGAGTCTTCTCATCAGGAGAAAATCAATAATGCCAGGAAATTGAATCAATAGGTAATTGAGAATGTTATCAAATACTACCACTGGTTTGGAAATAATTATACATGTTAGTGATACTAATAAAAGCATGCAGAATGTAGATAATGGTGTACTTCCCAATCAGCTGGAGGATGGGGAGTTTACTGTCGTTGCTTGGAAAAGAGGTCGTCCCTAGAAGACTAATGGTGTGAGAGGCAACTCTCAGACTATGAGTCCTCAGATTAATTGAAATCATTTCCCATGTCTAATTCTTTCATTTTTTGGAATTGTAGGGGTATCGGTAATCCAACAACCCTTACTACTTTAAAAAATATGGTTAATTAGCATAAATTTTTTATGGTGGGTCTCATTGATCCATGGATAGATGAAAACAATTTACTTCGTATTAATAAATCCATTCACCTTCATAACGGTATTTTTAATCAGGAGGTGGGAAGAAAAAATTGGTTATTTTTGAAGAATATATTCCAAATTACTGTGGTAAAGAAACATAAACAATTTATTTCTTGCTCTATATTTTGGCTCAACATGGAGGTTTGGGTGGTGACTGTTTATGCTAGTTGTTTTATTCTGGAAAAAAATGGAGTTATGGGTAGCTCTTTTGGATTTAATGGCATCTAATTCATTACCGGTAAATTGGGGTAGGATTTTAATATTATTCGCCGCTAAGAGAAGAAGATAGGTCGTATTCTTCCTTCGCAATGAGTGTACGCCAGAAATCTAATCGCTCACGTATGATTACTCGCAAGTATACGAGGTCAAGTTTTAGTATAGATCAGGAGAGTAAGAGTATCGTGTCCACAGGGATTGGTTGTGACTATTATTGAGTACCGTGTTTGTCATGACCTAATTTTATCTAGGCTAAAACAAATGTAATTAATTAATAAATACTACTACTAAGTTAAATAATCTAATTAAATTAACTATACTAATACTAATATGAGATGGTTAAGGGAATATATTTCCTAGGGATTAACTTTGTTTACAAAAATGTGCTTGGTCTCATTTTAGTTTACGTTAATGGCGTTTGTGTATCTGAAAATCTCGATTCGTAAACTTACTCACCACCTCTCCCGAGTGTAAGACGAGTAAATACATGACTTTGCGTCAATGAAGAAGTCTCCCTCAACGTCTTAACGACGCTAGGTTACGTGAGTCTCACCCCAACGTCATTGATTGCACACTTTCTAACGCCCTCCCGAGTCGTTAGATTGTCGTGTTGTGTTTACCTTAGTCCGAATTCAGGATTACCTATCCTAAGTGTCAAACCCCGTATTCTCTAATTATCTAAACAAGCATAATAACATGACAACACGGAAAACACAATCGAAATTATTATAAAACACACATTAACGAAACACAAATTTAAACAAAACTACATTTTCATAAATATATTAATCCCTAGACAAAAACCCATTTAGCTCATGGCCATATCCGGTTATACAATTAAAAATGAGCTAAACATGCTTAAACAACAATCCTAAGTTAAGAAATAAAGAAAGGAATGAGAGAAACTTAGCCTAGTTTGAAGATTTGTCGCTAAAAACGTTTCGAGATCGCTCTCCCTTCTTTGCAATGTGATCTTCTTCTTAGGAATTGCTTGAGAACTCCCAAAACCTCTCTCTAAAAAATATACTAACCCTAATGGTACTCTAATGGCCGGAGGAGAGGAGAGGAGGGGGTATAAATAGGGAAAATAACCTAATAAATATCTAAATCCGTATAGAGGTGACCGCGGTGGCAGTGGGATTCACTGCCACGGCGGTGAGTAGGTCGGTTTGATCTTGCCTGAGCGGTGGAGTCAGCGGTGGATTCAGGACCTCTCTGCAGTTTCACCACCTAGACGGTGAGCTTCTAGCAGAATTAGGCTCTCTCTGCATTTTCACCGCTGCGGTGGTGGTCTGGACGCCGAGGCGGTGGGCTACCTTTCAGAATATTGCCCTCGTGCTTGTTTTTCCACCGTTCTTGATCCAATATCATCGTTTAGCATCCGTTTTCATACCATTTCATCCCACACACTTGATTTAATACAAAAAAAAATAAAAACACATTAAAATGTATTAAAACGTAATAAACGTACTCAAAAACTAATAATTTCAGTTTAGAAATATATAGGTAATTTACACCTATCAATGAGGTATGTCAAACTTTGAAGATTGTATACAAGGAGCTGGTTTGATTGAACCGGGATTTTCTAGTTCCATTTATACATTTTGCAATAATAGATCGGGTTTAGCCCAACAATATTCTCGCCTCGACAAAGTTCTGGTATCTCATATTTTTTGTTCTACTTATGCAGGCAAAGTGACTCACTTTCCATGAGAGTCATTTGATTATTGTCCCTTGCTGTTTAACTTTACAGCTATGAAATATTTAGGACCTCAGCTGTATAGATTTCAAAGAATGTGGCTTAACCATGTTTCATATTTGGATGTTGTTCATTCTGCTTAGACCTCCAGTTATTATAATCCTGTGGTGAGGTTAAGTCACAACCTCATGTAAACCTATCAAGCCCTTAAGTCTTGGAACAAAGCAGTGTTTGGGAATATTTTCATCGAATTAGATACATGGAGAGATAAGGTGGAAGCACTTGATTTGATTTTGCAAGATGGATGGTCTGATTGGACAACTTTGGATCTTGAAAATGCTAAATATAATCTATCCCATTGTTTGTTGAATGAGGGAGATAAAAATACATGTTATTTTCATGCTTTTGTCAAAGGTAAACATGAACATCTTAATCTCACAGCGATAAAAAATGAAGACAGGGAGTCTCTTGCGGATCCTCATGTGTTTCTTATGATGGCCATGGATTTTTATAAAAATCTTTACTCTGCTGGCTCTACTAACATTTAGGAAATTTTGCTTTAGGTAATTACTCCTCTTGTGTCTGAGTTTGTTAATGAGGGCCTTTTTAGGACATTTATAGTAGAAGAGATCAAAGAAGTGCTGTGGAATATTGAAGTTGATAGTACCCCTAGTCTGGATTCACTTTCCTCGTTTTTCTTCCAATCTACGCGGGACACGATTGCTAAGGATGTTATTGAGGGTGCTAATGGTTTCTAGATGGGTAGCAAACTTTCGGATACATTTACTAGCACTCTTCTAGTGCTTATTCCCAAGAAGACTAATCCATCATCTCTTAGTGATTTTCGTCCCATAAGCCTCTATAGCGTTGTTTAAAAGATTTTTTCAAAGGCTTTAGCTAATAGGTTGGCGCTTATTTTATCTTCTCTGATTTCGCCTCAACAACATGGGATTGTTAAGGCTAGATCTATTGTTTAAGCGGTGGGTTTAGCCAAAGAATTAACTAAGGATCTTGGTAAAATGGTTTGTGGTAATAATGTCATTTTTAAGCTTGACATGATGAAAGCATACGACAAATTGGAATGGGATTTTTTGTTTAAAGTTCTTCGTAAATTTTTCTTCCATGAAGCCTTCATTTGAGGGATTAAGGAATGTGTTTCCAGCATCCAATTCTCCGTACTATTTCAAGGGGTTTACAAGGGTCGTTTCACTAGCGGAAGAGGCTTACATCAAGGTGATCCTATTTCCCCTCTTCTTTTTATTCTAGCGAAAGAAATTTTGAGTCGGGCTCTTTGTAAAGCAGTTGATGATGGTTTTATTCTTCCATATATTACTAAGAATGGTTGCCCTATTATCACCCATTTTCTTTTTGCCAATGACACACTATTATTTTTTAATGGACATATCTCTTCTATTTGTAACCTGATGGAGGTACTTAACAATTATCAGCAAGCCTCGGGTTAAAGAACCAATGCTATGAAAAGTAACTTTTATACGCACAGGAGTTGTTCTACTGCTCGTAATAATCTCATTCACTCAGTGACCTCTTTCCAAAGGGGGAGCTTTCCCTTTTATTTATTTTGGTATCCGGCTTGCTTATGGTAATGTTAAGATCTCTCATTTTAACAGTTTAATTGATAAAATTGCTTCTCAATTGGAAGGTTGGATGGCTAATCTTTTGTCCTTGGGTGGGAAACTTACTCTTATAAAGCATGTCATAAGCTCTATGCCTCTCCACATTATTGATGCAGCTAATGTTCTATTAAAAGTTCTGGACAAAATCGAAAGGCTTATGTCCTGGTTTTTCTGGGGCTCGTCGGATAATATTAAGAGACACCATTTGGTGTGATGGAAGAATATCTGTTGTCTTACCGAAGCAGGTGGTCTTGGTTTACTCAGATTACATGACATGAAACAGGCATTTACTTTGAAGAAGATTTGGAATTTGGTCTCGAGTAAGTCTTTATGGTGTGATTACATGCATAAGAGATATATATAGTAAATATCACCCTATTGGGATGTGGCCATCGTGCAACAACACTTCTTTAGCGTGGAAAGAAATTATGAAGAGTAAGGAACTCTTTTGTTCTATGTCCCAGTGGCTTTTTAGAGATGGCATAATATTTCATTTTGGTATGAGGACTGGGGATGGGGTATTCTTGGAGATTTGTTTGATGCTAACTTTGAGGACATGAGTCTGCATGCGGTTGTAACCCAGAAAGTATAGATAAATTTGGATTAATATGAGGAAGATATTTGTTTTTTAAGAAGATATCTGCACAAAATTCACTTCAAAAGAAAACTAACTTGTTTAGTTGCCAAACATGGATGGTTATTTCTCGATTAAATCTGCTTGGACTAAGTTGGTTCCTCAAGTGCCTGTGTTGCTCCATTATCAAGCTCTGTGATCTTTAAAAATTCCATTAAAAGTTAAAATTCTTAATTCGAAATTATTTAAAGATATGGTGGTTGTGAATGCGAATATTATTAAGAATGGTGTTCCCCCAGTGTTTGCTTGTAGGTACTGTTCTTCTAGACATATTGCTTTCCTCAATTAGCCTTAGTTCGTGCTAAGTACTAGTGATATTGTTTGTGAGGGAATTCGGTTTTTAAGATTCTGGGTTGCATGGTCCCTCCTATTTTTTTTTTTTTTTTTTTTGGGGGGGGAAATCTAGAAAAGTAGGAATGGTATTTTTCATGAAGCTTGGGTGATGTTGAGCTCTTTGATTATTCATCGGGTGTTGCACTGGTTGATGGATCTCGTGATGTTTATCAAGCCTCTCTCGATTGACTCTAGCTTTGCCCTGAATTCTTTATAAATTATGGTGTGTTCTAGTAGAGTGGTGTCTCATGGGATTCCCATCGTTTGTGGGTGGCCTCCCCTTTAATTGGATTGGTTCAAGCTTCATGTTGACGAAGCTTTCAAACGTTCCATTAGCACCTCGGCTTGTAGAGGCATCATAAGAAATTATCTGGGGAATTTCTGCATGACTTTTCATAAGGAGTTACAAGTTATGTCCAGCTTCGGGGGGGGAGGTTAATGGCCTTTTTTATGGCCTTCAACTTGCTGTTCAAAATGGTTTACTATCTTTTCTTGTTGAATTTGACAACAAAGGTTTAGTGCAGGTAATTCATGGCTTATGTTCTGATTGTACTTTGCGTTATTCTTGACATAAGATTCAGGGTTGAGTTTATTTCAGAACGATATCTCGCACATTTATGGAGAAAGCAATTTAGTTGCTTAGTCGTTAGCGAACATTAGCGATTATGGTTATATTATTTTTTCTAGTAAGAATTCACTTCTTCATTCTGTGAAAATTTGTTTACAGGATGATAGGTCTGGGATTCCTCATATCTGGATGTAATGTCTTTCTTATTTGAATAAAGGATTGCAATTTTTTTTTTTTTTTGAAAAAGTAATAACACTAGAGAGAGAGAGGGAGAGAAAGAAAAAGATAGGGTTCATCCATGACATGTGAAAAGGGTAAATTGTAAAGATTGATTCTGTGCCAGTAAAATAATTATGAGTTGTTAGGGTTTGGTTCCTACCTGGTAAAGAAATCAATAGGTTAGTAGATTGCGAATCTCTAGGGATCTCGAGAGACTAGACATAGCCAAGATTAGCTTGACCGAACTAGGATAAATTCTTGTGTGTTGCATTGGTTTACTTATTTATATTGTGTCTGGGTGTGCACTTAATATTAAACACATATCCGCTGCGTATAAAGATCATAATTGATTTAGGAAAATTAATTATTTGTGTTTAAGTGTTTGATTGTTAAATTTTTGTAGCTACCCAATTTACCCCCTCTGGGTAGCCCTTTGGGCCAACAATATGACATACTCTAAATACTAGTTAAATATCTATCAAAAATATTTGACAAAGAAAGAACAATTATCATTATGATTTCATCAATAATCTTTTCATATAATCATAAAACTACATTTCAGTACTCTTTTGTTTGATTTGATTACACAAATGCATCTGTCTAAATAATAGCTTAAAAATGACATATTCATTCGTGTTGAATTCAACACAAGCCTAATTTTTCTTTCCACATGTTGAATTCAACACAACTGTTGATGACGACTTTTCAATTTGACAGTAACTTTAATGTGTTGAATTCCATATGGATTATACTATTTTGATGCAAAAAATGCGATTGAGGTGTCATTTTAAAGCTCTAAAACATGCAATTATGGTCGTGGAATTTAATAAACAAAATTATAAAACAAACTTGATTAATCGTTAAATTATTTAGAAAAGTTTTTACTTCCATTAAATGTGGTATCTGTGATAGGTATGAAAAACCTATCTATTTCCAATCCGAATTGGTTAGTTTTCGAATATGTTTATAGTTATTTTTATTATGTTTTAATTAGTATTTATACTTTTTGTATAACTTAGGTGTGTGGGTCAAAAAGATAGGAAACTGGAGCTAAAACGATGAGATCGAACCAAAGTGGTTCGAAGTTACGGTGGATAAACAAGCTCAGAGGCTAAAAGATGAAACAGGCCCACCACTTAAGCGTCCAGACCACCACTTAAGCGGTGAAAATACAGAGAAGAACAAAATGTTACTGACGGACGACCGCCTGAGCGGAAATTCTACCGCTTATGCGAAAATCCAGCAGAGGACGCAGAAGGGCCACTGACAGCCGCTCGCCTAGGCGAAGTTTTCTTCGCTTAGGCAAAAATCCAACAGAATGTTCTCCAGTCCACCACCTACTTCACCGCCCAGGCGATCAGACTTAACTGACCTAACTCCGCTTAGGCGCAATTTCCACCGCCTAGGCGGATTTGCCCTGCACAACCTTTAGATATTTTTAGATATTTCTAGGATATTTTTGCTATAAATATCCCCTCTCCTCCCCCTTGGCCGGTATCTTTCTTCCCTCTCTTGCAGTTTTGAGCCCCTTAGGCTATATTTAAGCCAAGGGTTAGGAATTTTAGTGGTGGAGCTCGCATCCCGAAGTGGAGAAGACGGCGAATCGATCGTTGAGCGTTCTTAGCGGTTTATCTTCGGACGAGGTTAAGTTCTTTGATCGTTTTTTCTTATTTCTTTATCTTAGGAGCATGTGAGAATATTTAGCTCGTTATTTTCTTGTATATGCGGCTATGGCCCCGAGTTAAATATGGATTGTAGTAGGGATTAACCTAATATTTATAAATACGTTGTTTGGATGAATTCCGTGTTTCGTTTGTGATTGTTCTTCGTAGTTTGATTATATTTATCGTATTGTTTGTTTATTATACTTGGATTGATAAAAGGAGAATCCGGGGTTTTGACAAAACCCCGGATTCGGATTAGGGTAAACAAATGCCACGATTCAATAACCCGGGAGGGAGTTGGATTGTGGACAATCGATGACGTGGGGATAAACACACGATACCTAGGGTCGTAACGACGTTGAGGGGGACCTCTTCGTTGGCTCGAAGTTGCATTATATTCCTCGTCTAACACTCGAAAGAGGTGGGGAGGGAGTTTTAGAACGGAGATTGTTGATAGGGTAAATACAATGCGACGATCCAATAACCCAGAAGAGAGTTGGATTGTGTGCAATCAATGACGCTGGGCGAGACTCATGTAACCTAGGGTCGTTAAGATATTGAGGGGGACTTCTTCGTTGACTCGAAGTCATGTATTCTCCCATCTTATACTCGGAAGAGGTGGCGGTGAAGTTTACGTACCGAGGTTGTCAAATAGGTTGAACAACGTAAACGTAAGTAAATCGGAATCGAACACGTATTTGTAAACACGTTAATCCCTATGCAATTCTTCACCCTAAAATATATTAGCATATTAGTATAGTTAATTTAGGATATATTAGTATTAGTTTAATTAATTAAATAAATTTGTTTTTCGCCTAGATAAAATTAGGTCACGACAAACGCGGTATTCGATAGTAACGACAACAATCCCTGTGGATACGATAACCCGATCTTAACGATCACACTATACTAAAACTTAGACCTCGTATACTTTCGAGAGAAAGTAGCGGCGTACTTTGCGTGCTACATCTGCTCCTTAATTTTCAAAATAGATATTTTTAAAAATTCTTAAGCGGTCAATTGGAACATAACATAGGGCTAATAAGGTCAGATAAGTCCATATCTTACAAAAGGTTCGTACTGTTCATCGAAAAAATACTTGAGTTATTTGTTAATTCTGATATCATTTTGGGATCCCTAGGAAATCATCACTATTTTTTTTATATCATTTTAAACATTTGACTGACTAATTTCATTCGATTGATCGATTGGATCAGTAGCTCTTCATTTTAACTCCAAAATTCATTGTTTGATTTGGTTAACTGATTGCTTTTCTCGGTTGACTGAATTAACCCAAAAATTCAACTTTTTATACTTTAAAACATATTTTCGAATTAGGTCAATTATCAAGTTCATTTCATGTAAGAAGCTTATATAATATTTCATTTTAGGATCTTGAATTTATCACTTCCTATCATGACACACATATAAATAGCTCATTTAAAGTGTCATATGTGATTCTAATTCGAGTTGCATTAAGAGTATATAAGTAGAGAGTTGTTTTCACCTATTTTTCTTCAAAGTCTTCAAAACTCTTCACATCTCCATTAAGTTCATCTTGTACTCTTTATATTTTCTTCATGAGGTCTTCTTCTTAATCATATGCATGGAACTATAAATCTGAAATGCTCGATAAAACTATTAGTTCCACAAAAAATATCAATACTTAATTATTCATCAAAACCTTGGATTCAACAATCTCCCATTTTTTAATAATGACAATTAACTTTGATGTTTTCTTCAATAAAAAATGTAACCATGCTTCTCCTAAATTCGAGGACGGGTATTTAAACTTATTTAAGCATAAATATGAAAACATGAGCAAACAATGATAAAGATATTCAATATAAGCCCTATAATAACTTCTCTCTTTAATCAATGTCATGCTTAGGCGAACAAATTTATAAATATCAACTAATTCATTAAACATCAACTTCTCCCTCTTTGTTATCTCAAAAAGTGGGAATGGTGACCCAAAATATCACTCTAGGCATACATCATTATGCCTAACTATACCTAAATCTCGAATGATTTTCACGAATTGTTCTTTAGCTAGAGGCTTAGTGAAAATATTAGCAACCTGATCGAAAGTATCAACATATTCAGTAGATACATCCCATCTTTCAATTTAAGCATAACATATTATTATTCCACCTATAAAACTTCTCCTTCTTATATAATATTAGAATAAAAACATCAGATCTATCAAAAAGTGGGGATCATGAAGCAAACAATTTTTAAGATTGATTCAATCATCTTGAGGTAATTTCAAGAGATCATCAAAACATTTCAATACAGCAGGAAATCATATAATTTCAAATAAGTCAATATGCTTTATTTCATGATATCAATTAATAACTCTCTTTAGATAAACTTAAACTCATTTCCACAATAAAGCACAAAGACATGGAACATATCTCAATCATGATGATTGATGAAGTTAATTGATGTAAATCTAATGCAATCTTAAACATGGATAAGTGCATATTAAAGATAACATCTCATAGAATTTTAAATCCCTTATTGAATAATAATCATTTAAAACCAAGATACATGAACTGTATGCTAAGTTTATATTATCATGCATATAGATAAACACTTAATGTCTATAAAGATATTCCCGTGAAAAATCATCAACTATTTAACAAATCTATCTTAAAACACTAAGTATAGATTGATATGTCATGTATATCTAGATGATCATTCAAATAGTATCGAAAATAGGTTAATACAGTTTCATAAAGCAATACCAATCATACAAAGCTTAAATTCATATGATCAAACTGGTAAAGTAGACCATGCTAAATACTGATTTTATAAATCATATGATATGAGAAATACGATAAATTTAATAACCATTACATGACTCAATCTTAATCAATAAATCAAAATTATCTAACAATTTAGATCACATAACATGTTTCATATAATCAAATAAATGAACAATACTCGATATAAGTATATCATAAAATATGTTAATATACTTTAACTAAATGTGATTCTCAGAATCACCATACAATATTTCTAAGACAACAAGTAAACACATCATTTAATATAGGTCTTAAAAACCATTACCGACTTACCTAATCAGCATGTCGGACACCTCCCTCTTTAACAAATTTAATGAATTTAAACTACGAAGAGTTGGGAGTACCTATGATGTTCTTAGGTAGGACTTTTCTTTTTACCTCATTTATACCAACAGTTGATTTGGATGGACAATTTATCTTAGCCTATTCGTATCCTCTAAGCCTTTGATCGTTTCCATTTGGTTTAATGATATTTCTATTTGCACGTGTTACTTGAGGCTTTTTGGTGATATCCCATCTTGGCTTTAATACATTTTTCTATTTGCACATGTCGTTTGTGGCTTCTTGGTGATATCCCATCTTGGATTTGGTACTTCTTTTCTATCTGCACGTGTTGCTTGTGACTTCTTTGTAACCTCCCATTTTGGCTTTGCTACATCATTTTGGTATGCTTGTATTCTTGGTGTCTTACTGTCTTGGCTTTGATACAACCTGTTTGTTTGATCCTTTCGTTCTAATCCCGACATTATATAACTCTAGACAAGACATTTGTGTAGCACTTTTGGTATCCATTTCATTTTGGATCCATTCTTGTTAGAAATAAACGTCGAGTTCCTAAATGGACATAATATTTTAAAATGTCCAACCTTATTGCAATATTACATCTCAACTTTGATTAATTACCGTAGATAGCATGAGAATTAAAAGCATGAATCAGTTCTAATAATATCAAAATTGCAATCATTGGTTTGTGATGAAGAATGAAATGATGAAACATATCCACTACCATAGATTGATTTAAAAGATGAAGAAACATTTTCAAGTCTCTTAAAATAAACTTGAGTTCGGATTTTGATTTTTCAAAAAAAAAATCTTAGGTAAATTAATATTTAATTCAAGATCTTACCTTTGCCTGGAAACCATGCCAAAATCATTTTTTAAAACTCTATTTTCATTTTCAAGAAAATCTACTTTAGAGAGCAAATTATTTATTTCAAAAACAACATTCTAAAACTCTTTTGTTCCACAATAGTCATCTAGATGAATTTTAGATTTCTGAACACTTTTTCTTTTATTTTAAAAAGAATCAATTTTCCGTTTTAAACTCAAGTTTTCTTTAGCAAAAAGAAGTGTGAGAAAAAATAATTTTTCCATGACAATATGAAGATTTTCATTATCGTCATCTCCATCACTACCATTAATTCCATAAGAATTATAAATAACATTATCATATATGGATCTATCACCTTCAAGAGAGGATACACACAAAAAATAAAATTATCTATGGTGTATACCACGTGATCGGTTTAGCTAGGATGTTAAGCCTATCGAGCTAAAACCAGTTTTGATGCCAATTGTTGGCCCAAAGAGTTATTCAAAAGGGGGGGTAAATTGAGTAGTTACTAAACTTTAACAATCAAATACTTAAACACAAATAATTAATTTCTCTAAATCAATTATTATCTTTATACGTAGCAGAAATGTGTTTACTTCTAAATGCACACCCAAACACAATATTTGAAATAATCAATGTAGCACACAACGCTATATCCTAGTTCGGTAAGGTACTTTTACCTACATCCAGTCCCTTGAGCTCCACGAAAACTCGTAATCCACTAAACTCTTGATTCATTTACCAAGTAGGAACCAAACCATTACAACTAACGATTATTTTATAGGCACGTAATCAATGTTTACAATTTAACCTTTTCACGGATTAAGGATGAACCCTATATTTTTACCAAACTCAAGACTAACCTAATTCTATTATAGGAAGAATCAAGACCTAATCCTTGTAACAGGTTAAAGATCAAACCTACCACTCCCTTACACTTTTACACTTATCATTTTCTCAGTTTTAGGGGGAACTTTTACAATCACTCAATTCTATTATAGGGAGAATCAAAACCTAATTCTTTTCAAGGGGAAATAATAAGCTACCCTTTTTCCAGGACAAAGTTCAAACCCTAATTTTTTTCACAGGAAAAAGATCAAATCCTAACTACCCTGACTAAACACCGTCCTAAACGTGTCTAATCCACTCAAACTCATAACTACAAAAAAATGCAAGTTTCTTCCTACAAAGAACTTCTACCACCTCAATATAAATATACTCAATTAATGTCCTCAATAACTACTACGTGATAGATACAATGTGAGGCAACTAAAATCTAATTAATAAATAAAGTGAGTAGCATAAATTTAGCACATAATCAGATAAATAGACAAAAATTGTTTAAAAAGATTTTAAGGCGTGTAAGTTTAAAACGATTTTCTAAGAAATCCTAAATCAAGCAATCAACATCAATATAAATATAACTTTAAAGCTAGTAATCAAGCTTGGATGGATCTTACCGGAAAAATACCGACGATAATGATGATATCGCAATTAAAACACAAGTCAGTTATGCCAAACAACAAATGCTTTAGATCAAGAACATGAATATAATCTCTCGTAGAAATCTCAGCAATAATATCACTCTTATAAAATTTCAAAGCTGGTGTTCTTGATGTGCATAACCCAATTCCTATAGGTCTATTTTAATAGACAAATATCAAGCCCTCCGACAGTTAGTTTCACAAAGATATGCTATTTAATGACACTCTTAGACTCCATATATAATAACCTTTCATTTCAGGTGTATTTCACTTAAAAACAACTTCTAATTCTCTCATATAAGTCCATAAAACTATTCTCAATTTAAAACCATAGAGATAGGAAATATTGAATCATTTAAATTAGGATAATCTTAAAATATATGGACCAAATCAATAAGGATAATATAATAGGTTGATAATATCTCAATTAGGTTCAAATCTTCCAAATTCCTCTCTTGGAATTATAAAAAAAAGGGATAGTTTTTTTACTAAGAGACCAAATCTCCTGAAATCGGATAGTTTTTTTACTAAGAGACCAAATCTCCTGAAATCTCAATTGACTTAGTTGATTGACCGAGTCCCACAAGTCGGTTGACCGACTTGTTTAGCCCCAAATTCAACTGTTGGCTTAAGGCCAATCGATTAACTGATTATTTCCAATTAATTGACCGATTGGATTAGAATGATCCATTTTCCCTTCAATTATCCTACTTACTCAAACGGTTGACCGACCTTCTTTATTTGGTTGACCGATTGGATCAGTGTGCTCACTTCTTTCGCCAATTCAGCTACTATTTCAAATAATTGACCGACTATTTTCATTAGGTTGACCAACTAGATCAATAACACCTCAATTTAACTCCAAAACACATTGTTTGATATAGTTGACTGATTTTATTTTCTCGGTTTACCAAATTGACCCAAAAATTCAAATTTTTATACTTTAAAACATATTTTTAAATTAGGTCAATTATCAATTTTATTTCACATAAGAAGCATATACAATAGTTCATTTTAAGATATTAAATTTATCACTTCTTATCATGACGTGTTGTGTGTGATCTTATTTTGGGTTGCATTAAGAGTACATAAGTAGAGAGTTGTTTTCACCTATTTTTCTTTAAGGTCTTCAAAACTCTTCACATTTTCGTTACGTTTACCTTGCACTCTTTATATTTTATTCATGAGGTCTTCTTATTAATCACATGCATGGAACTATAAATCTGAAATACTCGATAAAACAATTAGTTCCACAAAAAACAACAATACTTAATTGTTTATAAAAACCATAGATTCAATATTTACCCTTGGATTGATTTTGATCAAACAGTCGAAATTAAACAACATTTTACTACCCTATTAATTTTATATAAACCTATATTATCTATTCCATAAATTATGACATATTTTACATTTGAGACATTTTTTTATCCGGGTATTAGACATTTATGGGCAAAAATTAAAAGATATCAAGACATATTTTACATTTGACACTTTTTTTTAACCATTGGATTAGATATTTAAGGGTCAAGATTAAAATATTTTTGGAGACATTTTCAGATCATAAAACTCTTAAGCAACAATTGAGTTATATTTAATGGTTGAAATCAAATAATATTTTAAATCATAATTTTATAGCATATAATTTCTCTAATAAACTAATAAATTATCCCAAAATATCTCACACAAGTCTATATAATATATTAGGAGACATAAAAAAATTTAAGATCACACCCCTACTTCTAAGATGTTTAAATTAAATTATTTTTGAACTCTTCAAATTTTATATTTATATTTTTTGGTCATTTTTTTATACACATACAAATTAAATAATTAATATAATATATTTATGTACTAAAAAATGTTAGATTTTTGACTACTTTAATTGATTAATTAAAGTTAGACCCACTAATTAATTTAATCAGATTATTATTCCGTTGCATTGCTCGTCGTTTGAGGATCGACTTAGTATGTTTATGTGCCAAAAACAATTAAGTTTTGAATGAAATTTTAATTATCAAAGGAACCCATTTGAGATGGGTTGCAGATATAATAGATGAGTTATCCCACATTGGTTGAGAATGGAGAACTTGAGTTGTAAGGTGTAATTATTCCACATTACTTAGAAATAAAAACTTGAGTTGCAAGGTGTAGTTATCCCACATTAGTTGTGGAGGAAAAACTCAAACTTGTATCAACTTATAAGTTGGGAACAAAGGCAAGCTATTAACCATCAAGCCTTCAAACTTGAATCGATCTGGGTCAGCGTTTGGGCCAGGTTTGGGTCGAGTCAATCCGATCCATATTTAGATCGGGTTTGGGTCGGATCCGGGTCGGGTTGGATCTTAACCTGCTAGAACAATTTAAATTTTAATTAGTGATAGTTAAGCAGTTAATTAACTGTTTAACAACTAATTTTGAATTAGCATCAATGAACAGACATGAAAGTTAATTAGCTTACGGTTCGCGTTAACATTCACGCAAACAAATGCATTTCCAAAGTTACATCCATTTAATGGTGGCTTTCGATCTTCTATAAATAGGAGATTTTTTATTCATTTCATTTGGTCTAATATACAACATTATCACTTTATATCACCACCAAAGTACAGAACATTTATAATTTTGTTGTGAGAGTTCAAGCACAAATCTAGTTTGCCGAAATTTTTGGTTTCAAGTACTTGTACCAAAAACTTGAAGATCATTGTACCATGAGAGACAGATGTCCATTTAACCATTAGAACTAATGTGTGGGCAAAAATATACTTTATGGGCATAGAGTCAAACTCTAACCTCGATCTACATCAATTCAATTCGTTGTTTGAAATCCCGGATAATTTTTTATCTAAAGTATAAAACACTGTTTCTGTTATATTAACATTAACATATTCAATCATTACTACTTCTTATGATTTTGTTACATTAACGTTAACACATTCTGTCACTACTACTTTTTTTGTTTTTGCTACGTAAACGTTTATGTCTCTTCTTTGTTGATTTTGTCTTTGTTACATAAACGTTAATGCCACGATTCTGATTTAGTATATATACTTTATATTGCTTCACAAAATTTTCATATTTTGATTTTACTACCCATACATGATTAGTTAATATTCACATTAATGTTATTTCTCTATATTAGTTTTATTCTATGAATATTTAAGAATTTATTTTGAAATTTCAGTAAAATACCTAGTTACTTAATATATATAAATGAAGAGGTCTCAAATGTCACGTTTTCAAATTTTTTTTAGACACGAGTAAATACTTAGTTACTTACCATATGTTAAAGTAGAGGGTCTTAAATGTCACGTATTCACATTTTCTACCAACATGAGTTGGTCCACGTAGAAGGAGTTTGGGCTCCTTAAACAACACCTCCTGGAATCGAACCTTGGGTAGTTGTGTATGGAAAGTGCTTTATTGGGAGAGGTCCCCGCTTCTGACGTCCTATAGTATCTCGAGAGATTAGTCTCTCTTAGTCATAGTGCGGGGAATACCCTAGGAAATCGAAATAAAAAAGTATTCATATATTCTTTATAATTAATTTGTACATGCAATCCATGTGCCTAATAAACTAGCACTAATTATTGCCTTGTGCTTGAACGCTTTATGATTTTAAATTTTTTAAATAATTTGTGTTATAAAAAATGTTGATTAATCGTAATTGTACATTGGATTTATCAAGGGTTATTTATTGCTTACTCTTTCTTTAAGAATATTTTTAGTAAAGAGTTATTTTAAACAGTTGTTGTGTTGTAATTTACTTATTTTTTATAATATTATTAGTGTTTAGTCCATGACAGGTGGTAAAGGGACATATATACCTCTGTGTATATAATGGATGATACCCTAATCCTCTCCTTCATTTTCTGTTGCTCTCTCCTTCTCCCAGCCACAAGCCTTCTCTCTCTCAGCCACGAACCATTGCCGTCATATCCATTTACAGTGCCATCGCTATTGTCAGCGATAACGTCATCCAGGTCCGTTGCCACCTCAAATCCAAACAACCCTCTCTGTGGACATCTGACTTATGTTTTAGATCTGGAATTTCCAGATCTTGATTTTGTCGTTCGTCTTCGACAGCTTGACGAAGGCCGAAGTCTTTTTTTTTTTTCTCTTTCTCTCTTTCTTTCACAACCGCGAGCCATTACCATCATTGCTACCGTCATCGTTATTTACAGTGCCATCACTACTATCATTGCCACTATCATCACCACCGTCGTCCAGGTCTGCTGCCGCCGCCTAAAATCCAAGCAATATTCTCTCTCAATGTCCAACCTCTGTCTAGATCTGGAATTTCGAGATCTGAATTTCGCCATTTGTCTTCTATGGCGGGAAGTCAAAGGATAAATTCTCTCTCTCTTCTCTCTCTTAGCCTCAAGCCCTCTCTTTCTCTCAACTATGAACCATTGGTGTTATCTCCATTTGTAGCACCATCGCCATCGTTATGGCCAAATTTGAGGTTGTTGTTCTTATATTACTTTTAGGTTTAATGGGATTTTTGTTTAAATTGCATGTTTAACCTTTGAATGTTTATATTCCACCACTAAATGTTCACCTTTTTTATTTTTATTTCTAAATATTGTTAACATTTACATCATTTTGCAGAAATGTGAATGTCTTGAACTTGTTGATTTTTGTTTTTTGTGAATGTTCATACTAGTTATGTGAATGTTGATCTTAGGATTTACTTTTAATATTTTGTGAATGTTTTTCTTAGTGTTTATCTTGAATGTTTTGATTTGTTGTTCTTGTTGATTTTGTTGGAGTTTTATTTATTAATTACAATTGTTCGTATTTGATCGTTTTGTTTTTGTGGTTGTTCATATTAGGTTATGCTTTGATGAATGTTCATGAGATTTGGTGAAATATTCACAACGATTTGTTCTCATTTGATCTTAGTTTTTTTTTTTTTTTTTTCCAATGTTTTTATGTCAGTTTTGTTTTTTTATGAATATTTATTTTGGTTTGGTGAATGTTCATTTCGGTTTGTTTTTGTTGATCTTAGGGTTTATTTTCCATGTTTTGATTTGCTATTTTTGGTTGTTTTTATATTTATTTTTTCAATGTTTTAAATGTTCTTTTCCATAGGTTTTGTAAATATAACAAAAGAACGTAAAATTGAAGAATGTGTGAACGTAACAAAGAACGTAATTGTTCACATAAAAATTGTGAACATCCACAAAAGCACAATTAGTCCACTAACATGTATTAAAATGTTAAAAAATAAAAAAATAAAAAAGTAAGTGTTCACGTCATGTTATATTTTATAGAATGACATTTATATAATTTATAGGAAAATTATAGTTAAAGAACATGAGACTGTTTTCTAAAACATCTACGGGGACTAAAAACTTTATTATACTAGTAGGGGATTTATTTTATGATTCGTATATATTTGGAGGACTAAATAATAATTTTTTCTTGTCAGTTAGCTTTAAATCTCTATTTAATTAAGTTATCTTTTATTTTATATTTAATGAAATTTAGAGTCCTACTTTTTTTTAAGCAACCAGTTTTTCCGAAGAAGAAAAATATCACACTAAAATTATCTGCTTGACTCGCAAAGAAAATAAACTAGTTTGTGACCGACACATTGCGCGGGCCAATTTAGAAAAAAAAATTATAATAAATTCTTAATATTAATGCATGAAACATATAAGTATCATTTAATTATTTCGGTAGCAATATCCAATAGCACATACATAAATTTTAAGAAGTAATGGCATTTTATAAATACCAAAAATATTTATACCATTAAAAATTACATAAATAATCATAGAAGTGAAACAAAATTTCTACAAAATTAACCTGTACTAATACATTATAAACAAATAACCGTAAATTAAGATTAATTTTATCAATTGCAAGTCAATAAATTTTAATTTAATTGATTTATATCGTATCTATTTTGCTTTATAAATTAGTAATAATTTATCAATTTATGTAAGTCAACAAATTCTAATTTAATTAATTTACATCGTGTCTACTTTCTTTTATAAATTAGAATTAAATTTATCAATTTTTGCAAGTCAAAATATTCTAATTTAATTGATTTATATTGTATTTACTTTCTTTTTGGATGGAAATATTTTTTGAATCACATTTATCTTTTAACCAATTTAAAATGTGCACCATGTAAATACTTTCTTTACGTTGGTTCAGTTTTTGAATTCTTCCATTCATAATCTATGTTTTAGAGTTCTATAATTGTTAGTGGATTTAATTTTTATTTTTGTAGTGGATTTTCACTTAATTATTATGTGGATTTATATAAGTAAATTTTTACTTTGATTCCTTGATTTTATTTTATTTTTGTTTTTTGTGAATATTTCATTTTTGAATTTTAGATTTATGTAGATGATGATATATGAGTTTTTTTTTTCTTTTCTTTTTTTTCTTTTTTGTGGTAATTTTATTGGAATTGTTTATATATATATATAGTGGAATTGTTAATAGTCAACGGAATTATAAAATTTTAATGGAATTGAAAATATTTTGAAGAATTATAGAAATTTAGTAGAACAATGTTTATTGATTTTTGATAGTTTTTTGGTATTTAATTTGTTTATAAATATAATTTTACATTAAATAATTTAATTTTTTTTTTAAATTTAATTTTTTTATATTTTAAATTTTTTAATGTAATGTTATAAAAATAAAAATAAAGAATCAATGGTACTCATGTAAGGGTAGTGTTTTAAAAAAATATGTATTAATAGATATTTTCATTTGATTTTACACATAAAACACAATAGATCCTTTGTAATTTTTTATTTAATATATTTTATGAAAGTGTTTATAATTTTTTAAACATCTATTGCTAGTAATTAGAATAGAAAAAGGATATTTTATTTTTTATGAAAAGGGAATAAATAAATTAATTTGTGATTTTGTACGATTTTTGATTTTTTAATGAAACTAAACGGTGATTTGAAAACCAAGTTTAAAAAACTTATAGTTTACAATTAAGTTTTGAGTTTAATATTTTTTTAAATATTTTTCATTTTGTTTTCTATTGAAACTAAACTAAATTTAGTCCGTTGTCATACCTACCTATCAAGATGAAGAAATAATTACCAAAAGAAATATGTCATAAACACGAATGCAAAAATAAATATAAGTTTAAAAGGAATCGAAATTAAGAATAGAAAAGTACTATATAAAAATCTCAAATATCCTAACGATTTAATAACCAAATTTTGTAACAACACAAGTCACTAAAGGTGATAATATTCTCTTTTCATGTAAACATGGAGAATAAATATGGCTCACTCTTTCTTGATCAAAACCTCAGTCTATTTTAGATGTATCATTAAAATTTAAGCACAAATTAAACTAAAAATCTTAATTACTTTATACCACACAAATATATATATATATATATATATATATAAGTTTTCTAGGAGCAGAAACACTGAACAAATGCAACTTTAGTGTTCCTTTTCATAGAAAATAGTGAAAGATAGACCTTCGAGATCATCAAATTTGATTGATTTTCATAATTAACTTTGTTCTTAAAATATAGAGACTAAACAAAAAAAGATTTATTCGATTCCCACTCCTCAGAAGATCAAAAACAAAAATTTGGGAGTAAAAACAACAAAACAAGTATGTTACTCCCGCCAAACATGGACCAAAAACATAAATTTGGAAATTTATGTGGAACAAAAGAAAGAAAAATGAAACAGAACACTAAACAAACGCAACCTACCTCTGTGTTTTTGTTCATAAGAAAAGTTTAGGCGAAATTTAATTTTAAACCCTCCATGTATTGAAACTTTTCTAATTGGTCCTTCTCCGTTTGGGAGTTTCATTTTAAACCCTCTATGTATCAGTACATTTTTATTTGGTCATTCTGTAAAAAAAAAACATCCAAGCTAACAGAATTGTGATAGCAAAATCATCATTTTATATTATTTCATTTTTTTTAAAAAAAAATTCTTTTTCTTTTTTTTCTTTGACCCATCTCTCTCTCTCTCTCCCGCTCAAGACACTCTCTCTTCCTTATTTCCTCTCTCCCTCTCTTCCTCATTTCCCCCTTCTCTCTATTCCTCTCTCTCCCCGCCGGCCGGAACCATCCCCTGTTATGGGGGTGGCAACAGGGGGTGGAATCACCCCCGAAACATGGATGATTCACCCCTTGTTTCGGGGTGGAACGACCCTCGTAACAAACGAGGTGAACCACCCCCTGTTTCGGGGGTGAAAGTACCCCCAAAATAGGGGGTCATTTACCCCCTATTCAAGGGGGTATTTTCACCCCCTTCAACAGGGGGTGAACCACCCCATGTTGAAGGGGGTGTTTTTACCCTCGAAACAGGGGGTGAAAATACCCCATATTCGGGTCGGCGGGGAGAGGGAGCGAGGGAGGGAGAGAAGAGGAGAGAATGAGGATTAGAAAGAGAGAAAGAGAGAGGGAAGCAGGGAGGGAGGGAGGAGAGAGAAAGAGAGAAAGAAATGTAGGGGAAAAAAAGAAAAAGAAAAAATCATTAAAAAATATAAAAATGTGTAAAATGACCGTTTTGCCCTTCTATTCTGTTAGTTTTAACATATTTTTTGACGGAATGACTGAATAAAAATATGCTGATATCTAGAAGGTTTAAAATAAAACGCTCAAACGGAGAGGGAACAATTAGAAAAGTGTCAATACCTAGAGGGTTTAAAATGTAATTTCTCCAAAAGTTTATATAGAAACAGTAATATGAGAATAGCTCTGATATGTTCTTAGATATTTTTCCTAAATTAAAATAAGCACCAATAATAAATTAAATCGATACAATAATTTATTTTAAATTTCTCAAACTTCATAGAACTACTCACATAGTTTCGATAGAAACAAAAAATTAGATGTTTTATTTTGGAAAAAAAAAATATATCAATTATTTTGAAAAGTAAAGATAATTTACTTAGAAAACAAATCCATTTTTTAATAAGAGAATAACGAGAAGTAAACTCACTCCTACAATGATGAGCAAACCAACTACAAAACCTAATAGCATTAACCAAATATCAGTAGATCCAAACTTACTAAGTAACTAAGCAAAATATCAGTAGATTCAAACTTACAAAGTGACTAAACAACTTAATTGATCGAAAATCTATGGAAACAACTTAACAAACCAATAAAAAAATGAAATCAAATGTAAAGAAAAATCATAAGTTAATCTATTACCTGAAGATATTGAGAATAATATATCTGCTTGTGGGGGTGGATTGACGGCAACAGTGACGATGGCAATGGGTGATTGGGTTTACAATGATGGTGACGGAGAGGGTGAAGGGTTTGGATCTGCAATGCTGCTTGATTTTACCAGATTGGGTATGGGTGTGTAAGGACGACCAAGGGCTTAAGGTTTAAGTTGCAAAGGGAGGGTCGAAGGGAGATTGAGGGAGACCGTGTAGTGATAGAGAGCTCTGCTAAGGTTTTGATGGAGAGGGTGAGAGACGGCATGGAGATGGGCGAGAGAGGTAGAAGAAATAAGGAAAGCTGAAAGAGGGAAAGAGATAAAGACGCGAGAGGGAGAGTCGACGATGTCCGATGGTTGTGGTGGAGGTTGTGATGGTATTGACGGCGGTGGTTTGCAAATAAGATAAATGTAGAGAGCGAGGGGGAAAGGAGAAGATGAGAGAGATAGATAGTGAGAAAGAGAGGCGATAGGTAAAAAAAATTTAACCTAATTTTCCTTTTCCACCTTATACTTATGTTAAAATGATCTAATTGTCCAAAAATATAGATGAATTTGTCTTTTGATTCAACGACTAACTTTATCGCCATACTAACTTATTAGCCTCTCTCTTTTTTTTTTTTTTTTTCTTGTTTCATGCTTTTTTTTTTTTCCTTTTTTTATTTTATTTTATTTTTAAAGCTCATCATCTTCCTCATCTTCTATTTATGTTATTCTCTGTATTTATTCCATTGGACTAGAGCTTAGATGATCATTTTTATTTTTCTAATGCAAATTCTCTATTTTTTTGTTTTTTGTATTTTAATTTTTTTTTAGGGTATAGATGAAGTATTTTTTTTTTTTTTTTTTTTTTTTTTTAAAGTTATATGTAGATATATAAATAGCGTGTATTTGTAAAGAATATATCATTTTTTTTTTCCTAATTGAGAATCAATAATATAGATGAAATGATATTTTTTTTCCCTCATGATTTACAATATAATTTGTTTTTAACTGACGTATATATAACTCGTGTTATGTCATCTTATTTTATATTAGTACAAGTTTCAGTCTTGATTATCAATTATGGTTAATATTCAATTGTTACTTATTATTGATGTTCAAATAAAATAGGTATACAATGTTGTATCAATATATGAGATTATGTCAAAAAAAAATAAAATAAAATAAAAAAATTAAAAGATATTATTTTTTATTTTATTTAATTTTTACATATGTACTTTTAGGCATGGATTAAACGTCATTATATATATAATATTATTAATCCTGAAATTAAAGGTATCTCCACCATTTCATTTGTTCAACAATACAATCAATTTCTTTTTGATTATTACCATCTTTTCATTAATAATTGTGTTTGACACACAAAATAAATGCATTCTATCTTCTTCAAATTTTATCTCCACCACTTCATGAGGACCTCTATGTTATTTTTTTGGAGCACTATCAATACCGCAGTAACAACAATCATTACACTCACCACAATTGCCCTCTTATTACAAGCCCATTTTCATATTGCTAAAGGTTAAAGGCATTGGTGTTCGTCCACTTGACATGAATATGACAATCTTGAAAAATGGAGAAAAATATGCTTCATTCCAATTTAAATATAAAATTATCAATTGATAAAAATAAATTAAATTAAATAATTTTAATGTATAAATTTTTCGAACCATCCAGTCCCAAATTTTTAAAACGCAAAAGTTACACGACAAATTTGTCCTTACAAAATTATTTTATTTAAATCAAAATAATTATTATTGTACACATTTTTTTCAAGAATTATTTATATATTTAGATTTATTTGAATAAGATTTTTAAAATGATATCACATTCACTATTTTTCTCATTTGTTTTAGATTCGTACATTCATATTACATTTAACATGATACTTTCTGAATTTTAGTTTTCACATTCATGTTATATTTAACACGGTCTTATACATTATCAAAATACAGTTGAGTGTTACATTAATTTAATATCTAAATCATCTTTATCAATAAGTTATGTTACATTCAACACGTTCATATAATTTGTATTATTATCAATATTAATTTATGTTATCTCTATTGCATTGAATGTTATATTTAACATTTACAGAATATACATATTCTAGTGATATTATATATAACGTTAACATCATAGTTAATGTTATATATAATATTCGCATGAAACCTAATTCAGAATTAAAAAAAAAAAAAAAAAAAAAATCTTATTTTGAAGATCATAATTTATTAATCATTGTGGTGTAAAAAAATAATTGAATAACAATCACAAATATGAGAAATTGTAAGTTTCATTTCAATTTCATAGATACTTTATTACTATATTTTGTTGTCTTTTTTTAGGTGACAACGTGTATGAAAAGTAACAATTCATTAATAAGGGTAAATTAGTCTATGAAATACTAGTATAAGTAATCAGTGTCAAAAAAAATAATTGAGTTCAATTAAAAGTTTCCATACTAAATTGGGAGCTCATAATAAGCGTCTCTAAAAATTATTTTAAGAATTAATTTTTAAATTTAATTTTGAATGCATCAAGTCGATATGAAAGAATAAACTCTTAAAATTGTTCAAAAAAATTATTAGTCGAAGTATGCGAAAACTGATCGAAGATTCCTTTAATTAAAAATAAAAAAAATAAATAAAGGCATAAAAACATGTATCACTTTTATTAAGTGCAATTTTTTTAAAGTACACTTCTCTATTTGTTCGGCATGAGAGCACAATTTTAACACGAGCGCGCTATCTACTGCACAAAAATTCTCAACAGGACGATAACTTTTTCTGACAGGGAACATGAACTCCTGGGGACTGTTCGATTTAGATTTCATACCAATTTTCTCAAAAGACACAAAATAATTATCAAAACAGTTTCTGAATTTCTAAAAACTTTATTTATTTATTTATTTTTTCGGTTTTTCTAAATGGAACATTATTAAAAAAAGGTATTTAAAATTAAAATCAGAAACCATGTGATTTGGTTAAATTTTAAAAAATGTGAGAGATTATTGATATAATTAACTAAAAAAATGTATACATGTGTGAGAGAAAAATAAAAATAAAAAATGATTTTTATAATAATAAAAAAACATTAAAAAGCGAGTGATGCATAAACAGCAAATAGTGAAAATTATTTTATAAAATAATTATGTTAGAAATAAAAATAACTGAATATTTAAATTTGAAAAACAAAGAATTTGAATCCAAATTGTTAACCAAACTGGTCCTAACATGTGGAGAGGCGAGGAGGTCAATTTTCAAGAACATCCAAACTGTTCAGCGCTTGTTAGTTACGAAAATATTTCTTGTTCAATTTTCTTGCAAAATTTTCAAGTCAACAAAATATTTCTTGTCGCTGACCACAATTTTGTTAGAATGTGTAAACCTTTCATCATATAGCTGAGCTCACATCCTTTTGTCACAAATTTTTCAAAAAAATTACATAAGAATAAGAATAATCGAACGAAATATAGAGCTCAAGATTGGACTTTTCAAAAATTCTAGGGTGGTCATCGCCTTCCCCTAGCTCCCTAGGTCCATCCATTTATTGATTTTAGGGAACGTTTCATTCATCATCGGGAAAGAGATGACAATTAAATCTGAATCGGTATATAGTTGAATCAAACCAAATTGAATGGTTTAATTTTAAAACCGATGAAATGATTTTTGTTATGCACATTTTTTTGTTTCAGAATTGAAATTCGAATAGGTTTTGGTGTTGGTTTTAGTTTTGAGATGTTAACCATAAAACCAAACCGGTATTTGAGATCTATTTTTATTATATATCTTACTTTCACTTTATTATTTGTTTACATTTTGACTTCTAGTGTGTATATATTGTAAGACAAAAATGATTTTTGACTATTTTATGTCTAATTATTTTTATGTGATTTAATATTGCTTGATACATATATTATGATATGGGAAAACTTTCGCTTACAACTGACATAGGCGTGGAGCCTTAGCGGGTTAGATCGGGTCAGTAATCAGATCTAGAACAAATAGACCTAATGTGCTATCTGGGCTGAAAATAATGAGCCCATCTGGGTAAGGACTTCAGCAGTCTACCACTTTGGTTAAATAAGCCTCATGAAGATGCCTATTAATGGGCAGATCAAAGCCCACAGTGTTCAGGTCCAAGTAATGAATAGTTCAGCCCATCGTGACCGACTCCTCTACGCATGAAGAAAGTTAAAACCTGATTGACTGTAACAACCCACGATTAATGGAGAATGTTACAGAGATCTCTCATTGGATAAAGGAAGAAGGTTATGGTTATCTTCTAGTACGTTAGGAGTAGATCACGTAACGGGCGACCTCAGCAAGGAAACGGTTGAGTATAACCAAGCCAATATAAAAGGAAGGTATTACTGTTTATTAGACATGATTCAATTTGTGTATTTATTTTCTCCATTACTAGATTAATTTATTCTCACACTGGAGGTTCTTTAGCCGACACCATACCGGTGTCCTCCCTTAGAACTAAATGGTTTTGCAGGTTTATAGAGGAAGGCGAAAATGTTTTTGGCATGTGGGAAGCTATTTACACGTGCTGGGAATTTTTGACTGCATCATTCGGTGCCGTTTGTGGGAAATGCTAACGTAAAAGCTTTCCATCGCAATAATGAGGCAACCATGAGCATGAGGAGCAGCCCCCAGCCAAAGTAGTGATTTACCATTGCAGGCTGACAACGAAGTTCCAGTAGGAACACGTGAGGAAGTTCATGCTGACCCTTCTCCAGCAGTTCAGAGCACAGATGCAAAGATGGACACTCTGACTAGGAAAATATTAGAGATTACGGATATGATCAAATACATAGCAAAGATAATCGCCAAAAGCAGGCCACAACCTTGAACCGCCAAGGACAATCTGGGAAAAAAAGTATTATCTCTAGCGTCGTCTGACCCACAATTCCAGGAAGAGCGAGCTACCCAGGGAAATACCAACAATCGACAACAAGATAGAAGGGTCTATAGCCGAACTGAGACTGTTGACTCACATTACCAGCTCAAAAGCAAGGTCAAGAGTGGTCAGCCCTTGGATGAGCTGGATACGCTATTGAAGGGTAGTGAAATGCCGTTCACTTTAGAAATCTTTGTTGTACCACTATCGGAGAGGTTTGATCCCATGAAGTTTGAGAAATACGATGGGAAAGCTAATCCTGTGCACCACATCCGTCAGTTCAAGTATGTCATGAACTTATATGGAGCAAGTGACTCAACTCTTTGTAGAGCTTTCACCACAACTCTCATGGGCTTTGCCCTTGAATGGCTACATACGCTCCCATACAACTCTATCTCTTCATTTAAAGAGTTCGGCATGATGTTCATCAACCGCTTCATAACCTGTCAAAGGTTGATGAAGGAACCTGATTACCTACTGACCTTGCGTCAAGAGAAATGGGAAACGTTACGCCAGTATATGAGCTGGTTCAACGAGGAACGAACATGTATTAAGGGTTGTGATCCTAAGATTTTGATAAACAATTAAGTATTGAAGTTTTGGTAGAACTAATGTATTAATTGAGTGTTTCAGTGATTTAAAGTTCCAAGTGATGAAGATGACAAATTAAATGGATGCTAAATGGTAAAGTTGAAGATATTGAAGAATTAAGAGTTTGAAAAAATTAGGGAAAACAACTCAAGTAAATTTCAACTCTTCATATCCCATTTAGGAACACAGATATTGCACAAAATGTATTTTTATTATTTATTTGTTTTTTATTAAAATTATTTGCTCCTATGTGAATTGAGAATAAATAATTTTGAATGACTAAAATGGAATATTAGAAGATTAGTGGAACTAATTTTGAAGAGAAAATGGTTAAAGGGGCGAAAACGTAAAAGAAAATGAGTTAAAAACGTATTCAGAGAAGAGATCTAGAAGATGGCAGTCGCCTGGTGAGTCAATCGGACAAGGAGGCTGAACTCTTTCAATTAACAAGTCGACCGATGGGTCGACCGGTGAAGAAATGCTGAACTCTCTGAGTCTACGAGTTGACCAGGCGGTCGACTGATGAGCTCTATTGTCTACAACTTGAATCAGACAGTCGACTGGCCAGTCGACCGTTTGCGCTATTTTAGGATACTATTTGATCCGAAATTATATCCAAAATTAGTCATTTTTTGTTAGAATTTGAGAGAGATTTCAGGGATATTATCTATATTTAAGATATGATTCACATACTAATTGAATCCTATTGATTTGGTACATTAAATGTTAATATTTCTCAATTTGGTTCTTGAAATTGATTATATTCCAATTTATTGAGATTGAGAAATATTTGAGGGGTTTAATTGAAAGATTTGAAAGTTGTTTTTAAGTGAAATTGAACCTAAATAAAGTTATTATGATATAAGGGGTCTATAAGTGCTATTAATTGTTATGGCACATGTAAACTAGCCGTTATAAGGCTGATTTCATATTTCTATATATAGACCTACGAATTTTTATTTATGACTAATCATTCTAAGAGAGAGAACTCATATATTATCAAGAGAGATCAGAATATATCAATTGAGTGAGCTTTTCTAAGAGATATCTTATTGAGAATTGAGTGAACTTTTCTGAGAGAATCATTTGTTGATCATTGTTGCTACCGATTTGAAGTTATATTGCAATACTATTTTCTGTCGGTGGATTCCGGGTAAGATCTTTCCAAATTGCCTATTATTTGTTTATTGATGTTATATTTGGAAATTGATCTTACAATTTGTTTCTGATTTTTGAAGAAAATATTTTTACAAACATTTTTTTGAATCTGATTACATGCTCCAATTTGCTACCTATATTCTTATTAAAATCAGATTTTTATATCTCACGTTTTTCTATCACTAGTTGGGATACTAATTGAGTTAATATTTATCTGGGGTGGTAGAAGCTACGAGTGAGATTTACATCTTATCAATTTGTGTATTGGTGAGTTGTGACAGGTTAAATACCGTTGGGTGTATTTAATTAAGGGTAACTAGGTTTCAGTCTCTTCCTATAAAGAGATTGAAGTAGCGATTCTTCTTGGATAAGAATTGCGCTGTGAGTAATTTGTAAAGGTTCCATCCTTACCTGTGAAAATGATAGTTGGATTGTTTTTAGAGGTTTTGATTCTTGTGTCTTCGTGTTTAAAAGAATTAGGTTATTCTTTTACCTATAAAAAGTAGAGGTTCTTCCTTAACCTGAGAAAAAGATATTGTAAAGGTTAATTTTGAGCCTATAAAAGAATCAGTGTACGGGTTTGCTTCCTACCTTTAAAGGAATCTTGGTTTTAGTGGGTATGACCTCCGTGGAACTTGGGGGACTGGATTAGCTAATAGTAGCTTGGTGAACCAGTATAAATCTTTGGTGTGCTGCTATATTTATTTTGTTATTTTTTCTATTTGGGTGTGCATTTAGTTGATTAATTAATTCCGCTGTGTTATATAGATAATAATTAATTTAGGCTTAAAATTAATTATTTAATTTATTCAAGTTTTATTCTGATAAATTTTTTAATTACCCAATTCACCCCCCTTTTGGGTATTCTATTGGGCCAACAAATATGTTTACGTCAGGATTGCGTCATGGCAGATATCAAGACTCTCTCACCAAGAAAACTCCTAGAAGCATGTCGGAGCTGATGGAAAAAGCTAGGCGCTACATTAAGCTGGAAGATGTCAAGCTTACGAGAGAAGGTAGAGGATTTTCCAAAAATCCTCCCAAGCAAAGCGAGAAGGACTACAATAAGACAAAAGGCAACTATTCTAATCGGCGTAAAGATTGACTTAGGATCTTAGATTCCAAATCGGAAGCACGTCAGGAGCGAAACTTGCCTGGTCTACAAATGCCAATCTCTAGAATCATTTATGAGATCCATACGTCCGAGGTAGTCCAATGGCCGCCCAGGCGGAGTACCAAGTCTAGTAGGAAAAATAGGTCTAAGTACAGTAATTTCCATAGGGACCATGGTAATGACACAGATAATTGCTGGGAGCTCAAGAAAGAAATCAAGCGACTCATCGACATGGCTCAATTGCATGATTATTTGTGAGAACATTCAAAGGATAGAAAGAGGCCTAAAGATGAAGGTTGTCGTGAAGAAAATCATGATAAGGAGTGCAAAGATGATCGTCCTAAGGAAAATTGTGAAGTAATCTTCATGATAAACACAGCTGGCCCAGCAACTAGAGAATCCAACTGTGAATAAAAAAAGAAAGGTCCGTGAAGCAGCATTGGAACACTGCTATGGAGAAGCAATGGCCATAACCGCAAATTCAGGACTGATCATCACTTTCTCGGATAAGGATTATAAGGATATCGTTTATCCATATGAAGATGCATTGGTCATCACTCTTTGGATTTCCAACTTCCAAGTAAGACGGAGTTTGGTTGATAATGGCAGTTCTGCTAACATCATCTTTGTGGACACACTGAAGCAGATAGGAGTGCCCAGTTCAGAAGTTAACTCCACTGAGGCTGTTATGGTGGGTTTCAATGGCGACCTTAGCTCACCATGAGGGAAGATCACTCTGTCCGTTACCACAAACAAAGAAGAACAAAGTTACATAAAGGCTATAGAGTTGATGATGATGGACTTTTCATTGCCTTACAAAGTGATACTAGGACGTCCAAGGCTACATGTGATGAAAGAAGTAACATCAACGTACTACTAGTGCATCAAGTATACAAATGATAGTTTTGTGGCGGTGATACGAGGTGATCAGATGGCTTCAAGGAAACGTTTTCCAATAGTTATGAAGTGCAAGAATAAGCCCTTATAGAAATTAAAGTAGGAGTACAAAGTAGCTCCCTAAAAAAGCTCAGCCCATGAAATTGATGACTTTAAGGAACACTCTAGCGTGATTCAGCGTGCCGAGCAAGTACAGGAGATTACCTTCAACGGGGGTACTCAAAATCTGATGATATGAGGATCCTTAAGCTAGACTGAGGTAGAGGAGATCAACAGGCTACTCAAAGAGAATTTGGATGTCTTTGCTTGGACTTTAGAAAATATGAAGGGTATTAGCCCCGACGTTGCAGTCAACTGCCTTGATATCTCTAGGTCTTATCCTCCAGTCAGGCAGAAGAAGAGAACTTTCAACCCTAAAAAGGAACAGGTGATTGAATTTAAGGTGAAGAAACTACTCTCGATTGGCCACAAAAGAGAAGTAATGTACCCAAAGTGGTTGACTAACCTAGCCCTCGTCAAGAAGAAAAATGGAAAGTAGAGAATGCGCGTAGACTTCACTGACCTGAACTAGGCATACCCAAAAGACTGATACCCAATGCCAATGATAGACGAGATGGTGAATATAGTAGTAGGACATCAACGACTGTCTATAATAGATGCTTGGTGGCGCGTAATTAATGCACGCCACTTACACCGCAAGTATACGAGTTAAGTTTTAGTATAGATGGGGAGAGTAAGGGTATCGTGTCCACAGGGAATGGTTGAGATTTTTATCGAGTATCGCGATTATCATAACTTAATTTTACCTAGGCGAAAAGAATGTGTTTATAATTAATTAATACTAACACTAAGTTAATTAATCTAATTATACTAATATTATATTGAGATGTTTAGGGAAAAGATTGCCTAAGGATTAACTTTGTTTACAAAAGCATGTTTAGTCTCGTTTTAGTTTACATTAAAGGCGTTCGACCTATCTAATAATCTCGTTTCGTAAACTCATTCCCCACCTCTCCTGAGTGTAAGACGAGTGAATACGTGACTTCGCATTAACGAAGAAGTCCCCCTCAATGTCTTAATGATGTTAGGTCAGATGAGTCTCGCCCTAACGTCATTGATTGCACACTTTCCCACTCCCTCCCAGGTTATTGGATCATTGCGTTGTGTTTACCCTAGTTCGAATTCGGGGTTACCTTTCTCAAGTGTCAAACCCCGTATTCTCACTATATCTATTTAATCATAATAATCATGACAACATGATAAACACAATCAGAATAGCGAAGAACAACCATTAACGAAACACAAACTCAAACAAACAACTATTTCATAAAATATATTAATCCCTAGACAAAATCCGTTTAGCTCATGGCCATAACTATTTATACATTGAAAAATGAGCTAAACATGCTCAACCATCTACTAAAGTTAAAAAAATAAAGAAGAAACAAAAGAAACTTAGCGTAGTCCGAAGATTTGTCGCTAAAAATGCTTTGGGATCACTTCTCCTTCTTCGCAACGTGTTTTTCTCCTTCAGAATTGGTTGAACACTCCCAAAACCTCTCTCTAAAATATCATAATCTTAATGGGTCTCTAATGGCCAGAGTAGAGGAGAAGTGAGAAAATAGGGAACACAAAATATATAAAAAATATCTAAATCTGGTATAGAGTGACCGCCGTGGCGGTGAGCATGTCGGCACAGTCTTCACCGCAGCGGTAGAGGAGGCGGTGGGTATAGGGACTTCTCTGCAGTTTCACCGCCGCGACAGTGGATATTACTGCTACGGCGGTGAGTTTATGGCAACTTTAGGCCCCTCTCTGCATATTCACCGCGGCGACGGTGGGCTACTTTGTGGAATATTGTCTCCATACTTGTTTTCTCGCCGTTCTTGATCTGATTTGATCGTTATTAATCCATTTTCATGCATTTTCACCTCAAACACCTGATTTATACAAAAATACATAAAAACGTAATAAATGTACTAAAAAACTAACAATATTCGGTTTGAAAATAGATAGGTAAATTACACCTATCAATGCTTATGCGGGTTATAATCAAATCTGCGTGGATAAGCAAGACGAGGAAGGAACAACATTCATCACACCAAGAGGTACTTACTGTTATAAAGTAATGCTATTTGATTTAACAAATACAGGAGCAACATATTAGCAGTTGGTGAACCGCATTTTCCAAGATTAGATCGAAATAACCATGGAGGTATATATAGACGATATGCTAGTCAAGAGCTCTAAGAGTGAAAACCATCTGAAGCATTTGGCAGAAGCTTTCGCCATTTTGAGGAGGTTCAACATGAAGCTGAATCCAGAAAAAATCTGTATTTGGGGTAGCATCTGGAAAATTTCTGGGTTTCGTGGTAATCCAATCCGACATCATGGTGGACTCAGGTCAGATAGAAGCAATTAGGAACATGAAGTCTCCTATGACTATACGAGAAGTTCAAGTACTGACAGGAAGATTAGTGACACTAAACAGATTCATCTCTAAATTTATTGATAGGTGTACCCCTTTCTTCAAAATCTTGAGGGGAAGAAAAACCTTTCAGTGGAGTAATGACTATGAACAAGCAATACAATCCATCAAGGACTACTTAGGATCTGTTGAGACACGGACCAAACTACATCCAAGGGAAGAGTTCTATATTTATTTGGCAGTAACACTTGTGGCAATAAGCTCCGAACTAATAAAGGATTGCGCAAAAGGGAAAAGGCTTATCTACTACATCAACAAATCATTGATCTCATCTGAAACTCGCTACATCAAATTGAAGAAGCTCGCCCTAACACTAGTAATCGTAGCACGGAAGCTAAAACCGTATTTTCAGGTACACGTGATCAACATGTAGACCTCATACCTGCTCCGAGCTTTAATGCATAGACTAGATGCTTTTAGACGTCTCATAAAATAGGTTGTAGAACTTGGTGAATTTTTAATCAAGTACAAGCCTAGAATCGCAATCAAGCCTTGGCGGATTTCTTTGTCAAACTGACTCCTCTAGCCAAAGTGATAGAATAAGATAGAGAATGCTGTGATCAGTCAGCAACGTCGTGGAAGCTATGGGTTACCAGTGCTTCAAACATAGAGGGGTGTGGTATAGGTATAGTCCTACAAACACCTGAAGGAGATCAACTTGAAAAGGCAGTGCAACTTGGTTTTTGAACTTCCAACAATAAAGCGGAATATGAGGTAATGATCATTGGGTTGACTCTTGCAAAAGAGTTGGGTGCCCAACATCCAGAGGTGAAGTCAGACTCCCAATTGGTGGTCAATCAAAATAATGGTGCGTTCACCATAAATGAGAAAAGATTGTGCCTTTACACTGAAAATATGAAGAAATTAATCTCTACCCTCCAAAGTTGCAAGTTTGAAGCTATCCCAAGAGCTGAAAATGGGAAGGCGGATGCTTTGTTAGTATTAGCTTCTATATGTGGACCTCATCAGCGATCTGAATTGGTGGAATTTCTTAAGCAACTATCTATAACAACACTAGTTAACCATTGCGCATGCATTGGTCAGATGGATCAAGAAATGGACTAGAGAATTCCTCTAGTTCAGTATCTTAAAAAAGGAATCCTACCAAAAGATATGGACTCTGCCAGGAAAGTTCTATACAAAGTGTCAAGGTATGTGCTGACCAACGATAAACTGTATGAAAGTTTTTTTCCCAACCTTTATTACTTTGTTTAGGCCCGAAGGAAGTCATATATGTCCTATAAGAAATACATGAAGGGGTTTGTGGAAATCATCAAGGTGGGAGGACCTTGGTACGCAAAGCACTAAGGGTAGAGTACTACTGGCCAACGATGTGCATTGATGCGCAAGAATATGTCAAGAAATGTGACAAATGTCAGTGGTTCTCCAATGATATTAAGGTTCCTTCTCAACAGGAAACACCGATAACCAGCCCATGGCCATTTTCTCATAGGGGATGGATGTGCTAGAACCGTTTACTCCAACACTAGGAAACAAGAAGTACATACTGGTGGTGATTGATTACTTCACCTAGTGGGTCGAAGCTAAAGCATTTGCAACTGTGGGGGAGAATGAAGTGAAGAACTTTATTTAGAAGAATATCATACATCATTTTGGCATTCTTGCAATACTCATTTTTGATAACAGAACACCTTTCACAGGCGGCAAAGTTGGATGTATGTATGACGAACTGAAAATTCAATATCGCACATCTAGCTCGGTGTACCCACAAGACAATGAAAAAGCTGAGATGACAAACCATTCCATCAAGGAATCACTTAAGAAACGATTGGATGACGCCAAAGAAAAGTGGGTAGAAGAGTGATAGGTATAAATTACCTACGTATTTCCAATCCGAATTTATTAGTTTTCGAGTACGTTTATAGTTATTTTTATTATGTTTTAATTAGTTTTTATATTTTTGTATTAAATCAAGTGTGTGGGGGAAAAATGATAGGAAACTGGAGTGAAAATGATGAGATAGAACCAAAGCGGTTTGAAGTTACGGTGGATAAACAAGCTCGGAGGCTAAAAGATTAAACAGGCCTACTGCTTAGGCGTCCAGACCACCGCCTAGGTGGTGAAGAAGCTGAGAAAAGAGTAAAATGTTACTGATGGATGACTGCCTAGGCGAAGATTCCTTCACCTAGGCGAAAATTCAGCAGAAGACGAAGATGGGCTACTGACAGCCGCTCGCCTAGGCGAAGTTTTCTTCCTCTAGGCGAAAATCCAACAGAATATTCTCCTAGTCCACCACCTACTTCACCACCTAGGCGATCAACTGAACCGAGCTAATTTTTCCTAGGTGCAGTTTTCTTCGCCTAGGCAGATTTCCCCTGCACAGTCTTGAGATATTTTTAGGATATTTTGGCTATAAATACCCCATCTCCTCCCCCTTGGCCGAACTCTCTCTTTCTATCTTGGTTTTTTGAGTACCTTAGGCTATATTTAAGCCTAGGTTTAGGATTTTTAGAGGTGGAGCTCACATCTCGAAATGGAGAAGACGGCGAATCGATCGTTGAGCGTTCTTAGCGGTTTATCTTCGGACGAGGCTAAGTTTTTCGATTTGTTTCCCTTATTTCTTTATCTTAGGATCATGTGCACATGTTTAGATCGATTTATATGTTTATGCAGCTATGACCACGAGTTAAATGTGGATTGTAGTAGGGATTAACGGTATATTTATAAATATGTTGTTTAGATGATTTCGGTGTTGCGTTTTTGTTTGTTCTTCGTAGTTTGATTGTGTTTATCGTATTTTTTGTTTATTATGCTTAGAATGGTAAATGAAGAATATGGGATTTTGACAAACCCCGGATTTGGATTAGGGTAAACAAACGCCACGATTCTATAACCCGGTCGAGGTTTGAATCGTGGATAATTGATGACGTTGGGGCAAGACTCACGTGATCTAGGGTCATTAAGACATTGAGGAGGACTTCTTCATTGACTTGAAGTTGCATTATATCCCTCTTCTTATACTCGGGAGAGGTGGCGGGGGAGTTTTAGAACAGAGATTGTCGATAGGGTAAATACAACGCGACGATCCAATAACCTGGGAGGGAGTTGGATTGTGTGCAATCAATGACGCTGGGCGAGACTCACGTGACCTAGGGTCATTAAGACATTGAGGGGGAATTCTTCATTGACTCAAAGTCATGTATTCCCCTGTCTTACACTCGGGAGAGGTGGCGGTGGAGTATACGTACCGAGGTTGTCAAATAGGTCGAACACCGTAAACGTAAGTAAATCGAGATCGAACACGTATTTGTAAACACGTTAATCCCTAGGCGATTCTTCACCCTAAAACATATTAGCATATTATTTTAGTTAGTTTAGATTATATTAGTATTAGTTTAATTAATTAAATATATTTATTTTTTGCCTAGATAAAATTAGGTCACGACAAACGCAGTATTCGATAGTAACGACACCAATCCCTGTGGATACGATAACCCGATCTTAACGATCACACTATACTAAAATTTAGACCTCGTATACTTGCGAGTGTAAGTAGCGGCGTATTTTACGTCCTACCAAAGAGCTCCCAAGAGTGTTGTGGGTTCATCGAACAACTCAACATCTACCACAAGGGAAACACATTTCACCATGACTTACAGAATTGAAGCTGTTATTTCAGTGGAGATAGGATTGCTATCCAAATAATATGGAATAATCAACCTGGTGGAAAATGAAAAAGCCATATGAGAAGAAATGGACCAGCGGGAAGAAAGATGAGACATGGTGTTAATGATGATGGCAACTTACAAGGGAAGGATGGCATAGATGTTTAATCATGCAGTTTGTCCATGACACTTCGTAGTAGGAGATCTGGTACTTCGAAGAGTAAAGCCTTATCGCCCAGAAGCTCGTTTGGGAAAGTTAGCCTCTAACTAGGAAGGCCCTTACCGAGTTATCAGATTGAACAGACCAAAAATCTTTGGCTAGAAGATCTTGATGGTGTAGTGATCCCCCATCCCTAGAACATATTTTACCAATGAAAGTATTTCGTATGAATTTTCTGATCATTTTCTGATAATCTTATTTCATTGAATGTTTTGAAGTTGTTTTTTTTTTTTTTTTTTTCTTGTTGAGATACATTCCTTAAATAAAATCAAATAAAATTTTTCTCCATTAATTTTGTGATGCTTACTATTCTAATACTATGCTACTGATCATGTCCATAAGATTTAGTAAATTGAAACTAAGCGTAACACAAACATTTGACATTAAAGCAAAAAAACTTAACATCTCAGCTCTGCACAAATTGAGCACCTCAACTCAACATGAACAGAGCTAATCTGTTTACTCATTCAATAATAAGCAGAGCATGTCAGTTTACTCAATACAACTGGGCATCTTAGCTCAGCACAAACTGAGCACCACAGCTTAGCATGAGTATAGTTGATCTGTTTACTCATTCACAAATGAGCAGAGCAGGTTAATTTACTCAATACAACTGAGCATCTTATCTCAGCACAAACTGAGCACCTCAGCTCCGCGTGAGCAAAGTTGATCTGTTTACTCATTTACAAATGAGCAGAGCAGGTCAATTTACTTAATTAAATTGAGCATCTTAGCTCAACCTGAACACCATGGTCAACGTAGATTGACTTACCTGCATAATGCCAACAAAAAAGAAGGGAAGGACAGTTCGTAGAAGATTAGCAAAGCAAATCAGCCCAGCCTTGGACAACACTGCTCATTCTATGCAATGTATAATTAGTTCGCCATCTATAATGGTGGGGAATATTACGTCGCTATTTTCACCGCAAGTGTACGGCTCAAGTTTTAGTAAAGTGGGAAGAGTAAGGGTTATCGTTTCCATAGGAATTGGTTGAGATTATTGTCGAGTACCGTAATTATCATAACCTAATTTTATCTAGGCGATAAAAAATGTGTTTAAAATTAATTAATACTAATACTAAGTTAATTAAACTAATTATACTATAATACTAATATGAGATGTTTAGGGGAAACAATTATCTTGGAATTAACTTCATTTACTTAAATGTGTTTGGTCTCGTTTAGTTTACAATAACGTTGTTCATCCAATCCGACAATATCTATATCGTAAACTCACTCACCACCTCTCCTGAGCATAAGATGAGTGAATATGTGACTTCACGTTAACAAAGAAATCCCCCTCAACGTTTTAACTACACTAGGTCACATGAGTCTTGCCCCAACGTCATGGATTGCATACTTTCTAACTCCCTCCTGAGTTTTTAGATCGTCGTGTTGTATTTACCCTAATCCAAATTTGGGGTTACCTCTCCCGAGTGTCAAACTCCGATTTCTCAATATATCTAAATAAGTATATAAGCATGACAAACCGGTAACCACAATTGAATTAGTAAAAAACAACTGTTAAAGAAACACAACTCATACAAATTACATTTTTATAAATTACATTAATCCCTAGACAAAATCCGTTTAGCTCATGGCCATAACCATTTATATAATGAAAAATGAGCTAAACATGCTCAAGAAACTACCGAAGTTAAGAAATAAAAGAAAGAAATGAAAGACTAACCCGTTGTTTGAAGATTTGCTGCTAAAACTGTTCAACAATCGCTTCTTCTTATTCGCAACGTGTTCTTCTTCTTCGGATTTGGTTGAGCACTCCCCAAAACTTTCTTTAATCTATCTAAATCCTAAGGGGTCTCTTCTGGCTGAATGGAGAGGAGAGATGAAGAAATAGGGAACATAATATCTAAATAAATATCTAAAATCTATGTAGAGTGACCGCCGCCGCGGCGATAGGCATATCTGCAATATCACCGTTGCGGCGGTGGATGCAGCGGTGGAAACAAAGACATTCTGTGGTTTCACTGCTGTGGCGGTAGATCTATAAAAAGTTTAGGCCTTTCTCTGTATTTTGACTGCCATGGCTGTGGGCTGCAGGTTCTGAATTTTGGCGTCTTTGCACGTTTTTCACCATTCTTCCACCCCTCTTGATTCGATGATCGTTTATAATCCGTTTTCATCCCGTTTCACTCCACACACCTGATTTATAATAAAAAGAATAAAACGTATTAAAACGTAATAAACATATTTGAAAACTAACAGGTTCGGTTTGGAAATAGATAGGTAAATTACACTTATCAAATACCCCCAAACTTAGAATTTTTCTAGTCCTCGAGCAAAACACCTACACAATACAAGAACATATAATAACTAATTATGAAGTTAAAAACTAAAAATGAAAAACACTACAAACAATAATGTGTATGTTTTGAATATCATCTATCGGCCAAATGATTTTTTCCTCATCGGCTCCCAATCCTATCGAGTTCAAGAATGAAACACTCCATGTGGTGTTCTAGAATTTCAACATTCAATAGTAGTAAGTGTCATTCTAGATCCTATCAACATGTGTATGTTAAAACTCAATTTACCTTCTCTAATTTCGACATAACAACATGGATTTTTTAAGGCTAGATCTATTGTTGAAGCGATGGGTTTAGCCCAAGAATGAACTATGGATTTTGGTAAAAAGGTTCATGGTAATAATGTCATTTTAAGCTTGACATGATGAAAGCATATAACAGACTGGAATATTATTTTTTATTTGAAGTTATTCGTAAGTTTGGTTTCCATGAAGGCTTCATTTCAGTTATTAAGGAATGTGTTTCCAACGTCCAATTTTTTTATGCTCTTTCAAGGGGTTTACAAGGGTTGTTTCACGGGAGGGAGAGGCTTACGTCAAGGTGATCCTATTCCCCTCTTCTTTTTATACTAGTGGAAGAAGTTTTGAGTCGGGCTCCTTCTTAAGTGGTTGATAAGTGTTTTATTCTTCCATATATTATAAAAAATGTCTACCCTATTATCACTCATTTGCTTTTCGCCGATGACACTCTATTATTTTGCAATGGACATATCTCTTCTATTTGTAACCCGATGCAGGTGTTTAACAATTATCAGCAAGCCTCGAGTCTAAGAATCAATGCCATGAAAAGTAATTTTTATACGCACAGGAGTTGCTCTACTACTCATAATAATCTTATTCACTCGGTGACCTTTTTCCAAAGGGGATATTTCTCTTTTATTTATTTGGGTATTCCGCTTTCTTATGGTCATGTTAAGACCTCTCATTTTGACAGTTTAATTGATAAAAGTGCTTCTCAGTTGGAAGGTTGGAAGGCTAATATTTTATCTTTGGGGACAAACTCACTCTTATATAGCATGTCATAAGCTCTATGCGTCTCCACATTATTGCTGCAACTAATGTTCCGTTAAAAGTTCTAAAAAAAAATAAAAGGGCTTATGTCCCATTTTTTCTGGGGCTTATCGGAGAATATTAGGAGACACCATTGAAAGTCGTGGAAGAATGTCTGCCGTTTTATAGAAGCTGGGTGGTCTTGGTTTACGCAGATTACATGACATGAAACAGACGTTTACTTTGAAGAAGATTTGGAATTTGGTCTCAAGTAAGTCTTTATGGTGTGATTACATGCATGGGAGATATACTAAATATTACCCCATTGGGATGTAGCAGTTGATAGATGTGATCTACCTATCTATTTTCAAGCCGAACTAAGCTAGTTTTCGAGCTTTTTATAGTATTTTATTATGTTTTAATTAGTTTTTATTCTTTTTGTATAAATCAGGTGTGTGGGGGTGAAAAGGTATGAAAACGGAGCGTAAACGATCAAATTGGACCAAGAACGGTGGAAAAACAAGCACGAGGGTAATATTCTGAAAGGCAGCCCACCACCTTGGCGTCCAAACCACTGCCGAGGAGGTGAAAATTCAGAGAATGGCCTAATCTTGTTGGACATCCATCACCGCAGCAGTGAAACTGTAAGATGGTCCCTGATTCCACCGCTGACTTCACCGCCTAGGTGAACATCAAACCGACATACCCACCGCCGCGGCGGTCACCTTTGCACAGACTTAGGATATTTTTTTGATATTTTGAGCCCTGTAAAACCTTTCATCTCCTCCTCTCTTCCTATTTCATCACCCCTTAAGGCCCTTAGAATATATTTAGGGTGAGTTTGAGATATTTTTAAGGGAGAGCTCTCAACCCGAGGAAGAGGATGAAGAAGGAAGTGATCGTTCTACGGTTTTAACGTCAAATCTTCGGATATCGGCTAAGTTCTTTCATTTATTTTCTTTGTAATCTTCATTTCTTTAGTTATTCAGCATGTTTAGTCCATTTTACATTGTACATATGGTTATGGCCATTGGCTAAACATAGGTTGTTTAGGGATTAACATTATATTTATGAATTCATTGTTTGTCTGAGTTTATCTTTCGTTAGCGGTTGTTCTTCGTTATTTTAATTGTGTTTACCGTATTGTTATGGTTATATGCTTAGATAGATATATTGAGAATACAGAGTTTGACACTTGGGAGAAGTAACCCCGGATTCGGACTAGGTTAAACACAACATGACGATCCAATAACCCAGGAAAAAGTTGGAGAATGTGCAATCGATGATATTGGGGAAAGACTCACGTGACCTAGGGTCGTTAAGACATTGATGGGGACTTCTTTATTGACACGAAGTCGCGTATTCTCTCGTCTTACACTCGGGAGAGGTGGCGGGGGAGTTTACGAACTGAGATTGTTGGATAAGTCGAATGTCGTTAACATAAACTAAAACGAGATTGAACACGTATTCGTAAACGAATTTAATCCCTAGACAATCTATTCCCTCAAAACTATCTCAATATAATATTAGTACAGTTATATTAGTTAGATTAATTAACTTAGTATTAGTATTAATTAATTAAATACAATTTTTACAGTCTAGATAAAATTAGGT
The DNA here is from genome assembly GCA_016647705.1 of Eucommia ulmoides. Lineage (NCBI taxonomy): Eukaryota > Viridiplantae > Streptophyta > Magnoliopsida > Garryales > Eucommiaceae > Eucommia > Eucommia ulmoides. The sequence continues at coordinate 22,855,932 of CM028330.1, read as the reverse complement.
TATGATAATCACGGTACTCGATAACAATCTCAACCAATCCCCATGAACACGATTCCCTTACTCTTCCTACCTATACTAAAACTTGACTTGTACACTTACGATAAAAGTGGCGACGCGTAATTGTGGCCACCAAGTTTTTGGCACCGTTGTCGGGAATTGTATTTTTTTGGTTATTATTGATATTGTGAGTAAATAACCCGATTTTACTTTAGGCATTTTTAGTGTTTATAAAAAAAAAATTCTTTGTAGTTTTTGTTTTTATTTTTCCGCAGGGTGCTTGATGATGTTAGATCAATAAGTGCTTTTGCAATTCTTTCAACGGGATTCCGAGCCATTTTACTGTGCTTGGGATCGTTACAAGGATTTGCTACTCCGGTGTCCAAGGCATCATTTCCCGAGGGATTGTCAACTACTGAACTTCCTCGATGGGTTACAAGCCGCAACCAGAATGTGGGTGGAAGAAGAAAATACTAGCACCTCTTTCTACCAACTAACCGTAGACGAAGCCTATTGGTTGCTGGAAGACATGGCGGCCTTTGATTTTTATAATTTCAATACTACGGTGCCATGGATTGATACTTCGGACCACGATAAGGATTCTTCTCCCAATTTGGAAGAAATATTTGCTACTGTAATGGAAGAGACTCATAGTCTTGAGGGAAACAAATGATTGGATCAACGAGCACGAGGATCATCTCGACAATATTGAGACGATTTGCATCGAAATCGATGCAACCGTAACAACTTTGCAGACGCAAATCGGTCAGCGAATCTGCTTGATTGAGGCCAAGTCAGACACAATGGCACTAGGAGATTCACAAGCGACATTTAGTGAAAGCCACCGTGAGGAGTTGGAAACGAGCGGGAGGAGATTTGGAGCATTCAACTATGCTTATCCGAATGAACTGGGAACCCAAGCTCAGATTGATGATTGTGATTCGTCACCATTGGAGATAAAATTAGTGATGCCGCCATCGATCTCAGATGATCATATTTATGAGGATCTGATGTGGCTCACTTGTCCTTTGCCGCCATTAGCAATGTTCTTCTATGCCTACCAAGTAAATGAGCCAGTGGAGAGTCCTATTGAAAGCTTGAGCTAGTCAATGCTTAATCTATCCAGTCTTGACGGCGTACTGAACCAAGACCCATATGTAGTGTTGTACGACACTTACTATGGGTGGAAGCCACTCTTTGACGAGCCGTTCTCCATGTCGGGCTGAGGATAATAAACCAAGCGCTTCTTGGGAGGTAACCCAAGGAAAAAATAAATTAAATCTGTCACAGCCGACTTGATTCGGAGGCGAAATTCTATCACCTCCTAGGTACGTGTTCTAAACCCCTTTCGTTAGCATGCTTTAATTTCATATGCTGATAATGATGATTGGGCCACTGAGGACACTGTCTGTTTTAAGTTCGGAAGTGATGTGTAGTATAGTATGTTAAATGTTTTATTATTTTCTTGTGTGCATGTTTGTTTAGGTTTGTTTGTGTTTGCTTGTTGTTGTGTGCATGCTGAATTTTGCGTTCATCTGGGCTGTTACCAGATGATGATATTACCCCCTGGCTGTTTTCGAGGTCAAGGGTAATACCCATGCATGTGTGTTTTGTGTGCTTGACAATGCGTTTTGGTGAAAATTATTGTAGATCCTAATTTACACGAGCACATAGACTCAATGTATTTCTATTCAATTGATTTGAAACCGATTATCGATTATCCAAACTCATGATAAATTAAGGATTCTAGAACCTAATTGAGGAGAAGCTTGAGGCAAAATCCTAGGTGAGGTAGTTCGAAAAATATGATTTAGGCATTCGTTTTGTCGCTTGAGCCTTTTAAGCCTACCATATTATATGTTTATCCCACGTTACCCTATCGAAACCTAAATTCCATTTCAATTCAGAATACATGAACAAATACCCTGGTCAGTTGATCTTTTTCTAAACCTTTATCGCTTAACCTAAGGCACAATTTGACTGAATCAAGTTAGCAATTGCAAATGCTTCTTGATGTGAACGGTTAGGTTTAGGGCAAACTTCATATTGGTTCGATATTCGAGTACTCGTTATTTTTCTTTCGTTTCAACCACACCATGAAATCATACTAATCAAATAAGTTTGGGGGTGTGGTTAAAAAAAACCATATGTAAATATAGTTAAAATTTACGTTTCTTTTGACAAGTGAGTATGTCAGTCTAAAATGATTGTTCGGGATTCTTTACAATTTTTCTATGGGGGTTCGAGAGTGAATGTGCCAAGCATTGAGCCTTGCGTAACGTTAAGTTAACAACGTTAACCCGTTTTCTATTTCAAAATACCCTTGTCCAAATATTCCAAAACTGAACCAAGTCCTTCCGATCTTTATGAACTTCCAAGCCTACATTAGTGGAGAGTAGATCCCAATCAGGCATATAGAACTCCTAGTCCTATACGATCTAAGTCATGAGTTTCGTTGGTGGATAATCCAATCCGATCGTTGTATAGCTATATTATTGAGTCTCGCACAAACACGTTTACAGGATCTAGAATGGTATTCACCATTACTGAATGTCGAAATTGTAGAACACCACATGGTTTGTTTTACAACCTGAACGCGAAATGATTGGCGGTTGTTGAGGGGAAAATGACTTGGTCGTTAGAAGGATTCAAAACTCGCATCTCGTTATATTTAGATTGTTCGTGTTTAGGTTGTTTGTTATTTAATTTAGTTGTGTTTTTTATTTGAGTGTGAGTGTTTTGCTCGAGAACTAGCAAAATTTCAAGTTTGGGGGTATTTGATAGGTGTGATCTACCTATCTATTTCCAAACCGAACTAAGTTAGTTTTTGAGCATTTTTGTAATATTTTATTACATTTTAATTAATTTTTATTCTTTTTGTATAAATCAGGAGTATGGGGTGAAAAGCTATGAAAATGAAGCGTAAACGATCAAATCAGACTAAGAACGGTGGAAAAACAAGCATGAGTGCAATATTCAGAAAGGCAGCCCACCGCCTCGGCATCCAGACCACTGCCGAGGTAGTGAAAATGTAGACAAGGGCCTAATCTTGCAGGACATCCATCGCCGCAGCGGTAAGATCCACTGCCGCAGCGGTGAAACTACAACATGGTTCCTGATTCCACTACCGACTCTACCACCTAGGTGAACATCAAACCGATATACCCATTGCCGCGGTAGTCACCTCTGTACAGATTTAGGATATTTTTTGGATATTTTGAGCCCTATAAAACCCTTAATCTCCCCATCTCTTCCGATTTTATTACCCCCTAATGCCCTTAGAACATATTTAGGGTGAGGTTGAGAGATTTTTGAGGGAGAGCTCTCAACCCGAGGAAGAAGATGAAGAAGAAAGTGATCGTTCTATGGTTTTAGCACCAAATCTTCGGATATCGGCTAAGTTCTTTCATTTATTTTCTTTGTTTTCTTCATTTTGGTAGTTGTTGGACATGTTTAGTCCATTTTACACTGTATATATGGTTATGGCCATTGGCTAAACATAGGTTGTTTAGGGATTAACGTTATATTTATGAATTCGTTGTTTGTTTGAGTTTATGTTTCGTTAGCGGTTGTTCTTCGTTATTTTAATTGTGTTTACCGTATTGTTATGGTTATATGCTTAGACAAATATATTGAGAATACGGGGTTTGACACTTGGGAGAGGTAACCCCAAATTCGAACTAGGTTAAACACAACATGACGATCCAATAACCCAGGCAAAAGTTGGAGAGTGTGTAATCGATGACATTGGGGAAAGACTCGCATGACCTAGGGTTGTTAAGACGTTGATCGGGACTTCTTTATTGACACGAAATCGCGTATTCTCTCGTCTTACACTCGGGAGAGGTGGCGGGAAAGTTTACGAACTGAGATTGTTGGATAAGTCGAACGTCGTTAACATAAACTAAAACGAGATTGAACACGTATTCGTAAACGAAGTTAATCCCTAGACACTTTATTCCCTCAAAACTATCTCAATATAATATTAGTATAGTTAGATTAATTAGATTAATTAACTTAGTATTAGTATTAATGAATTAAATACAATTTTTACCGTATAGATAAAATTAGGTTATGATAATCGCGGTACTCGATAATAATCTCAACCAATCCCCGTGAACACGATACCCTTACTTTTCCTACCTATACTAAAACTTGACCTGTATACTTGCGGTGCAAGTGGCGACGCGTAATTGCGGCCACCCGCATCGTGCAACAATTCTTCTTTAGTATGGAAAGATATTATAAAGAATAAATAGGTCTTTTGTTCTTTGTCCCGGTGGCTTATTAAAGATGAGCGTAATATTTCTTTTTAGTATGAGGATTGGGGATAGGGTATTCTTTGAGATTTGTTTGATGCTAACTTTGAGGACATGAGTCTACATGAGGTTGTAAACCAGAAAGCGTGGAGAAATTTGGAATTGTCTGAGGAAGAGATTGTTTTTTAGAAGATATATGTACGACTTTGACTTTAGAAGACGGCCAACTTGTTTGGTTACCTAACAGGGATGGTTCCTCAAGTGCCTATGCAGCCCCATTATCAGACTTTATGGTCTTTAAAAAATCTATTAAAAAGTAAAAATTTTAATTGAAAATTATTTAAAGATATGGCTGTGAATGCGAATATAATTAATATGGGTATCCCCCTAGTGTCTGCTTGCAGATTCTGTTCTTCTAGACATATTAAGGAGGCAACTCATTTATTTTGCATTAGTGAGGTTTCTAGCTTGGTGTGGCATCATTTCAGGGCTTTGTGCAGAGTGGACAGCTTTCCTCAATCGGCCTTAGTTCGTGATATGCACTAGTGGTCTTGTTTGACAGGGAATTCGGTTTTCAAGATTCTGGGTTGCATGGTCCCTCCTATTATTTTATGTGAAATCTGGAAGAGCAGGAATAGGGTTATTCAAGAAGCTCAGGTGATGTCGAGCTCTTAAATTATTCACCAGGTGTTGCATTAGTTGAGGGATCTCATGAAGTTTATCAAGCCTCTCTCGATTGACTCTAGTTTTCCCCTGAATTCTTTACAGTTCATGCGATGTTCTGGTAGAGCGGTGTCTCATAGGATTCCCATCATTTATGAGTGGTCTCCCCCTCAATTGGATTGTTTCAAGCTTAATGTTGATGGAGCTTTCAAACACCATTGGCCCATCGGCTTGTGGAGGCATCATAAGAAATCACCTGGGTAGATTCTCCATGGTTTTTCATAAGAAGTTACAAGTAGTGTCTAGCTTCCAGGCAAAGGTTAATAGCCTCTTTCATGGCCTTCAACTTGCTGTTCACAATAGTTTTCTACCTCTTGTTGTTGAATCTGACAATAATGGTTTACAGTAGGTAATTCATGGCTTGTGTCCTAATTGGACTCTGCGTAATTCTTGGCACAAGATTCAATATTGGTTGAGTTCGTTTAAGATCTTGATTTTTTTTTTAAATGTATTTTAGCATATTTAGAAATAACGGGAAAAATGGTGTTATTTATTAATTAAATTTAAAAATGTTAGGGGTCAATTTGGAATTTGCAAAATATAAAAAATTTGAATTTGGGTCTAACTAAGAATTTAAAGGAAGTTAAGGGATGAATAAGGTAATTAAGAAAAAAAAAGATTATCATATATGCATATATACACACACACACAGGTAAGGAGCTGAGATCATTCCGTTATCACGATCGGAGAAACGGGACGTGGCGAGGCAGGGATCAAACTCACGCCACTTCCTTCATGCATATATATAGGTGTAAGCACTATACAATTGTCACGAAACACAATGAAAATTGACACGAAATACAAAGAGGAAGATCAAATAGAGCAGAGAAGAGAGGCAGAGGATCGGAGGTGGCGTCGTCGGTCGACGGAGAGTGATCGGCAGCAGAGGATGTGGGTCTCTGTGTGTGTGTGTTCGGGGTGTGGGTGTGTGTGTCCAATTGACGCAAACATGTGGGTGTATTGCTCCGGCCACAGGTGAGTTGACGGAGTGGGTAGAGAGAGAAAAGTTCGGTCCGGCGGTATGGGCAGTCTGTTGACGGGTGATCATCGCTGGTAGTTGGTCGGCTGTGCAGGTGGATTTCGTTGATCATTATGCTGAGAGGGTGTATTCCGATCGGGGGTGGTGGTGCGTGTTTTGATCGTTGCCGGAGCGGAGAGAGAGGAAGGGCCTGACGTTGCCCTGTTGTCAGTGGCGGTAGTGCCATGTTTCATCGTATGTGTATGTCTGTCATATGTGTGAGTGTTTTAGAGGTCGCCGGAGGTTCACCGATGGTGAGTTTAGAGAGAGAAAGTACCGTGTGTGTGTGTTACTGTGGGTGTCGTGTGGGTGGAAGGTGGGTGTGCATGGGGGGTAGACGTGGTGGTGTGTGGGTTCGGTTGTCCGGTGGTGCGGGTGTACAGTTGGTGGGACGGCGAGGCGTGATCGACGGCGAGACCTCGTCGGCGGCAGCATGTTGGGAAAACAGAAAACAGTAACGCAAAACAGAAAAGGAAAAAAAAAAAAAAAAGAAAAAAAAAAAAAAGAAAAGAGAAAAAAAAAAAAAGAAAAAGGGGGAAATTGCAGAAACCACCACAGGAAAATCCAAAACCCATCTCATGGTTGCCAAACATTTCGGAAACAGGTGAAACTTCAATCGATTATTAATTCTCGTTAAATTAAATTTTAGTTAGTGTTATAAATCTTAAAATCATAATAATTTCGTGACGATTAATTAATTTTAAGTACGTGGTACATAAAATTAGTAACGATTCGGAATATAGGGTCTGCATTGCATGATTAGGATATTTTAGATAAGAAATTAATTTAGACCCTGCCACTATTGGGTTCACAGGTACTGGCGTCCAGATAGAGTGCGGTCAGTGTTAGTTTTGCAAAACGGATATCGAGGTGAGTGTACTGTCTTCTTACCAAACTATTTTCTATGTATATATATGAGAAAATATGTGGTTACTTAAATTGTATGAATTTATAAATGATATGGATCAAGCAGGATTTGGGTGAGTTGGTAAACTAGATTTTTGGAAGATTTCGATGGTTTCCAAAATAAAACTAAAAATGATTTTTTGTTGAATTTGGTAAAATTAGACGGTGTTTTTAAAAAGAAATAGAAAACATTTGTTTTCCTAAAAATGTCTGGTTTTCAAAAGGAAAATCAAGGGTCGAAAAGTAGTTTTGAAAGAATCAGACGTTTTCTCTAAAAAGAAAAGTGGGAAATATGCTTTTGGACTTTAAAGTTGGTTTAGAAGAAAAGAGATAAACGTGGTGATTTGACAATATTTATTGAGTTGTGATTCGATGATGTTGTAGTTGATTTGACGATGCCCTAGTATTTATCTATTTCGGTAGAGTGAGATTATCCGCTTCGGCGGAGTGATGTTTATCTGCTTCGGCAGAGTGATGTTAGACGTTTATACTGTACAGTGATTATCTACTTCAGTGGAGTGATGGGTGTTCGTAGGAAGGCATATCCTACGGATGGTACGGTACCGTTGCAAACTCCCGATCGTGAGGTTAAAACGATCACTAGGGCTGGCCAATGTGTGTGTGTTGGAGGTGTGTGTTTGAGATTGGTGCTTGGGATTTGGTGTTTTATGTATATTGGTTGATTTGATATTATTTATTATGATGATTGGTATGATTTTACACTAGAAAAAAGATTTGAATGGAACTTATCTATATCGCTTTATTTTCATTGCCTATATACTTGTGCTTGATCCATACTAAATTGTGGAAATATTTAGAACGTATTAATATTTTAAAAATATTTTACTAAGAAGACAGTACACTCGCAGGTACAACAGCTAGGAGTCGGTCCCCTACTGGCACTAAGTAGAGCTACGTGATGGAGTTATATAGGCGTTTGAGAGAAGCTGTCAAAGGCGAACCTATGAAAGATTCTTGGATAAATACTTTTAGTTAGAAAACAGAATTTGGGACGGGTGCGTCCCCCATAACAAACGTTTGTATTATACGGTGGGCGTATATTGTCATTAGATTGATTTATTTTGGAATTTCAGGTGATGTCATGTTGTAGTCACACCAGCCTCGGGATGACGGGTGTCCGGGACAGATTGTGACAGTTCGTTTCAGATTGATATCTCGTACATTTATTGAGAAAGCAATTTGGTTGTTGATTTGCTAGCAAACATTAGTGATCATGGTTATATTGTTTTCTCTAGTGAGAATACCCTTCCTTGTTCTGTGAAAATTTGTTTACAGGATGATAGGTCTAGGATTCCTTATATTAGACTATAATGTCTTTCTCATTTGAATAAAGGATTGCTATTTTAATTAAAAAAAAAAAATGTTTATTTTTAAGTGCTAAATTCTATTTTTTTTTTTTTATAACTACAAAATTTGAGACTGAAAATATTTAAATTACATTACCACACTCTAAAATTAAAATTTAAAATCAAGATAATACGAGAAAAAATCTGCAATTTGCAAAAATTAAACAAGTAATACAATATAGAAAGTAATTGGAAAGATCTTGCCTAGAATCCATTGAAAAAAAATAATTAAAGCGTAGTTACTTCAGATCCGGTAGTAGCAATGATTAACAACCAATGATTATCAAGATTATGTCTTAGAATAGTTCTCACAAAAACTCAGTATGACATCTCTTAGAAAAGCTCAACTTGATCTCTTAATCTCTCTTTTGATATGAAAAAAAGCAGGTCATTATATATGGGATTAGAAAAATCTCTCTATTGGCTAGTTCCCATATGTTATGACACTTAATTGCTCTCTTAGACTCCTTATATTATCATGACTTCATTTTGGTTCAATTAACTTAATTATAACTTTTAAATCTCTCAATTAAGTCCCCCAAATATTTCTCAATCTCAATTAAATAAAATAGAAATAATTATATGTACCAAATTGAGTAACATTCAAACTTAATGAACCAAATCAATATGAATTAAATAATAGGTGTAGCATATCTTAAATATCATAAAATCCCTAAAATCTCTCATAAATCCCAACCAAAAGCAACTACTTTTAGATATGAATTCGGAATTCCACAATATCCTGAAACTGACACATCAATCGACCGACCAGTCGACCGCTCGATTTAGAATGTAGCCAAGCAAAAGATTTTGTGCCCATCAGTCGACCTATATGTCGACTTAGAGATTCAGAGAGTTCAATTTCTCTTCACCGGTCGACTTACCTGTAGACTTCGAGATTTAGAGAGTTCAATTTCTCTTCACCGATCTACTTACCTATCGACTTAGAGATTCAGAGAGTTTGTTTGCTTTATCCGGTCGACTTACCAGTCAACTTAAGGATACTGAGTCTCTTTTCTAAACTCGGTTTTAACTCATTCTTATTGACGATTTTACCCCTTTAACCAATTTCTTTTCTTAATAAGCTCCACTAAATACCTAAATTCAATTTTAATCCATTATAAATATTTATTTTTCAATTACACATAGGAGCAAATAATTGAGCTAATTAGGATCCTATTAAAAACACACATGTTTATAAAAATCATTTAAAAATCTTTTTTTGTCATATGTGATCCTAATTGGAATATTAAGAGTTGAAATTTAAACCTGAGTTGCTTTCCCTAGATTTTTCAAAATTTTCAACATCTTAATCCTTCATCATCTTTATTATCAAATCTTTATCAATTGGAACTAATAAACTGAAACACTTAAACAAACCATTAATCCCACCAAAAACATCAACGTTCAATTGTCCATCAAAATCTTATTATCAACAATCTCCCTCTTTTTGATGATGACAATTAACTTTGATATTTTCGTCAAAACAATAATATAACCACACTCCCCCTGAATCCGAGGATGGGTTTTATAACTCATTTAAGTATTATAATGAAGATTTTAAAAAACATAATCAATAAAGCACAATTTAAAAAAAAAAAAAAAAAAAAAAAAAAAAAAAAAACCAAAAAACTCCCCTTAAGATATTCAATATAACATCAACTAATTCTCCCCCTTTGTCATCTTTAAAAACAAAATTTAGGGAGAGGAGGAACCACACACAATAATTCTATTCTAGGCAAACATCATTATGCCTAACCGTACCCAAACCACGAATGATTTTGATAAATTGATCTTCTGCTAGTAGTTTGGTAAAAATATCATTAAGTTGGTCGAAGGTATCAATATACTCAATAACAATATCCCTTTTCTAAATGTGATCACAAATAAAGTGATGTCTAATCTCTATGTGCTTAGTTTAGGAGTGTTGTGTAGGATTCTTACTTAGACAAATAACACTTTTATTATCACAAAAGATCGGGACCTCCTCTATACAATTTCTAAAGTCATTTAACTGTTGCTTAATATATAAAATTTGAGCACAACAGTTAACAACTGCCATATATTCAGCCTTAGTAGTGGATAAGACAATTGAATTCTATTTCTTGCTTGACCAAGAAACCAAAGCATGTCCTAACAAATAACATGATCCACTTGTGTTTTTTCGCTCAACTTTACAATCGGCAAAATCAGCGTCAGAGTAACTTACCAATTTAAAATCACTCCCCTAGGATACCATAATCCTAGGTTAGTTGTCCTCTTTAAGTATCGAAAAATTTGCTTAACCGCAGTTAAGTACGATTCTTTAGGACACGACTGAAATCTAGCACAAAGACAAACACTATACATAATGTTAGGTCTATTAACAGTTAAATACAACAGACTACCAATCAAACCTCGATATATTTTTTCATTAACACTTTTACCTGTATTATCTTTTTCTATAATTGTAGCCATTGCCATGGGAGTTTTGTATTCCTTAGAGCCTTCCAAGCTATATTTATTTAACAACTCATTGGTGTATTTAGCTTGATTTATAAATATTACTTCTTTGGTTTACTTAATTTGCAATCCAAGAAAGAAATTCAATTCTCCCATCATTCTCATTTCAAATTCCACTTGCATTATCTTAGCAAACTCTTGGAAAAGATCCTCATCAGTAGATCCAAAACTAATATCGTCGACATACACTTGTACTAATAGGATATCCGAATCAGTTTGCTTAACAAACAAAGTTATATCACAAATACCCCTTCAGAAACCGTTTTTGATGAAATATCGTCCGAGTCTATCATACCAAGCTTTAGGAGCTTGTTTAAGCCCATATAAAGCCTTACGAAGTTTAAATACGTGATCGGAAAATTTATCACTTTCAAATCTCAGGGGTTGTTCCACATAAACTTCTTCAGAAGCCATTTAGAAATGCACTCTTTACATCCATTTGATATAGCTTAAAATTACGTGAACGTGCAAAAGCGAGTAGCATTCTAATTGCTTCTAGTCTAGTAATAGGAGCATAGGTTTCATCATAATCAATTCATTCATCTCGATTATGGCTATGTGCCACTAATCTTGCTTTGTTTCTAATTACCATATCAGATTCATCATTTTTATTTCTAAAAACCCATTTAGTACCAATAACTGGATGAAAATTTGGTCTCGGAACAAGACATTATACTTTGTTCTGCTCAAATTGAACTAACTCATCTTGCCTTGTGGAAATCCAAGATTCATCAATTAAATCTTCATTTATATTTTTAAGCTCAATTTGAGATTAGAAGGCAAGATTAATTATATCTCTAAGAGAAGAATGAGTACATATACCTCTTTCGAAATTACGGATGATTTCTTTAATCGAATGTCCTGTTACTGTCTTTATAGCTCTTGGTAAAGTCGAATCATTTTCCTTAGGTTCCTCCTCTTGTTGGGACTCCTCAGGTACATTATCACCTTGGTTTTGATTATTTAAAATACATGCATCATCATCATCCAAAACCTTTCTCGACAAGAATGGATCAGCTTTCTCAAAAACAACATGCATTGTTTCTTCTACTACTAATGTACATTTATTATAAACTCTATAGGCCTTACTGTTAGTAGCATATCCAAAGAAAATTCCATAATCAGATTTAGCATCAAATTTACCAAGATTATCCTTGTCATTAAAAAAAAAACATTCACATCCAAAAACTTTAAAATAGGAAATATTAGGAGTCTTACTATTCCCGATTTCATATGGGATTTTGTTAAACCCTCTATCGATTCACTACGTGGCAAGCTGTACTTACTGCTTTGGCCCAGAAGTAGGTTGGTAAGCAATTTTCATTGAGCATCGTTCTAGCCATCTCTTGAAGTGTCCTGTTCTTCCTTTCTACTATACTATTTTGTTGTGGTGATCTTGGTGCAGAAAAGTTGTGAGCATAACCATGCTCATCACAATAACTTATCACATCATCATTCTTAAACTCTCTTCCTCTGTCATTACGAATGTTAATAATGGAGCATTACTTCTCATTTTGAACATGTTTACAAATTTTAGCAAGAACGGAAGCAACCTCACTTTTCTTAGCATGAAAAAATACCCAGGTAAGTCTGGAATAATCATCAACTATAACAAATGCATAAAACTTATCAACAAAACTAGCAACAGAGTTAGGCCCAAACAAATCAAGATGCAATAATTCAAGACATCTAGACGTGGATGTATGCATCTTTTTTCTTAAATGATGATCTAACCTGCTGGCCTAATTGACATGCATCACATACTTTATCTTTCACAAATTTCAAATCAACTAGGCCACGTACGAGACTCTTCTTAGATAAGTTAGGGATTAACTCCATACTAGCATGCCCAAGTCTTTTATGCCATAACTAACTATTTTTAGATAAAGCATTCAAACAAGATAAATTTTGAGAATTAAAATTATCAAATGAGCAAGTATAAACATTCTCAAAATGTGATGCAACTAGCAATATACTATTATCATGACTATTCTTAATAATGCACTGGTGGCCGTTATTTAAGCGCTGTCACTTTCACCGCAAGCGTACGGATCAAGTTTTAGTATAATGGATCTTTCGGTCGGGTATTGTATCCATAGGGATTGGTTGAGAATACTATCGAGTACCGCGATTGTCATAACCCGACTGTATCTAGGCGACAAAAATGGAATATAAAATTAAATACTAATACTAAAATACTAATTTAACTATACTAATTACTAATACTAATATAAGATAGTTTTGAGAGAATAGGTTATCTAGGGATTAGTTTTGTTTACGAATACATGTTCAGTCTCATTTTAGTTTATGTTAACGGCATTCAACTTATATGACAATCTTAGTTCGTAAACTCCTCTGCCACCTCTCTCGAGTGTAAGACGGGGGAATACGCGATTTCGTGTCAACGCTGAAGTCCCCCTCAACATCTTAATGACCCTAGGCTGCGTGAGTCTCGCCCTAACGTCATTGACTGCACACAATTCAACTCCCTCCCAGGTTATTGGATCATCGTGTTGTGTTTACCCTATCGACAATCTCAGTTCTAAAACTCTCTTGCCACCCCTCCCGAGTGTAAGATGAGGGAATACATAACTTTGAATCAACGAAGAAGTCCCCCTCAACGTCTTAATGACTCTAGGTCACGTGAGTCTTGCCCCAACGTCATCAATTGTCTACAATCCAAACCCCGACCGAGTTATAGGATTGTGGCGTTTGTTTATTCTAGTCCGAATCTGGGATTTGTCAAACCCTGTATTCTCGATATGTAAATCTAAGAAATATAAACAAACAATACGGCACACACAATCAACATAACGAAGACAATCACAAACAAAACACAAACTCAACTAAACAACGTTTTCATAAATTATATTAATAATCCCTATACAACCTATGTTTAGCCAATGGCCATAACTATGTATCCAATGTAAAATGGCATAAACATGCTCAATAACTACCAAAATGAAGAAAATAAATAGAAGAAATGAGCGACTTAGCTAATATCCAAAGAATAGCTGCTAGAACCATTGAACGATCGCTTCCCTCTTCATCCTCCACCTCGGGTTGAGAGCTTTCCCTCAAAAATCCCTTATTCTAACCCTAAAATATGGATTTAGACCTTAGGGGCTGAAGAAGTCTGAAGAGATGAGGAGATAAGGGTTTAAATAGGCCAAAAAATATCTACAAAATATCTAAACTATACAGAGGCTCTCTGCCTAGGCGAAGGGATTTTTCGCCTAGGCGAAGGTATGTTGGTTAAGGGTTCACCTAAGCAGTGGAGTAGGCAATGGACTAGGAAAACAATCTGTTGAATTTCTGCCGAGGCGGTGGTCCTCCAGCAACAATTGTATCTTCTTAGCATCTTCACTACTGCGACGGTGGTCTAGACACCGCGGCGGTGAGCTTATTTGCAAAATCTTTCTATTTTGCTCATTTTTCCACCATTCTCCAATCGTTCTCGATACGATTCCCTTGTTTATGCTTCGATTTCATATTTTTTCACCCCATGCACCTGTTTTAATACAAAAAGAATAAAAACATATTAAAATATATAAAAATAACTATAAATGTACTCGAAAACTAATAAATTCGGGTTGGAAATAGATAGATAATTTATATCTATCATGCACATATCATGATCAAATATAACATTATAGCCCTTATGACATAGTTAAATAATACTAAGTAAATTATGTTTAAGTCCATCAACTAGTAACACATCGTTAATAATAGTAGTATCATTACCGATATTACCTAGACCGATAATTTTACCCTTTGCGTTGTCTCTGAAAGTCACATGACCTCCATCTTTAAGTGTCAAAGATGTAAATTTTCCTTTATCTCCCGTCATGTGTCAAAAACAACCAGTATCCAGGAACTATTTGTCCTTACTTATCGAAACTTTTAGAATAACCTGCAATGAGTACCTCAAATAGTTCCTAAGTGGTACCCAGCCTAAGTGGGTCAAATATTGTTAGTCGAGACAATTTTAGTTCTTTTTAGAACCCAAAAGTGTCTACAGTTAGATATCATAGCGAAACATCTACGAATTGTATGCCCCACAACACTACATTTAAAACATATAACAATATTTTTAGTTTTAGAAAAGAATTTAAGAAAATGTTTTTGTTTAAGATTTTTCTGAAATCCAATACCGGCTTTATCAAAAACTCCACGTGAACTTCCCAAAAGAATTTTCAAGTTATTTTCGCCGCCGGTGAATTTGAGAACAATTGATTACAAATCCATCAATTTGGATTTCAATTCATTGTTTTAAGATTTGTAGTCCACCACTTGCTTGTTTAATGTGTTAATTGTACTTTGAAGGGTATTTATTTTAGAACACTGATTTTTATAATCATGTGAAAGTTCTTGATAAACATCAAATAATTCATCAAAATCTAAAAGACAAGAAGTTGAACATTCAGTTACCTCACCACCAGTGGCCATTAATGCAAACATGGACGTGTCTTCACTATCTGATTTTTTCGAGCTCCTTGAATCAGTATCATCCCAAGTAGCCTTCATCGATTTCTTCTTACTCTTCTTTGTTTTATTTTTTTCTTTATTCTTCTTTTCCTTTTCTTTATCCTTCTTCAGTTTGGAACAATTACTTTGAAAATAACCTGTCTTGTGACAATTGTAACATTTTACTTTAGTTATGTTGAGGTTTCTTCTCCCACGGAATGTGCGCCGAGTTATTCTTCTAAAGTTCTTTACGAGAAGCGCTACATCTTTCTTTTCCTCACTGTCAAGACTTTCATCATCACTGTCATCATCTTATTCAATTTTTTGAGCTTTTAATGCCAGGGATTTCCTCTTTCCATTTTCGGTATCATCCTCATATCCTTTAATCACCGATTCATGAGTCATCAAGTTGCCTATGTGATCATCAATTTTGTATTTGCCAAGATCCTTGGCTTGCTCAATTGTCGTCACCTTTGACTCCCATATTTTTGTTAAGGACCTTAGGACCTTTCGTACTCTATCCTCCATAGAGTATGGCTTTTCGAGTTAACTCAAATTATTGCAAATGTTGTTGAAGCAAGTATACATTTCATGAATCGATTCATTTTCTTCCATTCTGAACAACTCAAATTTTCTCATAAGAGCATTGATTTTCGATTGCTTTACCTGACTTGTCCCTTCGTGGGTAACTTGTAGCTTATCCCACATATCCTTTGCAGATTTACAATCTAAAACTCTAGAATGTTCTTTAATATCTAAAGAGAAAAATAGAATCCTAATAGCTTGAGAGTTTATAGAGAGTTTTTGCTTCTCAAAAGAGCTGTTCCTTTTTCTTCTCAACTCTGTTTTCCATTAGAATAAATAGACCATCCTTGATTGTTAGCCACACATCGTAATTTGTTGCCTGAAGGAAGGCTATCATCCTATCTTTCCAAAACGAATAACTTTCACCTGCAACCAAAGGTGGTCGATGCATAGACTACCCCTCAGTTAGTGTACCTATTATGGGCACCATGTGATCTTTGTTAGCTAAATACATCGAGCTAAGCCAACTCTGATGCCAATTGTTAGCCAAGTGGAATACCCAAGAGAGGGGGTGAATTGGGTAATTAAAAATATCAGAAAGAAAATACTTTAATAAATCAAATAATTAGTTTTAATTCTAAATAAACTATTATCTTTATATCACAACAGAATTATGAAATCAACTATGTGCACACCAAACAACAAAAATAAACAAATTAAAGTTGCAGCATACCAGAAATTTATACTGGTTTACCAAGCTACTATTGTCTAATCTAGTTCTCTGAGCCCCACGAAGAATGACACCCACTAATACTCAAGATCCCTTTAAAAGTAGGAACCCAACCCTCACAACGATTCTTTTACAGGCCCAGAATCAACCTTTATAAAATTATTTTCATAAACTAAGGAAGAACCTCTACTTTTTACAAGTTTAAGAATAATCTAATTCTTTTTAACACAAAGGCAAAAGAATCAAAATCTCACCAGCACTCTGAATATCATTTTTATCCAGTAAGGATTGAACCATTACAAAATAAAATTCACACAAATCAATTCGATCCAAGAAGAATTACTACCTCAATTTCTTTACAAGAAGAGACTGAAACCAGCTACCATTTGATTAAATATACCCAAAAGTTTTTAATCCATTACTCAACTTACCAATAAAAATTGACGAGTGATTTTTCTCACTTGGAGCTTCTACCTCCCCAGATAAATTAAAACTCAATTAATATCCCAAAACTAGTGATAGAAAATATGAGATAGTCAAAATCTGATTTTTAACAAAAGATGGGTAGCAGGTAATTTAGTACGTAATCAGATTTAAGAAATTATTTATAAAATATTTTCTTCAATAAAAAACAAAAACAATTTCTAACGATCAATTTTCAAAATTGAAACAAGTAATACAATATAGAACGTAATTGGAAAGATCTCACCCGGAATCCACCAAAAAAAATAATTAGAGCGTAGTTACTTCAGATCCGGTAGCAACAATGATTAACAGCCAATGATTATCAAGATTATCTCCTAGAATAGCCCTCACAAAAACTCAGTATGATATCTCTTAGAAAAGCTCAATATGATATCTTGATCTCTTAATCACACTTTTGATATGAAAAAACGCAGGTCATTATATATGGGATTAGAAAAAGCTCTCTAACGGCTAGTTCCCATATGTCATGACACTTAATTTCTCTCTTAGACCCCTTATATCAGTATGACTTCATTTTGGTTCAATTCACTTAATTATAACTTTTAAATTTCTCAATTAAGTCCCTCAAATATTTCTCAATCTCAATTAAACAGAATAAAAACAACTATATGTACCAAATTGAGAAACATTCAAACTTAATGAACCAAATCAATAGGAATTAAATAATAGGTGTAGCATATCTTAAATATCATAAAATCCCTAAAATCTCTCAAAAATCCCAACCAAAAACAGCTTCTTTTAGATATAAATTCGAAATTCCACAATATCCTGAAATTGACACATCAGTCGACCACTCGATTCAGGATGTAGCCAAGCCAAAGATTCTGTGCCCATCGGTCGACCTATCTGTTGACTTAGATTCAAAGGGTTTCATTTATCTTCACTAGTTAACTTAGAGATTCAGAGAGTTTGATTTCTCTTCACCGATCGACTTACCAGTCGACTTAGAGATTCAAAGAGTTTGCCTGCATTATCCAGTCGACTTAAGGATACTGAATCTCTTTTCTAAACTTGTTTTTAACTCATTCTTATTGATGTTTTCGCCCCTTTAACCAAATTTTCTTTTCTTAATAAGCTCCACTAAATACTTAAATTCAATTTTAATCCATTATAAATATTTATTTTTCAATTACACATAGGAGAAAATAATTGAGCTATTGGGATCCTATTAAAAACAAACATGTTTATAAAAATCATATGAAAATCTTTTTGTGTCGTGTGTGATCCTAATTGTGATGTTAAGAGTTGAAATTTAAACCTGAATTGTTTTTTCTAGATTCTTCAAATTCTTCAACCTCTTAATCATTCATCCTCTTTATCATCAAATCTTCATAAATTGGAACTAAGAAACTGAAACACTTAAACAAACTATTAGTCTCACAAAAAATATCAACGTTTAATTGTCTATCAAAATCTTAGGATCAACAATACTTAAATGAGTTTAAAAAATTCGTGCTTAGATTTAGGGAAATCATGGTTACATTATTTTGTTTGAGAAAGTATCAAAGTTAATTGTTATCGTAAAAAATGGAAAGATTATTGAACCCAATGTTGAACAATTAAACGTTGATATTTTATGGAACTCTAGTTTTATTGAGTGATTTCAGATTTAAATTTCATATATTTGATTGAGAAAGAAAATCATTGAATAATCTATAATGGATTCAAAATGAAGGCAATGGAGATATGAAGAATATTGAAGATATTGAAGATAACTAGGTAAAAACAACTCATTGCTTTTATATTCTTAATGCAACCCGAATTAGGATCATGCACAACACTTTAAAATAAATTAATCTTATGTGTGTAAGTGATAATTTTAGGGTTATAATATGTGTTTATAATTTGTTAAGTCATTGAAAAGTTTTTGGTTAAGGGCCTAATTGCAAATTTGGTTTTGACAATTAAAATTGTGGTTTTTTGGGTCAATTCAATTAATCGGCTAAAGGGGTCAGTCGACTAACCAAAAAGTGTGTTTAGAAAGTAGAATAGGTGACCTACTAGTCAATTCGATCGATTGATAAATTGGGTTGGTGGACTAACGAATTCAGTAGCTAGAAATAGAAACGGGAGAGCCTATGGGTCCAATCGGCCAACCAACCAAAGAGGTCAGCCAACCGACTGATTGTGATCAATGGTTATAATATTGATCGTTGAAGCAGTCAGCCAACCAATAGTAGGGGCCGATCAACTGACTGAATCGGTCAATTTTTTGACTGATTTGGTTTTTGGATCAAATCATCTCGGTTTTAATGATTTCAAGAGAGTATTTAATGGGCATTCAAAGTATTTTCCAAATATATAATGTATTATGTGATTTCTATTTATTTGATATGTCCATTTATTTATTCTACTAATTATATTGATAAAGTAATTCCTATTCCAAAAGATTTTGATTTGAAAAAGTTTAAGGGACCAGATCGATCTTTTCAAAGAGTAATTTTAAATGAAACTTACTTATTTTGAAAGTATATGATATATATGTTCTTGGGGTGTCATTAAATGACATAACATTTGAAAACTAGCCGTTATAGGTCTAGTTCGAAGTCTATTAATAGAGATCAATGGGATTTAGAAAAACTCACACAAAAACTTTAAAATTTTGGCTTTCTAAGGGAGATTTTTACGTTGAAAATTATAAGTGAGATTGTGAAAAGAGTTTTTGATCAAAGGCGCTTATTGTTCTTATCATCGGTTTGTGTTTTGCTAATGAGTTGTTATAATCATTCTTGACGAATCCAGTAAGATCTTTCCAAGCTAGATGTTTTTTGTTTTCTTAAATTATTTAATTATTTGTTTGTGATTTTTTTTTTTAAATCAAATTTTGTAAAAATCTTTTAAAATGATTTTTTATTCATGAAATCTAATTACTTGCTATTTGTGTGATAAATTTTGAAATTAGATTTTTTGCCTCACATTGAATCTATCACATAGTAACTGCGGGATATTAATTGAGTATAACTGTTTTGAGATGGTAGAAGTTCCTTGTGGGAAGAAACTAGTAAATCTTTTGTATTTGCGAGTTTGAGTTGATTAGACACGTTTGGGTCGGTATCCAATCAGGATAACTATATTTTAATCTATAACTTGTGAAAAAGTTTGGGGTTTAATATTTTCACTTGAAAAATGATTAGGGTTTGATCTTTAGCCCGCAAAAAATATTGGGTTTTAAATTCTTCCTGGAATTGAATTTGAGTATTCTAAAGGTTCTTTCTAAGCTTATGAAAATGATAAGTGCTTGGTTCCTACCTGGTAAAGGAATCGAGGGTTTAGTGGATTGCAAATCTCCATGGATCTCGGGGGATTAGACTTATGTAAGACTAACTTCCCAAACTAGGATAAATTCTCATGTGCTACTATGTTATTTTTTTTAATTGTTTGGGTGTGCATCTAAATAAACATATTTTCTTTGTATATCAAGTTAACACATTTGATCCAATATCTTTTAATCATTAAAAAATACTAGTAAAATGATAGCAAATCCAATCAAAGTACTTAAATACTCCCTGTAAGAAATCAAACCTTACAAATCCTTCTTCCTAAAAGATTTTTTTTCTTGAATTTTTCGTACCTTAAACAAGCAAGTATAGGTATTTACTTCTCACATCCTCTTCTTTTTTCATTTTCCCTTTTTTGTTGAATGACTATGTCACAATACTTTAACCATCCGAGTTGTTATAGTTCACAAAACCTTATCTTTACAATCTCAAAATTTGTACTAGTTCCTCAACATATAAAAAGTTATCTTTTAATTCGATCGACTAAGAACTAAACAAGTGTAAAGCGTTTTGTATATATTTTTTGAGCATTAAAACATGAAAAACATCATGTAGTTTAGACAACTCTTATAGCACAACTAACTAATACGCTGGCATACGGACCTATTTCTGAATTTCATACGACCCAATATACATCGGACTAAATTTAACATTTTTAAAAAAAAAATAAATCTTTATGTGTTTCCATGAAGATATATGTCGAATACATAATCACCATCTCAACTTATAACTCGTATCTACACTCATTAGCATAACTACTTCATCTACTCTAAGCAATTTAGGTGTTCCTTAATAACCTTCATTTTGTTTGTTGTCATTTGTGCTATGCCAGGCATCTGCAATTTCTGTTCCCAACTTCAGTCCAACCAACTTGAGTCTTGTATCTCCTACAATTCAAATCTTTATACGGTGTTATTTCAATAGTCGAATTATAGCTATTACTATAAGCAAATTAAATCAGTGTCAAATGAACATCCCAACTACCATGAAATTCTAAAACAAAACCTTTCCATATAGCCTCCACAGTATGAACATATGCTTTGATTGGCCATCAGTCTAAGGATGAAACTTTATACTAAATCTCAAATTAATACCTTGAGCATTATACTAAATCTTAATTTAATACGTAAAGCAGTTTGAAGATTTGGTCAGAATGTCAATGCATATCTTGAATCTCTATCTGATATTATAGAAACTGGGGCACCAAGTAATTAAACAATATTCTCATTATATAATTTTGCATACCTTTCCACCGAGTATATAATTTTCCCAGCCAGAAAATAAGCTAATTATGTAAGCATGTCAACAATTACCCTAATATAATTTCGTATCTTCTGTGTATGGGAAAACCCTTATGGTATGTTTGGTTGGAAGGATAGAAAAGGAAAAGGAAAAGGAAAAGAGAAATAAAAAGATTGTTTTTTATCCTTTGTGGAAGAAAAATCATTTTTCTTAAGGTTGTTTGGTTGGAGGGTTAGAAAAAGATAAAAACATAATATTAGATGTGTAGTAAAGAATATATATATACACACACACACACACACACACACACACACACACGCATTTAATTTACTATTTTACCCATACATATTATAAAATAAAATATAATATTTTAATTTTAGTAAAGAAAGAAAAAGGAAAAGAAAAAATTATACACTTAATTAATTTACTATTTTTCCGTTGCATACTACAAAACGAAATAAAAAAATTTACCACCAAATTTTCAAATCTTGTAAAAATAAGCAATTCACTAACTAATAAAAAAATAATTAACTAAAATAAGATTATAATAATAATAGTAATCATCCTTCAAGTTGAATACAATCTATATAAATTACCAATAAATAAAATCTAAAAAACATATTAAAAAAAACACATATAAATGATGGGCAAATAGCATATACAAGGATAAGGGCATAATTATAATTTTGGTACTTTTTCTCAAATTTCAACCATTTTTCCTCTCTTTCATCCCAAATTTGAGAGGAAAATAAGAGAAGGAAAAAAACATTTTTTTTCATCCCCTTTTCTTTTCCATTCCATTTTTTTCCCTTATTTTCCATCGTTCTCATTTTCATTTTTCCATTGACCCATGTTTTTCACCCAACCAAATATACCCTTAAATAAAATAAAGTAGCTGGAGAAAACTCTGTAATGTCTTGTTTTAGTCTACTCTACCAATAATACTCTTATGAAGAATTATACTTTTTAGTACCCCCTGGATGCATTATATAAGCTGAACTAGGGAATTCATCTAAAATATCTTTCTTCAAAATTGGTATTAAATTTGGTCTCAATATTAAATTAGAATGTACTAATGTAGTCTGTCTTACTGCCAACTAAACTCACAAGGCTCTCAACTCGGCATATAGACCAGTATGAACAAGTCAAAGATGTACAAAAGAACTTGATGATTTACAACTCAATGCATCTACTACGATATTCTTCCTAGGATTATAGTGAATAGTATAGTCATTATCCTTAGTAAATTCTATCCAATATCTCTGTCTCAGATTCAATTCTATCTGGGTAGAAAATGTTGGATGTAAACCCTATAGTTAATCTTGTATTCATACATTCAATGGAGTTTATCTGTATAATTTTTCTATATCAATTATTAATAAAAATGTATTTTGACATTATTCTTTATTTTATCAATGTTATTATAGACATTGAACATAAAGTTGAAGTGTCTTAACTCTTTAATTTGATTAAGAGAAAGAGATTGAAGACATTTGATGACTTGTATTCTAAATGTTTCCAGTTAGTATTGGATTGTTAAACCTTGTTTTCAACAATCTAGGCTAGATTATTGGGTGTTTTTCTCTTATTAGTATGATAAGTCTCAAACAATTAGTATGAGATATTAGAAACAACCACATGGGGATTTTCTAGTGTACTAAGGGATCAAACGTGATCATCATTGATATCCTACATGGTTGTTTTACTTAATGTCAAAATAAAATTTATGATATGATTGTATTTATAATTTTTTGGCTTAAAGTAATGTATATTATATGTATGGGTTGCTATGATTTGATAGTACTAAGTGTTGTAGTCTAATCAGGAAACTTGGAAGGTATTATTTGGGTGTAGTGGCATATACATGTGAATATACAAGTATGCAAGATAGGATATACCTCAACAAAGAAGGAAATTTCTTATGTGATTTAATTTAATATAATACACCCAAGCATCTAGCCAGAGCAGATTAACGATTGGGATGAGATTCCAATTAGTGTTATAAGGAATTATATTATCAATCATTGTACATATGATTGGACTAGGATTTTTTGTCTTTATCTATACTATGTTGGTCTTTTTGGGAACACAAGGTAGAGAGATCATATAATACAAAAATCATTCCTGATGAGGTTCTCTTAGTGAAATTTATATCAACTGGACAAGATGGTGATAAGTGGGTAAACACAACTCGCCATCCAAAAAGGTGCCCTATTTCTCCTAGAAGGGAAAATTTTGAATTATTTCAATTTTAATTATTTAATTAGTTAATTATTTTCACCATCCATCTTTTGGTATAAACCTAATTGGTCGCACAAAATAAAAAATAAAAGTTGTGAAAATGGAATAGGTAGTAATATTGAACATTTTAAAAATGCAAGGGCCAAAGTGAAAATAAGAAAAGAAGGGGTCCATGATTTTGAACCCTAGACATTACCTATAAGAGAAAGACTAGTTGATTGATCCTATTTGTAAAATTTGGACAGCTCCTGTTACCTGGAAAACATATTTTTTTCATTCATTATTCAATATTGTATAGGATCAAACCAAATCCACCTTAGAATCTTGAGATTACAATATGATTCTTAGATATATTAAGAACACTATCTCTACTGTGTTTTTTCTACATGGATACTATTAGAGACAAGACACTTGTATTGTTTATGGGAGAAGTGTTTCTCTACTGCCAGAACTAAATCAAATCTAGCTACTCTTGGAAGAGACTTCACAAATCATGCTTTGGGAACTAGTGGTTTACAACCTAAAGCACCAGAAGAGGTAATCAATTAAATTAGATTTAATCTTTATAGTTTTATTTATTTTATGTTCATACAAATAGATCCATATTTAAGGAATTAAATGTGATTTTGTTTTTATATTCCGCTACCTAAATCTTTTGATTTTAATATTTGGTTCCTTTAGGTGGTATCAGAAAATGTAATGCTAGTTTTTTGTTTTCAAGTTGACAATGAATACAATTAAAGGACACATGTTGAACATAATCGAAATGACCACTAGAGATAAATAATTTGAGATGGTTGGATGAAGAATAACCTAACCTAGAATGCCAAATATTGGAGGATAGTGATGATGATGAGGAGGAGAAGGAAGATGGTGATAATGGTAGCGGCAATGGTGGTGAGAAAGAGGAGGATGGTGATGAGGATGAGGATGATGACGATGATTGTGGTGGTGGTGGTGGTGGTGGTGATGGTGAGGTTCCACAAGTTGATGAAGGGACATGGGGTGTTTGTAGTAGGGTTTGAAGTAGAAGGTGCAAACTATTGAGCTCAAATAGACGTTTAACTTTACTACTAATCCCAAGGTTTTTTCAGCCAGAGGATCCTGCTCATGACAACTACTATTAGAAAATGACTTGTTTACACAATAAACATATTTAAAAAAAAAATCTGAAAACACGTGAATCCTATTTTTTTTTACATAAGACGAGTATCCCAGTGTTCGGAATACCATGATCTAGCCCGGTGTTCCGAACATCGAGACTAATTGAATTTGTTTTTTTTTTTTTTAAGTTGTTGGTCCTGGTGTTGTGAATGTCGGGACTAAATATTTTTTTTTTTGATTAAAAGCTAGGTCCCAGCGTTTAAAACGTCGGGACTAACTTTCCATACACACCAAAGAGAGAGAGAGATGCGTAATGGGTTCATGCAAGACAGAGAGTGAACAAAGACACTTTATAATCATAATGTTTGATTGTTATTAATAAAAGTTTTTTGACACTTTTTTTTATAATTTATTAATAAAGGATTTTTGGCATTTGAAAATGATTTTTGACACCTTATTTTTATTTTATTATTTATTCAATTCAAGTAATAAAAACTTTTCATGCAAATATTTAATTTATTATTTATTATATCATGGAAATACTTTTTACCAAATTGATTTTTTGGTCGACTGAATAGGACATTCTATCGACCAAATTCAATTTTTGGTCGACTGAATTGAATTTGGTTGACCAAAAATTTAATTCAGTTGACGAAAAATTGAATTTGGTCGACCGAATTCAATTTAGTCAATAGGATGCCCCATTTGGTAGACCAAAATGACCAAATTCACTTTGGTCGATTGAATTTAATTTTTGGTTGACTGAATTGAATATTTGGTTGCCCGAATGGGACATCCTGTCGATCAAATTCAATTTGGTTGACCGAATTGAATTTTTGATCGACCGAATGTGACATCCTGTCCACTAAATTGAATTGGTTGACTGAATTTAATTTTTAGTTGACTGAACTGAATTTTTAGTTGACCAAATGGGGTATTCTGTCGACCAAATTCAATTTGATCTACCGAATTTAATTTTTGGTTGACTGAATTGAATATTTGGTTAACCAAATGGGATATCCTATCAACCAAATTCAATTTGGTCAACCGAATTAAATTTTTGGTCGACCGAATGTGGTATCCTATCGACCAAATTCAATTTTTGGTCGATTGAATTGAATTTTTGGTCAACCAAATGGGGCATCCTGTCGACCAAATTGAATTAGGTCGACATAATGTTCCATTCGATCAACCAAAAATTCAATTTGGTAAAAAGAATTTCCATCATATAATAAATTATAAATTAAATATTTCCATGGAACTTTTTTATTACTCGAATTGAATAAATAATAAAATAAAAATAAAGTGTCAAAATCATTTTCAAATGTCAAAAATCCTTTATTAATAAAGTGTAAAAAAAATGTCAAAAATATTTTATTAATAACAATCAAATATTAGGGGTATAAAGTGTAAAAAATTATTTGAATTTTTTCATGCCTTTGTTCATTCTCCACTCTTTATCTTTCTTGTGTGAACCCATTGTACCCTCCCTCTCTCTCTCTCTCTCTCTCTCTCTCTCGTGTGTGTATGGAAAGTTGGTCCCCGCGTTTTAAACGCCGGGACCAAGCTTTTAATCAAAAATAAATAAAATAGTCTCGGCTTTCACAACGCTGGGGCCAACAACTTTAAAAAAAAAAAAAAATCAATCAGTCCCAGTGTTCCAATCATTAGGATACTTGGCTTATCTAAAAAAATGGGATTCATGTGTTTTTAGATTTTTTTTTTTTAAATTATATTTATTGTGTAAACAACTCATTAGAAAGTATCACTTCGAGTCCCAATTCATAGAGTTGTCTAACATATAAGAGATTTAAAGTGAATTTTAGAATTAAATACATAACAAGAATAGAAAGATGTGACGTAGAAATCTGACCAGTATGAGTAATATGCATTTGAGAACCATCAACAATATAAATGTTAGGATTATTCATAGAGGATAGTTTGGATAATAAGATGTTGGGATCAAAATTCATATGATTACAGTAGACCGAATTAAATGACTAAGAAGAATTACCTATAGTAAATGAAAGGGCAGGGGATAAGTTTGTACCATAATCGGAGATATATATTTTAAATAGTGAAGCTATATCCCCATAGAGATGGTAACAACAGTGAAGGTAGGATCAGAACCCTTGTTGGCAATAAGAATGGTTGACGAAGAACAACTCTTACACATCGTCGTTGAATTAGATCAATAATATACAACAACATATACTGCATGATATGAATCTGGAGAAACCAAGGCCACATATGGCTTCAAAATGCTGAAATTATCCAGTATCTGTACCATAATTTGTGAAGAACAGATTGATGAACCCTTAAACTGATCAAACTATCGTGATAAACCAAATCAACAATATGAAGAGAACTATATTGTATGATCAAAATTTGAGTAAACCAAGGCTACAAATAGATTCAAAATGCCAAAATTAAACACAAATCAATGTTGTATCTTCATGAACTGGTAAAAAAGTAGGCGAACCGGTTAATGCAAAACTAAGCACTATAAACTGATGACGTGGAAAATGTGGGGTAGCAAGCAATGCTGGCACAGTAGGATTGACGTGTCGCTGATGTGGTAACTAACTGACACAGTTAGGGCTGATGTAGCACATGATGTGGCGATGAGGTGGCAATTGACGTGGAAAAATATGTGGTAGTAGATGCTGACGTGGCACCTAGCTAGTGGTGATGTGGCTCCTAGATGTTGCTGACGTGGTATAGCGAATTAGGCTGGCACGTGAATGATGCGATCGAGTAGCTACTGTTTTCGGAACGCTCGTGAGAGCACATAGAGCTTCAGATGGCAGTGATTTCAGTGACTTTGGAATCGTCTCATCAAGACAGTTCTAATGATGTGACAGGTGATGATTTTTTTGCAACGGTTATTGCGGTAGAGCCTAAAAAATTGTGATGGCAGTGGTGATGATATTGGTGACGTGTGTGGCGCGTCGATGGTACGATGGTGATTTTTGTGTCATTTGGCTCATCTTGTGAAGACGAAGGTGATGGTAGGATGGGTGTTGATATTGAAGCGACGATGAGACCTATAGCAGTCGACTACAACAAAAATTACTTTTAAGGACACCTAAATTTGTCCTAATATATTTTCTTTTGGGACACATTATGTATTGAGACAATTAAAAACTGTGTCGTATAAAAAATTATCCCAATAACTTATAAAGACACTTATTTTTTGTTGCATTAGTTTATATTTATTAGGACAATATTATGTGTCCTAATAAATCTTTTGAGTATTTGTATTAGAAAGTCTTTCGAGACCTAAATAAGTGTCCCAATAAATCTTTAATAGGACAAACAATGTGTCCCTTAAACTACTAATAAATAATTTATACAACAATTTTATGTGTCCCAAAAGTAAAATTTAATATATATATATATATATATATATATATATATATATATATATATATATATATATATTTAATTTGTTTAAGACCAATAATCCAAATTTATCCAATTGAAAAACAAATATTACTAAAAATTGCAAAACAAAATCTTGGAACAGAACCGAAAATCCCACACTAATTTTTGACCAAAATTCCTATAATAGATATGTTTACTATGTAGTTCACATTTTTGTTTGAAAACAAAAACATTAACAAAATCTTTTTTCAAACAAAATTTTTTAGGTTCCAATATTTCTATTTTCTAAGAACAAAAACAAAATTTGGAAATAGAAAATCTAGAAACCTTTGAGAACAACAACCAGCTTATTAAGTAAATCAGTTTTTAACAACCAGTATCACTTAGCTGATTCACGTCCACACATTGATTTAGTGATCTATCACCAGCCCCTTGATTGATAATCATCCAAACAACCCCTTGCAATTGAATCATCCAGCCCCTTATCACAAGTAGTTGATTCCTTTAGCTTTAAACCCAAAAGTAAAAGCATGAGAACTTGAACATACAACTTAGTAGTCACCCACTCGATCACTGTGCAAGAAATAATGATAAATGACATCATATAACTTTAGTAAATATAGCCTTTGCACATCCAAACAGATCATATGGCTTAAAAATATTGCCATAAATAATGAGTTTTTTTTTTTTCTCTTAGAGGAAACAAAAATGAAACCATAACTTGAATGTCGGGAAAACAATTGATAGCAAAACCCATGTAGATTGAAAAACTGAAATATAATTTATGTTTTTTTTTTATTTTTTTTTTATTTTCTATGATTGCTCTTTTTATTGCTCCATGATTGCCAGAATCTTCATCAAACATGAAAACAATAAACTAAAAAAATACATTTACCTCATTAAACATGAAATTCACATCTTTTTTTTTATTGATTGCCAAAAAATACGACTTATTTCAATCTTCAACCAAGGCAACCTGTACAAAAAGAAAACACACAAATAATAGGAGTATAACTAAATAACTCTTATTCAATATTAGATCAATCCATTAACTAAAAATGAAAAATAACTTACTAAAGATAAAGGCCAAGCAATAGATGCTCCAATCGCATTACCAACAGTCTTCCGTAAGGTCTCATTAAATTTTCATCCTACTTCACTGGAACTTGGATGTGAACTTCACACCAATTTGGCCCTAATTCTTCTCCTTCTACTTGTGCAGATAGATCCATACTATAGATTCTTCCTTTCACCATGCCTTGGGATAAATTTGCTATACTTTTGATTAATACATAATCTCCAACCTAATACATAATTTTTATGTAATTTGAGAGAATTTATTCTACTCGAATAACTCTTTGATGAGAGGAATAGTGATCACTTGAAGCCTCAGATGACTTGTTTGCTTGTCTTCCATTTTTTACAATCAAAGCTTTCAATTCTTCATATTGGCTGCTTAATTTTTCATATTTTTCTTCCATTCGACTAAATTTTTCCTTATACTCCACAACTAATCTATAAACTGTTTCACAACTAGGTATTGTACCCCAAATATAAGAAGCATAAATACCCAATTCATACATGCAAACACGTCCTGGCTTTTCATTTCCCATAACTTGAGAATATATATCATTTGGACCACAATTATCTTCATAACCTTTTGGGGCTTGGCCAAATATCTCATTCATTTGTACCTACATGCATGACCGAATATTGAAAGAATCAAACTAAAAAACAACTAAAAACAAAAATATATAGGATTAACATTGCACGACTTGTTACTTCATTTATCAGCCTTTTATCCTTCCTCGTGTAACAAAACATAAATTTTTCTACACGAGACGGACAGTGACTAGAGGCTTCTTCCTACAAAAATATTTTTTAGAATAAATTTCTAGGAATTTACCAAGAACAATGTTATTCTGTTAATCCTAAAAAATGTGCCAAGAACTTACCATCGTCTTTTCAACCTTTGCAAAACTAGTTTTTCCCATACAATGAATCATCTTTAACTCGTTCCTATTGGCTTTGTTATTTTCACTAATTTTCTGGAAAAAATGGTGAGTACCTATCCATTTAATATGCAAGAAAATAAATATTTTTTACCAAGCATAGTACCTTCCCTTCAAGAGAGTCCCAATACTTTAATAATGCTCTCCATTGATTTTCTTGCACTCTATTGGGTACATTATTCAATTGCTCCTCCACAGACAAGGTTGGATCGTAATTCTCCAACTTCACAATAGATTTCCAAGTTCTCCATTTTTTTGCAATCGACTTTAATATATAGATCTCGTGGTTGGGAGGAATATCAAACTTCGACTTTAAACAATATACAACAATGAAGCAAAAGACTTAGATAAAAATTTAAACAACATTAAAAACGAATATTTTTTATATTATTAAAATATCATTTTCCTTTACCAAGTCTATCATGTCGGACTTGTTAACTTGAGGAATCTTTATACAACTCTTGTGGTGTAGTGGAACATACCTTCCATTACGTGCTACCGTCCCAAGGAAATGAGAAAATGTGCTAGAACCTTTATCAATGGGTTGCCCATATTTATTGAACTGAACATGTATGCTTTTGTCATCACTTTGACCCCAAGTATTGCACATAAATATTGGTCCTCATACCTCTTTTTTGTCATCGTGCTTGCTAAAAAACAATTTAAAGATATAAAGGAAATATATAGGTAAGCAAATAAAAACAACCATTTAAGTAATTTCATTGTTACATGCCTGAGTTAGCATTAAGCGAAGTTGCATTTGATGCATTTTCTTGCATCCTCGGAGCCATTTCTGTTTGATTCCCAAGCCTTATCCTAAGTGGGAAAATATCATTTTCTTTAATTTTTACAAAATATAATATGTTTTATTTAGCAGAATTTTGCTAATCAAGTTCAATGTGGACAATCAGAACAGGAAAAAAAAAAAAAAAAAACCCATACCTCGTCCTTGTCAAGGAGTGTTAGTTGCTTTCCCACACAAGTAGTTCTTTTGGGTTAATTTGAAAATTAGCTTTCAACCTGAACATGAAATGAGCAATGAGAGTTGCATAAAGGTTACCCTCTCATTATTCTCATTATTTTCATCTACCTTGACTGAAACAAGGGATCAAGACCAATACCAAAGAAATAAATATTATTATGGATAGTAAAAACAAAAATATTATTATGGAAGAAGTGGGAAGGCAATTATGCAGTTATTTTAAAAACATAAATACCATTAAAGAATTTAAAATAAAGATTGACCAATTATGAGATCTTTGATGCAGCAATACTTACCAAACTAGCAATCATGAAAGTGAAAAATGTAAAAATTATAAAAGTTACCTCTCTTAGTTGTCATAGTTGGTCTCGTTGTAGCGGATGCGCTCACCGCCATCAAATTGTGAATTTTTTGTCTGTTAAAAAAAGAAAGAGCCAAATCTCTCTAATTATTCATCAGATTGGAAAACAAGTAACATTATTAGAACCTTAACATTGACCCATTATCTCAATTCCTAGTACGGTAATTAGAAAACAGAGATTGGAAATGTGAGGAAAAAATACTTAGCCAAAATAAGAAAAGGTAACACGAAGTAATCATACATTACATACTAAAAGACCATATTACGACTGCTATGATATTCTAAAAACCTTCCAAATTTGTTCTAACCCAACAAAAACTTTCATTTTCAATGTGGAATTGATAGTTGAAGGTTTCACTTTGCAAATACGCCTCGATATTGTCCCCACTTGACCTTGCATTCATATCAAATGTATCTCTTGGTGTAATCTTAATAGCAACATGCAATCTTTTTTCAAGAGGATCAGTTGAATAAAATACTTGTTGTGCTTGAGAAGCAAGAATAAACGGTTCATCTTTATGCACCAATTGATTGAAATTTACGAGAGTGAACCCTTCATCTTCCTTGTTTTTCCTTTTAACTTTCACAACCCAATCACATTTAAATAAAAGAATTCAAATAGAAATGGAACAAATATTTTTTCGTTCAAAAAAAGAGTAGATGTTGAGTTTATGATCAATATGCACGAATTATATTAGTCAGCTGAATTTATGTATCAAAAGTAGAGTAAAAAAGAAATGGATCTATTCAATCACCTAATTCAAGATCCGGCGGCAAAAATTAATAAGCACTACCAGAAAATTACTAAGGTATAGTAGAAAATTACTAAGGTATGGCTGAAAACTTAAACATAAAACTTAAACATACCTGAAAGGTAGAAACCGAAGCCGAGCTTGAAGAATAACATCTTGAGATTGAATCGATTGCTTGAGAATTTGGATCGATTGGAACGATTATCTGCTATTAAGCTCCGATCGATTCTCAAAATTTCTTCATTCCTTTACTTCAATCGATTGAGAAGTCAAAAGAGAAGTTGGAAGAGAAGTGAAGATTTTGGAAATGAATGGATTAAGCGACGAAGATGAATCGATTTGATTATTTCTGGAGTTTCTGGTCGAGCTTCTTCTAGCCTATCTCAGGCAAAAGATTTTCCCACTACCTAGCTCAAGCATTTGAATGAAACAAAGAATTCTGCCTAGCTCAGAGAAATAAGACCATATGAAAGAGTTGGATTTACATCTAGGTATATCTAAAAAATAATAATTCTATTTTAGGTCAAACTCTTTTAATTGAAACTACATAGGACCAAAGTGAAAATAAATAAAATGGAAGAGAAGTTTGAAAACACTTTAGTTCATAATTATACAAATAGTTTATACTTCTTTTCCAATTTGATTCATAATTATACTTTTTTAATTAGAGATTAAAAATGAAACTTTTATTTGTGCACTTAAAACTCTCTTTCCCTCTATTTTATTATTATTTTTAATTAGAGAATAAAAATAAAGTTCTTTTTGTACTCTTAATACTCTTTTTTCACTCTATTTTATTATTTTAAAAAATATAATAATTTTGACTTCTATATGTGCCCTATTAAATTTGTTTATAATATTTTTATTTTTCTTTATATATTTTTTTAAATGCGTCTTATTAAATAAGTATTTTAAAGATATTATTTTTGGGGGACAAATTATAAGGACACTAGGATTAAGCGTCTCAATAAGGTATTATATATATTTTTAAATGTCTTATTAAATAAATATTACAAAGATATTATTTTTTGGGCGCAAATTATAAGGACACTAAGATTAAGTGTCTCAATAAGGTTTTATAAGGACATTATTTATGAATAGTCTCTAAAAATGTGTCCTAATAAGTTATTTTTGTTGTAGTGGTCAACAGATCTGATAATAGTGGTGGTTTTGTTGGTTTCGTGTGAGGGTGTATGAGAATCTCGATGGCTGTGATTTTGGTTGTCGTTGAACTTGCGTTGATGAAACGAGAAGTCTGATGATGATGAAAATGGTGTTGGGATGTTTAATAGTGAAACAGTTTGTTGTGGGCTAGAAAAATATAGGTTTGCAAAAATTTAGTGAAAAACAAGACTAGGAAGAATTAGTTGCTGATATCATATTAGAATATTTGAGATGCAAAATGTTGAGATTTAGTATCTCATTGATTTATAAAAAAAGATACAATTAAGATTTAACCAGATACATAATATTAACTGCTGCTACCAAAACTATTTCTATTTCACAAAGAGAATTTCCATCTCAATTTATAGAACCCATATACATATATTAAGAGTCATCGCCAAACGTGTTTCAAGGAAAACAGAAAAGTCCACACATCAACCAAATGCCGCCTTAACAGCCCTATACTGACCTAAATCTTAAGCCCTAAGCAACCCTCTAGACTTGAATCTTGCACCGCTGATATTGAATTATATTGTAATCAAAAGTCCTTTTTTTTTTTTTTTTTTTTTTTAAGTCTAAACAGTAAAAAATTTAATTAAATTTTGATTTAGTCCTTTAAGTTAGATTTCACTTATGTTTTAGTTCCGTATTACAGAAATTGTAGGGATATTGCAGGAATTGTAGGGAGTCTCTTAGTGAGTACATTCGATTTTTATAGTGAATTCTGTTACATGTAACCAGGGTTGGTCATGGGCCGAGCCGGGCTTTAGTTAAGATATTACAAAAAAGTGCAAGGCCCTAGCCCTGCCCGGCCCGACCCTAAGTTCGGGCCTTGTTTTTATTCTCAAGCCCGGACCTATCAAAATAATTAGGGCCCTAGCCCAACCCTCTGGCCGACCCGGCCTTATAATTTTATTTTTTTTTAATTTAAAAATTAAACAAAAACATAATCATTAGATTAAATTCAAAAATAAATACAAAAAATTCAACACTGAACCAACAAATATTAAAATTACAATTTCTAAGGGCAAACCAATATTTCAAACAAACCAAATCAATAAAAAAAATATTAAAATTACAATTTTTAAAGGCAAACTAATATTCCAAACAATAGATCTAAAGGTGATTGTTTTTGTTCCCCATTTTTTTGTTATAAAAATCTAGGAACAAAACTGAAATTAAATGTTTTTGTTCCCCATTTTTTTGGAACAGAAACACCAAACAAAAGCGAACAGAACACTCCAAACAGAAACGGTAGAACACTCCAAACAAACTAAACACAATTTGTATTGAAACGGTAAAAATCTAGGAACAAAACTGAAACTAAACACAATTTGTATCGAACACAAAAAAAAAAAAAAAAAAAAAAAAAAAAAAAAAGGCGAACAGCAGTTTAGATCCGTAGCGACGGTGTTACCTGAAATCCGTAGTGTTCGGGTACTGATTCGACTTCGACCTATTCACACAAGGATTCAAGCATTAAAACTCCATACGAGAAAGTAAAGCAAGCATCAAAAAAGCAGATTTCAATAATTTCAGGAATTACCTCTTGTAACCGAGAATGGTTCCTCGGACATAGAGTCTGAAACAAAGTAGATTGATGATGCAATTAGCTAAAATTAATTAGACATAGAAGAGAAGCTAACTAGGGTTTTGTTTACCTGACCCGTTCACCTTGACGTCCTTTCACCATGTTATTGTAGCGGCGGCGGCGGCATTAAACGACGAGAGAGAAACGACAGCGGTTTAGGTCGGTCAGATTTCTCTCTTTCTTCCTCAGAAAATAAAATGGCAGCGGTTTAGGGTTGAAAGTAGTGAGATTTCTCTCTTTCTCCCTCACTTCTCACAGATCTGAGATTTCAATTCTCTCTCTCTCCTATGGCGCAGCGACGCTAATTGGAAATGAGAATGGTTTAGGGTTGTTGATAATTATATATATATATATATTATTTTATTTTAAAATTTCTTCGGGCCGGGCCGGCCTGGCCCTAAAATTTTTGAACCTTGCCCAAACCCGCTCCTAAATTTGGTCGGGTCCTACTATCTAGGCTCAGGCCCTGTCCATAGGCTCAAACTCTAAACTCAAGTCGTAAAAAAATCGGGCTGGGCCGAGCGGGCCCCCAGGCCCATGACCATCTCTACATGTAACTAATGTTAGTTACAATTTCATAATTGTTATTTTTCACATATATTTGGACATTTTTTGTTACATGTGCTTATATAATATTAGTTACATGTTACAATTATATATATATAATATTTTGTGACGTTACTAAAAAAATATCAAACAAAATTACATATTGTTGAAACATGTAACTGAAAAATATCAAATTTTTTAGTATCAGAGACATGTAACTAAAAAGTTACATATTACTGGAATATGTAACAAAAAAATAAAATAACAAATTAGTTACCTGTAACTAATATGTAACAAAAAAATAAAATAACAAATTAGTTACCTGTAACTAATACAATAATATTACACAGAAAATAGTTACATGTAATTAGCGCGTGACTATCACGTGAGTAAAACTTCCTCCTTTTTAAATCAAAAATCAAATCCTCCTTTTAAATCAAAAGTTTATATCCCATGTAGAAATTTTAACTAATTATAACTAATTAGAGCTTAAATACTGATTGTCCCTTTAATCTAACCCCTAGGTGGCATTCACTTATAATGCATTCGCACTTTTTTTTCCCACTCTACGGCTGCAAATTGATTTAAAACCTTGTTAAAAAATTCCATATGTTCTATTTTTGTTCAATATTCAAAAATATAAGAAACAAGGCATTGTACTCTGCCTTAGGTCAAGGTAAGTGTTAATCCCGAGTTAGTTGAAATTAACTATATGTTAGAATCCTACATTGTAACATTGTAGACCACATTCACTGTATATTTTATCCACTCAACATAGAGATGAATTTATCATTAATCTAACAAAGATTAATATTCACGAAGCCAACATAGTATTTGAAGAGAGAGAGAGAGAGAGAGCTACCACAATTACAATATGAAGAATAAACTAAAAAAGGAAAACAAATTAAAAGTGCATCCAAGTCCGGGACATAGACTGACATTTTTCCATCCTGCCACACACACACAAAAACATACTAGCCGGTGATGTGTTGGTGCCCGAATTGCTCCGCCTTGTCCTTCATCTCCACCGCCGCGTGAGCTATCTTAGCCCTCGCCCTGTCGAGCTGGTCCGCCCCTATTGGGTGCTTCCCCGTCGCGTACCTGTACATCCAGTAGAAGACGAAGCTCGCCGTCGCCCCTAATCCGCCAGAGGTCGCGAACCCCGCCGCGATCAGGAACGCCGTGGCCGACGCCGGCACCAGCACCGGGCTCAAGATTACCAGCAGAGGGGTGACCACCACCAGGCTGACGACGGTGGCCGCCAGTGTCAGCCCGGAGAGGGCCATGAGGGAACCGCCGATGGTGAAGGCGGTGGTGGTCTTGGCTACCTGGTGGGAGAGAGTAGAACTCAGACGTGGCTGATTTTGCGCCATTGGATCGAAAGACAGAGTCGAGAGTGATGGTTTATTGTTTTTTTCCTTTCTTGGTTTTGGACTGTGTTTTGGTGGTGGGGGATATAAAGGAGGAGAGGGGAAAGAGAAGCATGCCGTGTCACGTGACGACTGTCGTGCCCATGCAGAGTTTGCATGAAGCCCAGCGATATAGTGGTGACACGTATGCATGGGGTGGTGAGAAGTGGAGGGGAGAGAAAGAAAAGAGCCAGATTTGAGTTGCGGGCCAAAGACTGTCCGGGTTTTAACCCGGGAATCCATTTGTTAGGGCATCTTGAACCTTGACAAGTGTTATTTTTGTTCTTATTCCGAGACTTGAAACGATTTTTTTGTTTTTCCTTTCTTTTCTTTTTTTTTTTAAAAAAAAAATTAAATATTTTACTGCTTCATTTCTTCGTTTGAAAGAATCTTCACTCACAAAAAATAATTATGTTTTTTATTCGTGCTTCCTAAATGTAATGGTCTAAATATGCCTCTACACTTTAAGTTGGCTTCATATTTAATAAATTCTGATTTTTATTGTTAGCCTATATTTAGAGTTATTATAAGAAATTAATCATGCAAATAGTTTTATTCGTAAAAAAAAAAAAAAAAAAAAAAAAAAAAAAAAAAAAAAAAAAAAAAATTAAAAATATTGTGTTGAATTTAGTTATGATTAAATGTAAAGAATTAACATTGTCGCCCTGGCATAAATCACGAATAACAACAAAGGAAAGATTAAATCACGAATAACAACAAAGGAAAGATTGGTTAAGATAAGTTATAATTCAGTTAAGTTTTGCAGTTTTTATCTTTACGCACGGTAATTTTGAATATCATGTTCATTGCCACATTTCATTGTTTTGGACATCATAGACTGATGAGAAGTAGTTGGTTGTGTGTAGAAATTAGAGGTAAGTCTTATTATTAAGTAATTACAAGCCGATTTGGTTATTAACTCCAAACGCTTTAGTTATCAGTCTGGGCGGGCTCAATGATTTGTGAGTGTTGCGTGTTGAATTAAATGATCAAGGTAGGTGTTAGCCTACAGATCTACCCAAGAAGGGGAAGGTGATGAATTTGGTATCGATAAAACTTTAGACAATTAAATATTCAAACACACAAGTTATCAATTTTCATAATTGATTATTATCTTGTATAACAACGGAAACGTATTTACATAAGTGCACAACCAAACAACAAAAATAGAAAAGTAGCACATAATGATTTATCTTGGTTCGACAAATTACTCTTACCAACATCCAGTTTTTGGAGCTCCACATATCTGTCGCAATCTACTGATCCCCTGATTCCTTTCTCAGGTATGAACATACCCCTTACAATCTTTTCTACAAGTTCATGATTAACCTAATTCTTTTCGCAGGCTCAGAATCAAAATTTTACACTTTTCCCTTTTTTCCCTTTTCAGAAGCTCAAGAATAACCTTATTTTTTTTTACCAAGCTAAAGACTAACTTAATTCTATTACAGGAAGAATCCAAACTAATCATTTTAACAGGCCAAAGATCAAGCCTAACCTTTTTCACAAGCTCATGATCAAACTCTAACTACCTTGATTAAACACTGTCCTAATATATCTAATCCACGCATACTCGCTAAAACAAAAAATTCATGAGTTTCTTTCCACAAGAGCTTTTTCCATCTCTAAACAATTACACTCAATCAATGTCCTGAATACAATGTGATAGAACTTATGTGAGAAATAAATCTGATTTACTCAATTAAAGCACAAATAATATTTAATCAGATTTCCCAAGAAAAAATCGTTTCTAAAGATATGCAAGATTTTACACAGGAAAATGATTTTTCTAAAACAAATCCTCCAAGTAATCAATTAGATAATCTAAGAAAATCACTTAAATCAACTCGGAAAGATCTCACCGAGATTTCTTGAAAATAGATAATATAGCTCAGTGTACAACAAAATCGGTGATGGAAACTTTTGAGCACTCCGATGAAGAACTCTTTCGGAATAACTCTTTGAGAAATATTTCAACAAACTCTTACTCTCTTTAAAGTAAAAAGGTTGATTTAAACATTTTGTTCTTGATTGCTTAAACTTTAAAAAGCAGTTCTCCTAAAATAAAGTTCAAACTAAGCCTATAACAGCTAGTTTTCGAAAGATAAGAAAAAAAAATGACACTCCAAGACCCCCTATATAATATAATATATAATATATTTAATTTAAAAATACTTTTATAAAAGTTTGATTTGGTCCCCAAAACTTTTTAGAATCAAAAGTCTTAAACATAAGAAGTAGTTTTACAAATTCAATTCAAAGAATGAATTATATATGGACCCGATTGATAGGACCTCAATTACAATATAATCAATCCCCCAAAATCTATTTTTTCAACATTTAAAACCATAGGATTTGGATAAAAGATCACGCATAACGAAATAGTTAAAGTTGATAGAATCAGGCCCCGTTAGTTGACTGCCCTATTGTTGGTTAACTGGCCTGTGCAATGATCAACTTTTTGTTCGTTGTCTCATTTGCAATCAGTCGATTGCCCTCCAGGTCAATCGACTGATCAAGTTAGTGGCCTTCACTTCTAACTTCCTTCACGCCAATACTATTTTTGTTCGTTGATCAACCCGTTTTGTCAATTGCCCGAATTGATGAGTAACATCCCTACACATTTCTTTCAAGTTACTGTGTGGGTTAGTTGACTGACTTTTTTCGTTGGTTGATCGAATTGACCAGAAACTTATCATTTGTATATCTTAAAAATATTTTCTCAATTCAAAGCTTTATCTAAAACATATTTATGATTTTACTACTTTATAAAAATCATTTAATATCTCAAATTTATCACTTCTTAGCATGTCACACAAATGATTACACATTTTAAAGTGTCGTGCGTAATGCTAATTTGGGTTGCATGGACAGTAGTAGAGTAATGAGTTGTTTTTACCTAAGAATGCAAAAAATCTTGAATGTCTTCACTTTGCACCCATCTTGAATCTCTTCATAAAAATCTTCATCTTGTGAATCTTCAATGATTAACTTTTTTCGATTAATTCATTTTCTCATTTTAACACATGGAACTTCTAATCTGAAATCAATCAATAAGCTTATTAGTTCTATAAAACATCAACATTCAATTGTCCATTAAAATATGAAGTTCAACAATCTCCCCCTTTTTTATGATAATAATTAACGTTGCCATTTTCTCAATTAAAAATTTAATGACGCTCCCCCTAAATATGAGGACGGATTTTTAACTTATTTAAGAACCGTTATGATGGGAAAAAAACTATCTATAAAAAGATATTCAATATAAGTATAAAATGTTATTGCTCCCCCTATTTAATTGTACTCATTAATTCATGCTAGGATAAAAAATAGTCTTTCAAAAACATCATACAACCTCTCCCTATTTGTTATCTCCAAAAGTAGGGATGAAGGATTAAAACGTCTATTTTCAACCCAAATTTTTTTTGAACAATTACTCATTATTAAATTGGAAAATTTTATAGAAAAATATTTGTAGAGATAATATTTTCACAAATCAAATTTTCTCCTTTAAATTTCATTTAGACAAAAAATATTTCTCAATAAAAAACACAAACTAATTTAAAACATTAATATTCTTGTTTAGGATTTTAAAATTAATTAGCACCTTTTAAAAAATAATATTTATATAGATTATTATGAGGCAATAAAAGATTAAGCATCAAAAAGATACAAACTCATATACTAATACCACAACAGCAGCATTCATAAACCTAGATATGAATAGATGTTCATCATACACCCTAAATTAGTATTACAAGCATAACTAAGTAATGAGTCTTGTCCGAATAATATTACAAACCAACTGAAAGATTACTAATGAGGTCCAGAACTAGTGAAAGGATAGTACAACCATGCGAGTTGCTAGGAAAAGGATGCTAAGTACCCCACATGGCTATCCACCGGTGTTGGGAGACACCGACTGATAATAAGGACTGGATGGAACGGACGTTCCGCTTGTTGTGTCAACTCCATATGGTTGTAGATTATGCATCATCCCGTAAAACTGCTCCATAGAGTTCTCTATTCTACTAAACCCTACATCCATTGTAGTTGACATCCTTCTGACATCATTTCAAAGTCCACTCAACCTATCCGTTATCCCGTCAAGCTACCAATCGACCACTTCCGTATATTGCTAAAAATTATCCAACTGATTTTGAAATTGATCTATTCTTTGATGCTGACTTCTGAATCTCGTTTTCTCTTCATTTCTATCATTCCTTCTTTCTGTCTCTTCTCATCTCCTTCTCACCCATTTATTTCCCATGATCTCATACCCCATTAAAATTATACTATTTGCATTCAAGAATGATGGGCATGTCATAACATTGGCTAAACAATATGGCCCAGAAAGAACCTCCCACGATTCGAAAACCCTTTAGAAAACATCACCATATGGTGGGACCCGAGTGGATACTCTTAACTTATAGTTCATATGCTCAAACATAATATAAGCAAT
This sequence comes from Eucommia ulmoides, assembly GCA_016647705.1. Taxonomy (NCBI): domain Eukaryota; kingdom Viridiplantae; phylum Streptophyta; class Magnoliopsida; order Garryales; family Eucommiaceae; genus Eucommia; species Eucommia ulmoides. Next base: position 22,814,421 of record CM028330.1, on the reverse strand, counting down.
ATCAATATTTTTTCCTTCTAAGATGGTGGACAATAAGTATAGGTCAAACTTAGTAACAGTGGTATGGCTCATTCCTCTAAGAATAATAGAATATATAATTATAGAGTGAATAATCCTATTATTAAACTCAATGTTCCAACTTTGTTATGGACAAGATTCAAATTCCTCCAAACTTGATTAGCATTAAAGTTTTGTGCTAGCCAAAGAGAATTATTTTGTGGATAAACATCCCCTCTACTAATTGTAGATACTGTATTTTGTCCCGATCAGTTAGTATCTGATCAAAAGTACAAATTCAGATAAACTTTAAACTGAGCTTTAAAGGGAATGAATTTCTACCTTTGATCACACTGGATACTATGAAAAATAGGAAAAAACAAAACTATCAAAATTAATTAAATTTTGTTAAGTAAAAACTTTGGGTCAATCTCAAAATTCCTGAAGTTAAGAGGGACTAAAATGACATTACTAAATATGTATTTTCATTAAATCACCCTTAAAATGAATAAACATTACTTACTATGCTTTAATTTAAGAAAATTTCACCAAATACCTCGTTACGTGTTTTGACCCCGGAAACAATTACTATCGCCGGTTTCGTCTTTTTGACACCAAAAATACTTCTTTAATTTTTTTTAAACCATTAATCCTCCATAAATCAAGAAAAAATGCATTGATCAAATCAAGAAAATTTCCATGACAAGTCTATGTTACCTAAAGTAACTAAGGCTTAGGACTCAATTCAAAAGCAACCAAACCGAAGTCATCATGATTAGCAATCAAAGCCCATCACATAAAGAGCTTCATCAAGAATTTAATGACTCATTATATGAGCATTAAATTTCAAGATATTTCCTACCAAATATCAAAGGAAGAAACCAAGTTACTTGAAAAGTAACTATAAGTTACAAATCTAACCGATTCGGTTTGCCATCAAGTCAAGCCATTAATGAGCCATCAAATAAAACCTCCCATCAATAATTTAATGCTTGGAATGACCTTAGGAGACTACATTCAAGGTATCTAGATATTTTGATCAAAATATCTTAAAGGAAACCCAGTTAATTGAAATGTAACTAAACGGTTATCATGTCTAATTTATGAGACGATTGATACGGACATGTATACATGTATATTAATATGCCAAAAATATATATATGTGGATTCAATGAATATAGTCGGAATATTTGTATATATAGATATATCTAATTTGTGCAAAATACAATTTAAAATAAAAATTATAAATTTTATTAAAATGAAAATTCTAGTATTATTTTGACCAATAATATTTTTTAACAGTCGATTAACATTTTTCTGTAGATTAAATTATTAACAACAAAATTTTATAGTCGTTGTTATGATAATTTTTATACAGTTAATATTGAATTAAGAAATTGGGCGTTTAGTAATTTTGTATAATAAAAAAAAATTTGAATGAGAAAGATTGTATTTTAGTGTCACGCATTGTATATTAGATTTATTTAAATAAATTCATAGTTTAGGTCTTGTTGTTGTTAGGTTCACAAGCGACGCATACCACGTCAGCATTACGACAGTAGTGTATTCAGTAGCGTAAAAATCGATGTGAGTATGTTATCTTCTATGTAAATTATTAAATTATATTTTTGTACTAAATTGTGAAAAAAAATATATTTATTAAAAAGAATGGTTTTATAACATTACATGGATCGAGTAAATTTTTAAGCATGGAAAGTAATATTACTTATTATCTGACTATACCATAATGTGATCCTGACAGGAGGGCATATCTTGCGGAATGTTTTTGATCTTGACAGGAGGGTATATCCTGTACGATGTTTATGTTGTGACCTGACAGGAGGGAAGGTCCTGCAGGTGGTTATTGTTATTATTGTTGTCATTATTGTTGTTATTGTTATTGTTGTTGTTGTTGACTATTAATATGGTGGAGTTAAATATGGTATTGGTTATCAATATGTTGGGGTTAAATATGTTGATGATGTGGTGGTTTATACCATGTGTCGGTTCCTACTATTAGAGATATTAAATGGCACTAACAGTGATAGCAACCTTAGATTGTATAGTTGTACAGGTTACAGTACTGTCTTAACTTCCGATCATGAGGTGAAACGAACATATGGCTAGTAGAAAAATATGTGTGCGGTATTTTATTATATATCAAAATAATCTGATTGGTTAATTTAAATACATTTATTTTATTGTGACAATAGCTGTGGAGTTTTATTTCGACTTAGTGTGTGGTTATCTTTGTATTATGTTTTAAAAAGTGGCAATTGATAATTATGCTTGATCTATAAATTGTGTTTATATTATGAAGATAGTACACCGATAAAATATTTAGTCTCAGGTACTTCAGCTAGAGATGGGTCCACTACTAGCACTAGGTAGAGTTAGAGGGTGGTGTCATTTTTTTGGATTGGCAGGACTGGTATGAATCGTGAAAGGTTCATATTTTTTTTGTAGTTTTGTTGATGATATTTGGGACATGTGTATTTCCAAATTTTGAAGTTGGTAAATATTTAGTTTGGAAAAAAAATATGTATCAGTACATGTTTATATATTTATTGGTTAGTCGGGTAATATCAAGTCGATATCATGCTCGACCTCGGTCGTTTGGGGCCCAGGGTGGGGTATAAGAGTTTTTGGTATCAGAGCTTAGGTTATTGGTTTTGTACACATGTCAGATTATCTCGTCAGTAGTGGACCGTAAGATAAGGCATTGATAAGTTAGTTTGACACGTGGGTAGTAGTTGTTTTATTGGATTAAATAGTACATTTGCATCCTGTACTGTTGTTTTCATTGTTCACCCTTTTACCTATTAAATTTCATTTTAGATCTTGACCATGGATCGTGGTAATGAAAGTAGTGGGAATTCTGGACCCCAAAGAAAAAGGGGTAGGGTGCAAGAAAACTTCGATGCCATCGAGCGAATATTACAAGTTGCTACGCAATTGATTGAGCAACAGACAAAGATGATGGAATGCCAAAGAGCCCAAATTGAAACAGCCAATCCTCAGGCTATGTTATTGAAAATATTCAAGGAGTTGGATCCCCCAACTTTTACGAGAACTGTAAGTCCTGCTGATGCTAAAAATTGGTTTAGGAGCATAGGTCATGTATTTGACGCAATGGCCATTACTGATGACAGTCGGGTTCCTCTTGCCACTTTCCAACTAAAAAGGGAAGCCAAATACTGGTGGGAAGAAATGAAAAGGCTAATTTCAATTCCAAGCAAGGAGATCACCTGGGATCAATTTGTTTTAGTATTTAATGAAAAATATTTTCCTGAATCCTATCAGTTCGAGATGGATGGAAAATTCATATTACTAAAATAGGGAAAGATGTCAGTTTTGTAATATAAAATCAAATTTGATGCCATGTCCCGATTTGCTCCTGATCTGGAAAAGACTGAGAAAACGAGATGTAGGAGATTTGAGAAAGGACTATGTTTGCAAATACGTACAGGTTAACTAGTAGAAGGATCAAAAGTTATGCAGAACTGGTGAACACGGCGAAATTAATAGAGCAAAATGTATTGGAAGCAACTAAAAAACGTGAATAGTATACGAAGAGCAGGTTCGAGCCGTCAAACAGATATTTAGCCGACACTTCTTGAGTATCTCTCCCTCGATCGTAACTTCCTCAGGCTTTGATAGCCAATCAGTCGAGTAGTAGCCAAGGCCACGACAATCATATTTTGGGCGATGACAGAACGAACCTCGATAGAGTTCCTACCATCAAGGGCAGGGTAGGAGCCAGATGTTTAGTACAGTTGGAATAGCTTTATGTTATCAATGTGGATCACCGGATCATTTCGTTAGAGATTGTCCTATAGCGGGTCTAATATGTTTTTCGTTATCATGAGCCGAGTCACATATCTCATATTCTCCGAAACCTACTACTACACCTACACCTATACCTTCTGTGAGTAGTGTGGACAGTGTTGGCCCTAGCAGTTTTCAGGGGCATGGTAGAGGATTAGTCGGTAGACCTCCAACTCGAGGTCGTGTATTTTTTACTACCAAGCAGGATGCCCAGACTACCTTGGAGGTGGTTACAGGTATCATGTCTTTATATGATTGAGTTGCACGTACACTTATCGATTCAGGTTCTACTTATTCATTTGTTTCGGAAACCTTTATGATGTGTGTAGGAAAATTTCCTACTTCTTTGTCGTATGGTATAATTATCTTTACCCCTGTGGGCGAGTCCATGTTAATAGATAGTATGTATAAAAATAGTCTACTTCATATTGGTGATAGAGAATTGTTAGTGGATCTATTACTCTTGAGTATTCACGATTTTGATATGATACTAGGTATGGATTTTCTATTCGGCTATCATGCCATAATCGATTGTTTTAAAAAAAAAAAAAAGTTACTTTTCGCATCTCAGGCGAGTCGGAGCTTATATTTTCAGGGGATAGAATCATTACTCCTGTCAGTTTGATTTCAGTTCTAAAGGCTAGGAAATTATTAAAGAAGGTATGCTAGGAATACTTCACGCATGTGATTAACACCAGTCAGAATGAGGTACAGGTAGCAGATATCCCAGTGGTCGAGGATTATCCTGATGTATTTCCATAAGATTTTCTAAGGTTTTCAGTGGATAGGGAAATTGAATTCCCTATCGAATTACTTCCAGGAACTTTTCCTATATCAATTCCACCCTATCGTGTGACATCTACTGAGCTAAAAGAACTGAAGATTCAGTTGCAAAATCTGTTAGACCATGGGTTTATTAGGCCTAGTATTTCTCTATGGGGAGCTTCAGTGTTATTTGTAAGGAAGAAAGAAGACACTATGAGGATGTGCATCGATTATAGTCTACTGAATAAGGTGACGATTCGTAATAAATACCCGTTGCCTAGAATTGATGATTTGTTCGATCAGTTGCAAAAGGCAATGGTATTTTCCAAAATAGATCTTCGATCAAGATATCATTAGTTGAAAGTCAGAGATAGTGATATGTTGAATACGACATTCTGTATAAGGTATAGACATTATAAATTTCTAGTTATACCATTTAGGTTGACAAATGCCCCTGTTGTATTTATGGATATGATGAATCGAATCTTCCGGCCTTATTTAGATCAATAAATGTGATGTTCATTGATGATATATTGATTTATTCTCAAAATAAAGAAGAGTATGCAGAGCATCTCCAGATTGTGTTACAGATTCGGAGAGAGAAGCAATTATATGAGAAATTCAATAAATGTGAGTTTTGGCTGGATAGAGTTGTATTCTTGGGGCATGTTATCTCAGGTGATGGTATTCAAGTCTGTTGAACCTAAGATTTTGATGGACAATTAAACGTTGATATTTTTTGTGGAACTAACGAATTTATTGAGTATTTTAGTGAAAACATTTCACTGATGATTTTATCATTAAGAAATTGTTGAAGATGCTTAAGGATGCAAGAGACTGACAAAGAGACGAGCATTAAGAGACCGAAGATTTTGAAGAATCTATGTGAAAATAATTCAGATTAATTTTTACGCTTAATGTTTTCCGATTAGGATCACACACGGCACAAAAATAAATTTATGCTTATGTGTGTTTTTATTAGAATCCGAATTAGTTAACATATTTGGTCCAATATGAAATTGAAGAAGAAATATTAACAAAAGAAATATTAGTGCTTAAAATTGATTAATAAGTGTCAATTAAGTTAACCAAGAAAAGAAATAGATTAAAAGGGCAAAATCGTCGAAGATTCGAGTTAAAATTAATTTTGGAGAAAGAGTTCCAGCATTGATCGGTCAACTTACCTGGAGGATTGGTCAACTAATGAGGAGTAGGCTAGAAAGTGGTTAAGTCTCTGGATTGATTGGTCAACTAACCGAAGAGGGATCGGTTGACCTATGGCCTAAATATGAAGTCTTTAAATCGATCAGTCAACAGATCAGGGAGGATCGGTCGATAAACCATGGTTGAAAAATAGCCTAGGGAGCATCCTGAATCAATCGGTCAACCGACCTATGGAGTATCGGTCGACCGACTGGAGAATAATTTTTGCTTGGGTTACAATCTTAATCGATCAGTCGACATATGGCATTTAGTTGGTTAACCGATGGGTTTGTTTTAGGTTTAGAGGATTTTGTGGATTTGATAAAAAAATAGTCGTTACTAGTCATTTTATGGTTTGAATATGATATCTTTGGGATTTGATGTTATTTAAGATATATGGTTGCTATTTTGATGTTCCTAAAGATGTGTTTCATATATTTTGAATATTTGTCAAATGGGTACATTTAATTATTTCTATCCTATCTATTTGATATTGAGAAATATTTGTGGGATTAAAAATCAAATACTTAATTATTATCTTTATAGTAGCAGATATGTGTTATCAACTAGGTGCGCACCTGATAGGTATAAATTACCTATCTATTTTCGAACCGAATTTGTTAGTTTTCGAGTACGTTTTAATATATTTTTATTCGTTTTGTATTAAAACAGGTGTATGGGTGAAAAGATATGAAATCGGAGCACAAATGATCAATTCGGACCAAGAACGGTCGGAGAATGGTGGAAAATATGCAAGGAGGCAACATTCTGGAAACAGAAGCCCACCGCCTAGGCGGTGAAGATGCAAAGAGACCCCGTTCTTGTTGAATACCCAGCGCCGCGGTGGTGAAACATCAGGATTGTCCTTATTCCAGTACCTTGTCTACTACCGCGGCGAACCTTAACCGACATACCCCACCGCCTAGGCGATGACCTCTGCACAGTTTAAATATTTTGTTAGATATTTTTTGGCCTATTTAAACCCTTCCTCTCCTCCTATATTTTGGTGAAATCACCCCCAACCCCTAACACTATATTTTAGGGTGAGTTTGAGAGATTTTTTAAGGAGCGCTCTCAACCCGAGGTGGAAGATGATGAGGGAAGCGATTGTTCGACGGTTCTAGCGCCAATTCTTCGGATATAGGCTAAGTCCCTCATTTCTTCTCTTTGTTTTCTTCATTTTGGTAGTTGTTGAGCATGTTTATGCCATTTTACTTTGTATAAGTGGTTATGACTATTGGCTAAACATATGTTGTTTAGAGATTATTAATATAACCGTTTGCGGATGTTTTTCGTTATTTCGATTGTGTGTGCCGTATTGTTTGTTTATCATGTTATGAGAATGATGTTATGAGAATGCGGGGTTTGACAAATCCCGAATTCGGACTAGAATAAACGAACACCATGATCCAACAACCCGGTCGGGAGTTGGATTGTGGACAATCGATGACATTGGGGCAAGACTCACGTGACCTAGAGTCGTTAAGACGTTGAGAGGGACTTTGGCATTGACGTGAAGTCACGTATTCCCTCGTCTTACACTCAGGAGAGGTGACAGGGGAGTTTTAGAACTGAGATTGTTGATAGGGTAAACACAACGCGATGATCCAATAACCTGGGAGAGAGTTGGATTGTGCGCAATTGATGACGTTGGGGTGAGACTCACGCAGCCTAGTGTCGTTAAGACGTTGAGGGGGACTTTGGTGTTGACACGAAGTCGTGTATTCCCCTGTCTTACACTTAGGAGAGGTGGCGTAGGAGTTTACTAATTGAGATTGTCGGATAAATCGAATGCCGTTAATATAAACTAAAATGAGATCGAACATATATTCGTAATTGAAACTAATCCCTAGATAACCTATTCTCTCAAAACTATCTCCATATAATATTAGTATAGTTAAATTAGTATTTTAGTATTAGTATTAATTAATTAAATTCTATTTTTAGCGCTAAGATAAAATTAGGTTAGGACAATCGCGGTACTCGATATTAATCTCAACCAATCCCTATGGATACAATACCCGACCGAAAGGTCTATTATATTAAAACTTGATCCGTACGCTTGCGGTGAAAGTGGTAGTCCATAAATTGCGGCCACCAACACACGAACAACAAAATATAAACAATATAAATAATGCAGCACACAAAAATTTATACTAGTTAAACAAGCTACTCTTGGTTAATTCAGTCCCCCCGAGCTCCACAGAGAGTCGCACCTACTAAACTCAAAATTCCTTTAAAGGTAGGAATCAAACCGTCACAATGATTCTTTTCGCAGGCTCAGAATCAATCTTTACAATTCCTTTTCACAGGCTAAGGAATAACCTTTATCCTTTTACCAGGTAGAAGATTAAACTAATTCTATTAGAGAGAGAATTACGACCTAATTCTTTTTATACATTAGGCTCAAGAATTAAATCTCATACAAACACGCTCCAAATATTCTTTTACCTGCTAAGGATTGAACCTTTACAATTCACTCACAATTCTATAAAGGAAGAATTAAAACATAATCTTTTTATACTCTAGAAAAATATCCAAACCTCAATATCTTTACCGGAAGATATTGAAATCAACTACTCCTGATTAGAAACTCCTAATAGTATTTAATCTGCACACAACTCACCAATGACAAAATTGATAAGCTTTTTCCCACTCAAAGCTTCTACCACCACAGATTAATTAATACACAATTAATATCCCGATACTAGTGATAGAAATAAAGTGAGAAAACAAAATATGATTATAGTAAAAAATGTGGGTAGCACAATTAAGCACGTAATCAAATTAACACACAAATCGTTTTTAAAAGATTTTTATGCTTTTAAAGTTCGAAAACGATTTCTCAAAAAGATTAATTCACCGAACAAATAATAATAATAAAATAATCAATTAAAGAATAAGCTTGGAATGATCTCACTAGGAAAACACCGAATAGATTGCACGTAATATCGCAAGACAGCTTAGATTGGTGATGCTAACTCAAATAGCGCTTTAACTCAAGAACTTCTCAATAATCGATCTCATACTTGATCTCTTAAAATAATATCAGAATGATGACTCTTAGAAAAGTTTAGGAACTAAATAGTTCTTGATATTGTGTGTATTGTCATCTTGTTATGTGAAATCTGCAGGTCCATGTATAAAAAATTACAACCAGCCTTCCAACGACTAGTTTTTAAATAATAAGTATCTAAAAAGCGCTTATAGACCCCATATATTATTATGACTTAATCCTGGTATAATTCACTCAATAATATCTTTTAGAATATTCAATTAAGTCCTTCAAACATTTTCTCAAAATCAATTAGATAAGATAGAAAGAATTACATGTACCAAATTGAGAGATATAAAAAATATTTAAACCATATTTATAGGGATATTCAACTAGGAGTATCATATCTTAAATATATCTACATCCCTAAGATCTCTCAATAAAGCAAACAAATAACGACTAGTTAAAGGCTAGTTTTTGAATAAATCCTGAAATTCCGAAAAACTTGAAACTGGCCATCGGTTGATCGACCAACACCCATCGGTCGACTGCCCAATTCGGGATGTAGCCCATGCCAAAATTCCTCGCCCATAAGTCGACTGCTACTTATCTATCTGTCGACCGGACAATTCAGAGACATTTACAGATCGACTTACCTGTCGGCCGTAAGAACTAGGGACTTCGCCTTATAACCATATGTCGACCTATCTGTCGATCGACTAATTCAGAGAGTTCAACTAATTTTAATAGATCGACTTATCTGTTGACCGACCATTGCTGGAACACATTTCCTTAATTAATTTTTATTCAATTTCTTAAACGTTTTCGCCCCTTTAACCAATTTCATTTCTGGATTAGCTCTACTAAATCCTTAAATTCAATTTCAATCAATTATCTTTCTTAAAACAATGTTTTTTTTTTCAATTTCACATAGGAACAAATATGTTAGCTAATTAGAATCTTATCAAAAACATACATAATCATAAAAATATTTTGTGTCGTATGTGATCCTAATCGAGATACATTAAAAGTAAAAATTTAATCTGAGTTGTTTTTCCTAGGTTCTTCAATTTCTTCGATCTCTTAACATCCATCATCTTTATCAGTCTCTTCAGCATTCATTTTCTTTATGATAATATTTTCACTGGAACTTATAAATTGAAACACTCAATAAATCCATTAGTTCCACAAAAAATATTAACATTTAATTATCTATCAAAATCTTAGGATCAAAAAATGATTTAAAAGATATAATTAAGTGAATTGAACCAAGATTAAGTCATATCAATATAAAGGGTCTATAAGAGAAATTAAGTGTAATGATATGTGGAAAGTAGTCGTTGGAAAGGGCTTATTTCAAATCCTTATATATAGACCTGCGCTTTTGTTAGCCTAGTGAGCTACCTAAGAGGAGATGATGAATTGGGTAAATAAAAATTAATCCAAAAAATAATACTTCAAAAATCTAATAATTAATTTTGTCCTAAATTAATTATTATCTCTTTATAGCAACGAAAATATATTATCAACTAAGCGCACACCAAACAATAATATATAAGTAAAATAAATAAAGCAGCACACCACGATATATCCTAGTTCACCAAGCAAATCTTGGCTAATCCAGTCCTTCGAGCCCCATAGAGATTCGCACCCTCTAATCACTAAGATTCCTTTAAATAGGTAGGAGCCAAACCTTTACACAATAATTTTTTTCACAGGCTCAGAATCAACCTCTACAATTCCTTTTCCCATGTTTAGGAATAACATCTTCTTTTTCCCAGGCTCAAGAATAACTTGTCTTTTATAGGCTAAAGATTAACCTAATTCTATTACAAGGAGAATCACGACTTAATTCTTTTTATACTCTACGCTCAAGAATCAAAATCTCACAATCACTCTAAGTATCATTTTCCTAGGTAAGGATAGAACATTTCTAATTTACTCACAATTGATCCTAATCAGAAAGAATCACACCCAAGATCTTTTCAACTGGAAAATAATAACCTAACCTTTTTATACTCTAGACAAAGATCAAACCTCAATCTCTTTACAGGAAGAGATCGAAACCCAAACCTACCCTGATTAGATATTCCTAATAATATCTAATCCGCACACAACTCACCAATTACAGAATTGATAAACTTTTTCCCACTCAGAGCTTCTACCATCCCAGATTAATTAATACTCAATTAATATCCCGATACTAGTGATATAAATAAAGTGAGAAAAAAAAATCATATTATAATAAAGAATGCGGGTAGAACAATTAACCACATAATTAAATTAACACACAAATTATTTTTAAAAGATTTTTATACTTTTAAAGTTCGAAAACGATTTCTCAAAAAGATCAATTCACCAAGCAAATAATAATAATAATAAAATACTCAATTAAAGAATAAGCTCGGAACAATCTCACTAGGAAAACACCGAATAGATTGCACATAGTGTTGCAAGACAACTTTGATTGGAGACGCTAACTCTAATAGCGCTTTAACTAAAGAACTTCTCAACAATCGATCTCACAATTGATCTCTCAAGATAATATTAGAAAGAATTGAATAGTTCTTGATATTGTGTATACTATTCACTTATTATGTGAAATCCGTATGTCTATATATAAAGAATTAGAACAAGCCTTCCAACAGCTAGTTTTCAAATAATAAGTATCTAAAAAGAACTTATAGACCCCATATATCATTATGACTTAATCCTAGTGTAATTCAATCAATAATATATTTTAGAATATTCAATTAAGTCCCTCAAACATTTTCTCAAACTCAATTAGCTAAGATAGAAAGAATTATATGTACTAAATTGGGAAATATAAAAAATACTTGAACCATATCTATAACGATATTTAAATATTAATTAAATAGCTCAAAAATATATCAGATCCCTAAGATATCTCGCATATCTTAATCATAAATGGATAGTAACGGCTACTGTTTGATCAGAATCCTCAAAATCCTCTATACCTGAAACAGACTGCTCAGTCGACCGATCAAGACCCATCAGTCGACTACCCAATTCAAGATGTACCCATGCCAAAAATCCTTTGCCCATCGACTGCTCATACTTCATCTGTCGACCAGAGGATTCAGAGAGTTACCCAAGTTGACTCACCTGTCGACCGAAAGATTTAGAGACTTTCTCTTTTGGCCATAGGTCCACTTACCTGTCGACCGAACGATCCATCAACTTCTCGTTTTAAGTATCTGTCCACCGACCAGTGGACTACTCAAGCTGGAACATATCTCCTTAATCCGATTTTAATTCATTTGCTTCGACGTTTTTACCCCTTTAACCGATTTCTTTTCTCGGTTAGCTCCACTAAAATCTTTAATTCAATTTTAATTAATTATCTTTATATCTTTTTCAATTACACATATGAACAAATAATTTACTTAAATAGGATCCTATAAAAACACAAATATATAATTTTGAAAAACATTTTGTGTCGTATGTGATCCTAACCGGAATACATTAAAAGTTAAAATTTAACCTGAGTTGTGTTCCCTAGGTTCTTCAATTTTTTTAAACTCTTAATCTTCCATCATCTTTGTCATCATCTTTAGTATTGTCACAATATCTTCATGATAATTTTTATAACTGGAACAAATAAACTGAAACACTCAATAAAATTATTAGTTCCACAAAAAATATCAACATTTAATTGTTCATCAAAATCTTAGGATCAACAATCTCCCCCTTTTTGATGATAACAATTAACTTTGATATTTTCTTCAAAACAATATGTAACCACACTCCCCCTAAATCCGATGACGAGTTTTATAACTCATTAAAGCATAGTAATAAAGATAATCATAAGATATTCAACAAAGCACGAATTTCAAAAAATTATAAACTCTCCCTTAAGATATTTATCAAAATAATTCAAACTTCCCCTTAAGATATTAAATAAAACATCAACAAATTCTCCCACTTTGTTATCTCAAAACAAATGGGGAAGGGGAACCAAAAACATCAATTCTTAGCATGCAATTTCTCATAATATAAGTGTAAACAATCTAATTCATTCTAAGGATAAAAAAAAACTATATAAGATTTTCTGATAAACATGCAATAATTCTAAGACAACAAGAAAATATGTAAACCAACACAGGTCTTAGAAATTCTTATCAACTCATTTAAACTTACTTTCTTACTCATGGCATGGTCTTTAGAAATCACATGACTTTTATCTTTAGGTGTTAAAAATGTAAATTTCTTACTTTATTCCCTGTCACGTGTTGAGAATAGCCACTTCCTAGAAACAATTTGTTCTTGCAAATAGATGTTTATTTGATAACTTGCAAGAAGAATCGCAAAGAGTTCCTAGGTGGTACCCAATCTAAGTGAGTTCGATCTTGTTAGTCGGGACAATTTTAGTTCTCTTGGGAACCAAGCATGCCTGCAATTAGATATTCTTGAAAAACATTTACTAATGGTATGCCCCCACAATGTTATATTTAAAACATCTAACAAGATTCTTGGTTTCATAAAAGAATTTGTGAAAATACTTTTGCTTAAGATTTTTCTGAAATCCAATACCAGCTTTATCAAAGATACCTCGTGAACTTCCTAAAAGCATTTTCAAATTCTTTTCTCTACCGGGGAATTTGATAACAATTGAATGTAAATTCGATACTTTGGATTTTAATTCAATGTTTTCAAATTCATAATCCACCACTTGTTTGTTTAATGTATTAATTGTACTTTGAAGGACATTAATTTTTGAACATTGATTCTTATAATCATGCGTAAGTTCTTGACATATATCAAATAAATTATCAAAATAGATAGAATAAAAACTTGAACTTTTAGGTACCTCATTACCAGTGGCCCTTAAGGTAAGTATGGATGAACCATTATTGTCAAATTCTTTCGAGTTGCTCGAATCAGAATCATCCGAAGTAGGACAATCAGTTTGAAAGTGACCAATCTTATGACAATTATAGCATTCCACATTGTTCATGTTGAAATTTCTTCTCCCACGAAAAATATACCGAGTCATTCTTTGAAAGTTCTTTGTGAGTAACGCCACATCTTCTCTTGCTCACTATCAAGGCTTATATTATCACTATCATTCTCATCTTCAGGTTTCTGAGCCTTTAGCGCCAATGATTTATTTTTGCTATTTTTGGTGTCATCCTCATATCCTTTAATCGCCATTTCATGCTTCATCAACTTGCCTATGAGATCATTAATTCCGTATTTGGCAAGGTCCTTAGCTTCCTCAATTGCGGTCACCTTCGACTCCCATATTTTTGTCAAAGATTTAGGACCTTCTGAACTTTATCCTCCACAGAGTACGACTTTCCAAGTTGAATCAAGTGATTGAAAATGGAGTTAAAACGAGTGTACATCTCTTAAATCGATTCAGTTTTTCCCATTCTGAATAATTCAAATTGCCTCATAAGAGTGTTGATTTTCGATTGCTTCACTTGACTTGTCCATTCATGGGTAACTTGTACCTTGTCCCACATCTCCTTCGCTGATTTACAACTTGAAACTCTCGAGTATTCATTAGCATCTAAAGAATAAAATAAAATATTAATAGGTTTAGAGTTTATACAGAGTTTCTACTTATCGGAAGCAGTTAGCTACTATTTCTTCTTCTCGACTAAGTTTTCCATTGGAACAAATGGACCATCCTCGATTCTTAGCCATACATCATAATTTGTGGCCAGAATGAAAGCTATCATTCTGTCTTTCTAGAATGAATAAGTTTCACCTGCAAACAATGGTGGTCGGTGCATAAACTGCCCCTCAGTTAGTGTGCCTATTGTGTGCACCATGTGATCTTTGTTAGCTTAGTGTGTCGAGCTAAACTAGCTCTGATGCCAATTGTTGGCCCATTGAGCTACCCAAGAGAGGAGTGAATCGGGTAAATAAAAATTAATCCTAATAATAATACTTCAAAAATCAAATAATTAATTTTATCCTAAATTAATTATTATCTCTTTATAACAATGCAAAAATATATTATCAAGTAGGTGCACACCAAACAACAATATATAAGTAAAGTAAATAAAGCAGCACACTACAATATATCTTGGTTTACCAAGCTACTCTAGGCTAATCCAGTCCTCTGAGCTCCACGTAGATTCGCACCCACTAATCACTAAGTTTTCTTTAAACAGGTAGGAACCAAACATTTACACAATGATTCTTTTCACAGGCTCAGAATCAACCTTTACAATTCTTTTTCCCAGTCCTAGAAACAACCACTTCTTTTTCCCAGGCTCAAGCATAACCTATCTTTTTACAGGTTAAAGATTAAACTAATTATTTTACAGGGATGATCCCAACCTAATTCTTTTTATACTTTAGGCTCAAGAATAAAAACCTCATAATCACTCCAAGTATTATTTATCCAGGTAAGGATGGAACCTTTCCAATTTACTCACAATTGATCCTAATCAGGAAGAATCACACCTAAGCTCTTTTCAACGGGAAAAGAGTAACGTAACCTTTTTGTACTCTAGGCAAAGATCAAACCTCAATCTCTTTGCAGGAAGAGATCGAAACCCAAAGCTACCCTGATTAGATATTCCCAATAATATCTAATCTATACACAACTCACCAATTACAGAATTGATAAGCTTTTCCCACTCTGAGCTTCTACCACCCTAGATTAATTAATACTCAATTAATGTACCGATACTAGTGATAGAATTAAAGTGATTAAATTTTTTTTTATTATAATAAAGAATGCGGGTAGCACAATTAAGCACGTGATCGGATTAACACAAATTATTTTCAAAAGATTTTTATGCTTTTTAAGTTCAAAAATGATTTCTCTAAAAGATTTATTCACCAAAAATATTAATAATAATAAAATTCTCAATTAAAGAATAATCTTGGAATGATCTCACCAGGAAAATACCAAATAGATTGCACATAGTATCGCAAGACTGCTTTGATTAGTGACGCTAACTGAAATAGCTCTTTAACTCAAGAACTTCTCAATAATCGATCTCACAATTGATCTCTGAAAATAATATCAGAATGATGAATCTTAGAAAATTTCAGGAACTGAATAGTTCGTGATATTGTGTGTATTGTTCACTTATTATGTGAAATCCATAGGTCTATATATAAGGAATTAGAACAATTCCAACAACTCATTTTCAAATAATAAGTATCTAAAAAGCAATTATAGGCCCCATATATCATTATGACTTAATTCTGGTATAATTCAATCAATAATATCTTTTAAAATATTCAATTAAGTCCCTCAAATATTTTCTCAAACTCAATTAGATAAGATAGAAAGATTTACATGTCCCAAATTGAGAAATATCAAAAACACTTGAACCATATCCATAAGGATATTTAAATATTAATTAAAGAGATCAAAATATATCAAATCCCTAAGACATCTTACTTATCTTAACCATAAACGGCTAGTAACGGCTACTGTTTGATCAGAATCCTTGAAATCCTCTAAACCTGAAATAGACTTATCAGTCGATTGACCAAAACCCATCTGTCGATCGCCCAATTCAGGATGTAGCCAAGCCAATAATCCTTCACCCATCGGTCGACCGCTCATACTTCATCAGTCGACCAGACGATTTAGAGAGTTACACAAGTCGACTCCTCAGTCGACCGGAAGATTTAGAGACTTTCTCTTTTGGCCATAGGTTGACTTACCTATCGACTGAACGATCCAACAACTTCTCCTTTAAACATCTGTCGACTGACCAGTCGACTGCTCAAGCTGGAACATCTCTTCTTAATCCGATTTTAATTCATTTTCTTTAACAATTTCAAGTCTTTAATCGATTTCTTTTCTCGGTTAGCTGTACTAAAATCTTAAATTCAATTTTAATCAATTATCTTTATTTGTTTTCCAATTACACATTAGAGCAAATAATTTAACTAATCAGGATCCTGTAAAAACACACATAATTTTGAAAAAAAAAATTGTATCGTGTGTAATCCTAACCAGGATACATTAAAAGTTAAAATTTAACTTAAGTTGTTTTTCGTAGGTTCTTCAATCTCTTAATATTCTATCATCTTGGTAATTATCTTTAGAATTTTCACAATAACTTCATGATCATTTTCATCACTGGAACAAATAAACTGAAACACTCAATAAAATCGTTAGTTTCACAAAAAACATCAACATTTAATTGTTTATAAAAATCTTAGGATCAACAATCTCTCCCTTTTTGATGATGACATTTAACTCTGATATTTTGTTCAAAACAATATGTAACCACACTCCCCCTGAATCCGAGGACAGGTTTTATAACTCATTAACGCATAGTAATTAAGATAATCATAAGATATTTAATAAAGCACAAATTTCAAAAATAATAAACTCCCGCTTAAGATATTTATCAAAATAATTCAAGCTCTCCCTTAAGATATTCAATAAAATATCAACAAATTCTCCCCCTTTGTCATCTTAAAAAAAATAGGGAAAGGGAACCAAAAACATCAGTTCTTAGCATACAATCTCCCATAATATAAGTGTGAACAATCTAATTCATTCTAAGCAGAAAAAAAAAACTAAGTATTTAAGATTTTCTAATAACATGCAATAATTCTAAGACAACAAGAAAACATCTAAAGAGATTCTTAGTTTCAGAAAAGAATTTGAAAAAACATTTTTATTTAAGATTTTTCTGAAATCTAATACCAGTTTTATCAAAGATACCTCGTGAGCGTCCTAAAAGCATTTTCAAATTATTTTCTCTAAATTTGAGAAAAATTGACTGTAAATCGATACTTTGGATTTTAATTCAATGTTTTCAGATTCATAATCCACCACTTGTTTGTTTAATGTATTAATTGTACTTTGAAGGACATTAATTTTTGAACACTGGTTCTTATAATCATATGTAAGTTCTTGATATACATCAAATAAATCATCAAAATCGATAAGACAAGAACTTGAACTTTTAGGTACCTCATTACCAGTGGCCATTAGGGAAAGCATGGACGATCCATTACTGTCAGATTCTTCCGAGCTGCTCGAATCAGAATCATCCCAAGTACCTTTCCTCCTGATTTTCTTTCTTTTCTTGTTCTTTTCCTTATCCTTATCATTTTTCGGTTCAGGACAATCAGTATGAAAGTGACCAATGTTATGACAATTGTAGCATTCCACATTGTTAATGTTGAAATTTCTTCTCCCACGAAATATACGTCAAGTTATTCCTTGAAAGTTCTTCGTGAGTAACACGATATCTTTCTCTTGCTCACAGTCAAAGCTTATATCATCACTATCATTCTCATTTTCAGGTTTCTGAGCCTTTAGCGCCAAATATTTCGTTTTGCTATTTCTGGTGTCATACTCATATCCTTTAATTGTGATTTTATGCTTCATCAAGTTGCCTATGAGATCATCAATTCCGTATGTGGTAAGGTCCATAGCTTCATCAATTGTGGTCACATTCGACTCTCATATTTTTGTCAAAGATCTTACGACCTTTCGAACTCTATCCTCTAGGGAGTATGGCTTCCCAAGTTGACTCAAATGATTGCAAATGATGTTAAACCAAGTGTACATCTCTTGAATCGATTTAGTTTCTCCCATTCTGAATAATTCAAATTGCCTCATAAGAGCGTTGATTTTCGAGTGCTTCACTTGACTTGTCCCTTCATGGGTAACTTATACCTTGTCCCACATCTCCTTCACTGATTTACAACCTGAAACTCTCGAGTACTCATTAGCATCTAAAGAATAAAATAAAATATTAATAGGTTGAGAGTTTATAGATAGTTTCTGCTTATCGGAAGCAGTTACCTACTCCTTCTTCTTCTTGACTTCGTTTTGCATTAGAACAAATGGACCTTCCTCGATTGTTAGTTACATATCATAATTTGTGGCATGAAGGAAGACTATCATTCTGTCTTTCCAGAATGAACAATTTTCACCTGCAAACAACGGTGGTCAGTGCATTGACTACCCTTCAGCTAGTGTGCCTATTGTGTGCACCATGTGATATTTGTTAGCTTAGTGTATCAAGCTAAACCAGCTTTGATGCCAATTGTTGGCCCAGTGAGCTACTTAAGAGGGGAGGTAAATTGGGTAGATAAAAATTAATCTAATTAATAATACTTTAAAAATCAAATAATTAATTTTATCCTAAATTAATTATTATCTCTTTATAAAAGCATAAATATATTATTAACTAGGTGCACACCGAACAACAGTATACAAGTAAATAAATAAAGCAGCACACTACGATATATCCTGGTTCACCAAACTACTCTTGGCTAATCCAGTCCTCCGAGCCCCACGGATATTCGCACCTACTAATCACTAAGATTCCTTTAAACAGGTAGGAACTAAACCTTTACACAATGATTTTTTTCATAGGTTTAGAATCAACCTTTACAATTCCTTTTACCAGGCTTAGGAATAACCTTTACTTTTTTTCAGACTCAAGAATAACCTATCTTTTTATAGACTAAAGATTAAACTAATTCTATTACAGGAAGAATCACGACCTAATTCTTTTTATTATGTAGGCTCAAGAATCAAAACCTCACAATCACTCCAAGTATCATTTTCCCAAGTAAGGATGAAATATTTCCAATTCACTCACAATTGATCCCAATCAGGAAGAATCATACCAAAGCTCTTTTCAATGGGAAAATATTAACCTAACCGTTTTGTACTCTAGGCAAAGATCAAACCTCAATCTCTTTAGAGGAAGATATGGAAACTCAACCAATTACAGAATTGATAAGTTTTTTCCCACTTAGAGTTTCTACCACCCCAAATTAATTAATAATCAATTAATGTCCCGATACTATTGATAAAAATAAAGTGAGGAAACGAAATCTGATTATAATAAAGAATGTGGGTAGCACAATTAAGCACATAATCAGATTAACACACTAATCATTTTTAAAAGATTTTTATGCTTTGAAAGTTCAAAAATGATTTATCAAAAAGATCTATTCACCAAGCAAATAATAATAATAAAATACACAATTAAAGAATAAACTTCGAATGATCTCACCAGGAAAACACTGAATAAATTGCACGTAGTATCGCAAAACAGCTTTGATTGGTGACACTAACTCAAATAGCGCTTTAACTCAAGAATTTTGCAATATTTGATCTCACAATTAATCTCTCAAATAATATCAGAATGATGACTCTTAGAAAAGTTTGGGAACTGAATAGCTCTTGATAGTTTGTGTATTGTTCACTTGTTATGTGAAATCCGTATGTCTATATATAAGGAATTAGAACAAACCTTCCGACAACTAGTTTTCAAATAATAAGTATTTAAAAAGTACTTATAGACCCCATATATCATTATGACTTAATCCTGGTATAATTCACTCAATAATATATTTTAGAATATTCAATTAAGTCTCTCAAATATTTTCTCAAACTCAATTAGATAAGATAGAAGGAATTAAATGTACCAAATTGAGAAATATCAAAAATCTTGAACCATATATATAAGGATATTTAAATATTAATTAAATAGCTCAAAATATATCAGATCCCTAAGACATCTCACATATATTAACCATAAACGGCTAGTAATAGCTACTGTTTGATCAGAATCCTCGAAATCCTCTAAACTTGAAACAGACTGATCAGTCGACTGACCAAGACTCGTCGGTCGACCGCCCGATTCAGGATATAGCCAAGCCAAAAATCCTTCGCCCATCGGTCGACCACTTATACTTCATCTGTCGACTAGACGATTCAGAGAGTTACACAAGTCGACTTGCCTGTCGACTAGAAGATTTAGAGACTTCCATTTTTTGCCAAAGGTCGAGTTACCTGTCGATTGAGCGATTCAACAATTTCTCATTTTAAATATTCGTCGACCAACCAGTCGATTGCTCAAGCTAGAACATCTCTCTTTAATCCGATTTTAATTCATTTTCTTCGATGTTTTCACCCATTTAACCGATTTCTTTTCTTAGTTAGCTCCTCTAAAATATTAAATTCAATTTTAATCAATTATCTTTATTTCTTTTTTGATTACACATTGGAGAAAATAATTTAACTAATTAGGATCCTATAAAACACATATAATTTTAAAAAATATTTTATGTCGTGTGTAATCCTAACCGAGATACATTAGGAGTTAAAATTTAACCTAAGTTGTTTTCCCTAGATTCTTCAATTTCTTCAAACTCTTAATCTTCCATCATCTTTCTCATCATCTTTAGTATTGTAACAATATCTTCATGATCATTTTCATCACTGGAACTAATAAATTGAAACTCTCAATAAAATTCTTAGTTCCACAAAAAACATAAACATTTAATTGTTCATTAAAATCTTAGGATCAACAGTTTTTTCATTTAAAAGGATCCCAATCAATCATTCTATCACGAACTATTCAATCCTAGACTTTCTGAGAGTTATCATTCTAATATTATACTGAGATATTATCATGAGATCATTCTGGCATTGGAGTTCTTGAGTTAAAGTGTTAATTCATTTGGCGTCACTGATCTTAACTGTCTAGCGATCTAATATATTTTTTTTTCTGGTGAGATCTTTCCAAGTCTTTGCTTTTAAATTGTTATTTGATATCATTGTTTATTGCTTGGAGTTTTGATTCTTGTGAAATTATTTTTCTGAACATTAAATTGCTTGAAAATATTTTGAAACGATTTCTTATGAAAATCTGATTATGTGTTAAATTGTGTGCTACCTATTTAATTTATAATTAGATTTTGAAATTTTCACTTTATTTCTGTCACTAGTATTTATCGAGACATTAATTGAGTTTAAATTAATCTGAAGTGGTAGAAGCTCCGAGTCAAAAAAACACTTATCAATTTGTGTAATTGGTGAGTTGTGTGTGGATTAGATATTATTGGGAATAATTAATCAGGGGTAGCTGGGTTTCAAACTTTTCCGATAAAGAGATTGAGGTTTGATATTTACCTAGTGCATAAAAAGATTAGGTTACTCTTTTCCTATGAAAAGAGATAGGCGTAATTCTTCTTGAATAGAATTAGATTTTGAGTGAATTTGTAACGGTTCCATCCTTATTGGATAAAATGATACTTGGAGAGATTTGGTGAGGTTTGTTTCTTAGCTTAAGGTCTAAAAGAATTATGTTTGATCCGTAGCCTGTGAAAGGATTAGGTTCTTCTTGAGCCGAAAAAAAGATAAGGTTATTCTTGAGCTTCTGAAAATAAAATTATAAAGGTTGATTCAGAGCCTGCGAAAAGAATCATTTGTAAAGATTAGATTTCTAATTGATTAAAGGAATCATAGTGATTAGAGGGTGAGACTCTTCATGGGGCTCGTAGGACTGGATTAGCCAAGAGTAACTTGGTGAACTAGTATAAATTTTGGTGTGCTGCTATTTTACTTTATTTATTATCAGTTGTTTGGGTGTGCACCTAGTTTACATAACACTTATCCACTGCTATAAAGATAATAATTAATTTTTGAAAAATTAATTATTTGAATTTTCAAAGTGTTATAAGTTGATAATTTGTTTTAAATTTTATAACTACCCAATTCATCCATATCTTGGGTAGATCACTAGGCCAACAAAGTCAACCCAGGGAAAGTTGAAGTCGTTGTTCAGTGGAAAAGACTGGAAAGTTTGACAGAAGTTCGAAGCTTCCTAGGATTGTCGGGTTATTATTGTTTGTTTGTACAAGGATTTTCTGTTATAATTGCCCCATTGACCCGTTTGACCCACAAGAAAACTAAATTTGAGTGGACTGACAAATGTGAACGGAGCTTCCAAGAGCCAAAAAATAGACTGATATCAACACCAATATTTTCTCTCTTGATAGAAGGTGGTGACTTTGTGATATACAGTGACATTTTACACTAAGGGTTAGGTTGTGTACCGATGTAATATGGCCACGTGATTACATATGCATCTCAACAATTAAAGAATCTTGAGCGTAACTACCCGATACATGATTTGGAGTTAGTGACGATTATGTTTGCCTTAAAGCTCTAGAGACATTATTTATATGGTAAGACATTCGTGACATACATTAACCACTAGAGTTTGAAATATTTGTTTACCCAGAAGAAACTAAATCTGAGACGGAGGCGTTGGATAGAGTTGATCAAGGATTATGATTGTACTATCCATTATCGCTATAGAAAGGTCAATGTTGTAGCAGATTCATTGAATAAAAAATCGGCGGGTTCGATTGTACACCTTCTACTTGTTCATATTAACCTACATATCGAGCTGAGATATCTATGAGTCCAGTTGCCACTTGGTCAGACAACATCGATGCTTGTGACTTTGACCTTGACTGACGTTAATCGACCGTATTATAGAAGCACATAAGTCAGATGCCCAATTGGGAAAGATTAGAGATCAAGTGAAAAATGGTCAAAGAACTGACTATCACGTCAGAGATAATGATGAATCCTTGATGTTGAGAATAGATTGTGTGTGCCTAATAATTCCGATTTGAATAAAGATATCTTAGAAAAAACACAAAGTGCAACATATGCAATTCATCCAAGCAGTACTAAAATGTATTGGGATTTACGAAAACACTATTGGTGGAATAGAATAAAATACAAAATTGAAGAATTTGTTGCTAGGTGTCTCGTCTGTCAGTAAGTCAAGATCGAGCACCAACATTCAAGTGAATTATTGCAGTCTTTTCCTATCCCCGAATGAAAGTGGGAACATCTCACAATGAATTTTCTTTCGGGATTGCCCCATACTCAAAAAGGGCATAATTCCATTTGGGGGATTGTTGATAGACTTACCAAGTCTACTCATTTTCTGGCTATGAAAGCCATATACTCTATGGACAAGTATACAAAATTATATATTAATAAGATTGTCATATTGCATGGTGCGCTGGTTTCTATAGTGTCGGATAGAGATTCGAGATTTAGGTCAAAATTTTGGTTGAGTTTTCAAGCTGCTCTAGGTACCAAATTAAAATTCAGTACATCTTTTCAACCTTAGTCTGACGGCCAATCAGAGCGTACAATTCAGACATTGGATGATATGTTGAGGGATTGTGTTCTAGAATTTTTTAGTAGCTGGGATGATTATTTGACGTTGATGAAGTTTACCTATAATAATAGTTACTATTCGACAATTGAGATGACACCATATAAAGAATTGTGTGGCAAAAGATGCGGAACTTCAGTTTGTTGAACTGAAGTTGGAGATAAAAATTATGGATGCCTAACATGGCTCAGATGACAGCGAAAAAGATGAAACTGATTCAAGACAAACTAAAGACTACTTAGAGTCGGCAAAAGAGTTATGCTGATAACCGCAGACGAGAGTTGGAATTTGAAGTGGGTGATTATGTGTTTTTACGTATATCTCTATGCAAAGGCATCATGAGATTTGGGAAAAAATGAAAGTTAAGTCCGAGATACATTGGGCTATATGAGATTCTAGGAAGGCTCGATACCGCAGCTTATTGACTAGCCCTACCACCAAAATTGTCTAGATTGTCATATGTTGAGTAGCCAGTATAGATTCTAAGTAGTAAAAATCAATTATTAGGGACAAAAACGGTCCCGTTGGTGAAAGTACCATGGCGTAGTCACTCTGTTGAAGAGGCAACATGGGAATGAGAAAATGAGATGAAGAATAAATATTCGTATTTATTCATTTAAGGTAACTAAAATTTCAGGACGAAATTTCTTTTAGGGGGAAGGATTGTAAACCCTATCTCTTGCGTATGCATATTCCTAGTTGCATTTTCAAATATTTTAAAAATAATAGGGTCCATTGTGTTATTTAAATTTTACTTAAAAACTTTAGGGGTTAATATGTTAATTTTTATTTGACTTTTAAAATTTTTAGGTATTATTAAATTATTTAAAATATAATTTTAAAAGTTTTGGGATATAATTAATATTTTCTTTATTTCAAGAAAGATAATTAGTGTAAATAAATAAATAAAAGATAAAACGGTTGAAATTTGTTTATCTGGGTTGTAAGTATTTCTCTTTTCCTTTTTCTCATTTATATGTATATATATATATACATTCACAGGCGACGCCGACCACGTCAACATTACTACAGTAGTATATTCAATAGCGTAAAAATCGAGGTGAGTGTACTATCTTTTATGTAAATTATTAAATGATATTTATATACTAAATTGTGGAAAAGAAAATATTTATTAAAAATAACGGTTTTATAACGTTACGTGGATCAAGTAAATTTTTAAGTATGGAAAGTAATTCCATTTGTTATCCAATTATGCCATAGTGTGATCCCGACAGGAAGGCATGTCCTACGGGATGTTGTTGGTCTTAATAGGAGGGCATGTCATGTAGCATGTTTATGTTATGACCTGACAGGAGGGCAAGTCCTACAGGTGATTGTTGTTGTTATTGTTGTTGTTGACTATTAATATGATGGAGTCGAATATCGTATTGGTTGTTAATATGTTGAGGTTAAATATGTTGATCATATGGTGGTTTATTCCACATGTCGGCTCCTACCATTGGAGATATTAAATACCCCTAAAACTGATAGCAACCTTAGATTGCACAGTTGTACAAGTTACGGTACGGTCTTAACTTCCGATCGTGAGGTTAAACCATCCTATAGCTAGTAAGGAAATATGTGTGTGATATTTTATTATATATAAAAGTAATCTGATTGGTTAATTTAAATGCATTTATTTTATTGTGATGATAGATGTGGAGTTTTATTTCGGCTTAGTGTGCGGTTATCTTTATATTATGTTTTGAAAAGTAGTATTTGATAATTTTTCCTAATCTATAATTTTTTATATTATAAAAATAGTACATCGATAAAATATTTGGTGTCAGGTACCTCCGTTAGAGATTGATCCACTACTAGCACTAGGTAGAGTCTTAGGGTGGTGTCGTTTTTTAGTATTGACAAGACTGGTGTGAACCGTGATTTTTTTATTTTTATTTTTTTGTAGTTTTATTGTAGATATTTGGGACATGTGTCATTCTAAATTTTGAAGTTGGTAAATATTTTTTTGAAAAAAAAATAATCTATATCAGTACATGTTTATATATTTGTTGGTTGGTCGAGCAATATCATGCCAACGTCATGCCCGACCTCTGGCTTTGGGGCCCCGAGGTGGGGTGTGACAGATATTGTTGACCAATTATTACCAATCATGAGTAATGATTGGAAATCATTACCTAAGATATTTTAAGACAAATCATAGAAAATTTTAGTGAATCTTTCAAATTCGTCCGAAACCTATTGGCCTAGTGAGCTACCCAAGAGGAGAGGCAAATTGGGTAGCTATAAAAATTTAAAACAAATTTAAATCTTTCAACACTTAATTAGTCAAATAATAAATTTGTTCGCCAAGTGAGCTACCCAAGAGAGGGGGTGAATTGGGCAGTATTAAAAAATATCATAATATAACACTTCAAAAATCAAACAAGTAATTTTATCCTAAAATTAATTATTATCTTTTTTAGAAGTAGATTATGTATTATCAACTAAGTGCACACCCAAACAATAAAATATAAACAATGTAAATAATGCAATACACAGAAATTTATATTGGTTCACCAAGCTACTCTTGGCTAATCCAGTCCCCCGAGCTCTACGGAGAGTCGTACCCACTAAACTCAAGATTCCTTTAAATGTAGGAACCAAACCCTCATAGCGATTGTTTTCACAGGTTCAGAATCAACCTTTACAATTTCTTTTCATAGGCTAAGGAATAACCTCTATCTTTTTACCAGGCGGAAGATGAACCAAATTCTATTACAAGGAGAATCACGGCCTAATTCGTTTTATACCTTAAGCTCAAGAATTAAACCTCACACAAATAAAATTTAAATATCCTTTTACCCGGTAAAGATTGAACCATTACAATTCACTCACAAATTCAATCAAGGAAGAATTAACATCTAATCTTTTTATACTCTAGGCAAGATCAAAACCTCAATCTCTTTATCGGAAGAGATTGAAACCTACTACCCTTGATTAGACACTTCCAGTAGTATTTACTCCGAACTCAATTCATCAATTATGGAATTGATAAGCTTTTTCCCACTCGGAACTTTTACCACCCCAGATTAATTAATACCCCATTAATGTCCCGATACTAGTGATAGAAAAGTGAGAATTTCAAAATCTGATAAATAAAGAAGGGTAACAAGCAATGAAACTTTTGAATAAAAAATCCAGAAATTGTTTCAAAAATAATTTTGAATAAAAAATCCAAAGATCAAATTCCAAATAATAAATAATATAAGCAACAATTAATAGTAAGTGATTTGAAAAGATCTCACCAGGATTCCACCAAAAAAATAATGATTAGCAATGAAACTTCATATCGGTAGTAGCAATAATCCACAACAAATATTTTTTAAGAACAACTCTCATAAAAGATCTCATAATTCACTCAGTATGATTACTCTTTAGAAAGCATAAGAGTTGAATAACTCAGAATAGTTTGGATTCTCTTGATTTCTATTTTTTACATGTGAAATCCGTAGGTCTATTTAAAGTGACTTGAAACAAGCCCTATAACGGCTAGTTCCCATAAATCATAACATTTAATTACACCAATAGACCCTCTATATCATAATGATTCATTCCTGATATAATTCACTTAAAATATTCAATTAAGTCTCTCAAACTTTTACTCAAACTCAATTAGATAAGATTGAAAGAATTACACGTACCAAATTGAGAAATATCAAAACTACTTGAACCATATCTATAGGGATAATTAAATATTAATTAAATAACACAAAACATATCAGATCCCTAAGATATCTCACATATGTTAACCATAAAACAACTAGTAGCGACTACTTTTTGAATAAAATCCGAAATTCCATAAATCCTGAAACAGCTTCATCTATCAATCGGCCAAGACCCATCGGTCAACCACCCAATACAGGATGTAGCCAAGACTAAATCTCTTCGCCCATCGCTCAACTGCCCATCCATCACCTATTGATTAGACGATTCAGAGAGTTTCATAAGACAACCTATATGTCGACTTAAAGATTCAGAGAGTTCATTATCTTATCACAAGTCGACTCACCTATCGACCTAGAGATTTACAGACTTCTTGTTTTAAACTCAGGTCGACCTATTTGTCGACCGAGAGATTCAGCAACTTCATTCAATAATCACCAGTCGCTTACCTGTCAACTAAAAGATGCTGGAATCCTCTCCTGAATTCGTTTTAAATCCAATTTCAATGACATTTTTACCCATTTAACCGATTTATTCTCTCGGTTAGCTCCACTAAATCTTAAATTCAATTTTAGTCATTTATTTTTATTTCTTTTTCAACTACACGTAATAGTAAATAATTTAACTAATTAGGATCCTATAAAAAACACACATGAGTTTGAAAAACATTTTGTGTCGTGTGTGATCCTAACCGGGATACATTAAGAGTTAGAATTTAACCTGAATTGTTTTCCCTAAGTTCTTCAATTTCTTCAAACTCTTAATCTTCCATCATATTTGTCATCATCTTTAGCATTGCCATAAGATCTTCATGATCATTTTCATCACTGGAATTAATAAACTGAAATACTGAATAAAATAATTAGTTCCACAAAAAACATCAACGTTTAATTGTCCATCAAAATCTTAGGATCATCAATCTCTTATTTTTTTATGATGACAATTAACTTTGATGTTTTCTTCAAAACAATAATATAACCACACTCCCCCTAAATCCAAGGACAGGTTGTTTAACTCATTAAAGCAAAGTAATGAAGATAATCATAAGATTTTCAACAAAGAACAAATTTCAATATATAATAAACTATCCCTTAAGATATTCAACAATATAATTCAAGCTCATTCAACAAGATAATCATTCAACACGATAATTCAAGCTCTTCTTTTAGACATTCATTAAAATATCATTTTATTCTCCCCCTTTGTCATCTCAAAAAAAAATTGGGGAGGGGGGATTTCAAAGAAACACTACTCTAGGCATACACCGTTATGCCTAGTTCTACCCAAATCGCAAATGATTTCCACAAACTGATCTTTCGCTAATAGTTTGATAAAAATATCAGCTAGTTAGTCGGAGGTTTCAATATATTCAATAACAACATCCATTTTCTGAATGTGAACACGAACAAAGTGATACCTAATCTCTATGTGCTTAGCTCGTGAGTGTTGTGTAGGATTCTTACTTAGACAAAGAGCATTTTTTTTATCAAAACAAATCAAAACCTCCTCCATACAAATTCCAAAATTATTTAACTGTTGCTTAATATATAAAATTTGAGCACAACAATTACCAGTTACCATATACTCAGCCTCAATAGTGGATAAGGCTATCGAATTTTGTTTCTTGCTTGACCAAGAAACCAAGGCATGTCCTAACAAACGACGTGACCCACTTTTGCTTTTTCGCTCAACTTTGCAACTGAAAAAATCAGCGTCAGAATAACTTATTAATTTAAAATCACTCCCCCTAGGGTACCATAATCCTAGGTCAATCATCCCCTTTAAATAGAAAAAAAAAATCGCTTAACCGCAGTCAAATGCGATTCTTTAGGATAAGACTGAAATGAAGCACATAAACAAACATTATACATGATATCAGGTCTACTAGCAGTTCAGTATAACAGACTATCAATCATACATCGATACATTTTTTCATTAACACTTTTGTTCGTATCATTTTTGTCTATCTATGTAGTCATTGCCATGGAAGTTTTATATTCTTTAGCACCATCCAAGCCATATTTCTTTAATAGCTCCTTAGTGTATTTAGCTAGGTTTATGAATATCCCCTCTTTGGTTTGCCTAATTTGCAGCCCAATAAAGAAATTCAGTTCTCCCATCATGGTCATTTCAAATTCGACCTGCATTATCTTAGCAAATACCCCTTCGAAAACCTTTTTTGATCAAATATCGGCTAAGTCTCTCATAGCAAGCTCTAGGAGCTTGTTTGAGCCCATACAAAGCCTTACGAAGTTTAAATACGTGATTGGTAATTTATCACTTTCAAATCCCGGGGGGTTGTTTCACATAAACTTCTTTCGTTAGAAAGCCATTTAGAAATGAACTTTTAACATCCAATTGATATTACTTAAAATTACGTGCGCATGCAAAAGCGAGTAACATTCTAATAACTTCTAATCTAGCCACAGGAGCATATGTTTTATCATAATCAATTCATTCATCTTGATTATAGCTCTGTGCTACTAATTTTGCTTTGTTCCTAATTACCATACCATACTCATCTTTTTTATTTCGAAAAACCCATTTAGTACTAATAACAAGATAAAAATTCAGTCTCGAAACAAGACACCATACTTTATTCCGCTCAAATTTAACTAACTCATCTTGCATTGCGAAAATCTACGATTCATTAGTTAACGCTTGATTTACATTTTTAGGCTCAATTTGAGATAAGAAAGCAAGATTAATTATAATTCAAATAGAAGAACGAGTACTTACACCTCTTTCGAAGTTACCAATTATTTTTTCTACCGAATGTCCCGGTATTGTCTTTTTAACTCGTAGTAACGTCGAATCCTCTTTGTTAGCCTTCTCCTCTTTCTAAGATTCCTTAGTTGTAATTTCACCTAGGTTTTGGTTATTTGAAATACCATTCCAGATTTCATATGGGGTTTTATTAAACCCTCTACGAATCGATACCCGATTCACCACATGGCAAGTCGTACTTATTGCTTCGGCCTAGAAGTAGGATGGTAAGCAATTTTTATTCAACATTATTCAGGCCATTTCTTGAAGCATCATATTCTTCCTTTCCAGTACACAACTTTTTTGTGGTGATCTTAGTGTAGAGATGTTATGAGCATAACTATGCTCATCACAGTAACTGATAACATAATCATTCTTAAACTCTCTTCATTTGTCACTACGAATATTAGTAATAGATTATTGTTTCTCATTTTGAACACGTTTACAAAATTTAACAAATACAGAAGTAACTTCACTTTTCTTAGCAAAGAAAAATACACAGGTAAGTCTAAAATAATCATCAATAATTATGAAGGCATAAAACTTACCACCACGACTAGCAACCGAATTTGGTCCAAATAAATCAAAATTCAACAATTCAAGACATATAGACATAGACGTGTACATCTTTTTCTTAAATGATGATTTAGACTGCTTGCCTAATTGATATGCATCACATACTTTATCTTTTAGAAATTACAAATTAGGTAGGCCACGTATGAGACTCTTTTTCAATAATTTAGAAATTAGTTCCATACTAGCATGTCCAAGTCTCCTATACAATAACTAACTATTTTCAGATAAAGCATTCAAATAGAATAAATTTTGAGAAGTAAAATCATCAAATGAGCAGGTATAAACATTCTCCAAATGTGATGCAACTAACAAGATACTACTATCATGACCATTCTTAATAATGCACTTATCATGATCAAATATCACATTATAGCCCTTATCACATAGTTGACTAATACTAAGTAAATTATGTTTAAGTCCATCAACTAGTAACACATCTTTAATAATAGTAGTACTATTATCCATATTACCTATACCGATAATTTTACCCTTTGCGTTGTCTCCAAAAGTCACATGAGCCCCATCCTTAGGTGTCAACGATATGAATTTTGATTTATCTCTCGTCATATGTAAAGAACAACCGCTATCTAGGAACCATTTGTCCTTGCTTATTTATGCTTTTAAAATAACCTGCAAAGAACACCTCAAATAGTTCCTAAGTGGTACCCAGTTTACGTGGGTCTTGTTAGTCGGGACAATTTTAGTTCCTTTTGAAACCTAAACTTGTTTACATTTAGATATTTTAGTAAAACATTTGCAAATAGTATGCCCCACAACATTACATTTAAAATATCTAACAAGATCTTTGGTTTCATAAAAGAATTTTTTCAAACGTTTTTGTTTAAAATTTTTCTGAAATCCAATATCGACTTTCACAAAAATTCCACGTGCACTTCCCAAAAGTATTTTCAAGTTATTCTCACCGCTGGTGAATTTGAGAACAATTTAATGTAAATCCAACATCTTGCATTTCAATTCATTGTGTTCAGATTCGTAGTTCATTACTTGCTTGTTTAATATATTAATTGTACTTTGAAGGGCATTTATTTTAAAATACTAGTTTTTATAATCGTGCAAAAATTCTTAATAAATATCAAATAATTCATCAAAATCTAAAGGAAAAGAACTTGAACATTTTGTTACCTCACCACTAGTGGCCATTAATACAAACATGAACATTTCTTAACTTTCTGATTTTTCGGAGCTACTTGATTCGGCATCATCCCAAGTAGCCTTCATGGACTTCTTCTTGGTATTCTTTCTTTTCTTCTTCTCATTCTTATTATTCTCCTTTTCTTTATCCTTCTTCAGTTTGAGACAATCAATTTGAAAGTGACCGGTCTTGTGACAATTATAGCATTCCATATTGTTTATATTGAAGTTTCTTCTCCTGTGGAATGTACGTCGAGTCATTCTTCTAAAATTCTTTGTGAGAAGTGCCATATTTTTCTCTTGCTCACTGTCAACACTTTCATCATCACTGTCATCCTCTTCTTCAATTTTCTGAGCTTTTAGCTCCAAGGATTTTCTCTTGCTATTTCTGGTGTCATCCTAATATCCTTTAATCGTCGTTTCATGAGTCATCAAGTTGTCTATGAGATCATCAATTTTTTATTTGCCAAAATCCTTAGCTTCTTCAGTTGTAGTCACCTTCGACTCGCATACATTTGTCAAAGATCTTAGGATCTTTCGAATTCTATCCTCCATGGAGTATGACTTTCCAAGTTGACTCAAGTGATTGCAAATGTTGTTGAAAGGAGTATACATCTCTTGAATCGATTCAGTTTCTTCCATTCTGAACAATTCAAATTTCCTAATAAGAGAGTTGATTTTCGATTGCTTTACTGTAACTAATATGCTGAAATACTTAATAAAATCATTAGTTCCACCACAAACATTAACATTTAATTATCCATCAAAATCTTAGGATCAATACAATTTATCCTAAATCAATTATTATATTCGTTGCGCAGCGGATAAGTGTATTTAATCTAAGTGCACACCAAAACAAAATGTATAGAAATTAAACAACATAGAACACCAAGATATATCCTAGTTCAGCATGCTAGCCTTGTTTAATCCAGTCCCCCGAGCTCCACGTAGATTCGCACTCTCTAAAACCCATATTCCTTTAAAGGTAGTGTTGATCCTAAGATTTTGATGAATAATTAAATATTGATGTTTTTTGTGGAACTAAAGGTTTTATTGAGTATTTCAATTTATAAGTTTCAATGAGGATATTATCATGAAGAAGTTGAAATGGATGCCAAATACTAAAGAGACTGACAAAGATGGCGGATGCTAAGAGTTTTAAAAAATTGAAGAACTTAGGAAAAATAACTCAAGTTAAATTTTTACTCTTAATGATTCTCGATTAGGATCACACACGACACAATTTTATTTTTTTTACAAATATGTGTATTTTTTACAGGATCCTAATTAGTTAAATTATTTGTCCTATGTGTAATTGAAAAAAACAACATTGATAATTAATTAAAATTGAATTTAAGAATTTAGTGGAGCTAACCGATAAAAGAAATCGATTAAAGACGCAAAAATGTCGAAGAAAATGAATTAAAATTGAATTGAGAGAAGTGTTCCAACAATGGTCAGTCGACTGATAAGTCGACTTGAGGTTATAAGGCTAACTCTCTTGATCATTCGGTCGACAGGTGAGTCGACTTATGGAACTCTCTGAATCGTTCGATCGACAAGTGAGTCAACTTACGGAACTCTCTGAATCGTTTGGTCGACAAGTAAGTTGACCGGTGCCTAGATGATGAACTCTCTGAATCATTAGGTCGATAGGTAGGTCAACTTGTTAAAGTCTCTGTATCGTGTAAGTTGACCTGTGCTTAGGGGATGAACTCTCTGGATCATTAGGTCGATAGGTAGGTCGACTTGTGAAAGTCTCTGTATCGTTCGGTCCATAGATAAAGGTTGGGCGGTCGACCTACGGGCAAATAGTTTTTGGCTTGGGCTATGTCCTGAATTGGGTGTTCGACTGGTGGGTGTTGGTCAGTCAATCAAAAACATGTTTCATGTTTTGAGGAATTTAGGATTTTATTCAAAAACTAGCCATTAAATAGTCGTTATTTGTGTACTTGATTGAGATATCTTATGGATATGGATATATTTAAGATACGATACTCCTATTTGATTATTCCTATAGATATGGTTCAAGTGATTTAGATATCTCTCAATTTGGTTCATGTAATTCTTTCTATCTTATCTAATTGAGATTTAGTAAAAGTTTGAGGGACTAAATTGAATGTTCTAAAAAGATATATTTAAGCGAATTATTCTAGGATTGAGTCTTAATTATATAAGAGGGCTTATGGAGTAATTATTTGTCATGATATATGATAACTCGCCGTTAAAGAGTTTGTTATAAATCTCTGTAAATAAACCTGCGTTTTTCAGGTTTAAAAAATCCAATAATCCAAGTCAAACAAAATTCAAGAGTTATTCAGTTCATGAGCTTTCTAAGAGTCATTATTCTAAAATCATACTGAGTGCATTGTGAGATCTTTCTTGAGATTTGTTCTTGAGAAACATTTGTTGTGGATTATTGCTACTACCGATCTAAAATGTCATTGAAATTCTAATCATTATTCTTTTGGTGGATTCCTGGGGAGATTGTTCCAAGTTATTTGCTTATTTGCTATTATTATTATTTTCTTATAAGTTAATCTTTGAAATTATTTTTCAAATTTTTATTGTAAAATATTTTTTGAAACAATTACTTTAGAAAATCTGATTACGTACTAAATTGCTTGCTACACGTTTTTTTGTTTAAAATTAGATTTTGTATTTCCTCAATTTATTTCTATCACTAGTTTCGGGACATTAATTGAGTATTAATTAATATGAGGTTGTAGAAGCTCCGAGTGGGAACAACTTATCAAGTTTTGTAATTGGTGAGTTGTGTACGGATTAGATATTATTGGGAGTGTCTAATAAGGGATAACAAGTTTCAATCTCTTCCAGTAAAGAGATTGAGGTTTTGATCTTTGCCCAGAGTATAAAAAGATTAGGTTTTAATTCTTCCTTTATAGAATTGTGGAGGAATTGTAATGGTTTAATCCTTATTGGGTAAAAGGAAATTCTGAGCGTGTTTGTGTGAGGTTTAATTCTTGCGCCTAAGGTATAAAAAGAATTAAGTTGTGATTCTCCCTGTAATCTAATTAGGCTAATCTTCCGCTTGGTGAAAAGATAGAGGTTATTCTTTAGCCTGTGAAAAAGAATTGTAAAAGTTGATTCTAAGCCAACGAAAAGAATCATTGTAAGTGTTTAGTTCCTACCTTTAAAGGGATTTTGAGTTTAGTGGGTACAACTCTCCGTGGGGCTCAGGGGACTGGATTAGTCAAGAGTAGCTTGGTGAATCAGTATAAATTTATGTGTGCTACATTATTTATATTGGTTATATTTTGTTGTTTAGGTGTGCACCTAGTTGATAACACATAATCCACTACTATAAAAGGTAATAATTAATTTTAGGATTATATTAATTGTTTGACTATTTAAGTGTTATATTCTGATAACTTTTAATACTACCCAATTCACTCCCCCTCTTGGGTAGTTCACTGGGCCAACAATTAGCTTTAGAGCTGGTTTAGCTTGACACATTTACCTAACAATGATCACATGGTGCACAAAATAGGCACACTAACTTAGGGGCAGTCTATGCATTGACCACCATTGTTCGCAGGTGAAAATTATTCATTCTACAAAGACAGAATGATAGCCTTCCTTCAGGCCACAAATTATGATGTGTGGCTAATAATCGATGATGGTCCATTTGTTCCAATTGAGAACGGAGAAAAGAAGAAAGAGCAACTGATTGTTTCCGATAAATAGAAACTTTTTATGAACTCTCAAATACTCTATGGAGGATAGAGTTCTAAAGGTCCTAAGATCTTTGACAAAAGTATGGGAGTCGAGGGTGACTGCAATTGAGGAAACTAAGGGTCTAGGCAAATACGAAATTGATGATCTCATAGTCAACTTGATGACTCATGAAACGGAGATTAAAGGATATGAGGATGACACCGGAAATAGCAAGAGGAAATCCTTGGTACTAAAGTCTCAAAAAATTGAAGAAGAGGATAACAGTGATGATGAAAATCATGACAGTGAGCAAGACAAAGATGTGGTGCTTCTCACAAAGAATTTTAGAAGAATGACTCGGCGTACATTCCGCGGAGAGAAGAAACTTCAACATAAATGCTACAATTGTCACAAGACCGGTCACTTTCTAACTGATTGTCCCAAACCGAAGAAGAATAAAGAAAATGAGAAGACAAAGAATAAGAAAGAGAAGAAGAAAGGAAAGAAGAGCAAGAAGAAGTCTATGAAGGCTACTTGGGATGATACCGAATCAAGTAGCTCCAAAAAATCAGAAAGTGAAGAAATGTCCATGTTTGCATTGATGGCCACTGGTGGTGAGGTAATAAAATGTTCAAGTTCTTGTTCTTTAGATTTTGATAAAATATTTGATGTATATCAAGAACTTTTGCATGATTATAAAAACTAGTGTTATAAAACAAATACCCTTCAAAGTATAATTAATACATTAAACAAACAAGTAATGGACTACGAATCTGAAAATAATGAATTGAAATCCAAGATGTTGAATTTGCATTTAATTGTTCTCAAATTCACCAGAGGTGAGAATAAATTGAAAATGATTTTGGGAAATTCACGTGGTAATTTTGATAAAGCCGATATTGGATTTCAGAAAAATCTTAAAACAAAAACATTTTCAAAAATTCTTTTCTAAATCAAGGATCTTGTTAGATGTTTTAAATGTAATGTTATCGAGCATACTATTTGTAAATATTTTGCTAAAATATCTAATTATAGACCAGTTTGGAGTCCAAAAGGAACTAAAGTTGTCGCGACTAACAAGATCGGACCCATGTAAACTGGGTACCACTTAGGAACTATTTGAGGTGATCTTTGCAAGTTATTCTAAGAGGATCAATAAGTAAGGACAAATAGTTCCTAGACAATGGTTGTTCTCGACACATGACAGGAGATAAATCAAAATTCACATCTTTAACACATAAGGATGGAGGTCATGTGACTTTTGGAGACAACGCAAAGGGTAAAAATTATCGGTATGGGTAATATTGGTAATGGTACTACTATTATTAAAGATGTGTTACTAATTGATGGACTCAAACATAATTCGCTTAGTGTTAGTCAACTATGTGACAATGGCTATAATGTAATATTTGATCATGATAAATGCATTATTAAGAATGGTCATGATAGTAATATCTTGTTAGTTGCATCATATTTTGAGAATGTTTATACCTGCTCATTTCATGATTTTACTTCTCAAAATTTATCCTATTTGAATGCTTTATCTGAAAATAGTTGATTTTGGCATAGGAGACTTGCGCATGCTAGTATGGAGCGAATTTCTAAATTATCTAAGAAGAGTCTCGTATATGGCCTACCTAATTTTCAATTTGTGAAAGATAAAGTATGTGATGTATATCAATTAGGCGAGCAGTCTAAATAATTATTTAAGAAAAAGATGCACACGTCCACGTCTAGATGTCTTAAATTCTTGCATCTTAATTTATTTGGTCCAAATTTTGTTGCTAGTCTTGGTGGTAAGTTTTATGCCTTCGTAATAGTTGATGATTATTCTAGACTTACCTAGGTATTTTTCCTTGCTAAGAACACTGAGGTTGCTTCTATATTTGCTAAATTTTGTAAAAGTGTTTAAAATGAGAAGCAATGTTCTATTATTAATATTCGTAGCGACTGAAGAATAGTGTTTAAGAATGATGATGTTATTAATTACTGTGACAAGCATGGTTATGCTCATAATTTCTCTGCACCAAGATTACCACAAAAAAATGGTGTAGTGGAAAGGAAGAACATTACGCTTCAAGAAATGGCCAGAACAATGCTTAGTGAAAATCGTTTACCAACCTACTTCTGGACCGAAGCAGTAAGTATAGCTTACCATGTGGTGAATCAGGTATTGATTCATAAAGGGTTTAACAAAACCCCATATCAAATATGGAATGGTAAGACTCTTAAAATTTGCTATTTTAAAGTATTTGGGTGTAAATGCTTCATTCTGAATGACAAGGATAATCTAGGTAAATTTGATGCTAAATCTGATTGTTGGATTTTCCTTGGATATGCTACTAATAGTAAAACTTATAGAGTTTACAATAAACGTACATTATTAGTAGAAGAATCTATGCATACTGTATTTGAGGAAGTTGACCCATTTTTGTCGAGAAAGATTTTGAATGATAATGATGCAGGTATTCCAAATAACCAAAACCAAGTTGAAAATGCTACTAAGGAGTCTCAAAAAGAGGAGGAGGCTGAGGAAGAAGATTCGACATTACCATGAGGTATAAATACAGTACCGGGACAGAGGTGTAAATACTCGTTCCTCTATTAGAAATATAATTAATCTTTATTTCTTATCTCAAATTAAGCCTAAAAATATAAATGAGGCGTTAACTGATGAGTCTGGTATGGTAATTAGAAACAAAGAAAGGTTAGTAGCACATGGCTATAATTAAGAGGAAGAAATTGATTATGATGAAACCTATGCTCCTATAGCTACATTATAAGCTATTAGAATACTACTCGTTTTTGCATGCTCACGTAATTTTAAGCTATATCAAATGTATGTTAAGGCTGTATTTCTAAATGGCTTTCTAGCGAAATAAGTTTATGTGGAACAACTCCCAGGATTTGAAAATGATAAATTTCTCGATCATGTATTTAAACTTCGTAAGGCTTTGTATGGGCTCAAACAAGCTTCTAGAGCTTGGTGTGAGAGACTTAGCCTATATTTTATCAAAAACGGTTTTCAAAGGGGTATTTGTGATAAAACACTATTTGTTAAGCAAATTGGCGTTGATATCCTATTAGTACAAGTTTATGTTGATGACATTATTTTTGGATCTACTAATGAGGATATTTTCCAAGAGTTTTCTAAGATAATGTAGGTCAGATTTGAAATGAGCATGATAGGAGATCTAAATATTTTTCTTGGGTTACGAATTAAGAAAACCAAAGAAGTGATGTTTTTAAACCAAGCTAAATACACTAAGGAGCTGTTAAAAAAAATATGACTTGGATGGTGCTAAAGAATACAAAACTCTCATGGCATCGGCTACAAAGATAGACAAAGATGATACGGGTAAAAGTGTTAATGAAAAAATGTATCGAGGTATGATTGGTAACCTATTATACTTAACTGCTGATAGACCTGATATCATGTATTGTGTTTGTCTATGTGCTAGATTTTAGTCTTGTCCTAAATAATCACACTTGACTGCGGTTATGCGAATTTTTCGATATTTAAAGGGGACAACTAAGCTAGGATTATGGTATCCTAGGTAGGGTGATTTTAAATTAATAAGTTACTTTGACACTAATTTTTCCGGTTGCAAAGTTGAGCGAAAAAGCATAAGTGACTCATCTCATTTGTTAGGACATGTCTTGGTTTCTTGGTTAAGCAAGAAACAGAATTCGATAGACTTATCCACTACTGAGGCTAAGTATATGGTAGCTGGTAACTGTTGTGCTCAAATTTTATATATTAAGCAACAATTAAATGATTTTGGAATTCGTATGGAAGAGGTTCCGATTTATTGTGATAATAAAAGTGCTATTTGTCGAAGTAAGAATACTATATAACACTCACGAACTAAGCACATAGAGATTAGACATCACTTTATTCGTGATCACATTCAGAAATGGGACATTATTATTAAATATATTGATACTTCCGACCAACTAGCTGATATTTTTACCAAACCATTAACGGAAGATCAATTATGGCTAGGAATAATGATTTATGCCTAGAGTAGTGTTTCTTTGTAGTTCCCCTTCCTCATTTTTTTTTTGAGATAACAAAGAGGGAGAATTAATGATGTTTTAATGAATATCTTATGGGGGAGCTTGAATTATTTTGTTGAATATCTTAAGGTGGAGTTTATTATATATTGAAATTTGTTCTTTGTTGAAAATCTTATGATTATCTTCATTACTTTGCTTTAACGAGTTAAAGAACCCGTCCTCGGATTTAGGGAGAGTGTGGTTACATTTTTTTTTTGAAGAAAATATCAAAGTTAATTGTTATTATCCAAAAGTAGGAGATTATTGTTCCTAATATTTTGATGAACAATTAAATGCTGACTTTTTTGTGGAACTAACTATTTTATTGAGTATTTCAGTTTATAAGTTGCAATGAATATATTATCATGAAGATGTTGAAATAGATGCTAAATACTAAAGACACTAACAAAGATAACGGATACTAAGAGTTTAAAGAAATTGAAGAACCTAGGAAAAACAACTCTGGTTAAATTTTTACTCTTACTGATTCCAGATTAGGATCACACACAATACAAAATATTTTTTACAAATATGTGTATTTTTTGTAGCATCCTAATTAGTTAAATTATTTTCTCCTATGTGTAA
Source organism: Eucommia ulmoides (assembly GCA_016647705.1). Lineage (NCBI taxonomy): Eukaryota > Viridiplantae > Streptophyta > Magnoliopsida > Garryales > Eucommiaceae > Eucommia > Eucommia ulmoides. The sequence continues at coordinate 22,774,182 of CM028330.1, read as the reverse complement.
TTGAAAAAGAAACATTGATAATTAATTAAAATTGAATTTAAGAATTTAGTAGAGCTAACCGAGAAAAGAAATCGATTAAAGGAGCGAAAATGTCAAAGAAAATGAATTAAAATTGAATAGAGATAAGTGTTCCAACAATGGTCAGTAACCTGAGGTTATAAGGCGAACTCTCTGGATCATTTGGTCGATAGGTGAGTTGACTTATAGAACTCTCTGAATTTTTTGATCGATAGATAAGTCGACCTATGCTTAGAGGATGAACTCTCAGTATCGTTAGGTCGACAGGTAGGTCAACTTGTGAAAGTCTCTGTATCGTTCGGTCGACAGATAAAGGTTAGGCGATCGACCGATGGGCGAATAGTTTTTGTCTTGGGCTACGTCTTGAATTGGGCTGTCGACCAGTTAGTGTTGGTCGGTCAACCGACGGCATGTTCCAGGTTTTGAGGAATTTCGAATTTTATTAAAAAATTAGCCATTATTTGTTTACTTGATTGAGATATCTTAGGGATATGAATATATTTAAGATATGGTACTCCTATTTGAATATTCCTATAGATATAGTTCAAGTATTTTAGATATCTCTCAATTTGGTGCATGTAATTCTTTCTATCTTATCTAATTGAGATTTAGTAAAAGTTTGAGGGACTAAATTAAATGTTTTAAAAGATATATTTAAGTTAATTATATCATGATTGAGTCTTAATGATATAAGAGGGCTTATAGAGTAATTATTGGTCATGATATATGGTAACTAGCTATTTGAGGGCTTGTTATAAACCCCTATAAATAAACATGTGGTTTTTAGGTTTAAAAAATCCAATAATCCAAATCAATCAAAATTCAAGAGCTATTCAGTTCCTGAGTTTTCTGAGAGTCATCATTTAAAATCATACTGAGTGCATTGTAAGATCTTTCTTGAGATTTGTTCTTGAGAAATATTTGTTGTGAATTATTACTACTACTGATCTGAAGTGTCATTACTATTCTAATAATTATTCTTTTGGTGGATTCTTGGTGAGATTATTCTAAGTTATTTGCTTATATGCTATTATTATTTTCTTAGAAGTTGATATTTGAAATTGTTTTCCGAATTTTTATTGAAAAATATTTTTTAAAATAATTTCTTTAGAAAATCATATTACGTGCTAAATTGCTTACTACCCATTTTTTTTTGTTTAAAATCATATTTTGAATTTCCTCACTTTATTTCTATCACTAGTTTCGGGACATTAATTGAGTATTAATTAATCTGAGTTGATAAAAGCTCCGAGTGGGAAGAACTTATCAATTTTTGTAATTGGTGAGTTGCGTGCGGTTAGATACTATTGGGAGTGTCAATCAGGGGTAGCTAGTTTTAATATCTTCTGGTAAAGAGATTGAGGTTTTGATATTTACCTAGAGTATAAAAAGATTAGGTTTTAATTCTTTATTTATTGAATTGTGAGTGAATTGTAACAGTTCAATCCTTACCGAGTAAAAGGATTTTCTGAGCATGTTTGTGTGAGGTTTAATTCTTGAGCCTAAGGTATAAAAAGAATTAGGTCGTGAATTTTCCTGTAATAGAATTAGGTTAATCTTCCACCTAGTAAAAAGATAGAGGTTATTTCTTAGCTTGTGAAAATAAATTGTAAAGGTTGATTCTGTGTCTGCAAAAAGAATCATTGTAAGTGTTTGGTTCATACCTTTAAAGTGATTTTGAGTTTAGTTGGTGCGACTCTCCGTAGGGCTCGGGGGACTGCATTAGCCAACAGTAGTTTGGTGAACTAGTATAAATTTCTGTGTGTTTCATTATTTATATTGTTTATATTTTGTTATTTAGGTGTGCACCTAATTGATAACACATAATCCACTGCTATAAAAGATAATAATTAATTTTAGAAAAATATTTATTGTTTGATTATTTAAGTGTTATATTTTGATAATTTTTAATACTACCCAATTCACACACACACACACACACACCCCCTCTTGGATAGTTCACTGGGCTAACAGGTAGGACTTAAACCCTTACAAAGATTTTTTTCCTATGCTCAGAATCAACCTTTATAATTCTCTTTTCATAGGCTAAGGAAGATCCTTATCTTTTTATAGGCTAAAGACTAACCTAAATCTTTTACAGTAAGAATCACAACCTAATATGTTTAACATGCTTAAGATCAAACCTCACCAACACTCATAAGTATCATTTTCCCAAGTAAGAATTGAACATTTACAATTCACTCAAAAATAAATTCCATTTAGGAAAAATTTACACCTAATTCTATTCAAAGGAAAAGAATAACCTAACCTTTTTATAGCTTAAGTAAAAGATCAAACCTCAATATTTTTCTCGGAAAATATTGAAACCCAAGCTACCCTGAAAAAATATAGCCCCAACCGTATCTAATCCGCACAAACACACCAATATAGAAAAAAAAAATGAGTTTTTTCCCACGCCGAATTTCTACCACCTCAAAACAATTATATTCAATCAATGTCCCAAAAGTTACTATGTGATAGAATTTTAAGTGATGAATTTAATATCTGATTATAACAAGTATGGGTAACACAAAATTAAGCAAGTAATCTGAAAATTTAAAAATTATTTTAAAAAGATTTTTTTTGCTATTCAAGTATAAAAATGATTTTTCTACGATATGAAAACCAAGCAATCAATAATAATACGAAATCAAATATAAGCACAATAACTTGGAAAGATCTCACCAAGAAAACACCGAGAAATGTAAATTGAATCGCTAGACAGCTCAAATCGATGATACCGAAAACAATAAGTGCTTTAAGATTAAGAACGCAATCACAATAACTCTCTCGAATAAATCTCAGAATAGTATCCCTTAGAAAAGCTCAAGAACTTCATAGTTCTTGATAATGTGATGTATACGTAACTCAAATTCGCAGGTCTATTTAAACTGATTTGAAAACAAGCCCTCCAACGACTAGTTTTCACTATCTAAGACTTTAAGGTGCACCTTTAGACCCCATATATCATAACCATTCAATCCTAGTATAATTCACTCAAATATAGCTTTTAAAAATCTTAATTGAGTCCACAAATTATTTCTCAATTACTAATCACATAGATAAAAAGTATTTAATGAACCAAATTAAGGAACCATTTAATATTTGAACCAAATCAATATCTAATCAAAATGTATGTACCATACCTTCTACAATTTCAAATCCCCTGAATCTCTCCCTTAGAACCAACAATAACGGCTAGTTTTTACCACAAGTTCAAGTTCCTCGAGATCTTAACCGAAGCAGTCGATTGACCAATCCAGGACAAACCCTAATGGCAATCGGTTGATCGAACCATCAATGATCGATTAACCGATTTATTCAGGATCCATTTCCAAGCAAAATCAATCCACGGTCGGTTGGCCGATCCTGCCATGGTCGGTTGACCGATCAATTTAGAGAGTTTCGTTTGGCCAATCGATTGAACAATCTCTCCGGGTCGATTGACCGAACAATTCAGAGAGTTACGATTTTCCAACCCATACCTATTCAGTTGACCGAACCCCTGCTGGTTGGTTGACTGATCATTACTGAATACTTCTCTTCTTCAACTCATTTCAACTCCAAACATCATCATTTGATCCCGTTAATCGATTATTTTTTTCAGTTAACACAATTGACACTAATATTCAATTTAAAACAATAATCTCACTTAGGTCAATTTTCATTTTTCAATTTCACATTGGAGAAAATATTTGAACACTAATTAGGATCCTAAACTTTACACAAAAAATATAATTTATCAACTTGTGTCATGTGTGATCCTAATTCGGGATACATTAAGATTATTTAAGTTATTTTCGTCTAATTTCTTCATAATCTTCAATGCTCTTCATTTCTTCAATGACCATCTTTGCATCCTTAATACTTTCTTCATGATTCAATGTTTAATTGGAGATTTTATACTGAAGTACTCAACAAATTCATTAGTTCTACCCTCAATTGTCCATCAAAATCTTAAGATCAACAATCTTTCCTTTTTTTTATGATGACACTTGACTTTGATGTTTTCTTCAAAACAAAAATGTAACCACACTCCCCTAAATTTGAGGACGAGTTTTTTAAATCATTGAAGCACAATCATGAAGATAATTTAAACACTTCGTCAGATATTCAATATAAGCACAAAATTCAATGTAAACGATAAAGATATTCAATAAAGCATATTATGATCATTTCACCATAGTTCTATTTTTAATCAATGTAATGCTTAGGGGAACAAATTCCTAAGCATCAACTAACTCATTTAAAGCTCAATCATAATTTCCTTTTTATATTTCCTTCTTTGTCAATCAATTCAATTTAATAAACATCAAACATATTCATCCCTTTCGTCATCTCAAAAAGTAGGAAAGGGGAACCAAAAACATTATTCTAGGCAAACATCATCATGCCTAGCCATACCTAAACCTCAGATAATTCTCATGAATTGATCTTCTGCTAAAGGTTTGGTAAATATATGAGCAAGCTAATCAGAGACATCAATATATTCAATAGTAGTATCTATTTTCTAAATATGAACATAAATAAAATGATGTCTAATCTCTATGTGCTTAGTTCGTGAGTGCTATGTAGGATTTTTACTTAAACATATAACACTTTTATTATCACAATAAATTGGAACTTTCTCCATACATACTCCAAAATCATTCAATTGTTGCTCGATATATAAAATCTGAGGGCAATAATTACTAGCTACCATATACTCAGCCTCAGTAGTAGATAAGGCTATAGAATTTTGCTTCTTGCTAGACCAAGAAACCAAGACATGTTCTAAAAAGTAACATTACCCACTTGTGCTTTTCCACTCAACTTTGCATCCGATAAAATCAGCATCAGAGTAAATAGTCAACTTGAAGTCACTTCCCCTAGGATACCATAATCCTAGGTCGCTTGTCCCTTTCAAATATCTAAAGATTCTCTTAACAGCAGTTAAATGTGATTCTTTAGGACAAGATTGAAATCTAGCACACAAGCAAACACTAAACATAATATCAGGTCTACTAGTAGTAAGATATAGCAAGCTCCCAATCGTACCTCGATATATTTTTGAACTCTTTGCCTCTATCACTTCGGATATTGATAATTAAACATTGCTTCTCATTTTGAACATGTTTACAAAATTTAGGGATAATAGAAGCAACTTCACTATTTTTCACAAGGAAGAACACCCAAGTACATCTAAAGTAATCGTCAATAATGATGAATGCATAGAATTTATCTCCTAAACTAGCAATGAAATTAGGACCAAATAAATCAAGATGCAACATTTCAAGACATCTAGACGTGGACGTGTACATCTTCTTCTTAAATGATAATCTAGACTGCTTGCCTAACTGATATGCATCACATACTTTATCTTTCATAAATTTTAATGCAGGTAGGCCATGTACAAGACTTTTGTAGATAAATTAGATAACAATTCCATACTAGCATGCCCAAGTCTTTTATGCCATAACCAACTATTTTCTGATAAAGCATTTAAACATAATAAAATTTGAGAAGTAAAATCTTTAAAAGAACATGTATATACGTTCTCAAAAGGTGATGCAACAAGTAAGATGCTACTATCATACCCATTCTTGATGCATTTACTATGATAAAACACAACATTATAACCTATATCACATAATTGGCTAATACTAAGCAGGTTATGTTTAAAACCATCTATAAGTAAAACATCTTTAATAATAGTTGTACCATTAGCGATATTACCTATACTGATAATTTTACCCTTAGAGTTGTCTTCAAATGTCACATGACCTCTATCTTTAGGTGTCATAGATGTAAATTTCTATTTATCTCCCATCATGTGTCGAGAACAACCACTGTCCAATAACGATTTGTCCTTGCCTATAAATGCTTTCAGAATAACTTGCAAGGAGCACCTGGTGGACGTGATTACGTGTCGCTACTTTCACCGCAAGTGTACGGATCAAGTTTTAGTATAGTTAGGGAGAGTAAGGGTTCGTGTTCACGGGGATTGGTTGTGATTATTATCGATTACCCCGATTATCATAACCTAATTTTATCTAGGCGGAAATAAATTGAATAAAATTAAATACTAAAACTAATTTAATTAAACTAACTAAATTAACTATACTAATATTATATTGAGATAGTTTTGAATAGATTGTCTAGGGATTAACTTCGTTTAGGAATACATGTTCGATCTCATTTTAGTTCATGTTAATGGCATTCAACTTATCCGACAATCTCAGTTCGTAAACTCCCCTGCCACCTCTCCCGAGTATAAGACGAGGGAATATGCGACTTCGTGTCAACGAAGAAGTCCCCCTCAACATCTTAACAACCCTAGGTCATATGAGTCTCGCCCCAACATCATTGATTGCACACAATCCAACTCCCTCCTAGGTTATTGGATCGTCGCGTTGTATTTATCCTATCGATAATCTAAGTTTGTAAACTCCCCCACCACCTCTCCCGAGTGTAAGACAATGGAATACGCGACTTCGTGTCAACAAAGAAGTCCCCCTCAACGTCTTAATGACCCTAGGTCATGTGAGTCTTGCCCCAACGTCATCGATTGCTCACAATCCACTTCCTCCCAGGTTATTGGATCGTCTCATTCTTTACCTTAGTCCGAATCTAGGATTACCTCTTCCGAGTATCAAACCCTGAATTCTCGATATATCCACCTAAGCATGATAAACAAACAATACGATAAACACAATCGAAATTACGAAGAACAACCGCTAACGAGACATAAACTCAATCAAACAACATATTCATAAATATAGTGTTAATCCCTAGGCAACCTATGTTTAGCCAATGGCCATGACCTTATATATAATACAAAATGGACTAAACATGCCCAACAACTACCGAAATGAAGAAAACAAAGAAAAGAAATGAAAGAACTTAGTTGATATCAGAAGATTTGGTGCTAAAACCATTGAACGATCACCTCTTCCTTCTTCTAACACCTCGGGTTGTGAGCTCTCCCTCAAAAATCTCTCAAACGCGCCCTAAATTTATTCTAAGTAGCTTAGAGGTTGATTCAAACCAGAAGAGAGGACAAGAGGAGGGTATTTATAGGGCTCAAAATATCACAAAATATTTAATTATGTGTGAAGAGTGACTGCCTAGGCAATGGGCATGTCGATTCAGTGATCACCGCAGTGGTAGAGGAGGAGATGGATTCAGGGACCATCCTGCTGTTACACTGCCTAGGCGGTGAGTTTACAGCATCTATAGGCCATTCTCTGCATTTTCACCGCCTAGGCGGTGGGCTTCTTTTCAGAATATTGCCACCTTGATTGTTTTTCTACCGTTCTTCCACCGTTCTTGATACGATTTGATCGTTTATGCTCCATTTCCTACCTTTTCACCCCACACACCTGTTTTAATACAAAAAGAATAAAAACATATTAAAACGTACTAAACGTACTCAAAAACTAACAATGTTAGGTTTGAAAATAGAAAGGACCTGAAATAGTTCCTAAGTGGTACCTAGTCTACATGGGTCTAATCTTGTTAATTGGGACAATTTTAGTTTCTTTAGGAACTCAAACTTGTCTGCAGTTAGATACTTTAAAAAAACATTTATGAATAGTATGCCCCCACAACATTACATTTAAAACAACTAACAAGATCCCTGATTTCATAAAAGAATTTATGAAAACGTTTTTGTTTAAGGTTTTTCCGAAACCCAATACCAAATTTATCAAAAATACCTCGTGAACTTCCTAAAAGTATTTTTAAATTGTTCTCACCACTTGTGAATTTGAGAATTGTCGAATGTAAATCCGACATCTTGGATTTCAATTCAATGTTTTTAGATTCATAGTCCATCACTTGATTGTTTAATGTGTTAATTGTACTTTGCAGGGCATTAATTTTAGAACACTAATTTTTATAATCATGAATTAGTTCTTGATAAACATTAAATAAGTCATCAAAATCCAAAGGACAAGAACTAGAATATCTAGGTACCTCATCTCCAATGGCCATTAAAGCAAGCATGGATGATCTTTCACTGCCTGATTTTTCTAAGCTACTCGATTTGGAATCATCCTAGGTGGCTTTCATCGATTTCTTCCTATTTTTCTTTCCTTTCTTCTTCTTTCTTCTTTTCTTCTCTTTTTCCTTATTTTTCTTTGGTTCGGGGCATTTGGTTTGGAAGTGTCTAGTCTTATGAGAGTTGTAACATTCCACATTAGTCATGTTAAAATTATTCTTTCCCCGAAATGTTCGTTGAGTCATTCTTCGTGAGAAGCGCCACATCTTTTTCTTGCTCACTATCGAGACTGATATCATCACTATCATCATTTTCCTTATTCTTCTAAACTTTTAATGCCAAGGACTTCTCTTTTATATTTCCTGTATCGTCCTCATATTCTCGAATAGCTGTCTCATGTGTCATTAGGTCACCGATGAGGTCATCAATAGCCTACTTTGTAAGATCCTTTGTTTCCTCAATCGTAGTCCCTTTTGGCTCCCACACTTTAGTTAACGATCTCAAGATCTTTCAAACTTTATCCTCCATAGTGTAGGGATTTTTGAGTTAATTCAGGTTATTGCATATATTATTGAATCTTGTGTACATTTCTTGAATCGACTCTATTTTCCCATTTTGAATAGTTCAAATTGACATACGAAGACATTGATATTTGATCGTTTCACCTGATTTGTCCCTTCGTGGGTGATTTGCAATTTGTCCCACATTTCTTTCTCCAATCCATAACTTGAAACCCTGGAATATTCGTTAGCATCTAAAGAACAAAACAGAATATTAATATCTTGAGAGTTAATAAAAATTATATGTTCACCAAAAGTGTCACCTTCTCTTCCTTCTTGCCTAATCCACTTTCCATAGGGGCAAATGAACTATCCTCAATAGCTAGCCACACATCATAATTAGTCGCCTGAAGGAATGCAATTATTTTATCCTTACAGAATGAATAATTGTTACCTGCACATAGAGGTAGTTGGTGCATAGACTACCCCTCACCTAGTGTGCCTATCGAGTGCGCCATGTGATCTTTATTAGCTTGTGTGTCAGGCTAAACTAGCTCCAATACCAATTGTTGGCCCAATGAGCTTCCCAAGAGAAGGAGTGAATTGGGTAGTTATTAAAAATTAAACAAATTTAAATATTTCAACACTTAATTAATCAAATAATCAATTTATCCTAAATCAATTATTATTTTCGTTACGCAACGGATAAGTGTATTTAATCTAAATGCACACCTAAACAAAATGTAAAGAATTAAACAATGTAGCACACAAAGATATAACTTGGTTCAGCAAGCTAGCCTTGCCTAATCTAGTTCCCCGAGCTTCACGGAGATTCGCACCCTCAAAAATCCAAATTCCTTTAAAGGTAGGAACCAAAACCTTACAATAATTCTTTTTCGAGACTCAGAATCAACCTTTACAATTCCCTTTTCACAGGCTAAGGAAGAACCATATCTTTTTATAGGCTAAAGACTAATCTAATTCTATTATAGGAAGAATCACAACCTAATCTTTTTAACAAACTTAAGATCAAACCTCACCAACATTAACAAGTATCATTTTCTCAGGTAAGGATTGAACATTTACAATTTACTCAAAAATAAATTTTATTCAAGAAGAATTCACACCTAAGTCTTTTCAAGGAAAATGAATAACCTAACCTTTTTACACCTTAGGTAAAGATCAAACCTCAACTTTTTTTCCGAAAAAGATTGAAACCCAAGCTACCGTAAAAAAATACAACCCCAACCGTATCTAATGCTCACAAACTCACCAATATATATATATATATATATATATATATATATATATATAAATGACTTTCTTCTCTCTCGGAGCTTCTACCACCTCAAAACAATTATGCTCAATTAATGTCCCGAAAGTTACTACATGACAGAAATTTAAGTGAGGAATTTAATATCTGATTATAACAAGTATGGGTAGACAACATTAAGCACGTAACCAGATAATCACAAAATCGTTTTGAAAAGAATTCTTTTGCTCTTTAAGTTTGAAATTGATTTTTCTACGATCTTAAAACCAAACAATCAATAATAATATGAAATCAAATATAAGCACAATAACTTGGAAAGATCTCTCCAAAAAAACACCGACGAATGTAAATTGAATCGCTAGACAACTTAAATCGGTGATGCCAAAAACAATCAGTGCTTTAAGATCAAGAACATAATCACAATATCTCTCTTGAATAAATCTCAGAATAATATCTCTTAGAAAATCTCAAGAACTTCATAGTCCTTGATAACGTGATGTATATGTAACTCAAATTCGCATGTCTATTTAAATTGATTTGAAACAAGCTCTCTAATGGCTAGTTTTTATAAGATAAGACTTTAAAGTGTACCTATAGACCCCATATATCATAATCATTCAATCCTGGTATAATTCACTCAAATATAGCTTTTACAACTCTTAATTAAGTCAACAAACTATTTCTCAATTTCTAATCGCATAGACAGAAAGTAATTAATGAAGAAAATTGAAAAACCCATTTAATATATGAACAAAATCAATATCTAATCAAACTGTATGGCCATATATTCTTCAATTTCAAATCCCCCGAATCTCTCCCTTGGAACCAACAAAAACAGCTAGTTTTTTACCAAAAGTCCAAGTTCCTCGAGATCTCAACCAAAGCAGTCGGTTGACTGATTCCCACCCATCACTTGACTGAACGATTTATCCTGTAAGCTAGGCCAAACCCTAAAGGCATTCGGTTGACTGAACCATCAGTGGTCAGTTGACTGATTTATTTAGGATCCATTTCCAATCAAAATCAAGCCACAGTCGGTTGACCGATCTTTCCATGTTTAGTTGACCGATCGATTCAGAGTGTTTTGTTTGGCTAATTGGTTAACCAATCTCTCCTATTTGGTTGATCGATTAATTCAGAGAGTTACCATTTTTTAGCCCATACTCATTCGGTTGATCAAACCCCTGCTGGTCAGTTGACTGATCATTATTGGATACTTCTCTTCTTCAACTTATTTAAACTCCAAACATCATCATTTCACCCTGTTAACCGATTATTTTTTTTGGTTAACACAATTGACACTAATATTTAATTATAAACACTAATCTTAGGTTAATTTTTATTTTTCAATTTCACAGTGGACCAAATATTTGAACCCTTATTAGGATCCTAAACATTACACAAAAAATATAATTCATCAATTTTTGTTATGTGTGGTCCTAATTCGGGATGTATTAAGAGTATAAGAGTATTTGCGTTGTTTTTACCTTTTTTTTTTAAATCTTCAATACTCTTCATTTCTTCAACGTCCATCTTTGTATCCTTGATAACTTCGTCATGATTCAGTCTTTAATTGTAACTTCTATACTAACACTCAAAAAATTCATTAGTTCCACAAAAAATATTAACCTTTTATTGTCCATCAAAACCTCGGGATCAACAAAACCATCAAACTACATGAAATCAAAGGGTGACCCCTAGACCAAGCAACCCATAAAGAGTAGGCTAGGATACCCTGTGCATTGGCCAATGTGCAGGGTGCGCGAACCTAAAAATAGGGGATCTGTTTTCATAATTTGAGGAGCTTGATCCAAGACTTTCTCTATCTGGTCTCAAATACCTCTCTTGGGTCGAGGGAGTTCTCCAGCCTTCTATTCCAAAAACCTCCATGAAATTATGTCAAAATAGCATCCTAAAGGTGTTTTTGAGGATCTTGGAGGAAGATCTCAAGAAGTTGTCGAAGAACGATCAAGATCGACCGAGAAGATTCAAAGAATGAGAAGAAGAAAATCGCTTAGAGAAAGACCTCTCCTAAGCTTGGTATGTCTTCATAAATTCCCTTTGATCTTCTCTTAAATGATTTTATATTAATTGTATATAGCATGCTTATGTAGTTATTAGATTTATATTTCATGTACATAGTATACATTTCAAGAATCAAGTTAAAAACGTCGAAAACAGGTCAAAATCATCAAATTATGTCAAAAACATCCAAAAATATGTCAAGAACATGTAAAGAACATGAATCACACCATGAGTTTTTCATAGAATCTTTGATTCTATCAAGAACATATGAAACTGAACTCTAAAAACAAAAAATCAAACCTCTAATTACTGACTGTTAACCACTAACTACTAACAACTATATTTGCATTTCTGCAATAGTCTATATCAAAGTCTGAAACTAAGTCTTCAGGCTCGTAGACTGGAACCATATATATATAGATACCACTCCGTTAAGATCCTTGTGGCTAAAAATTCAGAATAAAGAGATGACTTCTATTCCTTCGGGGATATGTGTGCACTCTCTTCAGAAATGTTTCTATTTTTCTAAGTTTCAATCAGGACAGACACATACACTATATATTTTATTTTATTTTGAACTAATAACCTAAACCTAAACACTAAACTTACCTAAGCAAGTGAGTTCGATTAGAGTGTTTTTGTCAAAATCAAAGGTGTATCCACATATCATCGGTGCAATTTATGTCCTTATCTCATAAAAATAAATAAAGAATAAAATAAAGTCATCTCGAGATAAACTACGTGATGACCTAATTCTCAACTACCTGAGATACGTATACAACCCACGTATGGGTTCGGTCACCTATCTAAATAAAATCAGTTCATCTTGAACAGATGAATTACGTATTGACCTGATTCCCCGTGAAAATTGGGATACATAGGCAACCTTTACAAGTTCGGTCGACATAAAAAAATACAAAAATATTTTCATTTCAAACTGATTTATCTGTTGTTGCTGATAGATAGTTAACTTCTACTTGTTTTTCCAGCATAAAAAATGCATAAAAAAGACAAAAACATAAAAATGAGAATTATTTTGTCAAACAAAACTGAAGCAAATTACTTGGAGTTTGTTTAAATGTGAACATATATTTAGGCTGAAGTACTATCTTTGTACCTGTGTCTTGGGGTGCTTAAAACCTTCCCTAAGTATAACCGACCCCCAAACTTAAGGAAATCTTCGGTAAAAGACCTGTTACGAGTCAAATTTTGGGTTATTTCAAAATAAAAATAAATTTCTAAACTCCGGATGACTTGGCACACCATTTAACCATGCTTGGTGGAAACTCCTTTTCTAACATAAATCCCAAACCAACGCTTAGAAAATCCCCTGAAAATCATTTTACAAAATGAACGATTTTAGGATTTCGAGAGAGATGAATGAAACTTAGTTTACCTCTTTCGCTCATTATCTACCTCTTCTACTTTCAAAAAATCTGGAGTGCGTCAGCTGGCAACTCCGCTGGGAACTTTTGAGGGTTAAGCCTAGTTGAAATCTAAATCTATGTTCACAGTTAAATAAAATCCAAGAAATGTGTCTTTGGTTTTAAACCAAAAATAATTCAGTTTCAAAAAGTGAAAAAAAAAATATAATTAAAAAAAAATACATGCTTTGTTTGTACTTGTATGCATTTATTGTCTTTATATTTTGGCATTTACTTTACTATCTTTAAATATATTCATTTAATTTACTATCTTTAAATTTTTTCATTTACGTTTATGTATATTGGTAGCGCGTGAATACATCGCTACTTTCACCGCAAGTGTACGAGTCAAGTTTTAGTAGAGTGGGAAGAGTAAGGGTTGTCGTATCCACATGGATTGGTGTAGATTATCATTGAGTACCATGATTATCATAATCTAACTTTATCTAGGTGATAAAAATGTAGTTTTTTATATTAATAATATACTAAACTAATTAACTAATTAAACTAATTAATCTAATATACTAATATAGTGGTAGGGCGTTTATGGGAAATTATTGCCTAGGGATTAAATTCGTTCACTTAAACGTGTTTGTTTCAATCAAGTTTACATTAACGGCGTTCATCCTATCCTACAATCTCGTTATCGAAATCTCATTCACTACCTCTCCCAAGTGTAAAGTGAATGAATATGTAATTTCACGTCAACGCCGAAGTCCCCCTCGAGCGTCTATACGACACTTGGTCACATGAGTCTTGCCCCAACCTCGTGGATTACACACTTTCTAACTCCCTCTTGGGTTATTAGATCCTCGCGTTGTGTTTAAACCCTAATCCGAATCCAGGGTTACCTCTCCCGAGTGTTAAACCCCGTATTCTTAATATATCATAACAAGCATATAAACGTGGAATAACGGCAAAGGCAATCAGATAAACATGAACAACCATTAACAAAACATCAATTTTATATAAATAACATTTTCGTGAAGTACATCAAGCCCTAGACAATATATGATTAGCTACACATAACCATAGCCCTAAATACAACTAAATACAAACTAAACATATCCAAACATTAAACTAATCTAAGAGAGAAAAAGAGAAATGAGGAGACTAGCAGTTATCCAAAGATTCGTCGCTAAAATTGCTCCGAGAACACTTCCTCCTTCATTGTGTTGTGACCTTCTATTGGTCAAATGGCCTTGGAGCTCTCAAGACTCCAAAAGACGTCATCCCAATGTTTGGGGAGAAGAGGGACGATATTTATAGGAATCAAAATATCTCAAAATATCTAGAATATCCTAAAATATCTGGCACCTAACCGCTGCAGCGGTGGTTTGACCTCTATAGTGGTGGAACTCTCTGAATTTTGACCACTGCAATGGTGGAGCTTAGCAAACTCTCTGTATTTTCATCATTGCAGCGGTTGATGTAGGTTTTGGATTTGGCCTTTTTGCTCTTTTACTTCACTGTTCTTCCTCTACTTTGATCGTTTATGGACCGCTTTAGTCCTTTTTTATCCCAAAAACCTAATTTAAGACAAAATAAATAAAAACGTATTAAAACATAATAAAATGCTATAAAAATACTCAAAAACTTCCAAAACTGCCTTGTAAATAAATAGATAAATTACACCTATCATATACTCTCTCCAATGCACAAGCACCACTTTGCATTACATATCATGGGAAAAAACCCGAAGTCGCAAACCTCTTAGGGATAGATAGGACGGTAGTAGTGGCTGAAGTCGTGCGATTTTATCATGTCAACCTAAGCTCTGAAACCCTATAGAATTAGAAAAATGAGTCAGTAAAGGCAAGGCCGTATAGTTTATCCCCTGAGATTCGGCTTCAAAATGTGCCTCGCTCGGATTATCAACCAACAATGGATGTTCCCTCGGGGAGGATGCCAGAGGTTTGAAGATGTGGGAATTAAAACTTTTTTAGGATGCGTTAGTAGAAAAGTTGTGAACCATATATATTTGCCTAGGATAGAATAGTAGTCGAAACCCCATTGTACTTAGGACACTATCTTGGATACATAAATTTCGTATTTTTACCTTATATACAATGCTTACGACTGAACGTGATCTCAACTCCAATAATTCTTGAATATTTTTGCATCTCGAATAATGTACATAAAACCCCACCTCGATAAGTCATCTAAAAAATAACATTTTGCTAAATAAATCAATCTAATGTTCATCCGCTAAAGACAACACGAAGGAATCTAAGTTTATCGCGCAAAACTACACCAAGCTTACCAAGATGAAAGAAAGTGTTTCCACCCAGTCAAATCAAGACTGTGCGATCCCATAATAGCTATATATCTGGTCACATTTCCCTAGGATTTACATAACATGTTTTAAGTGTAATTTCATTTATCATAAATCTTATACAGTAGGAATTATGAACCATAAGGAAGACATTTTTGGTTTAGGTTCAAAACAACTTAAGTAATTCAAAACCTGTTCGGCTAAGAAGCTAACTAAGGTTCACCGGTGAGACAGTCAATATAGGCTCACTCTCATAAAGATATCATGAGTTCAAAGGTGCTTTAGACCCTTCATCGAGTCCTAGGAAGAATGATCCATCTTTTGAGGAAGAAAAAAGCATAATTCTGCCATTAATTCCTAGGAGCGAGGATTCATCTTTTGAAAAAAAAAAAAAAAAAAGACAATTAAGTCATTACGTCCTAGAAGCAATGATCCATACTTTGAGAAAGAAAAGGATAATTATGCCATTCAGTCCTATAGGTAATGATCTATGTTATGAGGAAGGAAATGATGATTTTACCTTAGAGTCCTAAAAGTAATGATCCATATCTTGAGGAAGAAAGCCCAATCATGCCATAGTCCTAAGATGACTATAATTTCCAAATTTGATAACAAAATAAACCAAAAAATGCAAGTTACCTTAGTCCTACGAAACCATGTCCAAGCCGAGGTTGGTCCAGAACATGCCTCAATGTTTCTTACTATAGCGACCTCTCCCTAAGATTGTATACATATAGCACGAACATAATCATCCCTTCAAATAGAATTATTCATACATAGCCAAGAATACAATCATGCGTAAGGATAAGAAAATTTGCATCCTTAAAGATCATTAGCACAAATCTGGCTTTTTAATCAGATGATAATCTTAGAAAATTTGCTTTAAGTAACTTTTACTAAAATTCATCCAAGATCTGCTTGCAAGATAAAAATAATATACCCGATCCCTCCCTCTATCGAAGATAATCAAAGATGACTACGATGAAAGGAAGCGTTGCCTCTCTATGACAAACTCTGATTCAGATAAACCCAACATCACTACTCCAAGAAAAAAAGAAAAAAAGACCATGTATTTCTCTGCCATGCCCTTAACTTCTTAAGTCCCTTTTAAATGAATTGGGTATTATCTTGTACGCCTATGCTATCTTAATGATATATTATCTTGATCTACGTATCACTAAATGCAGGCTTATTTTATCTAAGGTCTACTCAGCTCTTTATACTCCAACTTTCATAAATTAATTTTCTTATAGTAATTCACACACCACAAATAATCAAATTTTATGAAAGTATAATTTCAATACTAAATTAGACCATCATCCAAATAAAAATGTTAAAAGAAATGTATGTTTCAACCAAACGATGGTGAGATACTAACAAAAAATCTGAGAAATTTAGATAGAAAACCTAAGAGCTCTGATGTGGAATCAATACATATTCTCTAACCCGGGGCTTGTCAAGAAAACCAAGGAGAATTGTAGCCACCATACCAATCAATATCCAAGGTTGTGTTCCCAGAAAACAAAAACAAAAAAAATTGAAAATTCGATCAAAAAATGTCCTTCGAAATTTGCGAGACCTAGCCTTACCCAAAGTTCTCAAGAGAAGGTAAGAACTAGCAGGAAATACACGATCATTTACCGAAACACATAAAACATTATTCTCAGTGCAATCCATGTGATCGTATTATCCAGGATGTGAAGCTTATTGAGCTAAATCAACTTTAATACCAATTATTGGCCCTTAAATCTATCGAAGAAGGGGGGTAAATTGAGTAATTTAAAAAAATTGAACAAATAATTTAACAATAAATGAAATCACCAATTTTCCTAGCCAGTTGTTATCTTGAATTAAAGCGGAAACATATTTATCCAAGTACACAACCAAATAGATAAAGATAGAGAAATTTAATAAACAGAGTTATCCAGATTTGATAAGTTACTCTTACCTATATCTAGTTCCCTAAGCTCCCGCAGAAATTTCATAATCCATTAAACCCAACCCTTTTCCCAGGTAGGAATCAAACTTTCACAACTTTCTTTTTATAGGCATAGGAATAACCTTATTTTTAATAGGCTTAGAATTGAACCTATTTTTTTTCCCTGCCTAAAGACAAACAGTATCTTTTTTCACAGATTGAAGACTAATCCTATATTTTTTCCAGGCTAAGATTAACCCATGATTAGAAACGTCCCCTTTATGCCTAATCCACTCTCACTCAGACCATGTACGTTTAGGTCTAAGCTACACCTTACAAATACAAAAAAAAAAAAAAAAAAAAAAAAATCTTCTCAATGAGTTTTTACCACCTCAAATTAAAATATAATCAATTAATGAACCGATACTACGTGATAGAATTATGTATGAGAATACAAATCTAATTATAAACAATTATAGTGCAAAGATTATAGAAATCATATTTTTCGTTTCCCAAGATATTTAGGATATTCAAAAATGAAAAAGATTTTTCAATCAAAAATACTAAAATCCCAATCAATAGATATTAATCAATTAAAGTATAGTTAATTTGACTCACTAGGATTTCTTTAGGAACATCAAACGCAACACTCAAACCCAGTATAGTAAAAACAACACTTTCTTCAATTAAGAATATTTCGCAAAACTTATCTCTGAAACGTATTTTAGAATATGATCTCTCTTTTTAAAACTTTGGAAAAAAAATATATATATTCTTGATGATTTTATAAAATAAGTATATTAGAAATTCGTAGGTTCAAAGATATAGATTTTTAAACTATACCTAAAACTACTATTTTTTAAAAGATATGTCAAAAAATAGCATATATAGAACCCACATATCGAAACCTTTTAAACTTGGGATATTTGACCAAAAAATTGATCTTTTAAAACTTATGATTTAGTCCTAAAAATTTTGATTTAATCCCTGTAAAGATAGAAAGAAATTTTCCCAATATAAATCACAGAATCAAAAAATATGTGTGTAAACACCGCATTTTGACCTGCCTATTTAAGTTGGCAAAAGTATGAAGGCTAAAGAGCAAATTCGGATAAACTTTAAACTGATGTTCAAAGAGAACAAACTTTCTTCAATTAAGAATATTTCGCAAAACTTATCTCTGAAACGTATTTTAGAATATGATCTCTCTTTTTAAAACTTTGGAAAAAATATATATATATTCTTGATGATTTTATAAAATAAGTATATTAGAAATTCGTAGGTTCAAAGATATAGATTTTTAAACTATACCTAAAACTACTATTTTTTAAAAGATATGTCAAAAAATAGCATATATAGAACCCACATATCGAAACCTTTTAAACTTGGGATATTTGACCAAAACATTGATCTTTTAAAACTTATGATTTAGTCCTAAAAATTTTGATTTAATCCCCGTAAAGATAGAAAGAAATTTTCCCAATATAAATCACAGAATCAAAAAATATGTGTGTAAACACCGCATTTTGACCTGCCTATTTAAGTTGGCAAAAGTATGAAGGCTAAAGAGCAAATTCGGATAAACTTTAAACTGATGTTCAAAGAGAACAAATTTTCACCTTAGATTACATTGAATACTACCACCCCCCCCCCCCCCCCCCCCCCCCAAAAAAGAAAAAAAAGAAAAAAAAAACACAAGAAAACATAAAATTGTCAATTTGACTAAATTTGGTATAAGTAAAAGTTTTGGGTCAACATCGAAAGTTTCTAAAGTTAAACAAGGGAAAAAATGACATTATTAAAGGTTTATATTTCATAAAATCACTTTGAAAAAAAAATTAAAAAATTAGTTACTACACTTTAGCTTAAGGAATTTTTCTCAATTACCTTTGTTACCCATTTTGACCCTTGAAACTATTACTACCACCGATTTCATCTTTTTGACACAAAAAATACTTCCATCAATTTTTAAATTAAGTTATAAAATCCTCCAAAAAAATCAAGCCAAAAGCGTTGATCAAAGCATGGACATGTCATGATATATCCAAAATTACAAAAGTAGTTAAGGATTTGGACTTGGTTTGAAATCAACCAAACCAAAGTCATTTTGACAAACCATAAAAACCCATCCAACCAAGGGTATACCAAAGCGTAATGACTCATTAAAATGACCATTAAAATCCCAAAGGAAGATTCCTAGAAGTTTCCTACAAAATATCTAAGCAAGAAACCAAGTCACTCAAGAAGTAACCAACCGTTATCGAAATTAAACGGATTCGGTTCGCCACCCAAGCGAGGAATTTAATGATCATTAAATGCGCATATAATCAAGCATTAAATGATTGGGACGATATGTCAAGACTAGCCTCAAGTCATGTAGAAATTTTGAGCAAAATATCTCAAAGTAACCAAAGCACTTGAAATATAACTACCTATTACAATGCAAATCGGTCTAGTTCAATCCAGAATGAATTGATTCCAATCCCATCAAATAAAGTTTCCTTGTTATGCATTGAATTCAAAATGACACATCAAGACTAGATCCATTGAACCTCCAAAGTATTTATGGCAACCAAACCAAAATAGTGGCAGTAACCAGAGTTTAGCCCCTAAACCAAACTGGATATGTCACTTCAAGCCATAAATGCTCCCATGTACAACCAATCCTATGCAAGATTGTGTAATAATGACTAATGATTCCTAATGATTACAAAAGATTTGCAATCATTGCAAATCATTGAACCTAGTCCTGCAAACTTTACAAAATCTTTCAAAGATCGTAGAGAATCTTACCAAATTTTCAAGATTCGTTCTAAACCATTCAAGATCAAGACAATCAGTGGTCACCACTAGTCCAAAGACTGACTAAGGAGCAGGCTGGGTATACCTACACATTCGTGAATGCGCAGGCATCCAGGGCCTATAAATAGGGTACCTATTTTCATTTGGAAGAGGTTTTGGATCCACACCTTATCTTTCTAGGTTCGAATACCACTCTCGTATCTCTAGGGTTTCTAAGATTTCTCTTCAATAACACTTCAAAATTCTGTTGAAATTCTACGCCAGAGGAAGTTCTTGAAGTTTTTGGAGGAAAAACTCGAGGATCTGATTGCAATTGATCCAGGACAACCAAAGAAGATCAAGGAGGAAAGAAATGTAATCAGTTAGGGAAAACCACTTCCTCTAAGTAGGGGCGTCTTCTTGAAACACCCTTTGATCTTACCTTAAATATGCATATTATGTTTGTACATAGCATGATCATGTAGTATTTATACTTAAATTTCATGAACATAACATGCGTAACAAATAATCAAGACAATAACATTGAAAACATATCAAAATCATCAAACTATGTCATAAATATTCAAGAACATCAAAAACAAATCAAGAACACGAAGAACACATGAAAGTCATCACTAAACGAATTACGTGATGACTTGATTATCATTAATCTGAGATACGTAGGCAACCGACGTACGGGTTAGGTCATATATATAAATAATTTAGTCTACTATGCATGTTGGAACTACATGTCGACCTTATTCCCCATGTTTACCGAGATATGTAAGTAACCTTTATAAGGTTCGGACATTAAAAAATACAGAAACATATTTCATTTCATATAGTTTTCATGTTTGGAACTATATGTCGACCTGATTCCCTGTGCAAACAGGGTTATGTAGGAAGCCTTTATAAGATTCAGTTGTTTATATTTCGGTTTCTTATAAACTATCATTAGGTTGTTGTTGCCTAGATTAGTGTAGTTTGCTGCTTTCATTACATAAAAAAAACACAAAAATATTTTGTTTTTAATCTGCTTTACTTGTAATTGCATAATAGATAGTTGAACCTTTACTAGCTTTACATCACACAAAAAATGCATAAAAATGGATTTTTGTTTTTTGAAAAAGGGTATTGTTTTTGTCAAAGAAAATCAAATAAAATTACTTGGAGGTTGTTCAATAGTAAATATTCATTTAAACTGAGGTACGTCCACGGACGGGTGTCTTGGGATGCTTAACACCTTCTCTGAGTATAACCGACCCCCAATATTTAAAGAAATCTCTGGTAAAGACCAAATATTTTACGAGTCAAAACTTGGGTCATTTTTAAATTAAAAATGAAATTCTAAAATCCCAGTGACCTAACACACCATTTAACCCCATGCTAAATGGCGACTCTGTTTTTTATATAAATCCCGACCCAATGAATGTTTTTGCACCCGACGCCTAGACTAGCCCCTAAATATCATGTTTCCTAAAATAAATGGATTTTTGAGGAATTCGAGGGCGGAAAATGGAAACTTGTTTTCTCTTCTTCCCCATCTCTATTTCTTCTCTCTTTCGAGGGAAATCCGGGGTGCGTCAATGTGGACTAAATATTAAGAACTTCAAAACTCACTTAAATATAACATATTAAGTTCAAAATCCAATAAAAATGAGTTGAAGATCTCTTAAAAATGTTCTGGTCAAAGATTTAAAAATTGTCTTTTCAGTCGACTGGTTCATAAAGCAGTTGACCATTTGATTTCCAACTGCTAGAATTCTAGCCATTGAACTAGTTAGAACCTGAATTATTCGTTCATCTATTCGGTCAACCTTTCACTCAAAAACCTTTAACTTGATCAAGCAATCGATTTCTTCCTATTTTCAATCGATTATTCAGACCGAAAAAATATATTTTCATAATTTTCAATTATTGTCTTCATCGAACTTTTGGGGAAAATATTTTGACACTTCAATTTATCAGTTCTAACCATATTTAAAATATTTGGAATTAATTTTCAGTGTCATGCATGATCCTAATCAGGTTACATTAAGAGCATAAGAATAATTGAGGTGTTTTACCCAAAAATATAAAAAAACAAATTTGGTTCGAAAAAAAAAAAATCAACATATTCATTGCAACCATCTCATTCTTTCTTAGATAACTTCTTGAAAATTAATCTTTTCCACATTTACTTAACGAAACTAAAATCTAAAATACTCAATAAACGCATTAGTTCCTTAAAACATTAACGTTAATTGATTAATCAAAACATTTAGGATAAACAACTAGTGATATAAATATGTGAGAAAATAAATTTGAATTTATCGCAATTAAAGTACATAAATTTTAGATATCAGATTCACAAGAAACTTTGTTTGAAAACATTTTCAATATATATTTTATCAAAAATAATTTTCAATCACAAAAATGACAAGCTCAAATTCTTACTGATATTTTCTTGGAAATATATAAAATAGCAACATAGTATCAAACCCGGAGTTTTTTGCAAAAGATATTTTCAATCAAGAATTTCTTCAAACAAATTATCAAAAATATATTTCAAAAAATTGAACTCTCTCTTTCAAAAAATCTAATTTTATTTTTGATTCTTGATGATTAGAAAGTGAAATCTGTAGGCCTACATATAAACTATACTTATAACACATATTTTAAAAGATATGTCCAAAAATAGCATATATAAACCCCATATATCAAATCAATTTAAATCATCTATATTTGACCAATGATATAACTTTAAAAACAATAAATTAGATCTTAAAAAGATTTTGATTTAAACTCCCAAAAGATAGAAATAAGTTTACCCAATAAAAATCACAAAATCAAATAATATATGGACTAAGTCAAAAGATCCCCAAAACATATTATATATCTTTGAAAATTAGTCAAAATCCATTTTAATAGTATATTACAACATTCAAATACATGAGAAATGACTAGAGACCTTTTAAAAAATGTTGTGGTCAAAATCTGAAAATTGTTACATTGGTCAGCCAGTTCATCCAGCGGTCAACTAGTTGACCATGAACGTCTATACTGTAGTAAGTAAAGTTTTCTCACTTAAATTCAATTGGCCATTTTTATATTGTAGTATGTAATCACATGATTATCTATCCTGGCATTTTATTGTCTAAAATATAGATTGTTGCTTTATTTGGGTGATATACCTCCAACTTTTTAAGACGACAAAGGGGGGAGAAATTTGTGATGTTTTTAATGAATTTTTTTTTTAACAAAAGTGGCATATTTAGACAAACTTATACATTATTTGGTCTTAATCTATAAATAGTTTAAATATTTAACTTCTTGGTATTATTCCCCGCTAATTGATAATCAAATCTCATAATTTTGGTTCTAAATGATTAACGAATCGTTCCCATATTCACTAGGAATGCATTATATCTTATAAAATAGGAAAAATGTCAAGTAGATTGTCATCATTAAAAAAGGAAAGATAGTTAAACCTAAAAGGTTTAATGGCAAAACTTTATTTTGATGATAACAATTAGGTTTTTCTATCTAACATTTTAATTTGAGAATTGTGTCAAATAGCAAGATGTCGAGACCGGATCAAATGTGTTATACAAATGGAATGGATGATGAAGAAACTATATTCGTAGAATATATTTTTTTTGTACTTCAGTTAAAACAAACACTTATATTCATTTAATATTCAACTCAAATAGAATTGAACACACAATACTTTAATCAATCAAAATACATCATTTATGTGTGAAGCCTATAAACTTTTTATGTTAAATGCATTTAGTTGCTTTACATGACTAATATCTTTGCAAAATTCATATACTGTCCAAAACGGTCAATTAGGATGAAAATCAGTTAACCATCGTGACTTATATTTTCAAATTTTTAAATTTTGGTGATCCTGATCGACCAGTGTGATGGTCCAGTTAATTGACATACACAGTAGGTTGTCAAAAATTATTTTGGGCAATCCCAATATGTACAAAAGACTATTGGTTTTGAAATTTAGTACTAGGCGGTCAACTAGTGACCTGGTTCAGTTGATTTGGCCAAAAGACTATTGATTTGGACAAAAGATCCCTGGGATTAAAATTTAGAACAAGACGATCGACCAACACCCTTAGGTAGTCAACCGATAGGCCTTTTTTGGACAAAAAATTGAACTTTTTTTTTTTTTTTTTATCTTGCATTATTTTTAATGATAAATTATTTTAAATTATTTTCTAACATAACTACATAATTTATTATTCATTTAAAATATTTTATAAAATTTTTATGCAAGAAAATATTTGAAAATATTTTTTTTTATATTTATGAAGGGACCTAGATTTTCAATTTTGTTCCATTTAAATTTAAATTCATTTTTACCACCTTCACTTGGTTATTAAAAAGACCAAGTTATTGTTAATGGTTGAATACGTCTTAGGTTAAAAAGACCAAGTTACTGTCAATGGTTGAATATGTCTTAGGCTTGTATTAGTCTAAATTCAGTGATTTATTTGAATATAAATAGCTTTTGTCAAGATTTTTGTGGAATCAAGGGATTTGATGGATTTAGAAGTGATTTTGTGACTATTGGGAACATCTGAATATTTACCTATTAATTATCACACAATTAATAGATAATTAACAAAACAATACATAAGAAAAAATACTCTTAAAAACACACTCTCTTCACAATTTTCTGAGCTTAAATCTTGTGAGGCAAAGAGCGAGTTTTGAATGTTGATCTTGATAAAACTTCAAGTCAATCAAATCTATCTTAATTCCAGATTGTGTTTCTATTCATTGCGATTTACATATCCATATTCTTATCTTGGTGAGATCGTACTTTATTACTATTTTTTAGATTCGAATATTTCTCTGAGCATTAATCTAAGTAAGATTACTAGAGCTCATTTGTGATTATCTCTGATTTGATCACTTGCGTGAAAACACTATCTATTTAAATTTTATATAACATCAATTGAGTTTAAATTCTTGATCATCAATACACGTGTTTATTAATGAAAATATTTTCTCATATAAATATTTTAATACAAAAAGTGATAATGAAACGTACGTCAACAATTAATTATTAGGTTTACTAAGTTATATTATATGGATATCTTGATTACGTGATAACTTGTCATAAAATTCTAAATAAATTAATGGTTTCTTGAAATTTGATTATCTGTATATCGTGTTATATTACTTCTATCAAACTTAATCAGATGATAGGTACATCAGTTGACTATTTTCTCGAGCATTTACTGCATCCCCATGAGGTTCGGCGCTAGATGGTTGCATACGTGGGCCACGTTCGCAGTGAAAACAGGTTGTTCGCTCTGGAGACAAAGCCCTCTATCCATCTCAAGGAGCAGGATTCTCTTGGAAAATCTTCTCTCATTCTCTATGAAGTTGTTCCAGGTCACATCTCAGTAGCTAAAGTTCGCTTCTCAGCTCTTCTTCCTAATGACTTTCTCGTCAGGCTCTTTGGTCTTCATTTCCAGTTGCTTGTGTCTCACTGTAAAAGGGCACATAACCTTATAGTAAGGATGGTGGCAGTTGTAGTTGATTATGATCGATAGTCGCTGCATATTTTAGGAGATGTCTTTTACCTCCCTTGTAAGATACATAGTAATGAAGGGGACTCACTAGTTATGATTCTAGATCAAAGAGTGACCATGAAATTTCTTAATGAACTGAAAAATAGTTAGTCATTCCGACAAAAGATGATAATCTAATGATGTCCAAATAAGGATCCTTAGATATGGGCTTCTTTAATACTGGATTATTATCCTCCAAATCCTTGGTTCTTGCCAAAAAAGGCACTGTAGGTGGACCTACAGATGTTGCACATCCGGTGTCCAATTCAGGATCATTAGATATGACCCTCTTTAATACTTGAATGTTATCCTCCAAATCCTTGGTTCTTGACAAAAAAACAAATGTATTGTATGTGGGATTATCGATGTTGCACGTTCGATGTAAGAATAAATAGTGTTTTTGGTGGGAATTTGATGAGTAATAGCTTAGGAGTTGTGTGTACCTTGGTTCGGCATTCCTCCTTAGTATTTATAGACATGAGAAAAATTATTTGACAAGTCTTTTCTAAGATCTCAGTCAATTCCTACTAGCATCCATGAGATTCGTGGGATTGAGGGGATTAAGCCTGTTAAATTAGATTCACGATCCTACAATCCTTATTTGACAAGAGTTCATAACTATTCCCAAGCAATTGTCATAGTCTCGAGCTTCGAAAAGGGCTAAGAACGTCCTCCTTATCCCAAGGACGATCCATTTATATTTAGATCCATGTTAATTTATCGGGTAACTCAGGAGTTGTGGTTGGTATCGAAAATATTCTCGGTAATCATTATTTGTGGTCCCGGCAACATTCTTCAATTCCCACAAGTCACGCGAGGGTTCACATGTGGACGTGACTAATTCTTTTCCACGTTTTAATATACTCGCAAGTGCATGAAGTTAAGTGTCAACCCCCACCCCAGACATCCGTCACCTATGGGGCCGGCGTGACATCGACACGAAATCCTCTAAGGGACAAACCAACTAGAAAGCGACAGTAGACAATCATAATTATATAATCACCAAAATCAGGCTATAAACATTTTCTATAACTAGGGACACACCCGTCCCTGAATTTTAATAACAAAAAAAAATAAAAATAAAAACAACAATGAACCTCTCCTAGGTTCACCTCAGACAGCACCTCCCAAAAATACTCTCTCTCTATACCATTGTCGGACTCTACCCAGTGCCAGTAGGGGACCGACTCCTAGCTATTTTACCTGCGAGTGTATTGCCTTCTTAATAAAAATATTTTTACATAATAACACATTCTAAATAATACATCATTTAAATATGGATCAAGCATAAGTATCTAGGTGTCACATAGCGTGTAAAAGTCTTCACAATATATGTAGGGAAAATAAAACAATATATGTAAGTTCTATTTCAAAACCATCTAGTATAAATATGGTACCGATCATCACAATAAATAATAAATGATCCAGTATAAATAACCATCACATCTCAAACCACCACTCCACCATAACACACACTGGCTAGCCATAGTGATCGTTTTAACCTCACGATCGGGAGTCACAACGGTACCGTAACATTCGTAGGAATGCCTTCCTACAAAATATCCACACCCCATTTGGGGAGAAATATAATCCACACCCCTTACGGGGAGAAATATAATCCACACATATCTAACGAAAATTATTTTTAAGCCTTCTTTTAGAAACCAACACAATTCCAAAAACTTGTTTGATCCATATCATTTATGAAATCGTACAGTGTAAACAAACGCATAGGTCATCATCATACGTATACACAGAAAACAGTTTGGCAAGAAGACAGTAGACTCACCTCGCTTCTTATGCTACAATAATAGCACCGTTCAAACCTACCGAGATGTTGGCATTTGCGAACCTAGTAATGGTAGGGCCTAAATTAGTATTTTATGCAAAATAATGAAATCGTGCAATGCAAACCCTAAGTTCCAAAATTTTCCATTTCCCACATTTTACTTATGAAAATTACAGTTCCGGGAAATTTTTATTTCATTAAAAAAACAATTGCATAAAATTTAGTAATACACACGGTCCCAATTTATTATTCCGATTCCAAAATTTTGATGTTAGAATTCAATTTAGTAAACTGAAATAAACTTAACGGAAAACGTTACTCATTCCGAATAGTTCACGGGCCATGAAATAGGTTTTTAATTTTTCGGGGTGGTTTGCGCAAATTTTTTTTTTTTTCTTTCCCTTCTTCTTCCTTTTTTTTTTTTTTCTTTTTTCCTGTTTCTGTTTTCTGTTGTGCTCCGCCGCCGACACCATCACCGGCCGACCAGGCCCCCCCCGCCGGCGACGCACCAGCTACCAAAATAGTTTTTTTTTCAGCAACACACCCGTGCACACACATACACACACTGATCAACACACTACACACATACATACACTGTCCTACACTTCCATCGCCGGTCGAACTGGGTAAAACACACACACAAGCATAACACTGAACCGGAACACCCCCACACACGATCGCCGAGGGTCGATGGACGACGACCCGAACAACACTCCCACGTACCCACATCCTACCGTATTGACCCGAAATAGAGGAGGCCACAGGCATGCACCGCCGTAGCTGTGACATACACCGTCGGCCACGCCATGACGACGATCGCTCACGCATGCAGTTGAGGTAACACACGCATACACACACTGCACGAAACAAGAATCAGAGCACATACACTCCATCGAAATGCCACCATCGGACGAAATCGAAACCTACCGGCGATCCTATCGCCGATCACATATGCATGCATGCACACTCTTACTAGAATGATTAATTAAATGTGTATAAGTACTCACCAAAATAAAGATCATCGACAAGCTGAACAACCGAACCCAATCGTTCGCTCACCGGCGATGCACCCGTCATGCCGTCGACGACCCACCTCACCGACCGAACCACTTCCGCTCTCCCCTGAAACTGACAATGACACCTCTACGATCATGCATACGAGCATTAGACATGACCCCCCTGCCGAAAGAACCGACTCAAGGAAGTCTGACCACCCCTTTTTGTGCTACGATCCTCTCTCTCTCTCTCTAGAATTGTTTTCTAATTTCAAACTTAATGGGGGCTATTTGATCAATGTACATGCACAAGTATGTATATATCGCATGGACTAAGTGGTAGAAAATGCTCCTAGCCTATCACGTTGCCTCTCCATTCTTCTCCCATCCGGCGGTCTCGCATGCACGGCGTATGTGTGTGCATATATATATATGTTTTTAAAAAAAATTGTTAAATTACTCTTTCCCCCTCTAATTCCTTAAAGTCTTCTTTTTTAGTTCAATTCAACATTTATAAGTTTCTGAAATTGTAATTTGATCCCTAACATTTTCAATTTTTGATTTCTAATTGGCAATTCGCATTCCAAATTGAGAGTAATGTTTTAAATTTACAAATTTGAACCCCCCCCAAGTTTTGATTTGAGTTCTTAATCAATAAAAAATTTTACCTAAAATTTTCTAATACTCTAAAATGCAACTATTTATGACGTACGTTTTATAATTTAGGTTTTACAATTCTTCCCTCCTAAAAGAAATTTTGTCCCGAAATTTTACCTGAGTCGAACAAATGTGAGTATTTGTTCTTCATTTCTTCCTCTCACTCCCACGTCGCCTCTTCCACCGCATGACTACGCCACAACACTTTGACTAAAGGAATCGTTTTCATTCGCAACACCTAGTCTCTATGACTTAGGACTTGGACTGGCTCTTCAACGTAGGTCAAATCTGTTCCCAACTCGATCGGCTGTGAAGTCAACACATGAGAAGGGTCTGGCACATATTTTCGGAGCATCGATACATAGAAAACGTCGTGTAGTCGAGATAATTCTTGCGGTAACGCAAGTCTATACGCTGTCGTGCCAACTCGTTCTAGAATCTCATATGATCCGATGTATCTTGGGCTCAACTTCCCTTTCTTCCCGAACCTCATTATGCCTTTCCATGGAGAAATACGCAAGAATACATGATCTCCTACCTCGAACTCCAACTCCCGTCGGCGCTTGTCTGCATAACTCTTCTGTCGACTCTGGGTAATATTTATTTTTTCTCGAATCACCTCTACTTTGTTTGCTGTCAGTTGGGTTATGTCCGACATCAACAATTTACGTTCACCCACCTCAATCCAACAAACTGGGGTTCTGCATCTCCTACCATACAACGCTTCATACGGAGCCATCTCGATTATTGAATGGTAGCTGTTATTGTAGGCGAATTCCATCAATGGCAAATGATCATCCCAGCTATCAGGAAATTCCAGAACACATCCCCTAAAATTTAGCTTGGTACCCAAAGCAATTCGGAGACTCGGCCAGAACCTCGAAGTAAATCTCAGATCTCTATCCAATACTATAAAACTTGTGCGCTATGTAACCTAACAATCTCATCGATATACAATCGGGCATATTTTTCAAGAGAAAAAGTCATCTTTACAGCCAGAAAATGAGAGAAACTTGGTAAGCCTATCAACGATCACCCAGATGGAATTATACCCCTTTTGAGTACGGGATAATCCCGAAACAAAATCCATCGTGATATGCTCCCACTTCCACTCTGGAATGGGTAGAGGTTGCAATAACCCTCCTGGACGTTGGTGCTCAATCTTTACTTGCGGACAAACAAGACGCCTGGCAACAAATTCTGCGATTTTCCGTTTCATTCCGATCCACCAATAATGCTCACGCAAATCCCGATACATTTTGGTACTCCCTGGATGCATCGCGTATGTTGAGCTATGTGCCTCTTCCAAGATATCGTTTTTTAAATTGATGTCATTAGGCACACATACCCTATTCCCACACATCAAAGCTTCGTCACTATCCCTGATATGATGATCAGTTATGTGACTATTTTTCACTTCATCCCGAATCCTCTCCAATAAAATGTCCGACTTTTGAGCTTCAATAATGCGATCAATCAATGTCGGCCTCAAAGTCAAGGTTGCAAGCAATGCTGCCGTCTGACCAACCGCTAATTGAACTCGCAATGATCTCAACTCTGCATACAAGTTAGCATGCGCGACTCGAATGTGTGCGACCGAACCTGTAGATTTTCGACTCAAACCATCTGCTACAACATTAGCCTTTCCTGGATGATAGTGGATAGTACAATCATAATCCTTAATCAACTCCATCCAACGCCTCTGCCTCAAATTTAATTCCTTCTGAGTAAACAAGTATTTCAAACTCTGATGCTCGGTGTATATTTCACATGTCTCGCCATACAAGTAGTGCCTCCAAATCTTCAAGGCGAACACAATTGCTGCCAACTCTAAATCGTGCATCGGGTAATTACGCTCATGGTTCTTCAATTGCTGGGATGCATATGCGATCACGTGACCATGCTATATCAGAACACATCCCAGCCCTTGGTGTGATGCGTCACTGTAAATTATGAAACCACCTCCTTCCGACGGGAGGGACAGTATTGGTGCCGATATTAATCTACTCTTCAACTCCTGGAAACTCTGCTCATATTTATCAGTCCACTCAAATTTGGATTCCTTGCGGTTCAATCGAGTCAACGGGGTAGCTATAACGAAAAATCCTTGCACGAACCGTCGATAATAACTCGCCAATCCTAGAAAGCTTCGAACTTCAGTCACATTTTTCGGTCTTTCCCACTGAACAACAGCTTCAACTTTCTTTGGGTCTACCTGGATACCATCTCCTGAAATAACATGCCCCAAAAATACTATATGATCTAGCCAGAATTCACATTTACTAAATTTCACATATAACCGCTTCTCTCGCAACGTCTGCAATACGAGTTGGAGATGTTTCGCATGCTCTTCCCTACTTTGGGAATAAACCAATATGTCATCAATGAACACTATGATAAATTGATCCAGATAAGGCTGAAAGATATGGTTCATCAAGTCCATGAAAGCAGCGGGGGCGTTTGTTAATCCAAAGGGCATAACCAGAAATTCATAGTGTCAATATCTCGTACGGAATGTTGTTTTTGCCACGTCCCTATCTCTGACTTTCCATTGGTGGTACCCCGATTGAAGATCTATCTTGGAAAATACTTTAGCTTTCTGGAGCTAGTCAAACAAGTCATCAATCCTAGGCAATGGATATTTATTGCGAACCATCACCCTATTCAGCTGCCCATAATCAATACACATTCTCAACGTGCCATCCTTCTTCTTCACGAAAAGCACTGGGGCACCCCATGGGGAGACACTGGGCCTGATGAACCCACGGTCTAATAAATCTTACAACTGCACTTTCAACTCTTTCAGCTCAGTAGGTGCCATACGATAAGGTGGAATCGATAGAGGGGTAGTGCCGGGAAGTAACTCAATCGTGAAATCCATCTCCATATCTATAGGAAACCCTGGCAATTCTTCCAGAAATACGTCCGAAAAATCTCTGACTATTGGAATATCTGCTACCGGAATTTCTCTCTGACTGGTGTCAATCACGTGCGCAAGATATCCCAGACATCCCTTCCTCAATAATTTCCAAGCTTCTAAAACTGAAATTAAACTGATAGGAGTGATAATTCTATCTCCAGCAAATACAAACTCTGGCTCGCTTGAGATTCGAAATATCACTTCTTTCTTGAAACAGTCCACCGTAGCAGGATATCCGGATAGCAAATCCATACCCAGTATTATATCAAAATCGTGAATACTTAGGGGTAATAGATCTGCCAATAACTCTCTATCACCAAACTGAAGTAGACTGTCTTTATACACACTATCGATCCAGACCGACTCACCCACTGGAGTAGAAATAACAATACGATATGATAAAAGAATGGGAAATCTGCCTACTTGCATCATAAAGGTTGCTGAAACAAATGAATGCGTAGAACCGGGATCAATAAGTACACGAGCATCTCTAGCATATAAAGATATGATACTTGTGACCACATCAGGAGTAGCCAGAGCATCCTGTCGCGTAGTAGCAAACACACGGCCTCAAAGTCAAGGTTGCAAGCAATGCTGCCGTCTGACCAACCGCTAATTGAACTCGCAATGATCTCAACTCTTCATACAAGTTAGCATGCGCAATTCGAATGTGTGCGACCGAACCTGCCGATTTTCGACTCAAACCATCTGCTACAACATTAGCCTTTCCTGGATAATAGTGGATGGTACAATCATAATCCTTGATCAACTCTATCCAACGCCTTTGCCTCAAATTTAATTCTTTCTGAGTAAACAAGTATTTCAAACTCTGATGGTCGGTGTATATTTCACATGTCTCGCCATACAGGTAGTGCCTCCAAATCTTCAAGGCGAACACAACTGCTGCCAACTCTAAATCGTGCATCGGGTAATTATGCTCATGGTTCTTCAATTGCTGGGATGCATATGCGATCACGTGACCATACTATATCAGAACACATCCCAGCCCTTCCGACGGGAGGGACAGTATTGGTGCTGATATCAATCTACTCTTCAACTCCTGGAAACTCTGCTCACATTTATCGGTCCACTCAAATTTGGATTCCTTGCGGGTCAAT
Organism: Eucommia ulmoides; assembly: GCA_016647705.1. Lineage (NCBI taxonomy): Eukaryota > Viridiplantae > Streptophyta > Magnoliopsida > Garryales > Eucommiaceae > Eucommia > Eucommia ulmoides. The sequence continues at coordinate 22,740,929 of CM028330.1, read as the reverse complement.
CTACTCAATAGGGTAGCTATAACGGAAAATCCTTGCACGAACCGTCGATAATAACCCGTCAATCCTAGAAAGCTTCGAACTTCAGTCATATTTTTTGGTCTTTCCCACTGAACAACAGCTTCAACTTTCTTTGGGTCTACCTGGATACCATCTCCTGAAATAACATGCCCCAAAAATACTATATGATCTAGCCAGAATTCATATTTACTAAATTTCGCATATAACCACTTCTCTCGCAACGTCTGTAATACGAGTTGGAAATGTTTCGTATACTCTTCCCTACTTTGGGAATAGACCAATATGTCATCAATGAACACTATAATAAATTGATCTAGATAAGACTGAAAGATATGGTTCATCAAGTCCATGAAAGCAGCAGGGGCATTTGTTAATCCAAAGGGCATAACCAGAAATTCATAGTGTCCATATCTCGTACGGAATGTTGTTTTTGCCATGTCCCTATCTCTGACTTTCCATTGGCGGTACCCCGATTGAAGATCTATCTTGAAAAATATTTTAGCTTTCTGGAGCTGGTCAAACAAGTCATCAATCCTAGGCAATGGATATTTATTACGAACCATCACCCTATTCAGTTGCCGATAATCAATACACATTCTCAATGTGCCATCCTTCTTCTTCACGAAAAGCATTGGGGCACCCCATGGGGAGACACTGGGCCTGATGAACCCACGGTCTAATAAATCTTGCAACTGCACTTTCAACTCTTTCAGCTCAGTAGGTGCCATACGATAAGGTGGAATCGATATAGGGGTAGTGCCGGGAAGTAACCCGATCGTGAATTCCATCTCCCTATCTACAGGCAACCCTGGCAATTCTTCCAGAAATACGTCCGAAAAATCTCTGACTATTGGAATATTTGCCACCGGAATTTCTCTTTGACTGGTGTCAATCACGTGCGCAAGATATCCCTGATATCCCTTCCTCAATAATTTCCTAACTTCTAAAACTGAAATTAAACTGACAGGAGTGATAATTCTATCTCCAGCAAATATAAACTCTGGCTCGCTTGAGATTCGAAATATCACTTCTTTCTTGAAACAGTCCACCGTGGCATGATATCCGGATAGCAAATCCATACCCAGTATTATATCGAAATCGTGAATACTCAGGGGTAATAGATCTGCTAATAACTCTCTATCACCAAACTGAAGTGGACTGTCTTTATACACACTATCGATCCAGACCGACTCACCCACTGGAGTAGAAATAACAATACGATATGATAAAAGAATGGGAAATCTGCCTACTTGCATCATGAAGGTTGCTAAAACAAATGAATGCGTAGAACAGGGATGAATAAGTACACGAGCATCTCTAGTATATAAAGATATGATACTTGTGACCACATCAGGAGTAGCCAGAGCATCCTGTCGCGTAGTAGCAAACATACGGCCTCGCGTTGGAGGGTTACCAGTCGATCCTCTATCAAGCCCTTGGGCAGTGCTAGGACTCGCACTACACATACTGCTCGCAGGAGGCACAAGTGTAGAAGCAAGTTTCGGACAATGCGTAGATATGTGACCCGGCTCATGACAATGTATTTACATGAGTTACATTAATCCCTAGATTATATTTATCTAGCCTACCATGATCTTAACAATACATATATTGAAACAAGAAGGATTCATCATCATTTGATATAAAAAAAATTAAGTTACAAAGATAGAAACAAAGGAAGAACGATCAAATCTTTAAGTGGAGTGGTCTATTGTCACCAAAGATCAGTCCTGAAATGATTTCTCTTCTCCAAATGTTGAATCTCCTATTTGAGCTCTCAAAATATGCTTAATATCATCTATTACAAGTATGGAACGTTGTTGACAAATGGGGGAAGAAATGGTTTAAATAGAAGGTTCAAAATATCTAGAAAAAGTAGATATTTTCAATACAAAGAGACCGCCGCAGCGGTGGTTAACCGTTGTGGCAATGAATTAGGTAGGTTAACTTCACCGCTACGGCAGTGAACCAAAAATGAAACTCTCTGTACTTTCACTGCTTAGGCGGTGTATGACCTCTATATGGAAAGCGTTTGTGACACGCTCGCATATTGACTACTCGCACGTGTATACAGTCAAAGTTTTAGTATAATGTGATCTTTAAGATCGGGTATCGTATCTACAGGGATTGTTTGTTGTTATTATCGAGTACCGTAATTGTCATGACTTAATTTTATCTAGGCGATAAAAAATGTAATTTAATTAATTATACTAATACGAGATAGTTAGGGGATGGATTATATAGGAATTAACTTTATTTACTTAAACGTGTTTGATTTCGTTTAGTTTACAATAATGGTGTTCGACTTATTCGACAATCTCAGTTCGTAAACTCCCCCGCTACCTCTCCCGAGTGTAAGACGAGAGAATACGCAATTTCGTGTCAACGAAGAAGTCCCTCTCAATGTCTTAACGACCCTAGGTCACGTGAGTCTCTCCACAACGTCATTGATTACACACAATCCAACTCTATCTCGGATTATTGGATTATCACGTTGTGTTTACCCTATCGACAATCTCAGTTCTAAAACTCCACCGCCACCTCTCCCGAGTGTAAGACAGGGGAATACATAATTTCGAGTTAACAAAAAAGTTTTCCTTAACATCTTAAAGACTCTAGGTCACGTAAATTTTGCCCCAACATCATCGATTGTACACAATCCAACTCCCTCACGGGTTATTGGATCATGGCATTGGTTTACCCTAGTCCGAATCCAGGGTTACCTCTTCCGAGTGTCAAACCTCGTATTCTCCGAATATCATTCTGAGCATAATAAACAAACAATACGGCAAACACAATCAAACTAGCAAAGAACAGTCATTCAAGAAACACAACTCAAACAAAATTACGTTTTCATAAATAATATTAATCCCATATATAATCCGAGTTTAACTTGTGGTCATAACCGTTTATACAATTAAAATCAAGCTAAACAAGTTCAAACAATTATTGAAGATAAGAAATAACAGAACTAATGGATGAACTTAGCCGATATCCGAAGATTAGCCACTAAAACCATTAACCAATCAATTCTCCTTCTCCGCGTAGTAATCTTCTCCTTAGGAATTGTTTGAGCAATCCCCATACTCTCTCTATATTCTAAACTAAGACCTAAGGTCTCTAATGGCTGGAGATTATCCAAAGGAGAGGAGAGGAAATTTATAGGGAAAATATCTAAACAAAATATCTAAACTACGCAGAGTTGACCGCCGCGGCGGTGAGGTAAGTCGGTTTGATAGTCGCCTAGGTAGTGGATTAAGGACCATCTTGCAGTTTCACCGCCACAGCGGTGGATATTCAGTAAGAATAGCCCACTCTGCATTTTCACCAACGTGTCAGAGGTCTGGACGTCGTGGCGGTGGGCTTCTTTCACAATATTTCCGCCTTGCTCGTTTTTCCACCGTTCTTCGACCGTTCTTGGTTCGATCTCATCGTTTATACTCCAGTTTCCTATTTTTTTGCCCCCACACACCTGTTTTATACAAAAAGAATAAAAACTAATTAAAATGTAATAAAATACTATAAAAAGTGAAAAAACTAACTTAGTTCAGTTTGGAAATAGATAGGTAGTTCACACCTATCAAATACCCGAAAATTTAGAATTTTGCTATTCCTCAAGCAAAACACACACATGAAAATGAAAAACACAACTAAATTAAATAACAAACAACCTAAAAATAATCTAAACATAACAAAATGGGAGTTTTAAATTCTTCTAACGGCTAAGTTATTTTTTCCCTCAACAATCTCCAGTCATATCGAGTTCAGACGGTAAAACACGTCATGTGGTTCTAGAATTTCGACATGCAATGATGGTGAACGCCATTCTAGATCCTGTAAACGTGTTAGTGCGAGACTCAATAATATGGCTATACAACGACCGGATTGGATTATCTACCAACGAAATTCATGACTTAGACCGTAAAGGACTAGGATATCCATAGGCCTGATTGGAGTCCACTCTCCACTAATGTAGGTTGAGTAGTTCCTAGAGATCAGAAGGACTTGGTTTGGTTATGGAATATTTGGCCAAGGGCAATTTAGAAAAGAAACCAGGTTAACGTTGTTAATGTAACATTACCCAAGGCTCAACGCTTAGCACATTCAATCTCGAACCCCCATAGATAATTTAGAAAACAATCCCGCACAAACACTTAAGAACAACATACTCATTTATCGAAAGAAACGTAATTTTATTTTTATTTTTACGAACCACACCCCCAAACTTATTCGATTAGTATGATTTCACGGGTGTGGTTAAAATAAAAGAAAAATGACAAATGAGTACTCGAATATCGAACCAATCCAAAGTTTGCCCTAAATCCAATCGCTCACATCAAGAAACATTTACAACTGCTAACTTGATTCACTCAAATGTGCCATTAAATTCAGCGATTAAGGTTTGGAGAAAGATCAACTGGTTAGGGTATTTATTTATGTGTTCAGAATTGAATTGGCATTTAGGCTTCAATAGGGTAACGAGGGATAAACATGTTACAAGGTAGGCTTCAAAGGTTCAGGAGACAAAAAAGAATGCCTTAATCACGTCTCCTAAACTACCTCGCCTAGGATTTCACCTCAAGCTTTTCCTCAATCAGGCTTTAGAATCCTTAATGTCATGAGTTTGGCTAATCAATAATTTACCTCAAATCAATTTAATAGAAATACATTGAGTCTATGTGCTCGTGCAAATTAGGATCTACAATATTTTTTACCAAAAAGCATTGTCAAGCATACAGAACACACATGCATGGGTATTACCCTTGACTTAGAAAACAACCAGGAGGTAATATCATCATAGGGTAATGGCCCAGATGAACGCAAAACTCAGCATGTATAAAATAACAACAAACAAACTTAAACACATTCTAACCTAAACAAACATGTACACGGTAAATATATATATATATATATATATATATATATATATATATATATACTAATATCCTACACATCACCGCAAAACTCAAAATGGACAGTGTCCTCAGCGAACCAAATCATAATTCTCAACATATGAAATTTAAGCATGTTGACGAATGGGGTTTAGAACACGTACCTGGGAGGCGAGAGAATCTCGCCTCCGAATAAATTCGGCTGTGATGGATTTAATTTATTTCGGACCTTGGGTTGTTTCCCAAGAAGCGCGTGGTTTAATGTCCTCGGCCTGACATATTTAGAATGCCCTCAAGCTTGGCGAGGTTTTGCTTTGTTCAGCTCGATCTTTCAACGACACGCCTCATCGGCTTATGTGCGTGGCCATGCACTATAAAACGGCTCGGAATCCCATTGAAAGAAATGCATTAATACCTGTCGATCTAACATCGGCAAGTACCCTGCATAAGAAATAAAAACAACCCTGCAAAACAAAAATTATATACAAAAGAAATGCCTAAAGTAAAATCGGGTCAATTACTCACAATATCAATAATAAACGACAAACACAATCCTCGGCAACGGCACCAAAAACTGTGACGATTGCCAAAAACTGCATATGACAAACAACCAATCCCCGGCAACGGTGCCAAAAACTCAAGCGATGAGCATTTGTTACACGCTCACGTATTGATTACTTACAAGTGTACGAGGTCAAAGTTTTAGTATAATGTGATCTTTAAGATTGGGTATCGTATCCACAAGGATTGGTTGTCGTTATTATCGAGTACCGTAATTGTCATAACCTAATTTTATCTAGGCGATAAAAAATGTAATTTAATTAATTAATACTAATACTAATATAACCTAATTTATTCTATACCACTTATACTAATACGAGATAGTTAAGGGACGGATGATCTAGAGATTAACTTTATTTACTTAAACGCGTTTAATTTCGTTTAGTTTAAAATAATGGTGTTCGACCTATTCGACAATCTCAGTTCGTAAACTCCCCTGCCACCTCTCCCAAGTTTAAGACGAGGGAATACATGACTTCGTGTCAACGAAGAAGTCCCCCTCAACATCTTAATAACCCTAGGTCACGTGAGTCTTTCCCCAACGTCATTGATTGCACACAATCTAACTTCCTCCCGGGTTATTGGATCACCGCGTTGTGTTTACCCTATCGACAATCTCAGTTCTAAAACTCCACCGCCACCTCTCCCGAGTGTAAGACGGGGGAATACATGACTTCGAGTCAACAAAGAAGTCCCCCTCAATGTCTTAATGACCCTAGGTCACATAAATCTTGCCCCAACGTCATTGATTGTACACAATCCAACTCCCTCACGGGTTATTAGATCATGGCATTCGTTTACCATAGTCCGAATCTGGGGTTACCTCTTCCGAGTGTCAAATCTCGTATTCTCCGAATATCATTCTAAGCATAATAAACAAACAATACGGCAAACACAATCAAACTAGCAAAGAACAATCATTAAAGAAACACAACTCAAACAAAATTACGTTTTCATAAATAATATTAATCCCATATATAATCCACCTTTAACTCATTGTCATAACCGTTGATACAATTAAAATCGAACAAACATGCTCAAACAACTATTGAAGATAAGAAATAAAATAAGAAAATGATGAGCTTAGCCGATATCAGATGATTAGCCACTAAAACCGTTCACCGATCGATTTTCCTTCTCCGCGTGGTAATCTTCTCCTTCGGAATTGTTTGAGCGCTCCCCATACTCTATCTATATTCTAAACTAAGCCCTAAGGGCTCTAATGGGTGGATATTAGGCAGAGGGAAGGAGATGAGATGATATTTATAGGGAAAATATCTAAACAAAATATCTAAACTGTGTAGAACAACTAACGGCAGTGGCGGTGAGGTAAGTTGGTTTGATGGTCACCTAGGTGGTGGATTAAGGATCATCCTGCATTTTTACCGCCGTGGTAATGGATGTTCAGCAAGAATAGCCCACTCTGCATTTTCACCGCCGCGGCGGAGGTCTAGACGCCACAGCGGTGGGCTTCTTTCACAATATTGTCGTCTTGCTTATTTTCCACCGTTCTTCGACTGTTCTTGGTTGGATCTCATTGTTTACTCTCTAGTTTCCTATCTTTTTGCCCCCACACACCTATTTTATACAAAAATAATAAAAACTAATTAAAACGTAATAAAATACTATAAAAACACTCGAAAACTAACTTAGTTCGGTTTTGAAATAGATAGGTAGTTCACACATATCAACCGCTGCAGCGGTGAAACAAAACCTTGGCTCTCTGGACTTTTACCGCCTCGGTAGTCAGACAGGTATGTTCACTAGACTTTCACCATCTCTGCGGTGGCTTGACCACTGAGGCGATGACTTCTGCACAATTCTCCCTACATCTCCACCGCCTCGGCAGTGGCCTGACCGCCTTGGCGGTGGGACTTCTGTCCTAAAACCTTGTTTCTTTCCCCCTTGTTTTTTATCGTTTTTCCACCGTTTCGCTTGTTTGTCACTCGACTACGTCTCTACACCTAATTTAATTTGAAACAAACAAAAATACCGTAAAATATTACTAAAACACTCGAAAACTACCAAATTTGACTTAGAAGTAGATAGGTATTTTTCAACCTATCAAATACCCCCAAACTTGAAATTTGGCTAGTCCTCAAGCAAAACACACTAACACTAAAATAAACTAATTGTACTAATTAACTAACTAACTACTAAAAATGAATAAACTTTAACAAAGAAGAAGTAAATGCATGTGAGTTCCAAGTTCTATCAAAGAAACCAAATTGTTCCTCCCTCAATAGCCCTCAATCAGATAACGCTCGGGAAATAACACACACCAAGTGGTGTTCTAGAATTTCAACACTCAATATCAATAAAAATCATTCCAGATCCATTTAAAGTGTGTGTGAGAGAATTCAAATGTATAACTAACCAAACACCGGATTGGATTATTCAATAACTAAGCACATTACTTAAACTGTTGAAGGATTAGGAAAACCATATGCTTGACTGGGCTCAACTATCCACTAATGTAGGGTCAGAAGTTTAAAGAGATCAATAGGTCTTGGATAGGCATTGGAGAATGGTAAGGGTATCTCAGGAATAAAAAATAGGTCATCGTTATAATTACGATAATTAAACGATACCCGAGGCACAAACATTTGTCGCTAACTTTAAGAACTTTTGTATTCACTTGTCGAAAGAACAAAAATAACAACTATTCACATGTATTCACTTATTCAATTCTTTACAATTTCAGGGGCGTGCAAATAAAATTAAAAGATTGACAAGTGAATACACTAATACCGAACCAATAAAAATCCATTTGAAACCCGCCTGTTCACTTCAAGTTGCATAAAATAATGCTAACTTGATTTCACTCAATTCGTATGTTTCGCTTAGCGGCAATGGTTTGGATTTTTTTTTTTTTTAAATGGCTAGGTTTTGATATATGTTCAGAATTGAAAAGGTTATCAGCTTCGACAAGGTAATGATGGATAAAAAATTTAAGGTTAGCTTCAAAGGTTCAAGCGATAAAAATGAAGGCCTAAATCATACCTCCTGAACTACCTCACCTAGAATTTCGCCTAAAGTTTCCCCCAGTCAAGTTCTAGATTCCTCAAATTTATCATGAATTTATTACTGAATAATCGGCGTTAAATCGTTTGAATGATTACACAATGAGTCTATGCTATCGTGCGATTTAGGATCAAATTGATTTTTACCTAATCAACATGCCAAGCACACAAAACACACCTGATTAGCATCACCCCCAACCTCGATATACAATTAGGGGATAATTTTCATCATCGGAAAATGGCCCAGATGAACTTAACAACTGAACACGCAAATACTACTTTATACATAAACACCTCTACATTAAATCTAAATACTAACGTACATACACTAATCTAAGCATTTCACATTCAAAAACATGAAAATTTAAATAAAACTTAACTATATGTTAAAGTCTACAATGTACATCTAAGCTTTTACAAAGCGTAACTATGCATACATAAAACATCCAAATATAATACATCAAAAATTTTGTTCAAGCTTTTCTACAAAAAACAAAAATGGATGAACATCCCCCTAAACTTAAACGAGGCAGTGTCCACACTAACTAAGCAGTGAAACCAATTGCAATATATAACATTCATATGAAAAGATTGGGTTTGAACACATACCTAGGAGATAAGACATAGAAGTCTCACCTCCTACTGTCCACCTGGGGGAACGTCATCACCACCATTGTCGCGTCTGAAAGAAAATTGTGGTGGTTGCAAAAGGTACGGCGGCAATTGTGGTATAGGCGATTAAGAGCTCATGTCAAAGCCGAGGTGCTGGCAGATAAGTCGGTGGACTTGATCTTGTTGACTCGTATACTAATCCAAGAAAGTCTCGAGCTCGACAATTCGGAGATTCGTATTATATTTCCCTTGGCGAAGAACACGATTATCGACCCTAACCTCTTGGAGCTCCTTATAGACCCTCTCCAAAGTGACCTCACCGCAGGCTTTAGATAGTCCCGTCTTGTCCTCTGCAGGCCCTTCCTCTTATTCAGCTTCTTGCTCATCTGCCCCTTGAGCTCCAGCTTTCCACATTCTATTTATCATAGCTAGATCAAGCGGAACGATTGGGGGGGGCTATCCCCGGTTACCAATACACTGGCTCATCGGAATAGGTCGATCGAAAGTGAAGGAAATGGAAGACCTACCTTTTTTGTATTGATGGCATGAAGAATAGAAGAGTAGATCAAATAGCCAACATTTATAGGCTTGCCCTTCTGGAACGAATATAGCGTCATAGCCCTTTCTTTAGAGACGTCCGAAAAGTGTGATGTCGGGAGAAGGCTTTCGCAAACAAAATGGTGCCATATCTTGGGGATTGGATTGAGAAATTTAGCCAGGAAAATGCATAGACCTGGCCCTGTGTGCGCCCACTGGACGTTGCCTGAAGTGATGGCTCGTATCACAATGTCCATGCTCGGATCTCTGTCCCCATATGGTTCGTGAGATGGTTTCGGGGCTGCCAATCCCAAAACTTCATTGAGGAACTCAAGACTGAATGAGATGGGGTAAGTTTGGACCCTTGTCCGGTAGTTAGTGGCCTTGGTGATATTTGCATAGAACTCCCACACTAGAGTCACCTCGTCCCGAGGTGGTGATTTGCAAAACTATTCCCAACTGTAGCTCCGAATCATATCTTGAAATTCCGACAGGAGACTGTGTAATTGGCCAAACCCCTATTGTCGAATGCACGTCCGTTTATGCTCAAAACGGTTGGAATGTTCCTTGGCTTGTTCTAAAACAAAGTGGGCGGAATCATAGTCCGCGACAAGACCCCCGGTGCAAGAACTTGTACCTTCTCCTCTTACCCTCTTTGATGCGGCTCGCTTAGTCATGTCTCCTATCAATCACAATCACAAGATACAGCAACCCAATCATGTATGAACAATGGAAATTAATCCCCTGAATCAACACCGTCACGAACAAGTCATAATCTCAATACACAAACACCAATCGCAATAGTTTCAACAAAATATCAACAATGTAGCATTCAATTTCATATCACACAATGTAACAATCCATATAAATCTAGTTCATCGCCAAAAATCAAACAAAAATCCCATAGAATGAAAATCGTGAAAATGGGGGTTCAAGGGTTTGGGGCACAATCCAAATTCAATTATTCTTGATATAAATATGCAAATCAACTAAAGATTTTAACAAATAGATAAAATGTAGGATCAAAAATACATATTTGTTGAAAAATCTCGGTCCAAACGATTGAAAATGGGTGAAATTGCACCGTTTTTTCCTTAAACCCTAGGATTCGAAAATGGGGTGGAATTCGATTTTTGGATGATAATTTGTGGTGGAAATCACAAATTTTGTAAATGGAATGATGAATTTTCTAGTTGGAAATGGTTTGGGAGGATGAAAATGGAGATATTTGGGGTTTTAGAGATAGGTGTGGCGATTTAAAAACGAGCGGGTTGGTTTTAATCAAACAGAGGCTTCACCGCCGTGGCGATGGAATTACCACCTCGGCGGTGGAGTGCTTTTTTTAAACCCAAACTTTCTTTCATTTCATCATCTTGGTGGTGAAGCGCCTTTTCATAACCTTTACATCCTGTTGTTTCACCACCTCGGCGGTAGGATTACCATCTCAGCAATGAAGCGTTATGCTGAAAACTTGACATCCTGTATTTTTACCGCCTCGGTAGAGAGCCTCCTGCTATTTTTTCATTATTTTTTCAAGTTTTCACAACAAGGCTCCACACCATGCACTTCCACTTCGCTAGTTCAACGATTTTAAGTGTGAAACTCATCCCCTAGTATCCACACTGCTTAATTCACCTCCGAACACGCTCCGAGACCATTCTGGCTTCCAAAAAGTAAATAATAGCAAACGTCGGGTAAGATCATACCCTCGATTTCACATAAAAAAGAGTGCTTAATTTATTGTCCCTAGCTGGACTTAACGAATACCAAGATCAGTTGTCAACAAGCAAAATACTCTCCATAACTCGCTCTTTGGTTCTAAAGTAATATTTGATCCACTCCCCATTGACTCAGAAAATGCATCCATCATCACCTTCCTATTCGACAAAGCCGAACGGAAATACATGCTAGATCCGGAATGGTTCGGACCACCAGGACTTTAACTTTCCAGGAAAGAGCCTCAACCATGAATTGAACAATAGAACTTGCTGACCAGGGCTAAACTATCTCCTATCAATCTTCTTGTCATGCCACTTCTTCATTTTGTCTTTGTAGAGCCTAGCATTTTCATATGCCTCGTTCCAGAATTCCTCAATTTTATTGAGTTGGAGAAGACGTTGTTCACCTAAAGCTTTGAGATCGAAGTTCAATTTCTTAATCGCCCAAAAGGCATGGTGCTCCAACTCGACTGGCAAGTGACATGCTTTTCCAAACACCAACCAATATGGCGACATGCTGATCGGTGTCCTAAAAGTTGTGCGATATGCCCACAGTGCATCATCCAACTTCACCGCCCAATCCTTGTGATTAGAATGAACTGTTTTCTCCAAAATGCTCTTGATCTTTCTGTTAGATACTTCGACTTAGCTGTTTGTCTGCGGATGGTACAGCAACGCCACCTTATGCCTCACCCCATACTTTGTTAACAAAGTATTAAACATTTTGTTACAAAAGTGGGTTTCTTCATCACTAATTATGGCCCGAGATGTCCCGAACCACGTCATGATGTTTCTTTGAAGGAACTTAAGCATCACTTTAGCATCGTTTGAAGGTGTCGCCACAACTTCGACCCACTTAAACATGTAGTCCGCCGCCAGTAGGATATACTCCTGACCGAATGACGATAAAAACGGTCCCATAAATTCTATACCCCATACATCAAACAACTCTATTTCAAGAATAGACGTCAATGGAAATTCATGCCTTCTTGAAATGTTACCCACTTAAACAATGATGACCAGTAAAAACCTGACTAAAGTACTTTTGCAGATGTCCGAGTCACTCCAAAGTGGCCACCACAAGGTGATGAATGACAGTAATAAAGAATACTCACCATCTCTTCCTCCGGAACACATCCCCGGATCACCAGATCAGCACACTTCTTCAATAGCAACGGCTCATCCCACATATAGTGCCTCAAATCGAACAGGAATTTCTTCCATTGAGTACTTGTAAGATCCGGTAGTAATATTTTGCAAACTAGAAAATTGACGATATCCACAAACCACAGAAGTATAGTGTCAATTTTGAATAGCTGCTCATCAGGGAGCACCTTCGTAATACAGGACTCATCACCGACGTCCTCTTGTGCCATCCATGAAAAATGATCAGCAACAATATTTTCACTCCCTTTCTTGTCTCTAATCTTCGCATCAAACTCTTGCAACAAGATAATCCACTTGATTAAATGTGGCTTTGTGTCTTTCTTGGCGAATAAGTACCAGATGGCAGCGTGATCCATATAAATGATCACCTTGGATCCTATAATTTAGGACCAGAACTTATCGCATGCAAACACAACCGCCAACATCTCTTTCTCGATTGTAGTGTAATTCTCCTATGCATCATTCAACGTCTTGCTTGTATAGTAAATGGATCGGAAGATCTTCTCCTTGCGTTGGCCTAAAATTGCTCTAACCACACAGTCGCTAGCATCGCACATTATTTCAAATAGCTCGTTCCAATCCGGAGCAATTATAGGAGTCGTGATCAACTTTTCCTTCACTGCATTAAAATCTTTCAAGTAAGCTTCGTCAAATTCAAAGGGGGTGTCCTTCTCGAGTAAGTGACATAACGGATTCATCGTCTTTGAATAGTCTTTGATAAAGCACCGGTAGAATCCGGCATGCCCCAAGAAACTTCAGACTCCCTTCACATTTATCGGAGGTGGAAGTTTTGCAACTGTTTTAATCTTGGCTCGGTCAACCTCGAGCCCCTTCAAAGAAACTCGATGACCTAAAACTATTCCTTCTTTAACCATAAAATAGAATTTCTCCAAGTTGATAACTAAGTTTTTCTCTTCGTAACGATCGAGAACAAGCGCCAAGTTGTACAAACAGTGATCAAAGGACAAACCAAAAACTAAAAAGTCATCCATGAAAACCTCTATAATGTCCTCCACCATATCCAATAATATCACCCTCATACATCGTTGGAATGTGGCAGGTGCATTGCATAGACCAAACGGCATACGTCGGTAGGCAAACATCCCATAAGGGCATGTAAAGGTCGTCTTCTCCTGGTCTTCCGGTGATATTAGACCTCGAGTAGCCATCAATAAAACAATAATGATCATAGCCGACAAGATGATCAAGCATTTGATCAATGAATAGAAGAAGAAAATTATATTTCCTTGTTGCCTTATTCAATCTCCGATAATCAATACACACTCGCCACCTAGTGATGGTTTGAGTCAGAATAAGATCATTCTTCTCATTCTTTACAACCCTCATTCCGCCTTTCTTTGGCACCACTTGCACCAGACTAACCCACTCGCTATAGAATATAGCATATATAATTCCAGCGTCCAAGGGATTTAACACCTCCGCTCTAACGACTTCTTTCATTGCTGGATTTAGCCTTCGTTGATGGTCAATGGAAGGTTTGAACAAATCCTCCATTAAGATCTTGTCCATGCATATAGTTGGGCTATTTTCTTTAATATCGAAAATAGACCATGCAAAGGCAGATCTATACCATTTCAGAATTTTTAGCAACTTGTATTCTTCCTCCTTCATCAAGGATGATGAGATTATCACCGGATTAGTTAAATTCTCGCCCAAAAAGATATACCGGAGGTGATCCGGTAATTGCTTGAGTATAAATCCACCGTGAGGTAGATTGGATAGTCCAGGCGAACTAACTTCTTCTTCAATCACATCTACATAAATCAGATCCTCTACGTCTTTAGATTGAGCCTCCATAACAAGAACGTAGTTCACAACACCAACTTTTGTGGGTGAGCCCTCGTCACCAAAATCCCCCATAGATAAGGAATTCATGAGTGTATGCTCCAAAGGATCCATATCCAAATTTTCATGAAAGAATTCCCTCACGCACAAGTCAACAACATCTACTCGGTTTCATTTAGGACATTCATCCGGAAAGTTCATAGTTTTGAAAATGTTGAACTTTACCTCATCTTCATTAACTCGCAATGTCAAATTGTCATTATGAACATCAATTAGAGTCTTTCCCGTTGCAAGAAAAGGTCTTCTAAGTATGATTGGAATCTCTCTATCCTCCTCAATTTCTAGCACGACAAAGTCCACCGGGAAGATAAACTTGTCCACCTTCACCAACATATCCTCAATAATCCCTTTCGGGTAGGTCAACAATCGGTCCGTCATTTGAAGAGAAATCATGGTCGACTTTGCATTACCAAGTCCCAACTTTAGGTAAATAGAAGATCAAGTTGATACTAGCACCAAGATAACATAGTGCTTTTTCGAAATACGATTTCCCGATAGTACACGGAATCGTGAAACTAGCGGGATCCTTCAGCTTTCAGGCAATTTCCTTTGCAGGATAGCACTACATTCCTCCGTCATTTTCACCATCCCGTATTCTTCAAACTTTTTCTTCTTAGTTATGATATCTTTCAAGAACTTGTCGTAGTTGGGCATTTGTTTTAACGCATGCGCAAAAGGTATGTTGATTTGTAGTTTCTTGAAAATATCAAGAAACTTTGTAAATTATGAATCCAACTTCTTCTTTTGGAATCGTTGTGGATACGACAAAGGTGTAGTTAGAATTGGCAGATTGTCCGGGAATGTAATTATCCCCAGAATCACCTTTGGATCTCCTTTCTTCTTCCACTTTCTCTTTCTTCTTCTTCTCATTCTTCTCCTCCGTTCTCTCATCAACTTCTTCCTCCACATTTCTCCTTAGTTCATTTTGATCAACATCATGGCTAAAGCCCGACTCTTCCTCCATCGGTTTTCTTGCTTTAATCTCTTTCCCGTTTCTCAACTTAATAGCCTTGCATTCCCTCGGGTTAGTTTATGTGTTTCTAGGAAACTTTCCCTTGGTTTGCTCTTGGATCGCACTTGCAAGTTGCACTATCTATGTCTCCAATGATTTCACAGTAGCATTTGTATTTGTACATGTGGTATCAGTAGAGTCAAGCCTCGTCTCATGCTTGTTAAGCCTGTTGTGCGTCTCACGCAATGTTGTTTGTGTTTCCTTCATAAAATATCCCATCATATCTTCCAAGTTCAGCTTTTGATTCAGAATTTGAGGTTGTTGCATTTGATGGTTTTGTTGCATCGGATAACCTTAAGCTTGATTTCCATAATTAGGAGGTGGTCGCAACGTGTTCTAATTGTTCGCATATGAAAAGTTTTCATGGTTGCGAAGTCCAGGATGATAGTGACTCAGAATATTGACGGCGGGCCTGAAAGTATAAACCTGATTGTTGACGAAGTGACATTATTTGAACTCACTATCGACTCCGAGTTGAGAACTACTTGCGACGTTCTCCGCTTCACGACTTGGCGAAGCATCTTTAGTTGAGAATGAGGCTAATTGATCCGAGAGTTTAGAAACTTGTGCTGATAAGGTAGAAATATGACTGGATTCTTGAATTGAAGCTACCTTTCTTCTCATGTTCCTCTCGTTCGGCCATTAGTAATTATTGGTTGTTATTTCCTCCAATAGCGCATTTGCTTCAGCAGGTGTTTTAGATGACAAAGATCCTACCAAGCCAGCATCAACTATGGTCCTTGTTTAGCCATCCAACCCATTGTAAAAGAGTTGGGTTTGAAACCAATCTTGATACCCGTGTTCGGGGTAAGGACGCAATAGGTCTTTAAATCATTCTCACACTTCGAACAATAGCTCATAGTCCCTCTGGTGAAATTGCACTATCTCACCACTGAGTTGAGAAGTCTTTGAAGGTAGGAAAAACTTAGTAAGGAACCTTAGAGCAAGTTTCTCCCAAGTGATGATACTTCCAGGTTAAATTAATTGTAACCAACCCCGTGTTCGGTCACGAAGTGAAAACGGAAACAACTTCATCTTTACTGTATCACAAATATCCAAAAAAGTAGCCAGATAGACATTTGGGTCCTCATGCAGATTGTCACCATATTGGTTCTGGTGAACCATATTGATCAGGGTGGGCTTTAACTCGAAGTTGTTGGCCGGGAACGGCTACCTCCAAATTCCAGAGTAGTTGTTGAACATTACGGACCGATAGTAGTCCCTAAGGACCAGTTGTTGAATTTCTTGCTCTAGAGGCAGCTGCGGTAGTGCCTGTGGAACCTGCGGTTGTTGAGGCATATGTGGCATTCTATCGTCTCCACCGTCGACCATAGTGTGAACTTGACTTCTTCTCTCTCTCCTTATCCTTGTTAAAGTACGCTCGATCTCGGGATCAAGAGTAAAGAATTCCAAACTCCTACTACGTTCCCCAGTAACGGCGCCAAAAACTTTAACGCGACTAATTTTTTTCCACATCTTAATATACTCGCAAGTGCACGAAGTCAAGTTTTAATATAGTGGACCTTTCAATCGGATATCGTCCTCTGGGAAACGTGTTTGATTAATTGAATACCGTGATTTGCATAATCTTATATTATCTCAACGGTTCAAGAAATGTTTGAGTTTAAATATTTAACAACTAGGTTAAACTAACAACTATTGGGTTAATTCTAATTAAATGGATTACCTAGGACTTCATTTCATTCACTTAATACATGTTTGACTTCGTTTTATTAACAATAATGGTGTTTATCCTATCTGACAATCTAGGTATCTCAAACTCGCTCATTAGTTCTCCCGAGTGTAAAATGAGCGATTATATGACTTAGCGTTAATGCCGAAGTCCCCCTCTAGCATTTTATGTAACACATAACTACATGAGTTTTGACCCAACCTCATTGATTGCACACTTTCTAACACCCTCCCGGGTCGTTAGATTATCGTGATGTGTTTTGCCTTAGTCCAAATCCGGTGTTACCTTTCCTGAGTGTCAAACCCCGTAATCTCAAAACCAACCCTAATACCTTAACAAGCATATTAAAATTGTAATAGAACGGTAAACACAATAGGATTTAGACAAACAATCGTTAAAGTGACATATATTCACTCAAACATGTATTTACATGAGTTACATTAAACCTTAGATAATATTTATCTAGCCTTCCATGATCTAAACCATACATATATTGAAACAAAAAGGATTCATCATTATTTGATATAAAAAGTTAAGTTACAAAGATAGAAACAAAGGAAGAACGATCAAATCTTTAAGTGGAGTGGTCCACTATCGCTAAAGATCGGTCCCGAAATGATTCCTCTTCTCTAAATGTCGAATCTCCTATTTGAGCTCTCAAATATGCTTAAGATCATCTATTACAAGTGTAGAACATCCTTGACAAATTGGGGAATAAACGGTTTAAATAGAAGCTTCAAAATATCTAGAGAAAATAGATATTTTCAACACAGAGGGACCGCCATGGCAGTGAACTAGGTCGGTTAACTTCACAGCTGCAGTGGTGACTGACTGTTGTGGCAGTGAAACAAAACCTAGGCTCTCTGGACTTTCATCACCTCGGCGGTGAGACTGACATGTTCAATGGACTTTCACCGCCTCGGCGATGGCTTGATCGTTGGGGCAGTGACTTCTGTACAATTCTCCCTGCATCTCCATCGTCTCAACGGTGGCCTGACCACCGCGGCGGTGGGACTGCTGCCCTAAAACCTTGCTTCTTTTACCTTTTTTTTACCGTTTTTCAGCCGCTTTCTTGTTTGTCACTCGATTATGTCCCTACACCTGATTTACTTAAAAACAAACAAAAACACCATAAAATATTACTAAAACACTCGAAAACTACCAAATTCGGCTTAGAAGTAGATAGGTACTTTTCAACCTATCAACGTGCGTTGCAAGTGAATACCAATGAGTCATTGTGAAGCACATGGATGTGTCCTTATTCAAGACTTCTCGAAATATCCCTCATTAGAGTTGTAACACACATGAGCTTTCTTCTTACTCGTATCCTTATTTGAGACTTCCCAAAATTTCCCTCATCAAAACGTATAATAGTCATTTTATTTTATTTTATTTTTATTACTTGAAATAATTTATTTGGCGGGAGTCTATAACCATTCCCAAGTAGGTGTCGAAGTCCCGAACTTGGGACGAGGCTGTGAGAGTCCTTGTTATTCCGAGGATGGTCCATTTATATGTAGATCCATGTTAATTTGTCAGGTGACTTAATGGTCACACTCGATACTGAAGATGTTCTTGATAATCATTATGTGGTCCCGACAGATTCCTTGGGTTCCCACAAGTCATGCTCGGTGAGTCATGGTCGAGCACGTGCACATGTCCTTATTTTGGACTTTCCAAAATATCCCTCAGCAAAATATTCAAGTCGTAACACATATGAGCTTTCTTCTTAGGCATATCCCTATTCGAGACTTTACAAAATATCCCTCGATAATCATTTTATTTTATTTATTAGCTGAAAGAATTTAATTTTAGGCTAATACTTGATTTAAAAAAATAAAATAGAGGCATAACACATAAAATTTGTTAAGAATGGGATTCAAAACCATGCCCTTTCGGACCAGTACCTGAAACTGGTGCCTTAGACCAACTCGGCCACCTTGAATTTGATATGCAATAAATTTCTCATGCTTGTCGAATATGAATCCTAATGTATTCCGTGATTCATCAAAACCTTGAACCGAAAATCGCAGTTTTTGGCAACACACTCCTATCCTCTCTTGTTGTAAACGTTATAAGCAACGTATATCATGGTTCATGAACAAAACCCAATTCATTTCTTCAATGAGTAGTCCAAGTCAAGAAATTTCATCTTCAGAGACACCAGAATCGTACATGCCCACGTCCTCAAAACCCATGTTTTCCATTTATTCTACCCAAAATCTTTGCTTGATTCTTATTGTTCATCTAGTGGAAATGGATTATGTTCATAGCCTGTTCGAAAAAATTCCCAAACAAAATACTGTTTATTGGAAAGTTCTGTTAATTAACTCATCCCATAAAAAATTAGGGAAGAGTTCAGCCCTCTCGAGTGGAAAATAAACCAAGGGAAAAAAGAAAGGTTCTATTGAGGAACTCATCCCATGGATGAATATTCTTAAAACATGTGTGTGTCTATAAATATATATATATATATACTTTAAAATGTGGGCTTATCTGATGGATGAATATTGAGGTGGACTTTTAGGAATGGGCATTTGTGGAAATTAATTTTCGAATCCATTGGCCTAGGATGATTTCACCCCCATCAAGTATGAAATTAAATTCCGTCATTTTTCAACCAAACAAGATAATCGGAATCGAGGGTGAAATGGAGATTCTATTCCACTCGAATTCCGTTCAACCAAACATGTCGAAGTATTTCAGATTTAAAGTTCCATGTTTTTTATTAAGAAGAAGAATTGCCGGGGATTGTGTTTTTTATTATTATTGATATTATATGAGTAAATGACCGAATTTTACTTAAGGCATTTCTTTTGTATATAATTTTTTT
This sequence comes from Eucommia ulmoides, assembly GCA_016647705.1. Classification (NCBI taxonomy): domain Eukaryota; kingdom Viridiplantae; phylum Streptophyta; class Magnoliopsida; order Garryales; family Eucommiaceae; genus Eucommia; species Eucommia ulmoides. The sequence continues at coordinate 22,720,997 of CM028330.1, read as the reverse complement.
TCTTTGCAGTATTTGTTTTTGTTTTTCCACAGGGTGCTTGAAGATGGGAGATCAACAGGTACTCTTGCTGTTCTTTCAACGGGATTCTGAGCCATTTTACTGTGCTTGGGATCGATACAAGGATTTGCTACTCTGGTTTCTGAACTATCATTTCCCAACGGAGAGTCAACTCCTTAATTTCCTCGACGGGTTACAAGTCGCAACCAGATTATGGGTGGAAGGAGGAAATTGTACCCCCTCTCTCTACGACCTAACTACGGACGAAGCCATTTGGTCATTGGAGGAAATGGCGGCCTACGATTATCAGAGTTGGAATCATTCATCGAGTCACCAAAACTTGGGGGATTTTTCCAACACCACAGTGCCATGGCTAGACATTTCAGACCAAGATGATGAGTCTTCCCCCACCCTGGAGAAAATGATCGCAACTGTTATGGGAGAGACTCAGAGATTTTTGAGGGATATGTATGACCGGATCAACGAGTATGAGGATCGTCTTGATCATATCGAGACGGTGTGTGCTGACATCGATGAGACCATAACCTCTTTACAGACGCAAATCAGTAATCTTCTTTGTATCGTTGAGGCCGAGATGGAAGCGGTGGCACTGATAGGCGAAAAAGTCGAATCCAATTATGAAAGCCACTATGAGGAACCGGAGACAAGCGGGAGGTACTTGGGTGAGAGCGATGAAAATTCACATATTAATCGTTGTGAATTTTCACCGTTTAAATTCTAGCTCGTGATGCTGCAATTGATCCAAGACGATCACATCTACGAGGATCCGATATGGCTCACTTGTCATTCTCCACCGTTGGCAACGTCTGTTCATGCCCACTAAGTACATGAGCTAGTGAGGCAAGCCGTTGAAAGCTCGAGTCATCCAAAGAAACATCTCGCTAAGCTTGAGGGCGTTGATAACCAAGACCCATATGTAGTGTTGTACGACACTTACTATGGGTGGAAGCTACTCTTTGACGAGCACTTCGGCCTGTCGGGCTGACGACCTTAAATCAAGCGCTTCTTGGGAGGCAAGCCAAGAAAAATAATAAATTAGATTCATCTCCTCCAATTTGAGTCGGAGGCGAGATTCTCTCGCCTCCCAGGTACGTGTTTTAAACCCTCGTCTTTATTTTTATGCTATATTCTGTCTATTGGGATCACTGATGGGTTGTTTTGAACATCACCTGTTTTAAGTTGGTGGTGATGTGTTAGTTATGTTTTATTGTTTTCTATGTATTCATTCTTATTTAGGATTAGTTTGTTTAGTAACGTTGTTGTAAATGTGCAGAGTTTTGACGTCATCTGGGCCATTACCCGATGATGAGTCTGTCCCTTGGTTTTTTATTAAGGTCAAGCATAAAACTCATGCATGTATGTTTTGTGTGCTCAACTTTATGTTTTAGTAATAGTTATTATAGATCCTACTTGCATGAGAACGAAAACTCATAATATAACCGTCTAATTGATTTGAAAATGATTATCTGTCACCTAAATTCATGACATTAGAGTTTCTAGAACTTGATTCCGAGGAAATTCGAAGTGAAATCCTAGGCGAGGTAGTTCGGAAGACATGATTTAGGCATTCGTTTTTATCGCTTAAGCCTTTTTAAGACAACCTTGTTAAATCATTACCACTCGTTACCCTGTCGAAGCCTAAATTTCATTTCAATTCTGAACACTTAACCAATACCATGGCTAATTGAATTCATTCCAGTCCTTTATCGCTAAACCAAAGGCACAATTTGATCGAATCAAGTTAGCATTCATTGTCCTACTTGAAGTGAGCGGTTGGGATTAGGGTGAACTTCTAATTGGTTCAGTATTCGAGTACTCACTTGTCATTTTTGTTTGTTTTTCACACACCCCTTAAATTGTAACAATCGAATAAGTTTGGGGGTGTGTTCGTTGAAAAAAAAAATCAAGTGTACATACAGTTTTTATTTTCCGTTTCTTTTTGACAAGTGAGTACGTCATTCTTAACATATGTTCAGGGTTGTTTCCCAATTTAACTATGGGGTTTCGAGTGTGAGAGTGCCAAGCGATGTGCCTTGGGTAACATCAAGTTAACGACGTTAACTAATTTTCTCTTTCAAATTTACCCTTGGCCATTTGTCCTAAACCGAACCAAGAACTATTGATCTTTTTGAACTTCCGAGCCTACATTAGTATAGAATAGATCCCAGGTCAAGCCTATGGATTCCCTATACCTTTGGATTTTTTCTATCATGCGCTTATATGGTGGATAATCCAATCCGACTAATGGACAGTTATATATTTGAGTTTTAAACACACACATACACTTTAGCAAGATCTATAATGGAATTTACTATTATAAATGTTGAAATTCTATAATATTATATGGTGTGTTTTTATGCCTGAACTCGATAGGATTGGGGGCTAATGAGGGATAGTTCGTTTAGCCGGTAGATGATACTCAAAACTTGCACATATTTATTTTTCGTGTTTTTCATTTTTAGTACTTAGTTTTTATATTTTCTTTTATTGCATGGGTGTTTTGCTCGAGGACTAGCAAAATTTCAAGTTTTAGGGGTATTTGATAGGTGTAAATTACCTATTTATTTTCAATCCGAACGTTGTTAGTTTTTTAGTATGTTTAGTACGTTTTAATATATTTTGATGTATTTTTATTCTTTTTGTAATAAATTAGGTGTTTGAGGTAAAAAGGTATAAAAACGGATCAAAGACGATAGAAGAATGGTGGAAAAAGGGCAAAGAAAATGAAATTCAGAACCTGCAGCCATCGCCGCGGCGACCAAACCACCGCCGCGACGGTCAAACTTCAGAGCGAGCCCAAACACTCTGTAAATTCACTGCCGCGGCGTAGAAACCATTGCCGGATCTTACAAAATACAGAGAGTAAGACTACTATTCCACCGCCGCGGCGATCAAACGATAACCGCGGCGATAATCTAACCGACCTTCTACCGCCGCGGCGATCACCTCTGCACACATTTAGATATTTATTTTAGATATTTTCCCTATTTATACCCCCTCATTTCCTCTCCTCCAGCCATTAGAGCTCCATAGGACTTAGTATATTTTAGATAGAGGTTTTGGGAGTGCTCATTCAAATCCTAAGGAGAAGATCATGTTGCCAAGAAGGGAGAGCGATCTCGAAACGTTTTTAGCGATAAATCTTTGGACTAGACTAAGTTTTCATTGTTCCTTCTTTTATTTCTTAACTTAGGATTATTTTTTGAGCATGTTTAGCTTAGTTTCATTGTATAACCATCTATAACCATGAGTTAAACGGGTTTTTGTCTAGGGATTAATATATTTATGAAAATGTTATTTTGTTGAGTTTGTGTTTCTTTAGCGGTTATTCTTCGTTATTTTGATTGTGTTTTCTGTATTGTTTATTTATTATGCGTAGATATATATATCGAGAATTTGGGATTTGACATTCAGAAGAGGTAACCCCAGATTCGGACTAGGGTAAACAACGCGACGATCCAATAACTCGGGAGGGAGTTGGATTGTGTAAAATCGATCAATTAGCGTAAGACTCATGTGACCTGGGGTCGTTAAGACGTTGAGAGGGACTTCTTCATTGACTCGAAGTCATGTATTCTCTCGTCTTATACTCGGGAGAGGTGGCTGGGGAGTTTACTAACTAAGATTGTCGATAAGGTAAACACAACACGACGATCCAATAACCCAGGAGAGAGTTGGGTTGTGCGTGATCAATGATGTTGGGGCGAGACTCAAGCGACCTAAGGTAGTTAAGATGTTGAGGGGGACTTCTTCGTTGATGTGAAGTTGCGTATTCTCTCGTCTTACACTCGGGAGAGGTGGCGAGGGAGTTTACGAACTGAGATTGTCAGATAAGTCAAACGCCGTTAACATAAACTAAAACGAGATTGAACACGTATTTGTAAATGAAACTAATCCCTAAACAATCTATTCCCTCAAAACTATCTCAATATAATATTAGTATAGTTAATTTAGTTAGTTTAATTAAATTAGTATTAGTATTTAATTTTATATACATTTCGTTAGCCTAGATAAAGTTAGGTCATGACAATTACGATACTCAATAATAATCACAACCAATCCCTGTGGACACGATACTCTTACTCTCCCATCTATACTAAAACTTGACCTCGTATACTTGCGAGTGAAAGTAGTGGCGTAATTACACGCTACCAGTAATAAATCTATATATAATAATGTTATTTATGATTCTTGTGGAATTAGTGGTAGTGATGGAGATAATGATAATGAAAATTTTCATATTGTCATAGAAAAATTACTTACTCTTACACTTCGTTTTGCTAAAGAAAATTCTGTTTAAAAAGAAAAATTGATTCTTTTCAAAATAGAAGAAATGTTGTTTAGAAATCTAAAATACATCTAGATGACTATTGTGGAACAAAAGAGTATTCGAATGTTGTTTTTGAAATAAAAAATTTGCTCGCTAAAATAAATTCTCTTGAAAATGAAAACAATTTTTTAAAAAATAATTTAAATTCTTTTAAAGAAAATAGTTCAATTTTTAGAGCATTTGAAAAAGAAAATGAGATTTTAAAATTAAGTCCAGATATTTCTAAAATTGAGCATGAAAAATCAATGTTGAAAGTTGAATCGATTGAAAATTAATATAGAGTCTTGGAAACTGATTTTGACTTGGTTTCTAAGCAAAGGTCAGATCTTGAGATTAATAATAATCTACTTAAGAAATTTGTATGGTAAATTAGGATTGCTTTTGCTTACTAATACATTTCAACGATCCAGATTATCTTCAGATAATTTTGATGTCGCCAAAAATTCTTAGCACGTGGAAACAGTTTCTCACGTGCCAAAACCCTCTTCTCCTTCCTCCTCTAACCTATAAAAATCGATTAGTTCTAAGGAGAGATATTGGTGTGGGGTCGGCCAAAGAACCTCCAGCATAAGAACAAGTTAATCTGGTTATGGATAAGGCTAATGCACATATTGAATCGTAAGAAATAAGCAATTATACCTTCTCTTTATATAGGCTTTATTATCCTCTACTGTTTCTTTGGTGAGGTCGCCCATTACATGATCTGCTCCTAACTGTTTAGAATATAACCACAATATTCTCCCTTTAACCAATGAGAGATCTCTGTAACACACTTCATCAATCATGGATCGTTACAGTTAAGAGGTTATAACGTTCTTCATGTGTAGAGGATACGATCACGATGGGCTAAACTATTCATTCTTTGGACATGAACACCGTGGGCTTTAGATTTCCAATTAATGGGCCTCTTCATAAAGTTGTTTAACATACATAGTAGATTGCTAAAGTCCTTTCCCAAATGGGCTCGTCATGCTCGGCCCAGATAACACATCGGGCCTGTTTATTCCGAGTTGGATTACTGACTCTATCCGACCCGTTAAGGCTCCACGCCTATGTCAGTTGTGAGCAGGAGTTTTTCCATATCATTTGTCCTCCTGACTTTCATGATGATTCAAGAGAAGAGAGACGAAAGAACACTTCCATTTTGCGTAAGTTCTAATCTTTCCCAAATCCTTTGGTTTCGTTTCTTTTCTTCGTATTCTCTATTTCAAATATTACTTATTCTTCCCTAAGATGTCGTTTAGTTAATCAAATAGTCTGACTGAGGTTGTTTCATCATCAAATCCCCTTGCGGAGCAAACAACGACAGCTTAGGCTGCTCAATCTCCTAATCCCTTAGAAAACTGGGGTAAACATAGTGCGAGAAAAGTTCCACAAGAATCGCTTATGCCAATTAGGGAATAGTACGACATCTTTCCATCTGTGTCGGTCAGGGTTCCATCTGAAGATAAACGTCCCTACAATGCTAAGGAGAATGAAATATGCCTCTTTTTGTGGATGTTTGAGTACGGACTCACTCTTCCCTTTACTCTTCTCCTTCGTAATCTTTTCCATTAATTAGAGATAACCCTTGCCTAGTTAACCCCTAACGGCTTTCACCAAATCATGGAAGTCATTGCCCTTGCTCCAGCAAATAAAACGTCCATTTTCTATAGATACAATCAGGAGTATAGGACACCTTAAATTTCTTTATAATCTTGGGAGATATTATTACTCTTTCCCAAAGAATGAGAGTTGAGAAGGTTGCTGGTACTAGCAGAGCGATCCTACATAATTTTGACTCATCGCCCATTCATTAAACCAGAGATAGATGCTTCTCAATTTGATAAGTTGGCAGAGCTACAAATTAGAAGGAAGAGGAAGAGTCTTGTGAAAAAGTCTTACATGCCAGTTGGACAATCGTCATCCCAATCTACTGCTGCTACAAAACCGATAACTCATCGTGTTATTGTGCTATTGCATTAAAGGCCAACCAGCCAGTTCAGCCCATTGCCTAATCTGCCAACCCTTCACCTCAGCCTACTCTCCCGAAGGTCTCAGTATCTGATGAAGATTTACAGCCTTTGAGAACTCATAGGCGCAGGGTTATCTCCATCACGGTTCTAACACTCGAAGCACCTATTCCTACAGCAGTCAACGAGTCGGAGCATGCTACAAAGGCATCCGATGATCACAACACTACATATCCTTCATCAATCAATCACCAACCACCTCCAACATCAGTTTTTAACCACGGTGCATCAAGTGGTCATGGCATGTCCAAATAGCAAATATGCCAACTGATCTAGGAGTTTAGTCCTTCAGTACTAGGCCAATGTGTAATCTTTGATGATTCCATCAAATTTCCATTAGAGAGGTCTTGGAGTAAGGGCAAACAAAGGACAGATGGTCACAATAAAGTTGAACTATTCAGGATGCTAATATGTGCATTCCTTTAGCTAATTGCGATGCCTTTTGAAAAGTTTTCTATTTTTCCCAAATTGTTAATTGATTTCTTATTGCTTGATTTTTTACTATAGAGCATCCATATATCTTCTGCTTTGGCCAGGAGTGGTAATGATGCAAATGAGCTTGATACCCAACTCATGTGTCAGCTTACTGAGACTAGCAAATTGGAAGAGAGCTGTATGACCCTAAGAACAATTTAAGTCGTATTTGAAAATATTTTAGAAATAACGGGGTGGATGGAGTTATTATTTGATTTAAAAGTGTAGGGGTCAAATTATAATTTTTAAAATATTAAATATTAATTTGGGTTTAATTCAAAACTTAACAAAATAGAGGGGGGAATTAGTGTAATTTTGAATAAAAAATTCTATTCTTTCTCACGAAAGAATTGTGATTTATGTGTGTGTGTGTGTGTGTGTGTGTGTGTGTGTGTGTGTATATATGTACACACTTAAATATGTAAACAAACGAGCATGGGAGAAGACACGCGACGGATTCTCTCTCTCTCTCTATATATATATATATATACGCTCATGCACACACATCTAAAATGGGAGGCAAAATCAAAAATAGAAAAACTATAGAGAGAAAGAGATCGTCGGTGCAGGAAAAAGCGAATAAAGAAAGAGATCGTCGGTGGGTGTTCCTTCGATTGGTCGTTCAATCGTCGCCGGTGCATGTAAATTCTGTGTGTATTCTTCAGTGTCGTTGGTGTGTGTGTATGTGTGCAGACAGTGGGGATGATTGGCGATCGTCACGGTGTCGTCGTCGGTGAGTGGGAGTATGAGTTATGGTTGTGTATGTAAGTGTTTAGTTGTGGGTACGTGATCAGGGGTGTGTATATGTGTTGTTTGTGTGTATAGAGTCGTTACAGGTGGTCGTCGTCGAAGTGGAGAACTAGTGAGAGAGAGGATGTCGTCGGTAGAGTGGAGAGTCGCCTGTGGGTTTGTAGGTGTGTCTGTGTTCGTCGTATGTGTGCCTACTCTGTGTATGTGTGTGGTGCCATTGTCTGGGTGGTCCGACAATGGTAGTTTGGTTGTATGGGTGTCGCCAGATGTTCGCTAGCGATAAGTTTAGAGAGAGATAGCAGTGTATGTGTATATGTGTATGATCAGTGTGTGTTGTGTGTGCATGCTTGTGGGGAGTTATCGCTGGAGTGAGAGTGGAGAGAGAGAGAGAGAGAGAGAGAGAAAAAAAGTGGGTGTGTTTTCCATTAGCCGTGTGTGGGTCTGTGCATCCGTGTGTGTATGTGTGTGTCCTGTACGTGAGAGTGTATATTTGGGCCGATGATGTTGTCATTCGGCGATGTGTGTGTGTAGATCGCCATAGTTGTCGCCGGAAAGTTAGAGAGAGAGAGAGAGAGCAATGGGTGTGTGGGTGTGTGCCGCTACTGTGTGGGTGTGTGTATAGGCAGTGTGTGCGTGACTCCATGTTTGGGTCGGCCGTGGGCGTCAGCATTTGGGTGTTCCGTCTTCGTGAGCGTGTGGAATGGCCAGAGCGGGGTCGGTCGGCGGGCTTATCGCAAACAGTAAAGTAGCAAACAGAAACAGGAAAAGAAAGCAGAAAAAGAAAAATGAAGAATGAAGAAGAAAAAAAAAGGGAAATTGAACAAACCACCCCACTAAAAGCCAAAATTTCAATTTCAATGCCGATGGAAAAATCTGGGAAAGGTAGAATTCCTGTCATTCTTAATATATGCATTTAATTGTGATTAATTGTCTCGTTGGAAAGTATATGGAAATTATCTAGTATACTGTTGCAATATTTTATCTGTCGTAATTATGTGAAATATGTTGGACGATGCGGGAATTATGTGATGAGCACCCCTATATGATTTATGCATTGTATTTATATGACGAGCATGTTTATGTGGTGTTATGTGATATATTAAATTAAATGCACGTATTAGAGAGGTTGGAATTCTATTGAGCGTTAACTCACAACCTCACAGTGTTTGGATTGCAGGGTCGTTTGGGACGAAGCGAGAGAAGAGTTGATACGGCATTTTTATTGTAAAAATTGTAATTATTATTTATTGTTGTAATTGGCGAAAACGCTAATATTGATTATCGCAATTGTTGTAATAATTATTGAATATTCGATTTTATATAAAATACTGTTGAGATAATCGGATAATAAATTGTTTGTTTAAAATATGAAGAAAAAATGGGATTTAAATTATAAACCGGAGACTTTTAAATTGGTCGTTGTGTTGTGCTAAAAATGAGTGGATTGAATATAAAATAGATGAATGGTTTTAATTGGTGCTATATGAATGGTGATTCTTAGATTTAATATTTGCCATCATAAAATCGATAACAAGAAATTATTGCTATCGTTCAATAAATTTACTCAATATTGTATATTGGGAAGTTGATGAGTCGGAACTTAGGCTAGGAAATTCTCTACAGGAGAAACCATAGTAGTGGCCCTGGGAAATAGGGACGGGTCGTTACAAGTTTGGTATCAGAGCTTAGGATATAGATTCTGTAGACTCAGAATTTAGATTTGCGAGCTCGTTGAACCAGGGTTAAGATACTCATCGTTCATAATAAACTGTTAATTTTAGTGGAAATTGCGAAATAAAAGTGGAATAACAAATGATGATTGTTTATGTGGACCTTTTGGTTAACCAAATTGCACAATATGATCCATGTTGTTTCAATGTGATCATATTAAATTGTTAGTATTTGCATTGATTTGACAAATTGAAACTGATAATAAATTATGCTCTGTAATATTTGCATAAATTATTGATGTGTTGAAAAATTTATTCGGTTAAGTAAAAAAATTCTCGGAAGTTTATGAATGAAATATTGGGCCTTTTATTTGGTACTAAAATGCGATAGTGAATGAACTCCCATGTGTGGTTATGGAAAAAATATAAAATATAAAATATAAAATATTAATATCTAGCGGTAGGATAAATAACATACATATTGGCATTGACGTCTCCGTTATGTTTTTGGGAGGTTGGGCACTTTGTACCAATGTGTTATTACCATTATTTCACTTTGCCCCTATAATTTTAATTGGAACATATTAACATCTTAGATGACGGCGGAATAATAATTTGAACATATTAATATTTGAAATGTGGGTTGATTAATGAGGTTGAATATATTAACATCTAAGCTAGCGGTTGATGAGTTAAATAAGCCTAGATAAGTGTCGTGTTAGTTGTAGACCATTGAAAAAAAAAATCACTAAATTGGAGTTACTAAATTAAAGGTGTATATTGTCTTCTAATAAATCTATTTTCATATATATATGATGAAACAAAATGGGTTTACTTTAAACTGGACGATTTTCTAACTTATATGGATCAAGCGGTTTTGGGTGCTTTTGGAAATGTGGATTACGTTGATTTTTAAAGAAATTCGAAAATGATTTGTTGAATTTAGTTGGTTTTAAAAAAAGGATGGAAAAATGATATTTGGATTAAATGGGTTTTGGAGATAGAGGTTGATGTTATTGATTGTAGTATTAATTTGACAATGTTATTGATTTGGACGATGTCATAGTATTTATCTGTTACGGCAGAGCGTTGTTATGTCCTATCCGATGAGTGGTCCGACAGGTAGTTATTGATATTATGTCCTGTCCGATGGGTGGTCTGGCAGGTAATTATTAATATTATATCATGTCCGATGGGTGGTCCGGTAAGTAGTTATTGATATTATGTCATGTCCAATGGGTGGTCCGGCAGGTAGTTATTGATATTATGTCACGTCCGATGGGTGGTCCGGCAGGTAGTTATTGATATTATATCATGTCCAATGGGTGGTCTGGTAGGCGGTTATTGATATTATATCCTGTCCGATAGGTGGTCCGGCAGGCGGTTATTGATATTATATCATGTCCGATGGGTGGTCCGGCAGACGGTTGTTGATATTATATTCTGCCAATGGGTGGTCCAACATGTGGATATTGATATTATGACCTATCCGATGGGTGGTCTGGGCATATGGTTATTTATCCCGCTAGGAAGGCATATCCTACGAGTGGTACGGTACCGTTACAACTCCCGATCGTGAGGTTAAAACGATCACATGGCTAGCCGAGGTGTGGTGTGGTGTGCTATGGTTTGGTGTGGTGTCGTATGTGGTGTTTTGTCGTATATGGTGTTTGTCATATGTGGTATTTTGTTGTATATGGTGTTTGTCGTATGTGGCGTTTTGTCGTATATGGTGTTTTGTCCTATATGGTGATTGGGATGAGTTTATATATATATATATATATATATATATATATATATATATATTACATTAAAATGGTTAGCGTATAAATATATTTATTATTCTGGTTGATTTTCACTACTTAGATGAAATGTTATAAATATATGAGTTATTTTTGAGGTAACAAGAAACCCGAGTTTCCTTGCGGTATGTGATTATTATATTATTATTTAATAGATGATTTAAACGTGAGTTGATTTATCGATTTAAAACTGGTTCTATGTTAAGATTCTGTGTTGAAAATATTTGATTGAGATTTTGATATTAACGATGCGTTGGTGATATGTTGTTGAGATTTGAATATAGTCAAGCGTGACTACATTTTATATTGAAAAGTGGTCTTGGATGAAAATATTTGGGAAGTGGATTTTGATAAAAAATTTGATCCATAAAATGTTTTTATATACTACGAAGACAGTACACTGATAAATAATAACTCAGTTGTATGTATTGGTCAACTACTAACATTAGGTGGAGTCGAAATGTGGGGGTTCATTGGGATTTCATGGGGAAAGGGTAAATTGAGTCATCCTTGAGTCAAGGAGTATTTTAGAAAAGTTATTGACATAATACTTATATAGTGATTCTTGATTTTTGTGACATATCGAATTTCATAGTTGAGACGTATGTGAGGCACTTGGCATTGTCAGAGTAGCGCAGCGGAAGCATTGAGAAACACGAGATTTTTTTTTTCTTTTCGATAGTTGATTGGTGGGGCTAGGTGCACCCTATTTGCCGGTTATTAGATATAAAGTGAGTTACTATGAACGAAAATGTTGCGATGTATGAAGGTAAATTGACAGTTACTAATTAAGTGTGACTAATATGACTATGCGGTGCAAACCTGAAATATTATTGGTTTGACTAAAAATTTAATTCCAATTGTTTTGACGAAAATTTCAGGACGAAATTTCTTTTAGGGCAGAAGAGTGCTAAGACCCCGAGAACAATTTAAGTCGTATTTGAAAATATTTCGAAAATAACGGGGTGAATGGCGTTATTATTTGATTTAAAAGTGTAGGGGTCAATTTATAATTTTTAAAATATTAAATATTAATTTGGGTTTAATTCAAAACTTAACAAAATAGAGGGGGGAATTAGTGTAATTTGGAATAAAAAAATTATATTCTTTCTCACGAAGGAATCGTGATTTATGTGTGTATATATATATATATATACACACACACTTAAACGTGTAAACAAACAAGCATGGGAGAGGACACATGGCTGATTATCTCTATATCTATATATACGCTCATGAATACACGTCTGAAGGGGGAGGCAAAATCAAAAATAGAAAAATCGTAGAGAGAGAGAGAGATCGCCGATGCAGGAAAAAGCGAAGAAAAAGAGAGATCGTCGATGGGTGTTCTTTCAGTTGGTCGTTCAATCGTCGCCGGTGCATGTAAATTGTGTGTGTGTGTATTCTTCAGTGTTGTTGGTGTGTGTATGTGTGCGCAGATGGTGGGGATGATCGACGATCGTCAAGGTGTCATCGCCGATGAGTGAGAGTATGAGTTCCGGTTGTGTATGTAAGTATTTAGTTGTGGGTACGTGATCAGGGGTGTGTATGTGTGTTTTCTGTGTGTATATAGTCGTTACAGGTGGTCGTCGCCGGAGTGGAGAGCTAGTGAGAGAAAAGATGTCGTCAGTGGAGTGGAGAGTCGCCGGTGGGTTTGTGGGTGTGTCTGTGTTCGTCGTATGTGTGCATGTTGTGTGCGTGTTTGGTGTCGTTGTCTGGGTGGTCCGACGATGGTAGTTTGGTTGTGTGGGTGTCGCCGGATGTTCACCGACAGTAAGTTTAGAGAGAGAGAGAAGTGCATGTGTGTATGTGTGTGATCAGTGAGTATTGTGTGTGCATGGTGGTGGGGAGTTGTCGCCGGAGTGAGAGTGGAGAGAGAGAGAGAGAGAGAGAAGTGGGTGTGTTTTCTGTTAGCCGTGTGTGGGTTTGTGCATCCGTGTGTGTGTCCTATACATAAAAGTGTGTATTTGGCCCAGTGATGTTGTCGTTCGGCGGTATGTGTGTGTGTAGATTGCCATAGTTGTCGCCGGAAAGTTAGAGAGAGATAAAGCAGTGGGTGTGCAGGTGTGTGCCGCTACTGTGTGGGTGTATGTATAGGCAGTGTGTGCATGACTCCGTGTTTAGGTCGGCTGTAGGTGTCAGCGTTTGGGTGTTCCGTCTTCGTGAGCGTGTGGCATGGCCGGAGCAGGGTTGGTCGGCGGGCTGATCGCAAACAGTAAAGCAGCAAACAAAAACAGGAAAAGAAAGCAGAAAAAAAAAAGGAAGAAGAAAGAAAAAAAAAAAAAAAAAAAAATTTGCATAAACCACCCCACTAAAAACCAAAATTTCAGTTTCAATGCCGGTGGAAAAATATGGAAAAGGTAGAATTCCTGTCACTCTTAATATATGCATTTAATTGTGAATAATTGTCTCGTTGGCAAGTATATGGAAATTATCTAGTATATTGTTGCAATATTTTATCTGTCGTAATTATGTGAATTATGTTGGATGATGCGGGAATTATGTGATGAGCACGCCTATGTGATTTATGCGTTGTATTTATGTGACGAGCATGTTTATGTGATGTTATGTGATATATTAAATTAAATGCACGTATTAGAAGGGTTGGAGTTCTACTGAGCCTTAGCTCACAACTTCACAGTGTTTGGATTGTAGGGTTGGCTGGGACGAAACGAGAGAAGAGTTGATGTGGAAATTTTATTGTAAAAATTGTAATTATTATTTATTGTTGTAATTGGCAAAAACAGTAATATTGATTATCGCAATTGTTGTAATAATTATTGAATATTCGGTTTTATATAAAATGGTGTTGAGATAATTGGATAATAAATTGTTTAGTTAAAATATGAAGAAAAATTGGGATTTAAATTATAAACCAGAGACTTTTAAATTGGTCGTTGTGTTATGCTGAAAATGAGTGGATTAAATATAAAATAGATGAATAGTTTTAATTGGTGCTATATGAATGGTGATTATTAGATTTAATATTTGCCGTCGTAAAATCAATAACAAGAAATTATCGCTATCATTCAATAAATTTACTGAATATTGTATATTGGGAAGTTTACGAGTCAGAACTTAGGCTAGGAAATTCTCTATAGGAGAAACCATAGTAGCGGCCCTGGGAAACCAGGACGGGTCATTACAAGAGCATTCGTGCTTTAAAGGAGCAGAAGCTCAATCTAGAGACGAACTTAGCTCTGGTAATGTCTTTTCAAGAGAGATATGAGCTAGAACTGTGTTCTGCCAACAAGCAGAGTGAGGCATTGTAAAAAAGCAAGGACCTCTAATACTCAGAGAACGACAGGCTTTAGATGTAGAACACTACCTTGAGAGGAGATAGCTCATCTTTGAGGGATGAAGTCCACTCCTTGACTGAAGAGATCATCTCAGCCCGCTTAGTAATCGATCAACAGGATGTTGATCTCAAGGCCAAGGATGTTGCCCTCCGGAGAAAAGAGAATGCCCTTCAGGAGAAAAAAAATGCTCTTCGGCAATTGTAGAATAAGAGAGATCATCTAATGGCTGAGCTGGATCAGGAGAAACTGAAGACTACCGGTTAAGTGCAAGAAGTAAGGAGGTTGGCAGCTGAGCTTACAACCAAGGCGAAAGAGTCCGAGCAGGTGATCAATAATCTTTGGGCTGAATTTAGGAGAAGATCTATAGATATTCAACTGGTGGGCTACAGCTTCTGCGAGTGGAGAGTGTCAGATGATCATTCAGACCTGGATCTCTCCTTCTTGGAGCCTAAGCTAAGAGATACACCATAAGGCAATAATGTTGTTGATGGTGAGGAAGAGAGATGGCCAAAGATGAAGGAATCTCATCCATACCAGCCGCTGAGGTACCAGTGGAAAGCCCAGCCTCAAACATTCCTGACCAGCTTGCTACAAGCTTACCCCAAGTCTTGGCTCAAGCTCTACTAATTGATATTGCTGCCGCCGTGCTAACCTCTGACCGGCCAAATATTTTTTATCAGAGTGCTACTCTTTGAGTTATCCTCTTGTCTTTTCCATTTCCTTTTTTGACGTCTATAATTAATTTTTGTAATGATACCTTTTTCATCATCATGATATGTTCAAAACAGTAGCCACCATTTAAATCTTAAAAATACACGATGATAATTATGGTACGTAATCTGTCAGCACACGTCAATCATGCACTTAATGCACATTTTTTCGACGTTTCAGTTTCTTATCTCTTTATTAGTTTGGCTATTTAAAGCCAAACCAAGCATTGATTATTCCTTCATAAACCCAAACGTTTTCTCTTTTTCAATCTTGCATTCTTGAATATCTTTTTCTTTTTCTTCCTCCTTCTACAATCATGTCACTGCCAACCATCTCCAACTCATGGCCAACTCCTTTATCTTTTGAGGCAATCCAGTTTAAAAGACAGAAAAAAATAGAGTTGGGAGAAAACCTACGTGCCCTAAAGACGCAGGCCAAGACTGCTACAGAAGAGCACCCCCGTCTCCATGCCTTAGAGGATACTACTACTGTTTTCTCTGCTATGGAAGCAGCCCATTATTGTGCAATTTATCATCTCCATGACCTCAGAGAAGAGCTGAGAAAATCAGAAATGAGTAAGCGTGACTTAGCCGCTAATTTCCATTACCACAAGATTTTTACCGACATCATCAAGGCGAAGCGAGACAAGCTCCTAGAGAAAAACAAGGCGAAAAAGGCCAATATCTAAGAGTTGATCAACAAGATCAACAAATATGATGAGCACGACTTCTATTTCTCTAACAAAGATTCAGAAGATCTAGGTTGGCCTGCTTCTCCTGGGTCGGAATGAAGCCACCCTCACCCCTAGTTTAATGAAGAAAAAACTTATATTTTTTGTTTTTGTTTTAAATGAACAGTTTTTCTGTACCTAATCTTGATTTTCTTTTCTTTTTATTTTTGTATAGAGAACAATATTTTGTTCCGCCTCTTTTTTTTTTTTTTTTGTAACAATGTACATCCTCTTTTTTTCTTAATAAAAAATAGGGTTCTTGATTTTGTTTGTGTTGTGTTGTTGTGTATTAACTGTTTGCGTTGCCCTTCTGCCTACCCTCCTTCATAACTTGATTAGAAAACTAAGCTAGTTATGAATTAATTTTTAGGCTTTAGGCAATAATTAAAACATTTAAGTTAGAAACTTAATCATTACAATCAGCATCACAACATGTAGGGTAATCAGATACACCATCATAAAAATCTTTCCATTAGGAAACTCTTTCTCGTCCTAGTCTGTAACATCCTACTCAGGATATTTTCCAGTCTTGAATTCATTATTCATTACCATGGAGTTAGTGGAAATTTGAGTAAATTTTCTAGACCTTTTATCTTGACTGAGTTTGTGATGGTGATGACAAAATCTTGTGTTGATGGGGATTTTGGTAACTAATAAGTCTACATCAGCTTTCCTTAGTCATGAAAACTAGAAGTTACAGATGGCGAACTAATTCTGCACTATTAAAAATGAACTGTGCTATCTAAGGCTGGGTTGACTTGCTCAGCTAACATTGAGTTAGATGTCTTGCCCTCTTCATTTTAGGCACTATGTGAGTAAGCCAATCTATTTTGATTATGACGATCATTCTAAGCAGAGATGCTCAGTTATTTGAGGTATACTTAGTTTTTTATATTATGTAGAGAATGAGTAAGTTGATCAACTCGCTTATTTACAAATGAATAAGCCAATCTACTCTGCTCATGCTGAGTTGAGGTGCTTAATTTTGGTGAGTAAGCTGATTTGCTCTTCCCATTGGTGAATAAGTGAGCTGATTTGCTTCGTTCATGCTGAGCTAAGGTCCTTAGTTGTAGTGAGCAAACTAACCTGCTTTGCTCATTTGAGAATAAGTAAGCAGACCAACTTTGCTCATGTCGAGCTTAATTGCTCAATTTTAGTGAGTAAACTAACCTGTTCTACTCATTTGTGAATAAGTAAGCAGGTCAGCTCTGCTCATGTTGAGCTGAATTGTTCAATTGTAGTGAGTAAGTTGATTTTCTCTACTCATTTGTGAATGAGTAAGCAGGTCAGTTCTGCTTATACTAAGCTGAATTGCTCAGTTGTAGTAAGTAAACTAACCTGCTCATTTGTGAATGAGTAAACAGATCAGCTCTACTCATGCTGAGTTGAATTGCTCAGTTGTATTGAGTAAACTGACCTGCTCTACTAGGTTGATTGTGTCATCAGATTTACACAGCAGCCCTATATCCACTGGAACAACAACTTCAGTTCCGTATATCATAGAGAAAGGTGTCTCCCATGTGTTAGACGTTGGAGTAATCCGATGAGCCCACAATACTCCTAAGAGTACGATATTGAATCTTCTGTTCGTCAGTTCGTCGTACATCAATACAACTCTATCTCCAACGAAAAGTGTTCTGTTATAAAAAATAAGTACTGTCTAAATACCAAAATGACAGATTATGTTCTTCCAAAAGAAGTTCTTCACCTCATTCTCTCTTATGGTTGCGAACATTTCATCTTCGACCTACTTAGTGAAGTAGTCAATCACCACCAATAGGTGTTTTTTGTTCCTTGGTGCTAGAGTAAATAGTCCTAGCACATCCATCCCCATTGAGCAAACGGCCATGGGTTAGTTATTGATGTCTGCTGTTGAGCTAGGACATTGATATCGTGGCATAACTGCTGACATTTGTCGTACCTCTTGACGCAATTTTGTGCATCACTATGCATTGTAGGCCAGTAGTATCCCACACGTAATGCCTTGTGAACCAAGGTCCTCCCTCCTTGATGATTTCCACAAACCCTTTTATGGATTTCTTATAGGACATAGGTGGCTTCCTTTAGTCCTAGACAAAGCAATAATCGTTAGGAAAAATATCTTCTCTACAGTTTGTCATCGGTCAGCACATACCTTGATATTTTATATAAAACTTTTCTGACAGAGTCCTTGTCTTCTGGTAGAATTGCATCCTTGAGATACCAAACTAGAATGGTTCTCTAGTCCTCTCTTTGATCCAGCTAACCTATGCATGCAGAATGGTTAGTTGGTGCTGCTATAGATGGCTACTCGAGGAACTCCACCAACTTAAACTACTGATCAAGTCCATACGCAAAAACTGACACTGACAAACATTTGTCTTCTCATTTTTAGCTCTTGGAATGGCTTCAAAGTTGAAGCTATGGGGTGGAGATATTAAATTTTTTACCTTTTCAACGTAAAGGCGCAACCTTTCCTCATTAATCTGATTGACCACCAATTGGATGTCTGATTTCACCTCAATATGTTGGGCTCCTAACTCTTTGGAAAGAGTCAACCCAATGATCACTACTTCATATTTTACTTCATTGATGGAAATACAAAAGTCGAGCTGCACTACCTTTTTTCAAGCTGATCTCCTTTAGGTGTTTGCAAGACTATGCCTACACCACACCCCTTCATGTTTCAAGCACCGTTAACCCACAGCTTCCACAACATAGCTAACTGATTGGGGAACTTTCCATCTTCTGCTACAACTTCTGCTGGAAGAGTTAGTTTAGCAATGAAGTTTGCCAAGGCTTGCACTTTGATTACGATTCCGGGCTTATACTTGATGAAAAATTCACCAAGTTTTACCACCTATTTCATGAGACGTCTAGAGGCCTCCGGCCTGTGCATTACAGCTCGAAGTGGGTAGGAGGTCAGCACATTTATCGCATATGCCTGGAAATATGGTATGAGCTTTTGTGCTACAGTTACCAGGGCTAAGGCAAGCTTCTCCAGTTCGATATAGTGAGTTTCTGCGGGGACTAATGATTTGCTGATGTAGTAAACCAGCTTCTGCTCTCCTGTGTGATCCTTTACTAGTGTAGTGCTTATCGCTAGAAGCGTTACTGCCAAATAGAGATAGAGCTCTTCCTTTAGAATTACTTTAGCTAGCGTCTCAACAAAGCCTAAGTAGTCTTTGATGGATTACAGCACTTGTTTACAGTCTTCACCCCACTGAAAGGTTTTGCTTCCCTTCAAAACTTTGAAGAAAAAGGCACACCTATGATTAAATTTAGAGATAAATTTGTTCAGAGCAACTAATTTTCCTATCAGTACTTAAACTTCTCTAATAGTTGCAAGGGACTTCATATTCCTAACTGTTTCTATCTTACCTGAGTCCGCCATAATCCCGGACTGGTTTACCACAAAATCGACAAATTTTCCAAATGCTACCCCAAAAGCATATTCTCTGGATTCAGCTTCATGTTGAACTTTCTCAGAATGGATAAAGCTTCTGCCAAATGCGTTAGGTGATCTTCCATCTCAAAACTCTTAACTAGTATATCGTGCATGTAAACCTCCATAGTTGTGCCGATATAATCTTGGAACATGCGGTTCACCAGCCACTGATATGTTTCTCCTGCATTTCTCAAGCCAAATGAAATTACTTTATAACAATAAGTATCTCTTAGGGTGAAGAACATTGTCTCTTCCTCGTCTTACTTATCCATGCGAATTGGATTATATCACGCGTAGGTATCTATCATGGTCAGTCGTTGATGCCCTGCTACTGCATCCACTATCTGATCTATCATCGGCATTGGGTAGCTGTCTTTTGGGCAGTTGAGGTTAGTAAAGTCCATGCACATTCTCCAATTTTCATTCTTTTTTTTTTATGAGGACTGGATTTGCCAGCCATTTTGGGTATATTACTTCCCTTATGTGGCTAATTGAGAGCAACCTTTTTACCTCATATTCGATTACTTCTTTTTTTTCCAAACTGAATGTTCTCATCTTCTACCTGACTAGAGGATAAGATCTAGATATATCAAGGCGGTAGACCGCAACGTCACGGCTAATGCCCTTCATATCTTCTGGAGACCTGACAAAGATATCCAAATTATCTTTGAGTAGCTTGTTGATCTCTTCTGCCTCAGTCTGACTTAGGCATTCCCCTATCATCAGCTTCTGAGTTCCTTTATTGAAGGTGACCTCTTGCACTTGCTCAGCCTGTTGGATGACACTGGGGTGCTCTCTGAAATCGTCAATTTCATGAGTCGAGCTATTTGATGGAATTGCTCTCTGCTCGAGCTTTAATTGCTATAAAGACTTCTTCCTACCTTTTATAGCTATTGCAAAACACTGCCATAAAGCTACTTGATTATCTCGTATAACTGTCACAGAACTATTCTTCGCATATTTGATGCACTAGTAGTACGTTGATGCTACTACTTTTATCCCATGCAGTCATGGACGTCCCAGTATCACATTGTAAGGTGATGAAGAGTCCATCACTATGAACTATGTGGCCTTTGTGCATCCTCTTTGTTCGCAGTGACTGACAGATTGATTTTCCTTCTTGGTGAGCTGAGGTCTCCATTGAAACCCACCATGAAAGTCTGGGTGGAGCTAACGTCTAAACTGGGCACTCCTATCTGCTTTAGCGTGTCCACAAAAATAATGTTAGTAGAACTGCCATTATCAACCAAAATTCGTCTTACCTGGAAGTTGGAAATCTAGAGAATGATGACCAGGGCATCTTCATGGCGGTGAACGATCCCCTTGCAATCTTCATCGGAGAAGGTAATGACCAGTCCTTGATTTGTGGTTGTTCAAAGAGGGGATTTTGTGTCTACGCTTGAATTATTCCAAAAAATAAGACGCCCCAATAAAACAAACACACACACACACACACACACATATATAAAGTGACTAGTATTTTTATTGTCATTGCATATTGAACTACGACTAAAGAGGCATTTCAGATTTGATGATGCCCAAAAATGACTCATTGGACACGTCACCCTGAGATTTGGAATATTGGAATAGTCTTTGGTTTATCTCACTTTCTCTCCACTTGGGTTCCTTCAAAACAATGCACCGCGGGTGGGCCTACCGGGGTTGCACTTCCAGTGTGAGAATCAGTCGAAAGTTTCTCAATAGAATTTTAGTAGATTGATGGCTAAGAAAAAGTATGAGTACCAAGTTAGCTCACCATTCTGATATTTACAAGAAGATGAAGACTATTTTGACAAGTCTTTTTCAGTCCGTCGTCATTAAGGATGTGGCGGTTTCGGCCCATTACCATTAACATGGTGATTATAGGAATGTAAATTATAGTCATTAATTATGGGGCAATATAGGCTTCTTCCTAGTCGGGCGACGTCTATAGAAACTATTTTAGTCGTGATGTCGCATTTCGGAGTCATAGAGTTAATCCCCATTGAATGCTATGACAATTACAAAGTTGAAGAATGTCGTGCGGTTACCCAGCGCTTTCCTTCGAGGGATGCCTCGAACCCGTTGGATTGGTAACCCCAATAGAGCGAGTCAAACCTTTCCCAGTTGGGTTAGTTTTGTAGCCAGCCTGACAAGAATTAAAGATTCATCATTCCCACCAAGCATTTGAGACACATGGCTGAAGATGAAAATGCGCTTGATTTCATCATCATAAAATTCCCCAAATTCCTAAGCGCAGAGCAAGGTGCATTTGGGAATATTGTCTGAAAAAGTGAATTGTGCCTGGGCTCAAAGTAGGCCAAAAAATGGCCTGGTAACCTGATGATGTTGATCAGGGCTGCTTTAATTCGTATACTTGAAGGACGAATCTTTATGTCCGATGATTCAGGGCAGTTTGTATCTCTCTTAGGGCACCTTTGCAGTTGTCGTAACCTTTTGACGTTCCATATTCATTTATGGGAAAATTACCTATTAATCCCAAAAAGAGAAATTATTTACCACCTACTCCCGTCGATTTTTCTTTGCACCGATTAGTCCCGTCAACATATTTTCTTGCACCAATTAGTGCCATCAACATCTTTCCTTACACTAATTAGTCCTATTTTCAAAAATGGTCAGGATTGAATTTACCGAAATGCCCTCCTGTGAGTTTCACATCGAGAAGGAAGGTCGTCAAATTAGTGAACCACCGCCGTCAGCCGCCGGTGGCCGGTCGCCATAAATTATAGCTTTACCCCAAATTTTATGATTTTTTGTCACTTTTATGTGTTCCAAAAAAAAAAAAAAAAAAAAAATCTTGATTTTAGGATAAAATCGTTACTAAACATAACGTAAAATAAGAGAATAATTGATGTTATATTCAACATTTACAGGTGTTGAATGTAACATTCACAAGTGTTCAATGTAATATCATATGTATTTTACTCTGCATACAAAAATAAGATAATAATGGATGTTACATTCAACATCTACAGGTGTTGAATGTTACATTCAACATCCACATGAGGAGTATTTTGGTCAGAAAAAAGTAACATCATAAAATAAAAATAAAAAACAATTGATGTTACGTTCAACATCTACAAGGGTTGAATGTTACATTCAACATCCACATGAGGGGTATTCAACATCCATATGAAGGGCATTTTGGTCAGAAAAAAATAAAATTAAAAAAAAAAAAAAAACACAGTTGATGTTACATTCAATACTCACGAGTGTTAAATGTTACATTCAACATCCACATAAGGAGTATTTTGGTCAGAAAAAATAGCATTAAAAAAATAAATAAATAAATAAAATAAAAAATAAAAACAAACAATTGATGTTACATTCAATACCAAATGTTACATTCAACATCCAAATGAATGATATTTTGATCAGAAAAAAATAGCATAAAAAAAATTAATAATTTTGATGTTACATTCAATATTCATGTGAGAGGTATTTTGATCAGAAAAAGACAAAAGAATTTATTGGTGCAAAAAAAAAAATGATAGAAGTAATTGATAATTTCTTTTGTATTTTGGGACTAAACGGTGCATGTTCTTCATTTATCTTATAACCGCGCGGCCCTTGAGATTCCGACCTTTGGTATTTCTCCTTTTCTCTGCCTATTTAAGGCAAGTCGTCTTGCCTTCTCTTTTACCATCTTTCCCTTTCGAGTACCTTTTGGCTATTTTACATTTTCTAGTATGAATTTCATTCACTGTGAAATTGAAGAGCACTGAGGAAAACAATCCCAGGATGTGCAGAGGATGGAGACCTTGGTCACCGAGCTTAAGACAAGGTAAGGCCCCACTACCGCCTCTGCAAGTTGGAGGAGCTTCGGGCTTTATTCGTCGCCGAAGACTCCAATCACTATGTCACCGTCTTGTAAATGCTCAAGACACTGGATAAGTTTGAGGAGAAAGAGTCCAGGGCCAAATAAAGCAACCACCTCGAGGAGAATGGGGTGGCTAAGAGAGAGTTCAGGACTCAGGGCAAGGCGTTGTACCGAGCGTGCAAGGAGAAGATCAGGGAGTTTATCAAATTGCTCGGAGAGTACATAGTGGTGGATTCCACTGATGAGGAAGCGGCTCTAGGTTAGAAGGGGTGAAAAGGAAGGACGTGGGCCCCTGCTCATCTTCATTTTTTTTCACTTTTGCGTTTTCTTCTTCTTTTGTTGTTTTTTTTTTTTTATTTTTTTTTTATTTTTTAATATACAGGGTTCATCCCCCTCTTCTTATATAAATGATGATGGTTTTGAAATGATATGATAGTTTTGGCTTCACCCTTTCCCCCCCCCCCCCCCCCCCTTTGTCATTTTGTTGATTGAGTACGTAGTATATCGTAAGAACGTTGCTTTAGTGGTAGCTTGGTAGATAACGCTGAGTTGGTCGTAGAAGACCGAACTAAGCATAGGGTTGCCTTGAGCTTGATGGAATTTTGAGATGCAATGACCTCTTGTTTTGTTCGACCTACTATCAGATGCATCCGAGTTTGGCCTCGGGTCACTGCAGAGTTAGGGACGTCGGGCCACCGAAGTAGGCCGAATGCTTCATCTTCCTTTCTCACACAGTTGTTGTGACATGTGATCGTATTTTCAGAGGCGATCATCACGGCAACATGATGATGCTTACATTGCTTTGATATTCGTGTGTCAGATGCGACAGCTCGCGTGCTCTCCAGATCCTTCATTGTGCTTTACTGCTAGATCCTCTGAGATGCCCCATCCAATCAATCACTGGTACTCATGGCCCGTGCCTTTCAACATACCTCTTTTTAGGGCCGGCAATTGAGGGTCGGCCCTCCGCTCTTTCTTTTTAATATTTGTTAATCAGAGTTGGGCGATGGGCCTCCACAATGACATCGAGAGAAGCACCGAACCAAGCAAAACCACGATATGAAAAAGGGCTAAAGTCCTTATTCAGCATGTAAAGACGGGGAGGCGACTGCTTAGGGTTGTTTACACTTCTAGTATGTTTTTTAAAACAAAATTATTCAAATAGTGCGGTTTGAAACATATTACGGAAGTAGTGTTATCCAGGGATCAGTTCCTCGGGTATTTAAACACGGGGTTCTGAACCCCGTGTATGAGTTTTAGGCGCCGTATACTCGGGGATCCGATTTCCGGATATAAATTTATTTATTTTTTTATTTTTATTTTTCTTCTTCTTCACTAAGTACTGACAATTGGTTTCTTCAAAATATCTTCTTTTACTGGAGGTAAGTTTATTTCATGTGTTTTGTTTAATTTATTTATTAATTTAATCTATTATAGTTGGTTAGTTAATTAATTTCTCTACAACTTTCTCTATCAAATTAATTAAATTTTATTTTTTAAATGTGTTTAAAAAAATTATTTTATCATTAAAAAAATTAGTTCTTCAATAATTTAAAATTAATTTTAGTATTTCAATTAAAATCAAATTAATTTAATTTATGAATTTGATATTAACTTGATATCGAATTTATATTCCGTTTAAGTTAATTAAATAAAAAATTTAAATATTGAAAAATGTACACGGTGAGAGATCTGTATCGTTCAATAGGACGTTATTGGTTTTTGGAAGATGAATACTCATACTCTTTCGATCCAAGAGTTCGTTACTCTTCACGGTGGATTGCAAGAATGCGGGAGGAATATACTTATCGTGTCAACCAATCTGAGATTATAATGGACGGATGCAGGCAATATAATATTCCAATAGTGCATCAATTGGCTAGAACAATGCCAATAGACACGCCGCATAACCTTCAGCTGGCATTGCATCGGTACCGCGAAGAAAATAACCGAATGTAAATTCGAATTTTTCGACACGAGCTTGAAACGACAGCATGTGAGCATCCCGAACAAGGTTTGGTTGCCGAAGCGCGTACTTACATGAGATGCGCAAGAAAACCTCAATATCAGGCAGATATTGAAATGTCTGATGATGAGAGTGATGTTTAATACTTTCGCGTTGATGAATTGCAGTTTAACTATGTATTTCCTTCGAAATCTAATGTATCGGTTCAATGTTAAATTATAAATAATGCTACTTCTACAAAACAACTGATTTTCTCTCTTCAATTGATAGGTAGTGTTGGGTTAGTTTTTTTTAGTTAAGTCTCGTGTACATAAGTCTCTTTGAATAATTATGTTTTTAAAAAATCTAATTTTTTTATGCAGTATAATATTTGGAAACAAACTATTCAACCTATAATTTTCGTGATGTCTTCAAATATTAATTCAAGTGAAGAAAGCTCATTTGGTTTTTCAAGTGAGGAGAACTCGAACAGTGTTTGGGGTTGGCCTGGACCATGGGATCACCAAAGATGTTCGATTCTACGACCATACTATGATGACTATTGGAGTGATCAAGACACCAACCCGATAGAGTATCGGGTTGGTCTACGCCAAGAATGGGAATACAGGGTGAATGAGTCTAACAACCTTGTATCTCGTTTGAGAGATCTGAATGCACCAGTTCTTTATCGTAAAAGTCTTCAGATGCCTAGACGATGTATAATTGATGACACAACCGAGATCGAAAATGCAATTACACAAATTCGCCTAGAGAATAATCGAATGTTGTTACGCAGGAATCGATATTATCTACTACAACTAACTAATGAAATGGTTGCCGTAAGTAATAGAGCACTATCTCCAAGCGAATACCATAACGTCATGAATAATAATGAATATTTATCTGAGGGGTACATGTCAAATGAAGAATAAATATTTTTTTTGTAGTTCAATCGTCTTTTTAAGTATTTTCTTGTAACTATTTTCTTGATGTTATATACTGTATTTCTTATTTATTGTCTTTGTTATGAGTTTTGTAACGAACACTGCTAAACATGATTCTAATTTATGTAATATTTTTTTTCTGTTTATAATTAATTGTACTTACATTTCCATAGAAAGTTGTTGATCTACCGTGTATATTGCTTCTGAAATGGATAAAACATTGAAATGAGAGATCGAACAAGAAATTGTTAGAAAACATACAGAGTGAAAATTGGTTAAAATGAATATATATAAATATATATATAGTTCTTGACATAAAAAATATATTTTTAAAATTTAATTTCTGAAAACATGGTGGTTGAATCTTATTTACGGAGATGAGCTAAAACGCAGATAATAAATGCATTTTTATAAAAACGCAATTCTTTTTTTTGCGTTTTTAAAAAACAAAAAAAAATGAAAAAAGCATTTAGAAAATGCGTTTCTCAAATAAAAACAAAAAAAAAAAGGAAAAAGAAATGCATTTAAAAAATGTGTTTCTATAATAATAATAATAATAATAATAATAAATAAAAAAATAAAAAAATCGCCCAACAGGTTAATCTCCCGCATTCTTGCAATCCACCGTGAAGAGTAACGAACTCTTCGATCGAAAGAGTATGAGTATTCATCTTCCAAAAGCCAATAACATCCCATTGAACGATACAGATCTCTCACCGTGTACATTTTTTAATCTTTAAATTTTTTATTTAATTAACTTAAACGGAATATAAATTCGATATCAAGTTAATATCAAATTCATAAATTAAATTAATTTGATTTTAATTGAAATACTAAAATGAATTTTAAATTATTGAAGAATTAATATTTTTTTAATAATAAAATAATTTTTTTAAACACATTTAAAAAATAAAATTTAATTATTTTGATAGAGAAAGTTGTAGAGAAATTAATTAACTAACCAACTATAATAGATTAAACTAATAAATAAATTAAACAAAACACATAAAATAAACTTACCTCCAGTAGAGGAAGATATTTTAAAGAAATCAATTGTCAATTCTTGGTGAAGAAGAAGAAAAAAATTATCAAAAGAATAAATTTGATAGAAAAAATTGTAGAGAATTTATAGAAAATTTACACCGGACTTCGGATTCCAAACGGTAAAAACCTAATTGAATTTTTTTAGTCAACATGAGATGACCCTTCATGTCAGCCGTTGCAGGCAGGCAGCCTGCAGCAGCTGCTCGGGAACTGGCGAAACGCCCGTTCCCGAAAAATTTGATTTTTTTATTTTTTTTTTGTACCCTGGGATTCGATCCCCGGGTACTGTATATACCCGGGGATCAGATCCCCAGGTATAAGGAATAAAAAAAAATAAAAAAATTTATACCCGAGGATCGGATCCCCGAGTATACGGCGCCTAAATCTCATACACGGGGTTCAGAATCCCGTGTTTAAATACCCAGGGAACCGATTCCCGGGTAACACTGCTTTCGTAAATATGTTTCAAACCACACTATTTGAGTAATTTTGTTTTAAAAAAATACTAAAAGTGTAAACAACTCCAACTGCTTATGCCCTGCGTAAACTGGAAGAGCTTCTTGTCCTTTTCATCAGTCTAGAGGCCAGCAACTATAATGCAATAGCCGAGGTCCTTGATATGCTTTCTAAACTAGAAGATGAGAAGGAGACTATGAATAGGCTCCATGAAAAGCTAGACGAGATTCAGTCGGAGCTAGTGAGCAGCGGGCGCCATGAAGGTCGTGGAGGCAAAAGGGAGATCCAAAAAGTGAAGATGAAGGAGCTTATTGCCATCCTGTCAAACTACACTTCAATTGATGGTCTTCATTCTTCAACCAATGAAGTGGGCCTAAGCAAGCAGGCCCCTCCAAATTCCCAGGGGTAGGAGAAGGGGAGGCAATTGCCTCCTCTTCTTGGCCGCCTATCACTCTATTTCTTTTTATAACTGCCTTGGAAGGCCACCTTTTGTATTGCCTTTGTAAGCATTGCATTTTGTCCTGCCTGCACAACATTTCTTTCTTTAAAAAATGTAAAAAAGTTAAAAAACAAAAGGAAAAATTGGTGAAAAGTCCTATTTTTAAAGTTTAATTGGTGAAAAGTCTTTTTGTATTATTAGGTTTTAATTTAATCCTTTAAATTAGATTTCACTTGTGTTTTAGTCTCACATTGCAGGAATTGTAGAAAAATTGTAGGAATTGTAGGGAACCCTTAGTGAGTACATTGGATATTTGTAGTGAATTCTGTTACATGTAACTAATGTTAGTTACAATTTCATAATTGTTATTTTTCACACATATTTAGGTATTTTTGGTTACATGTACTTTAGTTACATGTTACAATTACATATATATATATATATATATATATATATATATATATATATATATATATGTAATATTTCGTGACGTAATTGAAAAAATACCAAACTTTTTAGTTACATATTAGAGACATGTAACTAAAAAGTTACATATTATTGGAATATGTAACTGAAAAAATTAAACTTTTTACTTACATATTAGAGACATGTAACTAAAAAATTACACATTATTGGCACATATAACTGAAAAATATCAAACTTTTTAATTACATATCAGAAATATCTAATTAAAAAGTTATATATAATTAGTTACCTTTAATTAATTATATATATATATTGTGACGTCAAACAAATTTTTTACACACAAAATTGTTACATGCGAAAAAAAAAAAAAAAAAAAAAAAAAAAAAAAAAAAAAGAAGAAGAAGAAGAAGTTACTTGCAACTAATACAGTAATATTACACACAAAATAGTTACATGTAACTAACGCGTGACTATTATATGTGCAAGGCTTCCACCTTTTCAAAACATATGGGACTAAATCAAAAGTTTTTAATGCCTCTAGGAGTTTTGACCAATTAGAGCCTAAATATGGGACCTCCCACCTATTATCCCAAAAGAAAATGGAAAAAAAAAAAATCAAAGTCAATTATTCGCGAATTTCAAAAATATCTAAATGAAAATGGTAAGTCCTGATTCGAAGGTTTCAAAATTAAATTCGAATTTCACAATTGAAAATTTTATTGGCTTCGTTCGAAGTTTGAAATAGTAAATTAAGTCTACGGTTTAAATTAATATCTCAAAAATAAAAAGTTACCCAATTAGGGTTTTCAAATCAAAATTGTGCCCTTTAAATGTTTTGGGACTAAATTGAAAACTCGAAAGATTAATATTTTGTCCCGAAGTTCAAAAAGTTATTTTTTAAAAAAAAATTATTAATCTCAAAACAAGTTCAATGAAAGTCTTATAATCTTAATTGGCCCCCGAATAAATCAATTGAGATAATTTGTCAAATTCAAAAATTTAGGGGACTTAATTGAGATTTTGAAAAACTTTAAATCAATGTCCACCAATTTTTTATTCAAATTTTTTTGATAAATCTTTGGAAATTATTAATTCTTGAAAAACTCAAATTGAGACTCCAATTTAGATTTGGAAAGCCAAAAGAAAGTCTAGGGATCAAAATAAAAATTTATTAAAATTATTTTTAAACTAAATTGATCAAATCCAAATAAATCTCGAAAAGTTTAACTAATTTTTGTTTGGTGAACTTGTTTCCAAAATTCAATTTGAGAAAATCAAGTGACATCAAAGTATTTGAAAAAAAATCATTTTGACCCCATTGTTCAAGCGTTTGTAGAAATTCATGAAATTGGCAAATAAATTTAAATTTATTTTGAATAAACTTTTCTTAATCTAAATTTATTTTCATTTGAAAATAATGATAATAGTAAAAAAAAAATATGAAACACGTAGGGGCTGGAGGAGTAATGCACCTCTACTCAAGAAGCTAAGTGAGGGGACTGCTATCCCCTCACAATTAAAAAAATATATGTAAAAAATAAAAATTAAGACAAAAATGGAGGGAGCTTTTGTAGAGAGAAAAGAAAAGGGTCGGGTTTTCTTTGGCCAATGAAAAGAGCGAGAAGAGGGTAAATATATGTAAATAAAGAGATAAATATAAATAGAAAAAAAAAAAAAGAAAAAAAGTGAGAAAGTTAGGAAAATAAGAAGAAAATGAGAAGAAAAATAAGAAGAATAAGAAAAGAGAAAAAAAAGCTCTCAAAGTCCAAATAAGTTTTTCAATTCTCCAGGTACACTTTTATTTTTTTTATTAAGCCGCTTAAAAGGAGTAACCTAAAATTTGGGGCGGGGGGGAAGGGAGGGAAATCTAAGAGGATGTTCCAAATTACACTAAAAAATCGACTTATTTTCTTGTATTTTTTTTTTCCACTCTGCACCTTTCTATACCTTTTATTTTCCTGCATTTATTTTCTATTCTACGCCTTTCCGCGCTATTGCCTTCTTGTATTTATTTTCCGGTTATACGTTTTTTTCTTGTTTTTACTTCTGTAATTTTATTTTACGCACTTTATGTATTTTCTTTACATTTCTATACATATTTATTTATTCTCCTAAGAAAAAAAAATCAATGATTGTTTTAGTTCCCAAAAAAAACAAAAATCAAAATAAAATAAAAAAAAAAAAAAAAATCTTACTTGAAAAAGTAAATTATTTTCAATTTAAAAAAAAAATGATAAAAAGCGAATAAAACAATAATAAAAAAATAAAAATCATTATTTTCCAGTATTCATTTTATTTCAAGAGAATTCAAAAAAATATAATTTACTTTATTTAAAGAAAACTCAAAATGAAATTTTCATTTTATTCACAAAAAAAATAAATATAAAATAATAATAAATAATAATAAGATTTTAATTTTTTATTTTAGAAAACCAAAAAATATATAATACCAAAATTTTGTCCCATTTTGTTTCAAAACAAAAAAAAATTCTTTTAGGATGAGATTTCAAAATCAAATAACACATTCGGATTTAAATATTGATTGGACTTGAATGAAAAATATATCATTTTCGGACGGGCATTTTGGGTGCTTTACACTTGCCCTGAGTATAACTGACCCTCGAACCTTTTAAAACAAATTTCTGGTTGGATCATGCTTTTGAAGACAAAAAATATTACTTAATCTATTTTTCAAATTGTTTTCTAGAAAATATTAAAGAGAACTTTTAAAAGGCCCTTCTCTTTAATATTTTTCAAAACGAAAACAAAAAAGCCTATTAATATTTATTTATTTATATATTTTTCTCTTTTAAAAATTCGGAGTGCGTTAGCCTTCAGGCTTTTATTTTTCGATCAATGGAACTCCTTTTGTTTTATCCATTTTGAACTTGCACCGCGTTCTGGTTCTTCTTGACTTTAGTGCAACCAGTCTGGCCGCCTTGATATTTTTCGACAACTCCTCTAACCAACACTTAATCGAAACCCTGAGGCCTTAAGTATCAGAAGGTTGATGGAGCAAACGTGAACTATTTTAATTACAGAGATGAAGGATATCGCGCAGCTGGAGCCTGACGCACGCTAAATCCATCTGGGGGAGGCTCTCCGATTTCGTGCCAACTTCGACTCCAAACTGGGGCTAACTCCCATACGAATCCCTAATAGTCACCTCGGCTCGCGTGCCAGACATGATAGTTCGCATGTTTCCAAGGACAGCTTGACTATGCAGACCTTTGTGCATGTCCAATCAGTCTTCAGTTATTCATTACGCATGCCCTTTGCATTTTCCTCCACGGGTTTACCGGTTTAAGAGGGTCTCGCTCGTTATCTCACCATCCCATTCCTTCATCTCCCTTTGTTTCTTGATTTTCCTTCGTTTTTCGATGATTGGTCTTCACGACGGTATTTAACGTTCTTGTCGCAAGGCAAACCGCGAGGCACGGAGGGCAGAGGCCCTCATTCAGCAACTAAGGATGGAGTAAAGGCCATTTCAGTATCTCTACCATTTGGAGGAGCTTCGGGTCCTTTTTGTTGGCATGGACGCTCACCACTACAAGGCGGTGGTTGAGGTCTTGAATACCTTGGAGCATTTGAAGGTGGAATAGGAGAAATCCGCCAACCTAGCAGTCGAAATATACCATCAACAAGCGAGAAAGTTGGCAGTGGAGAAGAAGTACGCCGCTTTGAAGGTGAAGATTTGTACACTCGTTACCACTCTCTCGAACTATACCTCCATGGAGGGCTTGAATCCTCTTATGAATAAGATGTTGGACCGAGCGGTCAGGCTTCACCTGTACTTCAGGAGTAAAATGGAAGGGGAGGCATCTTCTACTTCTTACCAATGGGGAGAATAAGTCTTCCGCCACCTTTCCTGTCCACCTTTCTTTGTTTTTTGTTTTTTCTTTTTCCTTATAGTGCTCTCTCTCCACACACACACCCCCACATATACTCTCGTATGTTTCTCTTCATCGAACTGTGAGATATGTGAAGGAGGTATTTCATATTTCAATGCTTTTATATACCTCCGCACCTTGTAGAGGTTGAATTACTTTTCCACATTTTGCTTATGTATAGATACAACTTGTAAAGATTTCGCTCATATAAATACGATATTTGTTTAGTGTTTCTTTTTCTCTCTTCTTTACTGTACATATTTGGTTGATTGATACGATGCAGAAGTTTGGACTAGGCCATGAGTAATCTTTTATGTACCATGTAGTCTTTGTGGAAAATTTGTCATGAAATGTAAAGATTCTAAACGAGTATGGTTTTGTTCACAACCAGAATGTATAGGTTTAAACCGGTGGGTTCTTCACAACCCAAATGTAGAAAGTAGAAATTTGAACTAAGTGGGAGTTCGTTTGCAACCAAGGTTTATAATCCAACGGCCTCCTCCTACTCACTGGCCCCCTGCTCGGGTGGACACAAGGTATTGGATTTGCCCAAGTATAAG
The DNA here is from genome assembly GCA_016647705.1 of Eucommia ulmoides. Lineage (NCBI taxonomy): Eukaryota > Viridiplantae > Streptophyta > Magnoliopsida > Garryales > Eucommiaceae > Eucommia > Eucommia ulmoides. The sequence goes on along the minus strand of CM028330.1, from coordinate 22,688,250 downwards.
GAGGGTTTTTCAAGCCATCATCGAGTCCAATTCATCAAATAGCCATTGCCATCTAGTCATATGAGTGTGCCCCAATGTATTGGTCGCGGTCTCCTTCTTACCCTCCAATTCAAGTAGGGTAGTCAATATAGTCCATCGTTTATCCCATAATGTATTCATACTTGCAGATACTTTGAGTGAAGTAGATTATTTTATTAAGTAGGGCACAAAACATGGCACATGAAAAAAAACTTTGTTGCTGGGAATATTGCTTTAAGTGTTCTACATTCCAAGGGTTTCGCAATGGTCGTCCCTTTAACCTTTCAAGCTCGCAAGTGTCGGGCCCAATTATATATATATATATATATCGCACTATTTTAACAATTGTATTTCATCTCTTTTCAGACTTAATATGTAGTGCCATAAGGTTGTATTTTAGTAAGGGATTTGATAAATTTCTAGAATTTATAAATGATGGGATTTCAAAATTCTAGATTTTGAAATCCCATCATTTATAAATTCTTCATTCAGATAACAATTTTAAATGAAAAATTTGATTGTGTAGTTTCATAATTTATTTATTTGGATATGCAAGTATTTGGATGCATTTTGAAATCCATTATGTTCAACCTAATGTTTTAATAAACAACTAAACATCGATGTTTAATGGAACTAATATTTCTATTGAGTGATTTCATATATAAGTTCCATATGTTAAAATAAGAAAAATATTTGATTAAAAATAAGATTTGAAGAAAACATAACGAGTGCAAAATAACGAGTGCAAAATGAAAAGTTAAAGAGTATTGAAGACATTGAAGACAATTACGTGAAAACAGCTCTTTACTTTTATACTCTTTGTTGATCTCGAGGTTTTGATGAAAAATTAATAGTTGGTATTTTTTTTGGAACTAATATGTTTGTTGAGTGTTTAAAAAAAAAAAGTTTCATTTATTGATTATATTGAAGACGACAGGAAGAAAATATCAAGGGTATAAAGATGGACAATGAAGAAATAAAGAGTACTGAATATCCTGAAGAAATTAGGTGAAAGCAACTCAATACTCTTATACTCTTAATACAATCCGAATTAGGATCATACATGACACTATTGAAAGAGTTATATTTTTGTGTGTTGATATGATGAATTTTAGGTTTCTAATTAGTGATTAAATATATGCTCCTTATGTGAAATGGAAAATGAAAATTGACGTAAGTAAAAATTATGTTTAAAGTTGATGCTTAGGGTGACTTCAGTCAACCAAAAAAGGAAATCGGTTCATTGGATCAAACGTTGAGTTTTGGAGCAAAAATTGGTGAAGGAATTGACCCACCATCATCAATCGATCAACTAATCAGAAGGGATCGGTCAACCGTTTGAATCAGTGAGTTTTTCGAAATTAAATTAGACTACCCTGTAACAGTCAGTCAACCGATTGGGAAGAAATCGATCAATCGATTGGGTCTAAGGTTTTGGCAAGGTGAGGCTCTAAAACCAATTGGTCAACCTATTGGAATTGAGTTTTGGCTTGGTTTCGGGGCTATATCGATTAGTTAGCCGACTAGGCTTGTGCACCTATTTGTATTTTTGCCATAACTTTCTCATCCAAACTCTGATTGAGGTGAGTCAAGATGATATAAAAATCTTAGGAAACGATCTACAACTTTTAGGTTTTGCATTTTTCCAAAATTAGATTGAATCATGGTCAAAATTCGACTTAACATTTCTATACCTATAACCACAATCAGTCAACCAAATTTTGGGGTTGGTCAACTAACCGTTTCGGTTGAGATTTCGATGGACTTGATCTCTTGGTAAAAAACTAGCCATTTTTTATGATTCCAAGGGAGATATTTGGGGGATTTGAGCTTATTAGAGATATGATACATGTATTTAATTATCCCTATTGATTTAGTTCACATAATTAACGATTCTCTTAATTTGATTACTTAAATACTTCATATCTTTGTGATTGGTAATTGAGAAATATTTTATAAACTTATTTCAGAGTTTTGAAATTTATTTTTAAGTAAAATATCCCAAAAGCTTGAAAAATATTTTTAAAACGATTTTGTGTGATTATCTGACTATGTGCTTTAATTTGTGCTACCCACATTGATTTATAATTAGATATTAATTTGCCTCACATTTTATCTATCACATAGTAAATTTTGGAACATTAATCGAATATATCTGTTTTGATGTGGTAGAAGCTCTTTGTAGGAAGAAATTTATATTTTTGTATATTTGTGAGTTTGAGCAGATTAGACACGGTTGAGCCAGTGGCTGGTCAGGGTAGCTACGTTTCAATCTTTTTTTAGTAAAAAGGTTAGGGTTTGATCTTTGTCCTAAGTATAAAAAGGTTAGGTTATTCTTTTTCCTTGAAAAAAACTCGTTTTTGATTCTTCCTGAATTAAATTGAGTGAATTGTGAAGGTTACATCCTTACTTGTGAAAAGTATACTTGTGAAAGTTGTGAGGTTTGATATTTAGCCTGTAAAAGGATTAGGTTTGATATTTAGCTTATAAAAGAATTAGGAGGTGATTCTTTTTGTAATAGAATTAGATTAATCTTTAGCCTAGTAAAAAGATAAGGTTTGTCCTTAGCCTGAGAAAATAAAATTGTAAGGGTTTGGTTCCTACTTGATAAAGGGATCAAAGAGTTTAGTGGTTGCAAATCTCCGTGCAGCTCGAGGAACTGGATTAGGCAAAACTAGCTTGCTCAACCCGGATATATCTTGGTGTGCTGCTTTGTTATTATTTTTATTATATTATGTCTGGGTGTACACTTAGAATATTAACAATTATCTGTTGCGTAATGAAGATAATAATTGATTTAGGATAAATTAAGTGTTAAAAGATTTAATTGTTTAAATTTTTATAATTACTCAATTCACCCCCTCTTGGGTAGCTCAATGAGCCAACACTCTTAATGTGATTCGAATTAGGATCACGCACGGCACGTAAAAATGAATTAATCTTATGTGTGTTGTAATAATTTTAGGGTCGTAATATGTGTTTTATAATGTGTTAAGTCATTTAAGTGGTTTTGGTTAACAACCTAATTGAAAAAAAATTGTTTTAACACTTAAAGTAAAGGTTTTTCGAGTTAATTCGGCCAACTGGCGAAAGGGGTTGGTCGACTAACCAAAACAGTGAGTTTACGAAGTGAAAAAGGTGACCTACTGGTCCATTCAGTCAACCGATAACTTGGGTTGGTCTAGGGATGTCACAAAAAATCGAATCGAATTGTAATCGAGAGAAACTACACCAAATGGTCCAATTTTGAAATATAATAAATAGTTTAATTGCGGTTTTGGTTTTGATTTTGGCTTTGGGATAGAAACTACGAAACCGAACCACAATACCGAACCACGAACCAAACCGCGAAACCTATATTTTAATACATGTATACCCTTATTTTTTATATATATTTACATTTTAACCTTAATATATATATATATATATATATATATATATATATTTACAATTTTAGCCCGTTCCACTTCAACAAATATTGTTTGTTATGACACTTTTATTAGGATACTACATGTAATGAGCCCTATAAAGGTATTTTTCGAGGCATAAAATTAAAAGTGTTGTATAAAAGTAAATTTGATATTTTTTATATTGATTTTCTTATTATTTTAATAAAAACTAATATATAATCAAATGTTTAAAGGGTAAAAAGTAGTGCCCTGATAAAATTAAATTAATGAAAAAAATATATTCTATATATAATATAAAGGGACAACAAATAGTGTCCTAAAAATAAAAATTATATTAGGGCGTAATTTTGTGTCTTATTGTAATTAAATAATTTAATTATAGGTCAATTAATTGTGCCTTAATAGATATAATAAAATAAATTTAAAAAAATATTAAAATTGAAATTAAAGGTAAATTAATAGTTCCCTAATAGATATAATAAAATCAATTGAAAAAAAGAAGAAGATAAAAATGGGAATCATCCTTAGAAACAACGTCGTTTTTGACAAAACGACATCGCTTTGTTCTTGGTGCCAAACCAAAACAACCTCGTTGTGGCCTACTATTGTATTTTAATTATGGTTATTGTTTAGAAACTGTGGCCTACTATTGTATTTTAATTATGGTTATTGTTTAGAAACTTTAATTATGGTTACTGGTTGAAAACTTTAATTATGATTATTTTGTGTTTTTTTTTTTTTTAAAAAAAAATATGTTTTATATTTTATCTATGTTTTTGTTTATATATAAGAAACAACGATCGGTAGTTTTGGTTTTATTTTTGGTTTTTATAAAATTGAAAAATCTTAAATGATTTCGCGGTTCGCAGTTTTAGTTTTCATTTTATGTAAATTTAAATGGTTTGATTTTAAAATCAAACCAACGGTTTTGGTTTTGGTTTTGGTTTGATAAATTTCTAGTGGTTTTGGTTTTATATGAAACCAGACCAAAACCGAACTAGTGACATCCCTAGGATCAGTCAACTAACCATTCATGTGACTGAATATGAGAAAACATGAAAAATGGGGGGACCCACTGGTCCGATCGGTCAACCAACTAGTAGGGTCGGTCAACCAACCAGACCAGCACAATGGTCATATTTAGGACCATTGTACGAGGTCGATCAACCAGTGATTTTGGTTGGTCAACCTATTATTACAGTTATTTTTTTTACTATTGTGATTCTTAGTCAAATCACCTCGGTTTTGGTGATTTTAAGTGAGGTTTTAAGGGAATTCAAAGTTTTTTTTTTTTTTTTTTTTTTTTTTTTTTTTAAATATATCATGTATTATGTCATATTCCCACTTATTTGGTCTATTTATTTAATTATTTTCTTAATTAAAATGATAAAATGCTTCTTATTCTTAAAGAATTTTGATTTGAAAAGTTTAAGGGACCAAAATGATCTTTTCAAATAGAATTTTTCAATGAGATTTACTTGTTTTGAATATATTTTATATATGGGGTCTTAAGTGTCATTAAATGACATAGAATGTGAAAACTAGTTGTTCGAGGCCTAGTTCTAGGTCTATTAATATAGACCTGTGGGTTTGATAAAAAATACTCAAGAACATTCAGATTTTTGCTTTCTAAAATAGATTTTTACGCTGAAAATTGTAAGTGAGATTATTTAAAGAGTTCATGGTCAAAGGCGCTCAACATTCTTGTCATTGGTTTGTGTTTTGCTATCGAGTTATCATAATCATTTTCAATGAATCTCGGTGAGAGCTTACCAAGCTATTTGTTTCACTTTCTTAGATTATTTTGATTAATTTCTTGGATAATTTATTTGATAAAAATCATTTTCAAACCTAATTTTGTTAAAGTATTTTAAAACGATTTATATTTGAGAAATCTGATTATGTGCAATTTGTGTGATTAAATTCTTTAAATCAAATTTGTCCCTCACATTGAATATATTAATTAGTAATTTTGGGACATTAATTGAGTATAATAGTATTGAGGTGGTAGAAGCTCCTTGTGGAATGAAACTTGAAAATCTTTTGTATTTGTGAGTTCGAGCAGATTCAACATGTTTGGGTCAGTGTTTAATCAGAGTAATTAGGGTTTGTTCTTTAGCCTGCAAAAATATTTGGTTAGTCTTTAGCCTTTGAAAATATTAGGTTTTAATTCGTCCAGTAATACAATTAGAGTGATTTTAAAGGTTTTTCCTAAGCCTATGAAAAGGATAAGTGTAATAGTATAAGAGAGTAGTAGGTTCATTCTGAGCCTGTGAAAAGAATTAGGATATAAATGTTGATTATAAGCCTGTGAAAAGAACAAGAGTTGTAAGGGTTTGGTTCCTACATGGAAAAGAAATCATGGTATAATGGATTGCAAATCTCCGTGGAGCTCGAGAGACTAGACGTAGGTAAGACTAGTTTGCCGAACTAAGATAAATTCTTGTGAGCTATATTTGTTATTTTTTCTGTTTGGTTGGGTGTGCACTTAACTAAACATATTTCCGCTACATAATGAGATAATAATCAATTAAGGAAATTGATATTTTGGATTTGAATTTATTGCTTAAACTTTTATAACTACCCAATTCACCCCCCTCTTAGGTAGATCTTTAGGTCAACAATTGGTATCAGAGTTGGTTTTAACTCGATTAGGCTTAACATTCTAGCTAAACACGATTACATGGAGGGCACTAAGGATTATATTGTATGTAAATCTTTTGTTTGTCTTGATAGTATAAGTGAATATCTTGTTTGTTCTAATAATCAAGGTTCTGTTGAGAATAATTAAGATTGTGAAAAAAGGCTGATGATAAGGATATTGAGACATTAATTGCTCTCACATATAATTTTGGCAAAGAAAACTTGAAACTTGGGCAAAAATTGCTATTCTTGAAAATAAAATTTATTACCACTAAATCTCTTAAAAAGAAGAATTTAGACAAATATTTTGAAACTGCTAAATTTTTAAATGCTCTATTTGAAATTGGTAAATGGCTTGAAAAAGTTGACTCCCTTGAAGAAGAAAATGAGGTTTTGAAAAATAATATTTTGAATTTTCAACATAGTGATTTTAAAAAGAAAAATACTTTAAATGAACCTTTAAATATTGAATCGGATAATGCAAGATGTGAACTTGAAAGAACTCATTTAAAAATTCATTAAGTTTAAAATGATTGTCGAATTTCAAAAAATGATCTTGCGTTTATGCGTAAAACAAATTTTGGTTTTTAGGTGAATGTTAGTTCATTAAAACGGTCACTTGAAAAGACTCAAAATGAGATTAATGAGGCTATGGATAAATTCAAGGATTTTGAGAAAACTAAGATCCTTGAAAAACCCGTAGTCACTAAAGCAGTTCTTCAATATTATCATCAATATCGTGCTCCAGTACTGAAAAATGATTATTCTAAGAAACTTGCTAAAAATGGTAGATGTTATTATTGTAAAAATTTGTTCATATTGAGAAATAGTGTTACCTATTGCACGTTTACCCAATTGGATCCAGAAATAACTAGATACCTAGAAATGAAGACGTTTATGCAGGTATGAATGGTGGATTTGTTTAAAAAATAATAATAAATGGACATTATATGTCGAGGAAGAATTCCAAATTCAATGAACAAAGAAGAATGAATTAAAATGATAAGCAAAGGGTTAACAGAAATTTCATAAAACAACAAGTTCAGTATTGGAGATCAACTGGTGATTATTCTCAAAGAACGGCACAAAATCAATATAAAAAAAAAGGTGACTTATAAAGTTGTGGCTGATCATAACAAGAAAAAACAACCCATAGTATCATATAAAGGAAATGAGATCACTACTGAAACTATTCAGAAGAAAACCGCCTCGTATAAGGAAGACATTATAAAGGATAATCAGTTAAACGAAAAATTAGCTAATTCAAAGAAGGACAAGTTCAAAATTGAAAATCAATCAAAAGTATATACACTAACTGCACCCAAGGATGAACCAAGTATGTCAATTTTTTTGAAATTTAAATATGTTAATTATGTAAGGGAGATCGACGCTTCATACTTTTCTAATTAATTACTTTGTTTCTTATGTGTGTGTGAAAATTAATGATATAAATATTTTGATAAGTAAATATTTAAGTGTTATAAAAATATTTTTTGAACAAATTATTTATGTGGATCAAAATGAAGAATAAATGAGGTTTAAATAAACTAAAAGACAAAAAGACTGGTCCCATCAAACAATCGACAAAGACTATCGATTAACCTATAGCAGCAAATAGGTTAGCCTTTTTAGGCTACTGGACTGGTCGATCAACCGACCATTACGAGATTTATATCCCTTGAAACCCATTTTCCTTGTTTATTCTAAAATATCTATCTAAAAATTAATCTAAATCTAGAGAATTCTCATCCAAGAACTCTTAAGGTTCTTCATATATGGGTTGGACTAAAGGATTTCGTGCACGGATCTAGCAATTTCAACACGTTTTGGGTAATTCTTCAAGTAAAATTGACTCTCTCTCTCTCTCTCTCATTTTTGGTACATCTAGAGTTATTTTTTCCTTGGTTTGGCTTTAAGATTTCTTGGTGGATAACTTCCTAAGTAGAAAATGGTAAACCAAAGAGCAAAAAATCCATGTCCCGGAAAACCTGATTTTAACGCCATATAGTTTTTGTCCAAAGAAGAGGAGGAAAAATATAATAATAAAAAGGTGAATCAGAAAGTTGTATGTTCTAAGCCCATGAATTTTTCAAACTTGAAGAAGAATCATATCAATATTGAGGACATTTTTAAGTGATTGGGTTGGAAAAGTTTTATTTCCCAAAAGAACCCATGGATGTTACATTAGATAAAAATGTTTTATCACAATTTGACTTTTGCTGAACGAAAAATAGAATCTTATGTTAATGGGGTGCATATAGATTTAGATATGGATGAGTTTGCGTATATTTTGAAAATAAAAAAAGGGGATGTTTTTCCATATAATAATACCCTTTAGCTTATCAGTAATTTTAATGTGAGTGAAGTCTGTGGGAACTTTAATTTTATTGGGAGTAAAGTTGGGAAATTAAGTCTTGCTAATCATATTCTCCATTCTATAATCACCTACTCCAGTATTCCAAGGGGAGGTACACATGCTAGGTTACTGATTTTGATCTCTATTTGATGACCACAATTTTAGAGGGTTAACATATTGATCTAGCGCATGTTTTGTTTGGGCACATGAAATATCAATTGAGTATACCTTTAAGAGTATTACTTTACGGTGACGTTCTTCAGAGGATTTTTGTGCACTGTGGGATTCAAAGTGGAAGATGGGGCATATGTTATGCCCAATCCAACATGGTTGAACAGAACTAGCATAATTTTAATGGGTTATGTGCATGTTGAAAATAGATGGTGTAAGACCCTAATTTTTGTATACACATAATCTTAGTTACATTTTAAAATATTTCGAAAATAACGGGGTAGAATGTGTCATTTCTAATTTAAATTAAAAGTTTAGGGGTCAATTAGAAATTTTGGAGACATTCATTTCAAATTTTGGGATTTAAATGACAACTTAAAGAAATTTAGGGGAGGTGAATGTGATTTGGGAAAAATTAATATATATATATATATATATATATATATATATATATATACATACTGGTAGAGAAAAAAAAAATAATAAAGATCAAATCAACGTGGAAATTCAAGGGATCAAGGATTTCCAGTATGATCATGCATATATATATATGTGTGTGTGTGTGTGTGTGTGTTCATGCATGTAATTCACCATCCCAATACCTCAAAAGAAGAAATCAGAAAACAGAGAAGCGAGAGAGGATCAATGGTGGTGGGTCGTCAGCCAGTAGAGTGTGATCGTCGCCGGTCGTTCGGTGGGTTGCCGTGTTTGGTTCTTCGTATGCGTGCATGTGTGTGTGTGTGTTTTGTTTGTCGGTCAGTGTGTCGTCGACAGTGATCGAATGCGTATGTGTGTGTGTCATTGATCGTGTGACTGTGTGTGTGTGTGTGTATTCTATTCATCCGACGTGGGTATGTGTGGGTGTCCATCTGTTCAGCCGGTGTGAGTGTGTATGTATGACTGTCAACCGGTGTGTGGGCGTTGCCGTTGTTGTGTAGGGGTGAGGTCGCTGAAATTGGTGAGGAGAAAGAGAGGTTCAACTGGTGGGTTGCCGTGTTCGTTGTGGCTGTGTGCTGCGGTATACGCATATGCGTAGTTGTTCAATCAGATAGGTGTGTATGTGTGGGTGTGCTCATCGTTGATAGTGTGTAATATGTCGCTGTTCATCCGGTGGTGCGTGATTGTCGCCGTCGTTCGGTAAGGGTGCATAGTTGGTGTTCATTCGGTTGGCGACGTGGCCATCGTCCGGTCTTTGTGGGTAATCGGTCGTCATGTGCATGTGTGTTTCGTCTGTGTGTGTGTTCTACTCCTTTGGCAGTATACTGTGACGGTGTATGTGTGTGTGCGTCGTTGTGTACGTATGGGCGTCGTTGTTGGTCGACGGGGTGTGGGGAGGTCCTGCTGATAGTGGGTGTCATCGGCGATTGCTGTTCAACCATCGACTGCATGTGTGTGTATGTGATCGGGTGTAGCGTCGCCGGCGATAGGTGAAGGGATAGTGCACCACTGCGGAGGTGAGATCTGACGAGCAGTCATAGAAAACAGCAGAAACAGGAAAACAAAAGTGGAAAATCAAATAAAAACCAAAAACTGGAAATTCAACTTCTCAGTTTGCGAGTGATTCGAAAATAGGTAAAATTTTGATAGGGTCGTATTTTCATTAAATTGAATTGTTAGTATTAAAAGTTTTGCAATCGTAATAGTAATTTTCGTAATCGTAAAACAATATTTTATTAATCGCTAATCTGAACAAATTAGTATAGTAAATATTAATGTAGTGAAACGGACGAAATAATAATTTTTCATAATGAAATTTGGGGAATGGGGAATTATGGAATTTAGGGCCTGCATTTTATGTTAGGTTATTTTAAATAAAATATTAATTTAGGCCCTATCGCTATTAGGTTTGCAGGTGCCAGCGTCCCAATAGGTTTTGGACGGTGATAGTTTTGCAGTGCGGAAATCGACGTGAGTGTACTGTCTTTTATATAAATTTGCAAATCTTATTTTCGTATAAATTGTGGTTAATTTTTTTAACTTAAAATGGATGATTTCGCAACTTATATGGATCAAGTTGATTTTGGTTAAAGGTGGAAAATGATTTTTGGATCAAGTAGGTTATGCCATAGTTTTCTTCTCGTTAAACAGGTATGACCTACGAGATGTGGATTTTCTTCTTATTGGGCGGGTATGACCTACGAGATGTGGATTTTCTTCTCGTTAGGCGGGTATGACCTACGAGATGTAAATTTTATTCTCGTTAGGCGGATATGACCTACGAGATGTGAATTTTCTTCTCGTTAGGTGGGTATGACCTATGAGATGTGAGTTTTCTTCTCGTTAGGCGGGTATGACCTACGAGATGTGGATTTTCTTCTCGGTTGAAGGATATGACCTGTGAGGTGTGGATTACCTACTAGGCAAGTCCTGCAGGGTGGTTTGACCCGTCAGGAGTGCAAATCCTGCAAGTGGTACAATATCGTTGCAACTCCCGATCGTGAGGTAAAAACAATCATATGGCTAGTAGGAGATGAGGTGTGGTGTACTTTATTATACATTTAAATATTTGGAGTGGTTGACTTAAAATATTTGAGTTGGGTGTTAACTGTATTACTTTATTTCATTGGCGGTAGTGGAACTGGATTTCTTTAACATAGTATGCGGTTATATTGTTATATTTTGAAACCTGGTGTTTAATTCTTCTGCTTGGTTTGAACATATTAGTATTATTACATTGGTGGCAGTAGAGCTGGATTCTCAACTTGGTATGTGATTATAAAATGTTATATTTTGAAATGTGATATTTAACAATTGTACTTGATCCATTAAATATTTTTTATTATGAAGACAGTACACCGATAAAAAAATATTTTATTTCAGATACCGCAGTTAGGAGTTGGTCCACTACTAGCACTAAGTAAAGTCCAGAGGTCGTGCCATTTTGGAGGTGAGTCGGTCGAATGGGAACCATGGATAGTTCAGGTTGTTTTATGATTTTGGTTGTGGATATTTGGGACAGGTGTGCTCCATAATTTCGAAATAGGTATACATATATTTATTTCCGGGGGAAAATGTTTTTTTACAGTAGCGCGTATATGTATGTATTTGGTTGATTGGTCAAGTAGCGTCATGTTGACGTCACGCCCGGCCTCGGGCGATGGAGGCCCAAGGTAGGGATGCGATAGATGGGATAAGAAAAGAGGAGAAGAAATAGAGAAAATCATTGAGGAAAAAGAAAAATAGGAAGTGAGTTTGGGGAGCTTGGATCGAAAAATGGATTAGCTTCAAAGCTAGTTTGACAAATTTGACCAATCCACTGAAGTACTTGATTGGAGGATGACTGGGATGTCTGATGAGATAAGATGTCTTAGAATCTCAATGGAAGCTGGGTTTGGAAGAATTGCAAACAATATGGATCAAATGCTTATGATGATGCAAAGCTAGCAACAGTTAGGGAGGACATCAATAGTTTGGAGGGCAGCCGTCATATGGAGGACAACAACCATTTGAAGGACAGACGGCAACAAGAACATCTATTCAATCAACTTCGTATTATCTGTAATGACCCAGTTTTCCAAGGCCGCCACTCGGTTTCTCCCTTTCGAAAATTAACGCCAAATCCAAATGACCATTATTTTATTTCGTAAATCCGGGAATTTTTACAATGCAACGGAGACAATTATATTCAATTACTCATAAATCTAATATTATCATTTTTAAAACCAATTCCAAGTTTTAATTCCAAATAAGTGGATCATTTCGTAATATTATAACCAACTTTGGATAATCAATCTAAATTTATTATAATATAATAAGTTAAATTGATATCATTTAAATTCGCATATATTATCAAAATCATTAAGAATTTACAAAACATGGATACCACATGGGGTAATATTACAAATTATTAATAATTTAAATGATAATTATTGATTCATTATCATTTAAATTAATAATAATATAATACATGTTTGTCTCTAGTACAAGTTTAATAAAAATACGATTGTTACAAATTAGATAGAAATTCAAATGGAATTTCTGACATCGTTTCATTTTCACCGGCTTTGCAATCAAAACTGTGAGGTTGTGAGCTAACGCTCAATAGAATTTCAACCCCCTCTAATATGTGCATTTAATCAATCCAGAATAAACACATAACAATCAAATCTTAAATAAACACTTAAACGTGTATCTCACATAATTTTCACATAACACGTGATTACAATATCTCATGCAAAACGACAATTATAGTCGTAATAACATAATACACCCAATATATGGGAAGATTAAATATATATATTAAAAGAGTTAGAAATTCTACCTGAAATCTGAAGCCAAAATCCGAGCCGAATTATCTTCCTCGCACCTAAAACATCTTAACGTATTTGTGCATATATATTTATACATATATAGAATTCCCTTATGTTTGAACTGAATATATATATCCATAGAATATGATGATCACCATTCTTATACATATTATTATTATTATTATTATTATTATTATTATTATTATTATTATTCTTAGGCATATACACGTGTGCACATATCATGGTATATATATTATATATATCTTGACTAATATTGTTTCTTTCTATACGAAGGAAACAATATTAATCACTTATTTGTTTATCTATTTATTTATTACACAAGTTTTCTCCTTTAAGATAAAGAAAATATTAATTATATTCCAAAACTCTTAAAAGTATATTTTAAATAATACAATAGTCCCAAAACCTTTAACAGTCAATGTAAAATTAATATTTAACTCCAAAAATTATCAAATATTATTTATACTATAAATTTACAAAATAATCTCAAAAATATTAAACTTATATAAAATAATATTTTCAAAAATATAAATTTTCGGGGTATTACTTTATCAACCAATGCCTCCTAGCTCCAGCGGACAACCTAGAGGGTACTATCCGCAGCCTCCTTGCACCAGCTCACTTGGTCTGTATTACCCTTTTATGGGTCACGGTCCCTACTAGACTTTTCTTACTCTCTTTGTGATGTGTAATGATATTTGAACAAATCTAATTTCATACCTTGGTCTATAATAATTTATTTAAGACATGTGACGCTCGTTAGACCTATATATGCTTGATAGATATTGGACTATAAACATGAATTTCTATTTATGTTTAATCATTTATTTCTATAATGATGTACATTAATATTATATGTGTTAACTTGAAAATCTTAAAATCTGATTTTGTGAGAAAAAATGTTTTTTTCAAACTTTTGATGAACTTAATTTTTAAAGTTGATGTTTTATTGCTTAAAAATGTGTGTTTATTGAGTAGTAATTTGTTTTGAAAAAAAGAATATTTTTTAGGTGAATAAAATGTCTTTTAGTTTCATCCCCACTTTTTAAGATGACAAATGGGGAGAAATTATATGATATTTTAAAATATTTGTTCACCTTAGCATTGTAATCATAAATGGGGAGAATTTTCTTGCAATTATATAAAGGGTTGTATGATGTTTTAAAATATTTGTTCGCCTGCATTGCAATCATAGAAGGAGACAAAATTCTTGCAATTATACAGGGGGAGAAATTTCTTTATATAGGGAAAGAAATTTCTTTTCAAGATGTTTATGTTTTTAAAATATTTCTCATTAAAAAGTGTTTAATTAGTAAAAAAAACTCATCTTTAGATTGAGGCGGAGCATGGGTATATTATTTTTGCAGAAACATCAAAGTTAATTGTTAATATCAAAAAGGGAGAAATTGTTTAACCTTATGTTTTGATGACAATTAAAGGTTGATGTTTTACGGAACTAATGTTTTTATTGAATAATTTTAGATATAAGTTCCATATGTTAAATTGAGAAAAATATTTGATTAAAAATAAGATTTGAAGAAATCACAAGGGGTGCAAAATGAAGAATTTAAGAGTATTGAAGACATTGAAGACAATTAGGTGAAAACAACTATTTACTTTCATACTCTTAATACAATCCGAATTAGAATCTTGCATGTCATTTAAAAATGAATTAATTTTATGTGGGTTGTGATAATTTTAGGGTTATAATACATGTTTTATAATGTGTTAAGTCATTAAAGTGTTTTTGGTTAAGAGCCTTATTAAAAAAAAATGGTTTTAACACTTAAAATTGAGGTTTTTCAGGTCAATTCGGTCAACCGGCGAAAGGGGTCGGTCGACTAACCAAAATAATGTGTTTAGGAAGTAAAAATGGTGACCAACTGGTCAATTTGGTCAATCGACAAGTTGGGTCAGTTGACTAACCATTCCAGTGGCTAAATATGAGAAAACGTGGCTCAATCGATCAGACCAATACAATGATCATTTTATAATCGTTGTACGAGGTCGATCAACCAACGGTTTTGGCCGGTCAACCGACTATTATAGTAAATTTTTTTACTGTTGTTATTCTTGGTCAAATCACCTCGGTTTTGGTGATTTCAAGTGAATATTTTGAGGAAATTAAAAGTATTTTCGAAATATATCATGTATTATGTGATTCCTATTTATTTGGTCCATTTATTTAATATTTCTCTTAATTAAAATGATAAAATACTTCATGTTCTTAAGGATTTTGATTTGAAAATGTTTAAGGGATTAAATTGATCTTTTCAAAGGGTATTTTTAATTGAAAAGTACTTGTTTTGAATATATTTGATATATGGGGTCTTAAGTTGTCATTAGATGATATAGAATTTGAAAACTAGTCGTTAGAGGCCTAGTTCTAGGTCTATTAATATAGACCTATGAGATTGAGAAAAAATACTCAAGAACATTTAGATTTTGGCTTTCTAAAAGATATTTTTACGTTGAAAATTATAATTGAGATTATTCAAAGAGTTCTTAATCAAAGGCACTCAACATTCTTGTCACTGGTTTGTGTTTCGCTATCGAGTAATCATAGTCGTTTTCGATGAATCCTAGTGAGATCTTACCAAGTTATTTGTTTTACTTTCTTAGATTAATTTGATTAATTGATTGGATAATTTATTTGAGAAACAATCGTTTTAAACCTAATTTTGCGAAAATATTTTTAAATGATTTTTATTTGAGAAATTTGATTACGTTCTATTTGTGTGATTAAATTATTTAAATCAGATTTGTATCTCACATTGAATCTATCACATAGTAATTTCGGGACATTAATTGAGTATAATAGTATTGAGGTAATAGAAGCTCCTTGTAGGAAGAAACTTGGAAATCTTTTATATTTTGCAAGTTTGAGCAGATTAGACACGTTTTGGTCGGTGTCTAATCAATGTAGCTAGGTTTTAATCTTTAGCCTGTGAAAAAGATTGGGTTTAATCTCTAACTAAAAAAATATTAGGGTTTAACCTTTAGCTTGAAAAAATATTAGGTAAGTCTTTAGCCTTTGAAAAGATTAGGTTTTAATTCGTCCTGTAATAAAATTAGAATGATTGTAAAGGTTCTTCATAAACCTATGAAAATGATAAGTGTAATAGTGTGAGAGAGTAATAGGTTGATTTTGAGCCTGTGAAAAGAATTTAGATTGTAAAGGTTGATTCTAAGCCTATGAAAAGAATAAGAGTTGTAAGGGTTTGGTTTCTACCTAGGAAAAGAATCAAGGTTTAGTGAATTATGAATCATCGTAGAGCTCGGGAGACTGGACGTAGGTAAGATTAGCTTGCCGAACCAAGATAAATGTTTGTGTGCTGCATTCGTTATTTTTTATGTTTGGTTGGTTGTGCACTTAGCTAAACATATTTTCACTGTATAACAAGATAATAATCGATTAGGGAAATTGATATTTTGAATTTGAATTTATAGCTTAAACTTTTATAACAACCCAATTCACCCCCTCTTGGGTAGATCTTTAGAACAACAATTTTTAATAATAAAAACTATGAAAATACTCTTCTTCCCTACGTGAGGTAAGTATGTCCAAGGGGAAGAGCATAGTAAGCAACGAAATGCTTCGAGGAGTTGAAAATAAATATAGAACTGGAGATTTACTAATAGGTCAACCTTTCAAGTTGTTGTTGAATCCATAAGCAGGCAAAAGACAACCTAACGAACTGAAACATCTTAGTAGCCAGGGAAAAAGAAAGAAAAAGCAATTCCATAGTAGCCTAATAATATAATTTTTATTTTAATAATTTATATATCTATTTAAATAATACTATTTTTATACTTATTTATATATACTATTTTAATACCTATTTTAATAATATCATTTTTGTAATATAATTTTTTAACTATACTAATTTAATTATATTATTATTCTACAAATTTTAATAGTATAATTTGTAATATTATTTTAATTACACTATTTTTAAACTTATTTTTTCAGTAATGTTATTTTAATTATATTATTTTTATATATTTTTTAATAAGAGAAATTATCTTTTAAACCCTCTAACTATTGACACATTTTTATGTAGTCCAATAAGTTTATCTCGTATCAATTTAAACTCTCTAAGTATGTAATTGGTTTTAAATGATCTTTTTGTTAATTATTTTCATCCAAATTAACAGAAACACCATCATATGCACTACACATAATATTTTTTGAAAGGTATAATAGTCTTTTTATTGTTTTTTTATTTTATTTTTTCCCTTTTTTTTCTTGTCTTTTTCTTTCTTTTCTTCTTTCTTTTGACATCTCACTTCATCTCTCTATCTACATTCGCTTCTTTCTCAGATCCATCAATTGGAATTATGACATGTATGTGTTTTCTTTCTTCCTGTCTCTCTGTTGTTTTTTCTCTCCTCTCTCTATGTTTATCACTCTCCACTCTCTATGTTTCTCTCTATTAAGATAATTGAGAAGTGGGGAACATGAACAATGTATCGATATTATGAGAAAGAGATTACATAGAATACATCGATATACGCAACAATTTATAGGGGAAGTGGGGGTTAAAGTTTTGCTCTAAGGGGCCAAGTAACCAAGCCTATTATTACATTAACATCCCCCTCAAACTCAAACCAGTAAGTAGGAGGTCAACTTGAGTTTGAAAATCAGAGTGTGAAAGCGTCCGGGTAGATGAGCCTTAGTGAAAATGTCTATTGTTTGATTGGCTGAACTAATGGATTATAGACGAACCGTATTCTAGAGAATGTGATGACGAATGAAGTGACAATTAGTCTCAATGTATTTTGTACGCTCGTCAAAGACATCATTGTAAGAGATTTGAATAGCGCCCTTATTGTTACAGTGTAAGGTAGTGGTAGTAAGAGAAGAGATGCCCATGTCAGCGGGTAGCAATCGAAGTCAGAAAAGTTCTTGAGTTGCATCGACCATAGTACAATATTCAGCTATAGTGTTGGAGCGAGCAACCATAGTTTGTTTCTTACTACGCCAGGAAATGAGAAAGTTGTCAAAGAAGAAATAGTAACCAGTGGTTGAACATCTGTCGGTGGGTCTCCGACCCAATCAGTATCAGAATAAGCTTGTAAGATGGGAACAGATTGAGCTAAGAAATGAAGTCTATGAAATAAAGTACCATTTACATACCAAAGGATGCGAAGAACAACTGAGCAATAAGTGGTTCAAGAAGTGGACAAGAACTAGCTGACTTGATGAATGGCATAAGCGATGTCGGGGCGAGTGACAATGAGATATGCAGACTTCCAACCAGTTAATGATATAGAGTGGCATCCTAAGTAAATGAACTATCGAGTAGAGTAAGTCTTATGTTCGGCTCGAGAGGAGTAATGGTAGTGGTTGAGTTAGTGATCTCAGCTTTGGAAAGGATATTCGAGGTATATTTGGCCTGAGAAAGACAAAATATCCATCTAAAGTGGATGAGACTTCGAGTCCAAGAAAATAGGTGAGCACGCCAAGATCTTTCATATCGAATTGTCCACTGAAAAACTTTTTGAGTTCAGAAATACTGCGTAAATCATCTCCAGTAATAACCATGTCATCCACGTACACTAAAAGAAAGATAATACCATTGGTAGTGTGATGAATAAACAAATTCGAATCATGAGCACTAGGAAAGTACCCAAACTGATGAATGGTAGTGCTGAATTTGGTGAACTAGACACGTGGAGCTTATTTCAAACCATATAGGGCATGGTGAAGGTGACAAACTTTATTTGGAGGGGCAGCCAAGCCAGGACAGATATGCATATAGACTTCTTTAAGAAGATCACCATTAAGAAATGTATTTGTGACATCCATTTGAAAGAAAGTCTATTTTTTAATGATGGCGACGGAAAGTAGTGTACGGACAAATGAGAGCCTCACCACTGGACCAAATGTCTCTTCAGAGTCAATGTCATATTCCTGAGAAAATTCCTTGAAAACAAGTTAGGATTTATATCGTTCAACAGAGCCATCAGAAAGCGTCTTGATCTTAAACACCCATTTGAACCCAATAGGACTTTTTCCAGGAGCAGATCAACAATATCCCAGGTGTGAGTTTTGATGAGGGCCTGAAGTTCTTCGTCCATTGCTTTCTACCAAAGAGAATTAGTACTAGCCTTCTTATAGGATTGAGGATTATGCAGATGAAGTATAGTAAAAAGGTAATGAAAATTAGTAAAGTAAGGTGGAGGATGAGTTACCCTTGTAGAGAAACGAGGGTGATCTGGAACGTGGGTCTCAGATGTAGTCGATACAGAATCATCGGCCATAGAAAAAGTCTCAGGCAGGGTCGCTGGAGTTGGGGGGTGCAATCAGCTGGTGGTTCTGGGGTAGACTCAGCGTAAGGTATGGGACTAGGCTCAACTGGTAGTACTAGAGTGGACTCAACAGTACCCAAAACTGTATCCTCAGGAAACAGCTCAATAAATGGATTAGTAAAGAATTTGGAGTTGGTGATGGTTGACATGTCAAACAACCATAAGGAAAAAAAATATTTGATGTTCCTAAAAAATGACATATCGAGAGATACAAAGAGTTTTGGAAATGGGATCTGAACACTGATACCTTTTATATTCGATGCCATATCCAAGAAAACAACACAGACGAGCCCTTGGTTCTAGTTTGTTTGTTGTGTTCATGTGATTTGAGAAGAACAAAATAAGCATGACCAAAGACTCCGAGTTAAGAATAATCGGGAGGTTTATCGAAAAGACACTCAAATGAAAACTCGTTCTGAATTGTAACGGAAGGGACACGGTTTATTGTGTTGATGGATGTGCAGGCAACATTACCCCAAAAACGGTCAGGACATGATGGAGAAATGAGGAGAGCAAGAACTATGTTAATAATATATCTATGTTTGCGTTCGACTTGTCCATTTTGTTGAGATGTACTAAGACACGAGCGATGGAGAAACGTGCCATTTTTGCGAAGCAGGTTAAGAAAGGCATGATCCTTGTATTCCATTGCATTATCTGAGTGAAAAACTTTTATATTTCTAGAAAATTGAGTTTGAACCATAGAGGAAAACTCAGAGTATATTTTAAATAGTTCGGATCGATGTTTCATGAGAAACAACCATGTATATTAACATTAGTCGTCCACAAAGATAACAAAGTAACGACAACCACCTATCGAGGCATGAGGAGAAGGCCCCCAAATATCATAATGAATTAGATTAAAGGGTGCAAGGGAAATGGACTGACTCTCTTTGAAAGGTAGGGCTGGTTATTTTGCAAGTTGGCAATGGATATATTTGAAGGACTCATGTTAAATTGAACCTAACTAACGGCTAGAGGTAAGGGGTTTGAGTCAGCTAGATGAAGTGTGGCCTAACCAAGAATGGCAATGTCATACACCATCCCAAGCACGCAACGCCCAAAGGCCGGGCATGACGTCGACTTGACGTTACCCGACCAACAACATCATATATATAAATATGTACTGATGTAGATTTGTTTTCCCAAAAATATATTTACCAATCTCAAAACTCAGAAACACACGTGTCCCAAATATTCACAACAAAACTACAAACATAAACAAAACTTTCATGATTCACACCAGTCCTGCAAATCCTCCAAAAATATCACCACCCTCTGACTCTATCTAGTGCCAGTAGTAGACCCGTCCCTAGCTATGGTACCTGAGACCAAATATTTTATCAGTGTACTATCTTCATAATATAAAAATAATTTATGAATCAAGCATAATTGTCAAATACCACTTATCAAAACATAATATAAAGATAACCGCACACTGAGCCAAAATAAAATTCCACAGCTATCATTACAATAGAATAAATGCATTTAAATTACCCAAACAGATTTTTTCGATATATAATAAAATACTGAACATATATTTTCCTACTAGTTATAGAATCGTTTTACCTCACAATCGAGAGTTACGATGATACCGTAACCTATACAACTGTACAATCTAAAATTTCTATCAGTGTTAGGGTCATTTATTATCTCCAATGGTAGGAGCCAATACGTGGTATAAACCACCATATCATGATGATAATCATCATCGTCAACAACAACAACAGCATCAATAGATATCAACCATCTACATGACTTTCCCTCCTTCCAGGTCACAATACAACGTCTTACAGGATATGCCCTTCTGTTAGGACTAACAACATCCCATACAACATGTCCTCCTGTCGAGATCATACTATGGCACAGTCGGATAATAAAATCACTTCTCGCATTTAAGAATTTATTTTAATTCATTTTAATAAACCTTTTTTTTCACATTTTGATACAAAAATATAATTTGAAAACTTACATAGAAGACAGTATACTCACCTCCATTTTTGAGATACCAAATATGCTACTATTGTAATATAGATGTGGTCGGTGTCGCTTGTGAACCTAAAAACAAGAAAGCCTAAATTAAGAATTTATTTAAATAAACCTAATATGTGATGCGTAACCCTAAAATGAAAAATTTCCCATTCCCTAAATTTTTTGATTATATGAAGTCCTTAAACGCCAAATTCTTTAAGTTAATATTAACGGTAAAAAAAATATTATAATAACGATTATAAAAATTTTGCTTGTTAATAATTTAATCTAAAAAAAATATTAATTAACTGTTAATAATTTTTATTATTCAACGAAATACTAAAAATTGTCGTTTTATTAAAATTTATAATTTTTATCTCAAATTGTATTCTTTGCAAATTAGATATATCTGTATATACAAATATACCCGCTACATTTCTCGAACCCACATATATCAATTTTTGACATATAAATATACATGTGTTCCTGTCTGTATAAGTAGTCCTATAAATGAAACGTGACTAACAATATGTGTGTGTGTGAGAGAGAGAGAGAGAGAGAGAAAGAGAGAAAAGAGAGAGAATTACAAGTTCTTTTGGATAAGAGTTTTTTTTTTTTTTTTTTGGAAAACCGTTGATCCATATGAGTGTTTACATGACACAAATATGTGTGTGTGTGTGTGTGTGTGTATGAGAGAGAGACCATCTCTTTTTCCCCCCTTTATTTATTTATTTTAATAGTGACAATGTATTATATATATATATATATATATATATATATATATATATATATATATATATATATATATATATATATATATATATATATATATATATTTTACCCCCTTGAAATAATGAAAATGTTAATTATATCCCAAAAATTTTAAAATTATATTTTACATAAATTAATAATCCCTAAACTTTTTAAAAGTCAAAATTAAAATTAACATATTAGCCCGTAAAGTTTTTAAAATCAAACTTTTAAATACCACAATAATCCCTAAAAAAATTAAAGTAAAATTTAAATAGCACAATAAGCACCATTATTTTTCTAAATGTTCTAAAATGGAACTAGAAATATGCATGTGGAAGAATTAGGCTTTTACAATCCTTATCTCTAAAGAAATTTTGCCCTGAAATTTTAGTTACCTTAAACAAATAAATGTGGATATTTATCCCTCATTTTCTCTTCCTTTTCCTACGTCGCCTCTTCCACGAAGTGACTGCACCATAGTACTTTTACCAACGGAGTTGTTTTCGTCCGCAACACTTGATTTTTGCGATTTAGAATCTACACTAGCTCCTCAATATATAACAAGTCTTCTTTCAAGTTGATTGGTTGAGAAGTGAACATATGCGAAGGGTCTGACACATATTTTCTGAGCATCGATACGTGGAAAATAACGTATAATCTTAACAATTATGGCTGCAAGGCTAGTCGATAGGTCGTTATGCCAACCTGTTCTAGAATCTCATGAAGCCCGATGTACGTCGGACTTAGCTTTTCCTTCTTTCCAAATCTCATTATGCCCTTCCACAAGGATATACGTAATAGCATGTAATCACCCACTTCAAATTCTAACTTTCATCTACGCTTATCAGCATAGCTCTTTTGCCGACTTTGAGTAATCTTCAGTTTTTGTTGAATAACTTTCAAATTTTCTGCCGTCATCTGAGCTATGTTAGGCATCAACAATTTTTGTTCCCCAACTTTAGTCCAACAGACTGGAGTTCTGCATCTTCTACCATACAAAGCTTCATACCATGCAATTTCAATTGCCGAATGGTAGCTATTATTACAGGTAAACTCCATCAATGTCAAATGATCATCCCAACTACCAAGAAATTCTAGAACACAATCCCTCCACATATCTTCCAATGTCTGAATCGTACGCTCTAATTGGTCGTCTGTCTGGGAATTGAAAGTTGTACTGAATTTTAACTTGATACCCAGAGAAACTTGAAGACTTGGCTAAAATTTCAACGTAAATCCCAGATCTCTATCCGACATTATGGAAACTGGCGTACCGTGCAATCTGACAATCTCATCAATATACAATTTCGCATACTTGTCCATGGAGTACGTCGTTTTCATAACTAGAAAATAAGCAGACTTGGTAAGTCTATCAACAATCACCCAAATGGAATTATGTCCCTTTTGAGTATAGGGCAATCTCGAAACAAAATCCATCGTCATAAGTTTTCACTTCCACTCTGGGATAGGCAAAGGTTGCAATAATTCACCTGGATGCTGATGCTCGACCTTGATTTTCTGACAGATGAGACACCTGGAAATAAATTCTTTAATTTCTCATTTCATTCCATTCTACTTGAAGTGTTCTCTCAAATTCCGATACATTTTGGTACTGCCTGGATGCATTGCATATGTGGAGCTGTGTGCTTCCTCCAAGATATTTTTCTTCAAATCGGTATTATTAGGCACACACAGTGTAATACCTAGAAATTTAATATTTTAAAAAAATATTATTTTATATAAGTCTAATATTTTTGAGAACTATTTTGTAAATTTGTGGTATAAATGCATACTTGATAAATTATATAGTTAAATGTTAAATTTATATTTGTTTTAAATATTATTTTATATAAATTTAGTATTTTTGAGTTGTTTTGTATATTATGAAAATTTATAATAAATATTTGATAATTTTGGAGAGATAAATATAATTATTAGGTTTAATATGAATTATTTTATAATTACGGAGTGTCAAGTATAATTGTTTTTCAAAAACATAATATGGAAGCTTATTTGAAATATGTTGTTAAACACATATATATCATATGTGTATATGTGCCACGTGTATAATAATAATAATAATAATAATAATAATAATAACAATAATAATAATAATAATAATAATAATAAATTGAGGTTATGTTATTGCTTTAGGCTTGGCTTTATATATATACACAATATAATATATATGTTTAAGTTGTAGTACTACCTATTTTGAATGGTTTTTTAGCAAGATAAATATTCTGACTCGAATTTCTGGTAGAAAATCTCTTCTCCATTTCGGGATGTGAGCTCTACCTCTAAAACTCCTAAATCTACCCTTAGATGTATTCTAAGGAGAATAAAAATGCAAGAGAGATTGGAGAGAGGGAGGAGAGTGGATATATATATAGCCAAAATATCTCAAAATATATCAATATATCTAAATAAACATCTTCAGTCTGTGCAGAGGTCACCGCCTAGGTGGTGGGTATGTTGGTTGGTTGATCGTCGTGGTAGTGAGGATAGCAGTGGACTTGGAAAACATTCTGCCGTTTCATCGCCTAGGCGGTGAATGTCCAGCAAGAATAGGGTTTTCTCAGCATTTTCACTGCCTAAGTGGTAGTCTAGACGCCTAAGCGGTGGGCTTGTTTCACAATATTGCGTCCGAGCTCATTTTTCCACCGTTCTTCGACCCTTTTTGGTTCGATCTCATCGTTTTCGCTCCAGTTTCATACCTTTTTGCCCCACACACCTGATTTATTCAAAAAGTATAAAAACTAATTAAAAAATAATAAAATACTATATAAACGCCCAAAAACTAACTTAATTCGGTTTGGAAATATGTAGGTAGATCACACCTATCAAATACCCCCAAACTTGGAATTTAGCTAGTCCTCGAGCCAAACACACACACGAAAATGAAAAACAAAACTGAATTAAATAACAAACAACCTAAAAACAATCTAAACATAACGACATGCGAGTTTTAAATTCTTCTAACGGCTTAGTTATTATTGTCCCTCAACAACCGCCAGTCATATCGAGTTCAGGCGGTAACACACACCATGTAATGTTCTAGATTTTTGACATGCAATACTGGTGTACGCCATTCTAGATCCTGTAAACGTATTAGTGCGTGACTCAATAATATAGCTATACAACGACCGGATTGGATTATCCCCCAACAAAATTCATAAATTAGACCGTGAAGGACTATGATTTCTATTAGCCTAATTAGGGTCCACTCTCCACCAATGTAGGCTTGGAAGTTCATAGAGATCATTAGGACTTGGTTCGGTTAAGGAATAATTAGCCAAGGGTACTTCGGAATTGAAAACAGGTTAACGTTGTTAACTTAATGTTACCCAAGGCTCAATGCTTGGCATATTCACTCTCCAACCCCCATAGAAAAATTTGAAAAACAATTCCGAACTAACATTTAAGACTGACGTACTCACTTGTCAAAAGAAACGTAAATAAACAATATTTACATATTTTAATTTATTTATTTATTTATTTTTTTAACTTACCATACCCCCAAACTTATTTGATTAGTATGATTTCACGGGTGTGGTTAAAATGAAAAAAAAAAATTGACAAGTGAGTACTCGAATGCCGAACCAATCTGAAGTCGCCCTAAACCCAACCGCTCACATCAAGTAGCATTTGCAATTGCTAACTTGATTCACTCTAATGTGCCTTTACATTCAACGATTTAGGTTTGGAAAAAGGTCAACTGGCGATGGTATTAGTTTATGTGTTCAGAATTAAATTAGCATTTAGGCTTCGACAGGGTGACGAGGGATAAACATGTATCAATGTAGGCTTAAAAAGGCTCAAGCGACAAAGAGAATGCCTAAATCACGTCTCCTGAACTACCTCGCCTAGGATTTCACCTCAAGCTTCCCTTCAATCAAGTTCTAGAATCCTTAATGTGTCATGAATTCGGCTAATCGATAATCATCCTCAAGTCAATTGAATAGAAAAACATTGAGTCTATGTACTTGTACAAATTAGGATCTACAATAATTTTTAATAGAAAGCATAGTCAAGCACATAGAATCACACATGCATGGGTATTACCCTTGACCTCGAAAACAATTAGGGGTAACTATCATCATTGGTAACGGCTCAGATGAACGCAAAACTCAGCATCCAACACAACAACACAAAAATATAAACACATTCTACCCCAAACACACATGTAATACGAGAAAACGATAACACATAAACTAACATACTATACTACACATCACCGCTAAACTCAAAATGGACAGTGTCCTCAGAAATCCCAATCATTATTCTCAACATATGAAATTAAAGCATGCTGACGAAGGGGGTTTAGAACACGCACCTGGGAGGCGAGAAAATCTTGCCTCCGTTTAAATTTGATGGAGATGGATTTAATTATTTAACATTGGGTTTCCTCCCAAGAAGCGCGTAGTTTAATGTCCTCGGCCTGACATTTTCAGAATGTCCTCAAGCTTGGCGAGATTTTGCTTTGGTTGGCTCGATCTTTCAACGAAATGCCTCATCACTTATGTGCGTGGCCCCACACAATAAACGGATTGGAATCCCGTTGAAAGGGATGCATCAATACTAGTCGATCTAACATCAGCAAGTACCCTGCATAAGAAACGAAAACAAAACTACAAACAAAAATTATATACAAAAAAAATGCCTAAAGTAAAATCTAGTCATTTACTCATAATATCGACAATAACGAACAAAACAATCCCCGGAAATTGTTACCAAAAACTTGGTAGCAATCGCTGAAAACTGAATTCGCCTAACGACCAATCCCCAGTAATGGCGCCAAAAACTTGGTGGACGTTGCCGGAAACTGAATTTGACAACAACCAATCCCCGATAATGGCGCCAAAAACTTGTACGGTGTAAGATTCGCATCCTAGTGTATATGACTACTCGCAAGTGTACGAGGTCACAGTTTTAGTATAGTGTGATCGTTAAGATCGGGTTATCGTATCCACAGGGATTGATGTCGTTACTATCGAGTGTCGCGTTTGTCATGACCTAACTTTATTTAGGTTAAAAACAAATGTATTTAATTAATTAAACTAATACTAATATAAAATAAATTACCTATACTAATATACTAATATGTTTTAGGGAAAAGAATCGCCTAGGGATTAACGTATTTACAAATACGTGTTCGATCTCGATTTACTCACGTTTACGGTGTTCGACCTATTTGACAATCTCAGTACGTAAACTCCACCGCCATCTCTCCCGAGTATAAGACAGGGGAATACATAACTTCGAGTCAACAAAGAAGTCCCCCTCAATGTCTTAACGACCCTAGGTCACGTGAGTCTCGCCCAGTGTCATTGATTGTAGACAATTTAACTCCCGACCGGGTCATTGGATCATGCTTTGTATTTACCCTATGGACAACCTTCGTTCTAAAACTCCTTCGCCACCTCTCCCAAGTGTAAGACGAGGGATATAATGTGATTTTGTGTCAATGAAGAAGTCCCCATCAATATCTTAACAATTCTAGGTCGCGTGAGTTTTGCCCCAGCATTATCGATTATCCATAATCCAAACCCCAACCGGGTTATATAATCGTGGCATTTGTTTACCCTAATCTAAATCTGGGGTTTGTCAAAACCCCGTATTCTCTATTTATCTAACTAAGCATGATAAACAAACAATACAATAAACACAATCAAACTACGAAAAATGACATAAATGCAACACCGAAATCATCCAAAAAACATATTCATAAATATAGTGTTAATCTCTATACAATCCATGTTTAACTATGGCCATAACTGTATTTACAATGAAAAAACGAGCTAAACATGCTCACATGATCCTATGTTAAAGAAATAAGGAAAAGAATCGAAGAACTTAGCCTCGTCCGAAGATTAGCTGCTAAGAACACTCAACGATAGCTTCGCCGTCTTCTCCACTTCGGAATGTGAGCTCTACCTATATAACTCTTAAATCTACCTTTAGATATATTCTAAGGGGCTAAAAAATGCAAGAGAGGCCAGAGAGAGTGGGGAGAGGGGATATATATATATATATATATATATATATATATATATAGCCAAAATATCTCAAAATATCTAATAAATATATTTAGTTTGTGCAGAGGTCACCGCCTAGGCAATGGGTATGTCGGTTGGTTGATCGTCGTGGCGGTGAGAACAGCGATAGATTTGGAAAACATTTAGCTGTTTCACCGCCTAGGCGGTGAGTGTCCAGTAAGAATAGGGTTTTCTTAGCATTTTACTGCCTAGGCGGTGGTTTGGACGCCTAGGCGGTAGGCTTGTTTCACAATATTGCCTTCGAGCTCATTTTTTCACCGTTCTTCGACCGTTTTTGGTTCGATCTCATCGTTTTCGCTCCAGTTCTACACATTTTTTCCCCATACACCTGATTTATACAAAAAGTATAAAAACTAATTAAAACATAATAAAATACTATATAAACGCTCGAAAACTAACTTAATTCGGTTTGAAAATATGTAGGTAGATCACACCTATCACCAGCCAACACTCACATTTACTGAATTTCTAGTACAATTGCTTCTCTCTCCAAATATGTAACACAATATTAAGATGCTCTACATGCTTTTCTTTATTTTGGGAATAAATCAAGATATCATCAATCAACACGATGATAAACTGATCTAAATGTGACTGGAAGATCCTATTCATCAGATCCATAAAAGCAGTAAGGGCATTTATCAATCCAAATGGCACAACTTGAAATTCATAATGCCCATACCTCGTACAGAATGCCATCTTCGACACATCACTGTCTATGACTTTTAACTGATGATATCCTGATCAAAGATTTATTTTGGAAAATACCCTGGCCCTCTGCAACTGATAGAACAAATCATCAATTCTAGCAGGTATTTATTACCAATCATCACCTTATTCAATTGCCTGTGATCGATGCATATCTTTAGCAGGTCATCTACTTCCTTACGAATAACACTGGAGCTCCCCACGGGGAAACACTAAGTCTGATAAACTCGCGGTCTAACAAATCTTGCAATTGAATTTTTAGTTCTTTTAGCTCGGTAGGTTCCATATGATAGGGTGGAATTGATATAGGAGAAGTTCCTGAAAGTAATTCGATAGTGAATTTGATTTCCCTATCCACTAGCAATCGTGGTAATTCTTCTAGAAATACATCGGGATAATCTCCAACCAGTAGGATATCTGCCACCTATACCTTATTTTGACTGGTATCAATCACATGCGCAAGGTATCCCTGGAATCTTTTTTTTTTTTTTTAATTACCTAGCTTCTAGAACTAAAATCAAACTGACAGGGGTAATGATTCTGTTCCCCGAAAATACGAACTCCGACTCGCCTAAGACTCAGAAAGTAACTTTCTTTTTAAAAATATCGACTGTGGCTTGATAGCTAGATAGAAAATCCATACCCAATATCACATTAAAATTGTGGATACTCAGGGGTAATAGATCCACTGACAATTTTCTATCACCAATACCGATAGGTGTAATTTATCTATATATTCTCAAGCCGGTTTTGATTGTAGTATTTTTATAATATTTTAGTGTGTTTTAATACGTTTTTATTTATTTTGTCTTAAATTAGGTATTTGGGTAAAAAAGGACTAAAACGGTCCATAAACGATCAAAGCGGTGGAAAAATGGTGGAGTAAAAGAGTAAAATGGCCAAATCCAAAGCCTGCATCCACCATTACAGTGGTGAACCACCGCTGTAGCGGTCAGGCCACCACTGTAGTGGTTAAAATGCAGAGAGCTCCACCGCTGCAACAATCATACTGTAGATATTTTAGGATATTTTAGATATTTTGAGATATTTTGAATCCTATAAATATCGTCTATTCTCCCCCATAACTTAGGTAGACGTTTTCGGGAGTCTTGAGAACTCCAAGGCCATTCGACCAATAAAATCACAACGCGAAGAAGAATAAAGCGTTCTCAAAGTGGTTTTAGTGACGGATCTTCGAATAATAGCTAGTCTCCTCGTTTCGCTCTTTCTCTCCTAGATTTGGATGAATGTTTGTATATGTTTAGCTTATTTTTAGTTGTATATAGGGCTACGGCCATGTGTAGTTAAACATATATTGTTTAGGGACTGATGTACTTCACGAAAACGTTGTTTAAATAAAATCGATGTTTTGTTAATGGTTGTTTATGTTTATCTAATTGTGTTTTCCGTTATTCCATATTTATATGCTTGTTATGATATACTGAGAATATAGGGTTTAACACTTAGGAGAAGTAACCCCGGATTCGAACTAGGGTTTAAACACAACGCGATAATCT
The DNA here is from genome assembly GCA_016647705.1 of Eucommia ulmoides. Taxonomy (NCBI): domain Eukaryota; kingdom Viridiplantae; phylum Streptophyta; class Magnoliopsida; order Garryales; family Eucommiaceae; genus Eucommia; species Eucommia ulmoides. The sequence continues at coordinate 22,658,058 of CM028330.1, read as the reverse complement.
AATAACCTGGGAGCGAGTTAGAAAATGTGCAATCCATAACATTGGGGTGAGACTCATATGACCAACTGTTGTATAGACGCTCGAGGAGGACTTCAGCATTAACGCAAAGTCACATATTCATTCATTTTACACTCGGGATAGGTAGTGAATGAGATTTCGATACCGAGATTGTCGGATAGGATGAATGTTGTTAATGTAAACTAGATTGAAACGAACACGTTTAAGTAGACAAAGTTAATCCCTAGGCAATAATTTCTCATAAACGTGATACCATTATATTAGTAGATTAGATTAATTAGTTAAATTAGTTTAGTATATTATTAATATAAAAACTATATTTTTATCGCCTAGATAAAGTTAGGCTATGATAATTACGGTACTCAATGACCGTCTACACCAATCCATGTAGATACGACAACCCTTACTCTTCCTACTCTACTAAAACTTGACCCGTACACTTACGGTGAAAGTAGCTACGTATTCACGCGCAACCAAGTTTTTGGCACCATTGTCGGGGATTGGCTTTTAGATTATTATTGATATTGTGAGTAAGTAACTTGGTTTTAAGTTAGGCATTTATTTTCTTTATAATTTTTGTTTTGTAGTTTATAATTTTCCTGCAGGGTACTTGAAGACGTTAGATCAACAGGTACTTTTGCGTTTCTTTAAACCGGATTCTAAGCCGTTTTACTATTCTTGGGATCGATACAAGGAATTTCTATTCTAGTTTCCAAATCATCATTTCCCGAGGAAGTGTCAACTAGCGAGCTTCCTCGATGGGTTATTAGCCGCAATCAAAACATGAGTGGAAAGAGAAAACGGTACCACCTTTTTTGACTAACTAACCGCTGATGAAGCTTATTGGTTGTTGGAAGACAATTTTCAATATTGGAATTATTCACCAAGGTACCAAAGCTTGGGGGACAGTTTCACCATTTCGGAGCCATGGATTGACAATCCAGACAAACATATGGAGTCATCTCCCGCATTGGAAACCATGTTAGCTGAATTTATGGGGGAGACTCAGGCATTTTGGAGGGAAACGAATGACAGGATCAATAATCATGAGGATCGTCTTGACAATATTGAGACGGTCTGCGCCGAAATCGATGCGACCGTAACGTCTCATCATATGCAAATTGGTCAGCTTATCTTCTTAATTGAGGCCAAATCAGAAGTGGTGGCACTAAGAGACACAAACGCTATATGCATTGAAAGCCACCACGAGGAACTGGAAATGAGCGGAAGGAGCTTGAGAGAATTCAAAAATGATTATTCGAATGAGATGGAAACCCAAGCATGGATCGATGATTGTGATTCTTCACCATTGGAGATACGTATTGTGATGCCACCACTAATCCAAGACGACCAAATCTATGAGAATCTGATGTGGCTCACTTGTCATTCGCCGCCATTAGCAACGTCCTTTCATGCCCACCAAGTATATGAACCAATGGAAAGTCTTGTTTAAAGCTTGAGCCGAATAATGCCAAATCTCGCCAGTCTTGCGAGCATACTGAATCAAGACCATACGTAGTGTTGTACGACACTTACTACGGGCGGAAGCCGCTCTTTGACGAGCACTTCTCTGTGTCAGGCCAAGGATAATAAACTAAGCGCTTCTTGGGAGGCAACCCAAGGGTCAAAAATAATTTAGATCCATCACCGCCAAATTCATTCGGAGGCGAGTTTGTATCACCTCCCAAGTACATGTTCCAAGCCCCCTTCGTCAGCATGCTTTATTTCAAACGTTGAGATCGATGATTGGGTCGCTGTAGACACTACCTGTTTTAAGTTTGGGGGTGATGTGTAGTACGCTAGTATGTTTTAATTTTTGTTAGCTATGTTTTATTGTTTTAATTGTTTGCATATTTGTTTAGTGTAGTCTGTGTTTATATTTGTTGTTGTTACATGCTAAGTTTTGCGTTCATCTGGGCCATTACCCGATGATGAAATTATCCCCTAGTTGTGTTTCGAGGTCAAGGGTAATGCCCATTCATGTATGTTCTGTATGCTTGGCATGTCATTTTGGTGAAAGTTATTATAGATCCTAATTTGCATGAGCACGTAGACTCAATGTATAGCTATTCAATTGATTTGAGGCTAATTATCCACTAACCAAACTCATGACAATTTATTGGATTCTAGAACCTGATTGGGGGAAACTTGAGGCGAAATCCTAGGTGAAGTAGTTCAGGAAACATGATTTAGGCACTCATTTGATTCACTTGAGCCTTTGAAACTTACCTTGTAAAATGTTTATCCCTTATTACCCTGCCTAAGCTTATAATGCCGTTTCAATTCTGAATACATAACAAATACCCTAACCAATTGAATTCTTTCCAAACCTATATTGCTAAACCAAAGGCATAATTTGAGTGAATCAAGTTAGCATTCGTGTATGCTACTTGAAGTGAGCGGTTGGGTTGAGGGCGAACTTATGATTGGTTCGGTATTCAAGTACTCACTTGTCATTTTTCTTTCGGTTTAACCACACTCGTGAAATTCTAATAATCGAATAAGTTTGAGGGTATGGTTGTCGTTAAAAAAAAAAAAACATATGTAAATATAGTTAAATTTTCGTTTCTTTTGACAAGTAAGTACAACGTTCTTAAATGTTTGTTCAGGGTTGTTTTGAATTAATCTTTGGGGGTTCAAGAGTGATTTTTTGTGCCAAGCGTAATGCCTTGACTATTGTCAAATTAACGACGTTAACCTGTTTTATATTCCCAATAAACCCTTGGCCATGTTCCAAACCGAACCAAGTCCTTTTGATCTTTATGAACTACTTAGCCTACATTAGTGGAGAGTGGAACCGAGTTAGGCACATAGATACCCCAATCATTTATGTTTAAATAGTGAGTTTCGTTGGTGGATAATCCAATCCGATTGTTGAATAGTTATATAATTAAGTTGTCACGCACACACGTTGAAAGGATCTAGAATGACGTTTATCATTATTGAATGTCAAAATTGTAGAACATCACATGGTGCGTTTTACTCCTGAACTCAATAAATATTTGGGGGTTGTTAAGAGGAAAATGTTTTGGTCGATAGCTGAATTCAAAACTCACATATCGTTATGTTTAGATTGTTTGTGTTTAGGTTTTTTCTGTTAGTTAATTTCGTTGTGTTTTTAATTTTAGTGTGAGTGTTTTACTCGAGGACTAGCAAAATTCTAAGTTTGATGGTAAATATGAAGCGGACTGTCTTTATGCACACTATCTATCAACACTGACTCACCTATAGAAGTAGAGATAACAATACTATATGACAGAGGATGAGAAAATTTTCCTACATGCATCATAAAGGTCGTCGAATGAAATGAATAAGTAGAACCAGAATCGATAAGTATACATGCATCTCTATCATATAAAGACATGATATATGTAGCCATATCTGGTCCTACTAGTTAGTAGCAAATACACAACCTCAAGTCAAAGGTCTACCGGCTAATCCTCTACCTCACCCCTGAACACTGCTAGGACCAACATTGCCCACACTGCTCGCAGAAGATGTAGGCGTAGCAGCAGATTTTGGATAATATAAAGATATGTGGCCTGGCTCATGACACCGGAAACATATCAGACCCGCCATAGGACAGTCTCTAACAAAATGATCTGATGATCCACATTGATATCATACAGCTGATCTAACTCGGCTAAATGTTTGACTCCCACTTTGCCCTTGCTGGCCACAACTCTATCCAAATACATTATATCGTCGCCCAGAATATAGTTGTCGTGGGCCTTGGCTTCTAACTGACTTATCAACTATCGGAGCCTAAGAAAGTTATAGTCGAGGGTCAAATCCTTGAGAGGTGATGCCTGAATATCTACTAGGTGGCTCGAACCTACTCTTCTTGTACTGCTCATGGTTTTGAATAGCTTCCTAAACATATTTCTCTATTAATTTCATTGTGTTCACCAATTTCGCATAACTTTTGATTCGCCTGCCAGTCAACCTGGAACGTATTTTTAATTCTAGTCATTTGAGAAATCTTCTACATCTCGCTTCCTTAGTCTTCGCCAAATCAGGAGCAAATCAGGACAGAGTATCAAATTTGATTTCATACTATAGAATGGACATCTTCCCATGTTTCAGTAATATGAATTTCTCCTCTATTTCAAACTAATAAGATTCAAGGAAATACTTTTCATTTAATCAACGAATTGATCCCAAGAACTCTCCTGGACTGGAACTGAAATTAACATCTTCATTTTCTCCCACTGATGTTTGGCTTCTCCTTTCAGCTGGAAGGTGGCGAAAGGAACTCAACTGTCATCAGCAATGCCCATTACCTCAAATACGTGTCTTACGCTCCTCAACCAATTTTCAGCATCATCAGGACCCACAGTTCCCATAAAAGCCGAGGGGGTCCAATTCCTTAAATCTTTTCATGAGTACAACCTAAGGAGTAGCTGTTTCGGTTTAGGCCTTTTGGCATTCCATCATCTTTGTCTGCTGCTCTGTCAGTTACGCAACAGCTTGTAATATTCGCTTGACGACGTCCAAGCTTTCTCACGTCCTACCCCTTTTCCGTTGGGGTATAGAATTCCCACTACTTTCATTTTCACGATCCATTGTCAAGATCTTAAATGAACTTCAATAAGTATAAATGTACCCAAAGGCCAGGCATGATGTCAACTTAACATTACCCGACCAACAACATCATATATATAAATATGTACTGATGTAGGTTTTTTTTTTTTTCAAAAATATATTTACCAATCTCAAAACTCAGAAATACACGTGTCCCAAATATCCACAACAAAACTACAAACAGAAACAGAACATTTCACGATTCACACCAGTCCTGCAAATCCTCCAAAAATATTACCACTCTCTAACTCTACCTAGTGCTAGAAGTGGACTCGTCCCTAACTGCGGTACTTGAGACCAAATATTTTATCGGTGTAATGTCTTCATAATATAAAAATAATTTATGGATTAAGTACAATTATCAAATACCACTTATCAAAACATAATATAAAGATAACCGTACACTGAGCCGAAATAAAATTCCACAGCTATCATTACAATAAAATAAATGCATTTAAATTAACTAATCAGATTATTTCGATATATAATAAAATAATGCACACATATTTTCCTACTAGCCATAGGATTATTTCATCTCACGATCGAGAGTTACGACAGTACCGTAACCTGTACAACTGTGTAATCTAAGGTTGTTATAAGTGTCAAGTCCATTTAATATATCCAATGGTAGGAGCCAATACATGGTATAAACCACCATATCATGATGATAATCATCATCATCAACAACAACAGCACATATGAACCACCTATAGGACTTGCCCTCCTGCTAGGTCACAATACAACATCATACAAGACATGCTCTCCTGTTAGACAATCTGGCATGTCTACAGAACCTATAACCTAATCTCCGATACCAAAAACTGTCACACCCCATCCCGGGCCCCCAACACTCAAAGGCCGGGCATGACTTTGACTTGACGTTACCCAACCAACAACATCATATATATAAATATGTACTGATGTAGATTTATTTATTTATTCCAAATGTATTTTCTAATCTCAAAACTCCAAAATACATATGTCCCAAATATCCACAACAAAATTACAAACAGAAACTGAACCTTTCACGGTTTACATCAGTCCAGCAAATCCTCCAAAAACATCACCACCCTCTGACTCTACCTAATGCCAGTAATGTACCCGTCCCTAGCTGCAATACTTGAGACCAAATATTTTATCGATGTAATGTCTTCATAATATAAAAATAATTTATAGATCAAGCATAATTATCAAATACTACTTCTCAAAACATAATATAAAGATAACCGCACACTGAGTCGAAATAAAATTCCATAACTATCATTACAATAAAATAAATGCATTTAAATTAACCGATTAGATTATTTCGATATATAATAAAATACTGCACACATATTTTTCTACTAGCCATAGGATCGTTTCACCTCACGATCGAGAGTTACAACGATATTGTAACCTATACAACTGTGCAATCTAAGATTTCTATCAGTGTTAAGGTCATTTAATATCTCCAATAGTGTGAGCCAATACGTGATGTAAACCACCATATCATGATGATAATCATCATCGTCAACAACAATAACAACAACAACAGATATCAACCACCTGCAGGACTTACCCTCCTACCGATCATAAAACAACGTCATACATGACATACCCTCCTGTTAAGACCCACAACATCCCGCAGGACATGCCCTCCTATCGGGATCACACTATGGCATAATTAGATAATAAAATCACTTTCTGCATTTCAAAATTTGCTTGATCCGCATCACGTTATAAAATAATTCATTTTAATAAATATTTTCTATTCATATTTTAGTACATAAATATAATTTAAAATTTACATAGAAGTAAGTATACTTACCTCGATTTTTGCGCTTCTAAATACGCTACTATCGTAATGCAAATGTGGTCGATGTCGCTTGTGAACCTAACAATAAAATGACCTAAACTAAGAATTTATTTAAATAAACCTAATATGCTATGCGTGACCCTAAAATGCAAACTTTCCCATTCCCCAAATTTTTTTATTATACGAAGTCCTTAAATGCCCAATTTCTTAAGTTAATATGAATTGTAAAAAAAATATTATAATAACAATTATAAAAATTTTGCTTGTTAATAATTTAATCTGCAAAAAAAAATAAAATAAATAAAATAAAATAAATAAATAAATAAAAATTAATTGACTGTTAATAATTTTTATTAGTCAACAAAATATTAAAAATTGTTGTTTCAATAAAATTTACAATTTTTATCTTAAATTGTATTCTTTGCAAATTAGATATATCTATATATACAAATATACCCGATACATTTTTTGAACCCACGTAAATCTATTTTTGACATATAATTATACATGTGTACATGTCCATATAAGTAGTCTCACAAATTAAATGTGACTAACAATATATATATACACACACACACACAAATAAGAAAAGAGAGAGAGTTACCTGTTCTTTCAGCCGAGAGTTTGTTTGTTTTTTTGGGAAAACGAGTAGCGCATAAATTACATCGCTACTTTCACCGCAAGTGTACAGGTCAAGTTTTATAGAATAGTGAATGAGTAAGGTTGTCCTATCCACATGGATTGGATTATATGGTCATTGAGTACTGTGATTATCATAACCTAACTTTATTTAGGCGGAAAAAAAAATAGATTTTTGTTTATATGTATACAATACTAATCTAATTAACTAATTAAACTAATTATACTATAATACTAATATGAGACATTTAGGGGAATGGATTATCTAGGGATTAACTTCATTTACTTTAATGTGTTTGATTTCGTCTAATTTACATTAATGGTATTCGACCTATTCAATAATCTCGGTATTGTAAACTTACTCACTACCTCTCTTAAGTGTAAAGTGAATGAATATGTGATTTCGCGTTAATGTCAAAGTCCCCCTCAAGCATTTATATGACACTTAGTTACATGAGTCTTGCCCCAACGTCATGGATTGCACACTTCCTAACGCCCTCCCTGGTCATTAGATCGTCACGTTGTATTTAAACCCAAGTCCAAATTCGGAGTTACCTCTCTCGAGTGTCAAACCCCGATTTCGCAGTATATTATAACAAGAATATAAAGGAAATTAAAGAATGGTAAACACAATCAAATAGCGAAGAACAGCCATTAACGAAACACAATTTAAACAAACAACATTTTTATAAACTATATTAATCTCATAGACAATCCATGTTTAGCTAATGGTCATAACCACATGTACAATAACAAACGAGCTAAACATGCTCAAACAAACTACCAAAGTTTAGAAATAAAGAGATAAACGAAAGAGACTAGCCGTTATCCGAAGAATTGACGCTAAAATCGCTCCGAGATCGTTCCCTCTTCTTGGAAATGTGATCTTCTCATTTGGTTGTGTTTAGCACACCAAGAGCTCCCCTAAAATGTCTCCATACCGATTCTAAGCTCGAAAATGGAGGAGGAGGATCAAATATAGGAACAAAAATATCTAAAAAAAATACTTTACAGGTGCAGGGCTCACCCCTGCAGCGGTAGGGATGTCGGTAGGCTGTCCGGAGGGTGTCCGCTACAACAATGGTCAAGCAAAAATTTTAGCAACTCTCCTCATTTTGACCGCTGCAGTAGTGGTTTTACTGCTGCAATGGTGGAGCTTTCAGCAACTCTCTGCATTTTGACCGCTACAGCAGTGGATACATGCTCTGAATTTGGCCTTTTTACTCATTTTTCCGCCGTTTTTTTCACTGTCGTTCTACCGATTAGCTTGATTTTCAACCGTTTTAGCTCATTTTCGTCCCACACACCTAATTTATACAAAAATAAATAAAAACTAATTAAAAAAAATTAAAACACTATAAAAATACTCAAAAACTACCAAATTCAGTTTGGAAATAAATGGATAAATTTCACCTATCAAATACCCCCAAATTGAAAATTTTGCTAGTCCTCGAGTAAAACAACCACACAATAAACGAAACTACCGCAACTAATTACCGAATTTAAATACTCAAAACAAAAAAACACAAACAAACTAAAACACAATAACGTGGAAGTTTTAAAATTCATTTCATGACCAAAATGTTTTCTCTCATCAGCCCCCAATCATATCGATTTCAAGAGTAAAACACACCATGTGGTGTTCTAGAATTTCAACATTCAATAGCAGTAAGCGTCATTCTAGATCCTGTTCACGTATGTGTGCGAAAACTTAATCATATAAATATCCACCGATCGGATTCGATTATCCACCAATAAAGCTCGTGACTAAAACCAATAAGGTATAGGAAATCCATATGCCTGACAGGGTTCCATTCTCCACCAATATAGGCTCAAAAATTCAAAAAGATCAATAGGACTTGGTTCGGCTTTTGAAAAATAGCCAAGGGTATATCAAGGATAGAAAACAGGTTAATGTTATTAATTAACGATACCCGAGGCACAATGCTTGGCTCAATCACACTCGTAACCCCACACAGATCAATTCGAAACAACCCTGAACTTCTATTTAAGAACGTCGTACTCACTTGTCAAAAGAAACTGAAATTTAACTATATTTACATATGATTTTTTTTTCCAAACATACCATACCCCCAAACTTAATCGATTATTACAATTTTACGGGTGTGGTTAAAACGAAAGAAAAATAACAAGTGAGTACTCGACTACCAAACCAATCAAAAGTTTAGGGGTTTGTCCTAAACCCAACCGCTCACTTCAAGTAGCATATACGAATACTAACTTGATTCACTCAAATTGTGCCTTTAGTTTAGTTATATAGGTTTGGAAAAAGTTAAATTAGACAGAGTATTTGTTATGTGTTCAAAATTGAAACGATATTATAGGCTTCGACAGGGTAATGAGGGATAAACATATAGCAAGGTAAGCTTCAAAGGCTCAAGCGAATCAAACGAATGCTTAAATCATATCTCCTGAACTACCTCACCTAGAATTCCGTCTCAAGTTTTCCCTAATCAGGTCCTTGAATCCCTTAAATTGTCATTAGTTTGGTTAATGGATAATCGACATCAAATCAATTGAATAGATATACATTGAGTCTACGTGCTCGTGCAAATTAGGATTCACAAATAACTTTTACCAAAACGACATGTCAAGCACACAAAACACACATGAATGGGCATTATCCTTGACCTTGAAAAACAACCAGGGGATAATATCATCATTAGGTAATAGCCTAGATGAATGCAAACTCAGCACATGCAACAACTACTACAAACATAAACACATTTAAACTAATCTAAACAATCATGGAAACAATTTAACTAAAACTACACAACAATAACAATTAAACATACTAAACATCACCCCCAAACTTAAAACATTCAGTGTTCACAATGTCCCAATCATCAATCTCAACATTTGAAATAAAGCATGTCGACGAATGGGGTTTAAAACACATACCGAGGAGGCAAGACAAGCTCACCTGTGAATCAAGTCGGCAGTGATGTATCTAATTTAGTTTTGGACTTGGGTTGCCTCCCAAGAAGCTCTTGATTTAAGGTCTTCGGCTTGACACAGAAAAGGGCTTGTCAAAGAGCAGTTTTCGCCCGTAGTACGTGTCATACAACACCACATATGGGTCTTAATTCAGAATGCCTCCAAGATTGGCGAGATTTGGCAATGTATGGATTGAGCTCTCAACTTGATTCAGCTCCGTCTCATGTGCTTGGGAATCATGAATGTACTGAGCTGGAAATAGGATAGGATAGGTGAGCCACATCGGATCCTCATAGATGTGATTGTCTTAGATCCGGGGTGGCATCACCAATTAAATTGTAAACGGTGAAAAATCACAATTGTTAATATGAGATTTTTTCTCGCCAATCCACACTTGGGTTTTCTTTTCATTAGCATGATCATCTTCGATCTCACCCAAGTACATTCCACTTGTATTCAATTCCTCACGGTGCTTTCATATGATATGGCTTGTGTGTCTCCCAATGCCATCATTTCTAACTCGGCCTCAATAAAACAGATAAGTTGATTGATTTGCATCTGAAGTGATTTTATGGTCGTATCGATTTCGACGCAGACCATATCAATATTGTCAAGACGATCCTCCTGCTCATTGAGCCAGTCATTCGTATCCCTCCAGAAAGCCTGAGTCACCTCCATAAATTTAGCTAACATTTCCTCTAGGGGGGAAGACTCCTCTTATTGGTCTGGGGTGTCAATCCATAATGTCAAAACAGTGGAATTACCCCTACAAGATTTGGTAGCTTGTTGAATAATTCCTACAACAAAAATCATACTCTGCCATGTCTTCCAACAATTGACAGGCTTCGTTTGCAGTTAGTTGGTCGAAAAAGGTGGTATCGTTTCCTCCTTCAACCCTATTTCTTATTGCGGCTAGTAACCCATCGAGGAAGTTCAGTAGTTAACACTCTCTTGGGAAACGATGATTTGGAAACCGAAACAACAACTTCTTGTATCGATCCCAAGCATAATAAAACGGCTTAGAATCTCGTCGAAAGAATTACAAAAGCACTTGTTGATCTAACATTGTCAAGTACCCTGCAGGAGAAACAAAACTACAAACAAAAATTATAAACAAAATAAATGCCTAAATTAAAATCAAGTTACTTACTCACAATATTAACAACAATCTAAAAGTCAATCCCCGACAACAGCGCCAAAAACTTGGTAGTGCATAAATTACATCGCTACTTTCACCACAAGTGTACAGGTCAAGTTTTATAGAATAGTGAATGAGTAGGGTTGTCATATCCACAAGGATTGGATTAGACGGTCGTTGAGTACTGTGATTATCATAACCTAACTTTATTTAGGTAACAAAAAAATATGTTTTTGTTTATAAATATACAATGCTAATTTAATTAACTAATTAAACTACTTATACTATAATACTAATATGAGACGTTTAGGGCAATGGATTATCTAGGTATTAACTTCATTTACTTAAATGTGTTTGATTTCGTCTAATTTACATTAACGGTATTCAGCCTATTCGATAATCTCAGTATCGTAAACTCACTCACTACCTCTCCTGAGTGTAAAGTGAATGAATATGTGACTTTGTGTCAATGCCAAAGTTCCCCTCGAGCATTTATATGATACTTAGTCATCTGATTCTCGCCCCAATATCATAGATTGCACACTTTCTAACACCCTCCCGGGTCATTAGATCGTCACGTTGTGTTTAAATCCTAGTCCGAATTCGAGGTTACTTCTCCCGAGTATCAAACCTCGATTTTGCAGTATATCATATCAAGCATATAAAGGAAATTAAAGAATGGTAAATACAATCGAATAGAGAAGAACAACCGTTAACAAAACACAATTCAAACAAACAATATTTTTATAAACTATATTAATCCCATAGACAATCCATGTTTAACTAATGGTCATAACCACATATACAATAACAAACGAGCTAAACATGCTCAAACAAACTATCAAAGTTAAAAAATAAAGAGAGAAACGAAAGAGACTAGCCGTTATCCAAAGAATTGACGCTAAAATCGCTCCGAGATCATTCCCTCTTCTTGGAAATGTGATCTTCTCCTTTGGTTGTGTTGAGCACACCAAAGCCTCCCCTAAAATGTCTCCCTACCGATTCTAAGCTCAAAAATTGAGGAGGAGGATCAAATATAGGAACAAAAATATCTAAAAATATTTAAAATAAATAAATAAATTACTTTATTGGTGCAAGGCTCCCCGCTGCAGCGATGGGCATGTCGGTAGGCTGTCTGGCGAGTGACTGCTGTAGCAGTGGTCAAGCAGAAAGTTTAGCAACTCTCTACATTTTGACCACTGCAGCAGTGGAGCTTTCAGCAACTCTCTGCATTTTGACCACTGCAGCGGTGGATGCAGGCTATGAATTTGGCCTGTTTACTCATTTTTCCACCGTTCTTCCACTGTTGTTCCACAAATTAGCTTGATTCTCAACCATTTTAGCTCTTTTTTGTCCCAAACACCTGATTTATTCAAAAACAAATAAAAAACTAATTAAAACAAATCAAAACACTATAAAAAAATACTCAAAACTACCAAATTCGGTTCGGAAATAAATGGATAAATTCGATCTATCAAAAACTGTTGAAATATGTGTGTGTGTGTATGAGAGAGAGAGAGAGAGAGAGAGAGAGAGAGAGAGAGAGAGGAACCGTCTATTCCTTTCCCCTTTATTTAATTTTTTTTTAATGTTGACACGTGTCAATCTTGACACAATTCTAATCATACATACATATATATATAATTTATTTTATTAATTTATTTTATTTACACTAATTAGCCCATTGAAATAATAAAAAATATTAATTATATCCCAAAATTTTTAAATTTATATTTTAAATAACTTAATAATCCCTAAAAAATTTAAAAGTCAAAATTAAAATTAACATATTAGCTCCTAAAGTTTTTAAAATTAAACTTTTAAATAACACAATAATCCCTAAAAATTTTAAAATAAAATTTAAATAGTACAATGATCCCCATTATTTTTTCTAAATGTTCTAAAATACAATTAGAAATATGCATGTGCAAGAACTAGGCTTTATATCCAAATTTTGGATAGTGATAGAAACACTGGTGGTTGTGGAGATAAGGATGATGATGAAAAGAATGATACTGATAGTAGTTGTGAGGTTGCACAGGTTGATGAACGTACATGTGGTTGTGGTGGTTATGGTGGAGTTGGAAATAGAAAGTGAAAACTGGTGAGTTCTAATAAACGTCCAACTTTACAACCATTCCCAAGGGTTTTTCCTATCTGAGGATCCTACACAGGAAAACTACTATTAGAAAATATTATTTTAAGCCCCAATTTACAAAGTTGCCCAATAGACAAGAGATTTAAGGTGAGTTTTGGAATCAAATACGTGTCAGAAATAGAAAGATGTGAAGTAAAAACCTGATCGGTATGAGTAACACGTATTTGAGAACCATCAGTAGTATAAATACTAGGGATATTCATAGCGAAAAGTTTGGTTGAAAAGATGTTGGGATGAGATGTCATATAATTATAGCATGCAAAATCAAAGAACCCAGAAGAGTTACTTGTAGTAATTGAGAGAGCAGGGGAAAGATTTGTACCATTTTTGGAAAAGATATGATTGAAGAGTGAAGTCAAATATGCAATAGATATGGTAACAGTAGTGGACGTAGGATCTAAACCCTATTTGGCATTGATAATGAGCGAAGAACCCACATGCATCGCTATTGAACTTGAAAAAACTGTTGTCATTTATGGATTTAGAATGTTGAAATTATCTAGGAACCGGTCTATACTCATGAAGAATCGATTGAGAGCCCCTTGAACCGATCAAATCTCCGTGATGAATCAAATCAACAATATAAAGAAAACTATATTGTATAATCTGAATTTGATTAAACGGAGATCACAGATAGATTCAGAATGCTAAAATTGTCCAGGAACTTATATTAAATCTTCAAGAACTGAGTGAAAAACGGATGAACTGGTGTTGAACCACATGAATATAATAGAAAGTATATTCTTTGAGCCTCAATCCATGAAACGGAGGTTGGAAATAGAATCAAAATGTCAAAAAACTCTAGGAACCAGTCCAACTTTGTAGAAAACCAGTCTAAAAATGCTTGAACCGATCAAAAACAAATTACCTCAAAAACAACCGGTGACGTGGTAGAGCAATGGTTGACTGGCGCTGACTTGGTGGTCAATTGCTAATGTGGCAATCAATGCGCTCACGTGGCATAACCTGGCATCTGACTGGACTATTAGGGCTGACGTGGCAGCAAATTAGTTGAAACAAGGCAATAACACGTGGATCTAGCACCAAAACCTTCTGGCCACACGTGAAAGGTTGGATTGGTGATCTTTTTGTGTCGTTGAAATCGTCTCGCTGAAGCTATTCCGATGATGTATTATGAGATGAATTTTGAGCTATGGTTAAGGAGGTAGAAGCTAAAATCCAAGATGGCAAAGTATGGTGGAGCTGCAGATTGTTTAAGGCGTGTAAGAGCGTGTTTGGGCTCCAATGGTGGTGAGTTTTGTGGCATTGTGTTTGTCTCTGCAAGACAAAAATAGTGTTGTGGTGGTTGTTGATACTGGAATGATGATGAGGCATATATAGCAGCGACGAAAACCGCAGGGGAAAAGAGATTGCGGTGGCGGAAGCTTTAGGGTTGCGAATTTTTTTTTAGAGAGAACAGGTATATTGAAGACTTGCTCTTGATACCATATTAAGATAATTGAGAAGTAAGAAACATGAACAAGGTATTGATATTATGAGAAAGAGATTACATAGAATATATCAATATAAACAACTATTTATAAGGGATAAGGGTTAGAATTTTGTCCTGATGGGCTAAATGGGTCAAGCCCATCATTACATTAACACTCTTCGATCTCTATATTTCTGTCTATTCTCTCTCTCCCTCTCTCTACCCCTCTTTCTCTCTCTCTCTTAATTGTTCAATGGGGTGTATTGATTTAAACTTTGATTGTATGTGACGATCGTGATGAAGCTACATTAGGCAGACGCAAGAGAGAGATCAAGTGCCACCGCTTTAATTGTTCAATTGTCATCACGCTATGTCCACTTTATAAGAGCAACTCCAACGAGATAGCCAAAGAAATAGTCAAAACTTTCAACTTCCAATTTATCTAGCCAAAACGGAAAAAATCAATTCCAATGAGATAGCCATTTGAATAGCCAAAATGGCTATCCCCTTAAACAACAACCAAATTTAGCTATCCTCTTTCACTAGCCAAAAATAATTCGCGGGTAAAAATTACCGTTGGGATGAAGAAACGGCTCTCTCCTTTGTCGCATTTCTTCTCTTTCTCATTTGTCACATTTCTTCACCTCCATCACACTGCTGCAATTTTTAGGGTGCTGTAATTTTTAGGGTTTAGTTAATTGGATTGATGGGTATTGGGCTTGTGTGGTTGGCCTTTTAATTGATAAATGAGTTTTTAATTAAATGGGTTGGGTTGTGATCCTTGCTGTCGATTCCCTATTCCAATTTGTAGGTGAAAAAATGTGCTAGATTTAGTTAATTAGATTAATGGGTATTGGGCTTGTGTGGTTGGGTTTAGTTAATTATAATTAAATGGGTTTAGATTTTTAATTAAATTAATAAATATGTTGATTATTTATAATTAAATTAATTTGGGTTTTTAATTAAAATAATAAATGGGTTGGGTAAAATTTAGATTTGGCGTTAAAATTAATTTATTAGATGAAAATTTAGATGAAAAATTAAATAAAAATTAATATATGAAAAATGGATAGTATAGATGCCGGATACCGATTGCACCACCTTTCATCTAGTAAACACTTTCAAAAAATTTGACACACTACCTCTACTTTGCCATCGGTGTGCTCATTTCCAGCAATGGAACTCTCAAAGTAGAACCAAGCGACCTCAACGCGTGACCTAAAGCACCGGGTTCTGACGTGCCTGCATAGGCTCTCGGACTGTGATACTTACTCCGCGGCGGGCGCTAAGCTTGATTCCATCGCCAAAACTCTCACGGCATGTTTGGTTGGACGGAATGGAATGAAGGTAGAATGAAATAGAAGAAGTAATGGAATGAGAGAATGAATTAAATGGAATTATGAATGGAATCACTATTCCATTCTCTTGTTTGGTTGATATGGAATGAAAGAAAGAATGGAATAGTGAAACATAGTAAAAATTTCCATTTTGCCCTTATAAAATTATTATTTCATTCTCTTCTTAGTTGGTTATAATAAAATTTTATTATATTTTACTATTCTATTCCTTTCCTCCTTTTATTATATTTCACTATTCAACTCAATTTTAAGTTTTTATTCTCTAATTTCTATTTTTATTCTCAATTTTTAGTTTCTATTCTTTAATTTCTGTTTTTGTTCTCAATTTTCAGTTTCATTTTTTAATTTTCCGTTCTCTAATTTTTTATTTTTTGTTCTCAATTTTCAGTTTATATTCTCAATTTTTTGTTTTTGTTCTCAATTTTTTATTTTTATTCTCAATTTTTGGTTTCCGTTCTCAATTTTCTATTATCTAATTTTATGTTTTTGTTCTCAATTTTCTGTTTTTGTTCTCAATTTCAGTTTTCGTTCTCAATTTTCAGTTTCTGTTCTCAATTTTATGTTTTCTAATTTTATGTTTTTGTTCTCAATTTTTTGTTTATATTCTTAATTTTCTGTTCTCTAATTTTTTGTTTTTATTCTCAATTTTTTATTTATGTTCTCAATTTTCTATTTCTATTCTCAATTTTTAGTTTCTGTTCTCAATTTTCTAGTTCTGTTCTCAATTTTTTGTTCTCAATTTTTTATTTCTATTCCCAACTTTCTATTCTCTAATTTCAATTTATGTTCTCTAATTTCTATTTTTGTTCTCAATTTTTAAGGACTTAATTACAAGGACTATCATGTAATTTAAAATATTGATTTCATTGGGATGGAATCTCATTCCACCCTATCTCAAATGGAATTTCATTCCAATAGAATCATAAAAGTGATTTCATTGGAGAATCAAATAACGAAATAGAAATCGAGGGTGGAATGCGATTCCATTCCGCCCTCGATTCCATCCAACCAAACATGCCGTCAGTCATTACTATGAGAGAGACCTCTCTCTCCATTTTAAAAACAGTGGACTCCATTTTAGAGATAGTACCTCTCTCTCTCTCTTTAAAATGGAGAAATATAAGTGTAAGCTCTGTTTCAAAAACTTCATCAATGGCAGAGCTTTGGGTGGACACGTGACATCTCACTTGCTGAATCTCTATGGTGCAAAAATTGGAAGACCCAATCACGAAATTGATCAGTACAACGAGTTTGATTCGGTTTCATCTTCATCTTCGTCGTCGTCGGCATCGGAAGACGAAGAGATTGAAGAGAACGAAGAATTTTTTTTGCCGGCTGGAGCTCTCTGCCACCGCGATCAACGGTGGGTCGGTGGTTCTTCAGAATGGAGAGAGTGAAACAGTCTCTGAAAAACCCAGTTCGAAGGCGATCCGAGCCAATTCGAGGAAATCAATATCGTAATAATCAGTGGGTCGAAGAATCGAACGTAAAGAGAATCAAGTCCGGTGAATCCGCCTGTTGACTGGCCATGGCAGGGCATGGTGGCGGGGGTGGCTGGGAAGGAGAGTTGGTCTGAGGAAGAAAAAAAAAAAAAAAAAAAAAAAAAGAAAGAGAAAGAGAAAAAGAAAAAGAAATAATAAAGAATGAAATAAATAAATAAATAAAAAGACATTATAGCCCTCAAAAAATAGCATGTGCCGCGCACAGGATGACATTTCAGGATGACATTTCTGTTAGTTTGGATGGAAAAATTAATGGAATTGTCATTTAAAATCGATTACATACTTCAAGAATTTAAATTAAAACGAAACAAATTTATTGAACTATATAAAAATATGTCAATAGTTAGAAAGTTTAAAAGGTAATTTGTATTTTTTAATAATATATTTTTAATAATATTATTTTAATTATACATATTATGAGAAGTAAAATCCCTCTTTAGAGGGATTTGGAAATAACCCCTTTTTTAGGGATTTGAAAATCTCATTTTCCCCCGTAGAATTTTCATTCACAAATCCAATGGATTTGGATGTGGATAAAATCGGGCCTCCTTCACATGTCCGCCACTAAGGTCGTTCCCGTCACGACACCATCGCTTATATCAGCCTAGCGTTTAGGCAGCCCAGGTTGATTTGTGCTCGGCAGCTCAGACCGACCTCCTCACGCGTGACCAACCTCGCTTGGCACCTCGGCAGGTCGGACGCCGGCCTCCTCCCCAACAGTAATGGGCCCAAGGCCCAGGCCCATAGCTCTAATCCACCGTGCCGCCCACGCGCCTGACTGCTTTCCGGTAATCTGGGCTTAAGGTCTTAATCTTATTTATACTAATAACTCTTTCGCCTATAAATAAGAGGCTTCCTCCACACTTTACAACGACGAGAAAACCATTCTAGAGAGAGAAACTTTGCCTCAGATTGGTCAAGCAGGTCGAGATAACAGTAACTCTCCGACCTATATTTCTCCCCGAATCCTTACTCTCACACTGGAGGGGACACGCCAAGAGCAACCCGGCCGTCCCTTGTGTAGGTGGAAACCATGAGCTCAGCCCGGACAACGGCCAGGTGCTAGGAAGGGAACCAAGACCCGGGTTCGGACTTAGGCCAGTTCGGTCACCTGACCCGGCTGCAGCACATGAAGGAACAAGGCCAATACCTCCCTCACCCTTGATCCGAAAGTGTTCGGACCATACTGTTGGTTAGAGCAAATTCCGACACCATAAAAAAAATTTTAGTAGTACCCAAACTAAGGAATTAAAAAATGAAATTGTAAAATTTCTTTTTAAAGTAAAATCTCTCTTTAAATTACTTTATCCAAAAGCAACCTAATTAATTATAGCTAAAAAAAAATACAGTTGATTGTAACTAAATCACTAAGAAATATTTTAGCTACAATTTTTGTAGTTGCAAATTGGGAGGTGGCAACAACGACGATGGTAACCAACGACGGACGATGACGCTAAGCGATAACACTACAAATTAATTATGAAAGATGGTAGGATATAAATTAAAAGTACAATGTCAAATAGGGGATGAAATAATTATCCCTAAATTGAACACAAGTCTTCTACCTAGTGGTTATCTAGTGATGCTTCTCTCGTGAGATGTTGTATTCGATATCCCTCTCCCCAACATTTGTAAAACAAAAATGGATAGTCGGTGATTAGTCTCAAATAGTGAGTATAATCTATTATTAGTCCTATTTAAAATATAAATTTTGATTTAATCTCTTAAATTGGTTTTTACTTGTATATTAGTCCTGCATGCATGTGCTCATATTTGTGAAATATTTAGTTATATATATCTGTATAATATTAATTACATATTATAAATTACATGCAACTATATTATATGTAGTTATGTAATATTTGTTATATCTAATAAATATTTTACACACAAATTATATATACATAAATAGCGCGTGTATTGAGGCTCCTCTTTTTTTAATGCGCAAAAGTATTAATTGTGTATAGGACTTTTTTAAAATTAAGAGCAACATAAGGGATTTGTTCTAGAAACACCAAAAAAAAATCCCTAAATTGAAAGGCTTATTCTTTTTCAGTAATTAATACTACAAGCACTTACGACATGTTTGGTTGGATGGAATCGCATTCCGTCCTCGATTCCTATTCCGTTGTTTGGTTCTCCAATAGAATCACTTTTGTGATTCCATTGGAATGAAATAGGGTGGAATGGGATTCCATTTGAGAGAGGGTGGAATGGGATTCCAACCCAATAGAATCAACATTCTAAATTACATAATAACCCTTGTATTTAAACCCTTGAAAATTGAGAACAAAAATTAAAAATTAAGAACAAAAATAAAAATTAGAGAATATAAATAGAAATTAGAGAACAAAAAATTGGGAATAGAAACGGAAATTGAGAACAAAAAATTAAGAACAGAAACATAAAATTGAGAACATAAACATAAAATTAGAAAATATAAAATTGAGAACAAAAACTGAAAATTGAGAACAAAAAGTGAAAATTAAGAACAAAAACAAAAAATTGATAACAGAAAATTGAGAACATAAACTAAAAATTGAGAACATAAATTTGAGAACGGAAACTGAAAATTGAGAATAAAAGCTGAAAATTGAGAACAGAAACAAAAAATTGAGAACATAAACTGAAAATTGAGAACAAAAACAGAAAATTAGAGAATGAAAAATTGAGAACGAAAATTGAAAATTGCGAACAGAAACAAAAATTAGAGAACAGAAATTTAAAATTGAATGGAATAGTAAAATATAATAAAATGAGGGAATGAATGGAATAATGATATATAATTAAATTTTGTAATAAGGGCATAATAAGAATTTTATTATATTTTATTTCATTTCATTTCTTCACTCATTTCATACCAATCAAACAAGAGAATGGAATAATAATTTTATAAGGGCATAATGAGAATTTTACTATATTTCACTATTTCATTCATTCCCTCATTCCATACCAATCAAACAAGAGAATGGAATAGCGATTCCATGGACAATTCCATTCTATTTCTTCTCTCATTCTATTTCATTCCATCCTTATTTCATTCCGTCCAACCAAACGAGCCGTTATTCTATTTTTATAACATTTGGTACATCAAACTCGGAGCCATGGTAAAATTTCCCGGGAGAATAAAATTCTAAAGTAAAAGTCGGTTATGTGAATTCACACCATACTAGAAAATGTCAAAATCGTGAACAAGCAAAATCAAAGATCATATTTACGTAGAAATATGGATACGGCATTGGCACATGCGGTTCAGGTTTAACTTCAACTGGTCTGACCACTCGTGTTTTTTGCCCGTTTGAGGCTTCCTCTTATTAAATTTGTACCACCACAAGTTAAAGGTGTTATACTTAAAGTCAACTCTTTAAGATCCTACACGGGGTGATTAGAATTTTAAATTTTACAATTTACTGTAGATATATATTTATTTATTTTTTTAGAGTTTTTTATTTTCTAACCCTTTCTTAAGGGTTAGGTTAGGTCTTAATGCAAACTAACAGCCATGTTAGTTCTTCACCCAACCGCACGTTTAATTAAAGTTTTTAGCCCTTGACGGTTAGGAAATCAGAGGAGATGGACGATGCTACCCCGCAGATTTTACGGACGGAGCTAAAAGAGGAAAAATCAGTGCCTTTGGCTTCCAGATCTGCAGCGACGACGAGGCTAGAGAGAAAGTCACACGATGGTGGATGCACTAGCGATCTGGACGGAGCTAATCGATAACCGATACCTTTAATGGAAGTAAGAGCGAACATCACCTTCTGTTTTGCCATCGACGTTCGTGTTCTGAACTTGAAGGATGTGCTGTAAATCCTCATTCGCTAACAGAGTCTGCAATCTTCGTTTTGAAACGCAATTGAAGAATTAAACTGGAAGGAGAGCTCATACTCACCATGGCTAGTGATTTTTTATCTCTGTTCTTCGGATCTCTTGAAGAGATTTTCTTCTCTCCGCTCATAAAGAGAGAAGACTGGGTCCTCTCCGACGAGAAAGCGATGTACCTGAAGAAGGCGTTTTGTATCCATTTGTTTCGCCTCCTCTCTCTGACGAGAGAGCGATGTATCTAATCATCTCCCAATTTCCCATTTCATTTCGCCTTCTCTCTCCGAATTTCGCCGTCAAATCTTCGATTCCGGAGTGAAGGCAACGGCATTGGGTTGAATCAAGTGTTTGCGCATCGATTTAGAGGCGTTTTGGGTGATGGGTAGGTGTTGAAATACTTGAATATGCTTTGTGTTTAAGGCTTTTCCATTTGGGTTTGGTGTGAATGGACCAAGACCACTGACCCGTCTTGTCTCCATCTTTTGCTTTGCCTTCAAATTGAAGCTCTCTGTTCATCCAGGGTTTGGTAAGCTATAGAAACTTTGGAAGTGAATATTAACTCATTCATGAACAATTTGTTTTTATATAAGTTAATATTCACAAAACTCGAAAACATTCGTGATGTGTTTGTTTGATCTCAGTCAATATTCACACAATAAAATATTTGTAACACTCTTTTTACAACACTCAAATATATTCATGATAATGTTATCGCATTTTTCAAACCGACATATGTGTCGTTTATTTGAATTGAGTTACTATGCAACCCACATCACTACCCATATGTGAATGTCTAGAATCGAGTAAATATTCACTCAACATATTCGTTTCACTATGTTGGGTTGTAATATACGATGATTCTGGACTGAAGTTAATGTTAACAGTAAAATGTTAAAAATTTAATATTCACTCACGTCATATTAAGTTCTCTTGAATTGCGTAAATTTTCACCCATACAAAACATTGATACTCACACACGCATGCTACATATTGACACATGTATTGAATATTAACGTACAGTCCAGAGCAATGAAAATGATTTTTCCCTTTTCTAATTACTGAGGAGGGCATGTGAATATCAACGTTTGGGTGAGTGAATATTAACGTACAGTTCAAAGAGCAATGGAAATGGTTTTTCCCTTTTTTGATTACGGAGAAGGGCACGTGAATATCAACGTTTGGGGTGAGTGAATATTAACGTACAGTCCAAGAGCAATGAAAATGATTTTTCCCTTTTCTAATTACGGAGGAGGGCATGTGAATATCAACATTTGGGTAAGTGAATATTAACGTACAGTCCAAAAAGC
The DNA here is from genome assembly GCA_016647705.1 of Eucommia ulmoides. Lineage (NCBI taxonomy): Eukaryota > Viridiplantae > Streptophyta > Magnoliopsida > Garryales > Eucommiaceae > Eucommia > Eucommia ulmoides. Next base: position 22,635,347 of record CM028330.1, on the reverse strand, counting down.
AATAGAAATGGTTTTTCCCTTTTCTAATTACGGAGAAGGATACGTGAATATCAATGTTTGGGGTGAGTGAATATTAACTCAATTCCGCAAAGACCTCAGTAGACATTTTTTTCTGGGCAGGTAAGTAAGTATGCATATACATATAAAAACAATTTTCCCCTACAATTTGACACGGGTAAGTGGGTATTCACATACATACTAAAAACGTTTTTTAACACAAAATAAAATGATAATGTTAACGCACTCAATATGTTAATGGTAATGTTAACGCATTTTTACAAACTGTCACATATGTCGTTCTTTGAATTGAGTTAATATTCTAACCCCATCACTACCCATTTGCGAAGGAATTGAATCGAGTAAATATTTTCACTCAAAATATTCTTGTGATTTGGATCGTATCATATTATGATTCTAAACTAAAGTTAATATTCACTCACCCCATACAATATTTTTTCAACTTAAGTTAATATTCACTCAAAATAGTGTTCTAAATATATTGAGTAAACATTCACACAGAATATTTAAGTGAAATTGAGCAATATGGAATTAAGTGTACTGAAAAATTATTCCAAAATATTAAGTGAATATTATTTACTCGAACATCAACTACACAGTTAATGTTATTAACACACGTATGTTAATGATATCAACACTCGCAATGTTAATGCACATTCATGTACCTCATAGATTACGTATTTCATACTCACAATTTTAATCTTACGAGAAACATTTATGTTATCTCTTACATTGACTACAAGATGGCCAGATCTTGTTTGCATTAACATTAACATATACAAAACGAGCACATAATAAACACACATGTATACAAATTTAACAAGATTCCACAAGCACGTGGACATTCATGTAATTCATAAACGAGTATCGAAAAATGAAATATTGGGTACGAGAACATTTACCATACCTATTGAATTTATTCGGATACGACATATTTGATCATTTTTTGTCATTTGCAATGCTCTACAATGATGTGACACCTTTCTTGGATGACAACTAGGGTTTCTATGGTAAGAAATGAGAGAGGTGAATGTGTAGAGATGTAATTTGGGAAAGTGGTGCAGCTAATGGGCTAATGGGAGAAAAAAATTTGGTAAGTGGACAACAATTGCAGATTTCGGCGTGATATAGGGGGTAAATTAACATCCACTCATCTGAAATTGATCTAAAAAAACAATACTATATTAACGAGAAATTCGTGAACATTATTTTGGTGGTCTTGGTTTGCTGATTAGATGTGATTTGTGATAGATATGGAGTTTTTTGCAGTTGGGTGGTGATTTGTTGCAAGCTTTGACTTTCCATTTACATTAAGTGACGTTTGATTTCACAAAGTGGCATTTCAATGTAATTTCATGTGTTCATGGAGGACAAACAACGAGGACTTATTTCTACAAAATGTTAGTGGATAAAAACTTATATAATCAAGTCAAAGGTGTATTTTATAGATTGTATATCTGTAGCAATGTTTTTAAAACCGGACCGGACATCGAACCGGAAAGGTCACCGAGTCACAGGTTACCGGTTCAACCGGTAGGTGAACCGCAGTTGAATCGGTGACGTCATAATTACGTCATAATTATTTTATATATATATATTTATTTAATAAAAAAAATAAAAAATATATATATACACACACATTTATTTGAAGAAAACATAAACATAAAAAACAAGATCCACCACAACTCAACTGAAATGTAAACACACTGTGAATATGAAGTGCGAACGATGAGCACGGTGAAGAACTCAACAGTCAACAACAACACATTTATAAAATGAATTATCAACAACTCAACAACAATAAACAACTCGAATGAAGAACAAAACTCTAAACTAACAAACAAAATATAAATGTCAGACAAAAAAAAAAAAAAACTTACAGCAGTGCGTCGTCCATCGTCCGTTGTCAGGCCGAGTCGTCCGTCGTCCGCTGTCAGGCTATCGTCCGCTGTCAGGCTGTCATTCGCCGTCTGGCCGTCGTTCGCCATCGTCGTCGAAGGTCGCACAAGTAAGGAGTAGTCAGATCTCATTGGGAAGGAGATCGACGACGATAAAATTGGTTGAATGTTTGAAATCGGACAAAATTAAGGCGAAATCGGAATTGAGACTTGAGAGAGAGAGAGATTGAGGAAGGGAAAGAAACCGATGCCCGATAGAAATTGAAAGGATGTAGGGTTTAGAGATTGAGAAAGGGAAAGACGCCGATGCCCGATAGAAATCGGAAGGATGTAGGGTTTTTTTTTGGGTAAGTACTTATTTGTTGGGGAAAGTTCAGAAACCGCCCCGGTTCACCTAAAACCCGACTGGTTCACCGGTTCGCGATTGAACCGGGTTGAACTGTCCGATTGACCAGTTTTTAGCCCCAGACGGTTTTGGGGGTGTTTCCGGACCGGAAAGGCGACTGGTCGACAGTTTAACCGGTCCGACCGACCGGTCCGGTCCGGTTTTTAAAACATTAATATATAGAGGGCCAAAAAAAAAATTACTCTTTTTTTTACTACATTTTAGCACTATATAATAGAGTTATCAATAATAAATAAAATTTAGGGACAATGGGTGAGAGATCCTACATTTAAGCTCTAATTGGTTAAAAGTCCTACATGCGGTAAAAACTTTTGATTTAGACCTATTTGTTTTAAAAGAATGAAGCCTTACTCACGTGATAGCCACGCGCTAGTTACATGTAACTATTTTCTGTGTAATATTACTGTATTAGTTACAGGTAACTAATTATCTTTTTTTTTTTTTTTTTTCCAGTTACATATTCCAATAATATGTAATTTTTTAATTACATGTCTCTGATATGTAACTAAAAAATTTGAATAATATATAACTTTTTAGCTACATGTCTCTGATATGTAATTAAAAAGTTTGATATTTTTTCAATAACGTTACAAAATATTATACATATATATATATGTAATTGTAACATGTAACTAATATTATATAAGCACATGTAACTAAAAATGTCCAAATATGTGTGAAAAGTAACAATTATGAAATTGTAACTAACATTAGTTATATGTAACATAATTCACTATTTTTTCAGTAACGTTACAAAATATTATACATATATATATATGTGTGTGTAATATGTAACTAATATTATATAAGCACATGTAACTAAAAATGCACAAATATGTGTGAAAAGTAACAATTATAAAATTGTAACTAATATTAGTTACATGTAATAGAATTCACTATAAAATTCGAATGTACTCACTAAAAAGCTCCCTACAATCCCTACAATTCCTGCAATGCGGGACTAAAATACAAGTGAAATCTAACTCAAAGGATTAAATCAAAACCTAATAATACAAAAGGACTTTTCACTAATTAGACCCAAAAAAAAGGACTTTTCACCCATTTTTCCTAAAATTTATTATTCTGGAATCACTGATAGTGAACGATTTTGCATACAAGAGAGAATTATCAATGAATAAAATTACAATTACTGAAAAGAGACTGCCCTCCAAAAATCTATCAATATGATTTTATTTTGGGTAATTGGTAAATAGTACTGATTAAACAGTATAATTCACCATCTATCTTATTTTAATTTTAATTCACTTTTAATTTATATTTTAACTTGTATAGTCATTTATATCTCTAATATTTTCAATTAAGATTTGAATCGTTGGCCATTTGCGCCACCATCCGCCATAGTCTATTGTCGTCATCTGTCGGACTTCAGGTTTTCGGTCGCTTAAGTCCAACCATTGACTACTGGAAAATTTGTTAGTTACATGCCATTATTTTTTTAATGATATGTAACTATTTAGGGGTGTGCAAAATACGCAAAGGCCCGATCACCCGACCCAAACTCACTTGAACAGGCCCGATCTGAATAAAAACTAAACAGAAGTGGTTGAATTCGGCCCATAATTGTGCAGCCCCGAATTGGCGGTTCAGCTCTTGGATTAGGTCGTTTAGGGTCGGGTTCACCCGAACCGATCCGAATCCCTAAATGACATCATTTCGTAAATGTTTTACAAAACCCTACTCCGTAGATATTCATTCTTCGTTGTTCAGTCGCTCCTCTCCGAAGTTCAGTCCATGCTCGTGTCCTCTCCCATCTTCACCTTCAGCCACTCCTCTCCACACTAATCCAATGCCTTGGACGACGACTACGCTTCCAGATCAACGACGCTTGTGGATCGGCGACGCACCACCAGTCTATGCTAGGTCTACACTTTAGTTCAAAATTTCACTTCATTGCAACTGCTTTCACACTCCATTAGCCGCCGACACCAAGAAATTAGGGTTTTTGGCCCCAAAATTGTCACAACCCACCCCGGTTTTCCCAAGGGCCGGTGTGACAACAATACAACTCATCCAAACAAATGTCTAACACTAATCAAAATGTATTACACAAAAAGAGAATATTATTTACTATGGTCAACAAAAATACATATACCCCCTTCCATTGGGACTCTCATGATCTTACAACAATAGTACTAGTTCATCTTTACTAACCAACATATACAACCAGAAGCAAAAAGAATCATTATCGAGATACTCCCCATTACGGCCCTTCAGGAATCGACTTACTGCCAGTAGGGGACAAACGTTTCTCTATAGTACCCGCGAGTGTACTGCCTTCTTAGTAAATTTTAAAACATGTTTTCGAAATAATAATACATTCTTAATATCTTTTTAAAAGGTATCGAGCGTAATTATAGGAATATCCTAATACAAACATCTCTTCTTAAAATAAGCAGTGAAAATAAATAAACAATTATATAATTATTTTATCTCACCAATCCATTCAGTGTAAAATCATATAAATCATTATATGCAATAAATCACCAATCTTAGTAAAAACACCCCATTTCAAGTTTACCTATCACCCACATACACACCGACTAAACCATAGTGATCGTTTTAACCTCACGATTGGGAGTTGCAACGGTATCGTAACAATCTGTAGGATATGTCTTCCTAGAGGACCTAACTGCGCAGATCACCGCCAACCGAACATCTCCGGAGGCCAATAATATAAATCACCACATAACGTCAATCACCATATAGTAAATATCCATCTGCCGGACCACCCTCTGGACAGATCATAATATAAACTATGGCATAATCAATTCAATAATATTATCACCAAATCACAAATAATTATCCCTCTGCCGGACCACCCTCTGGACAGACCATAATAATAATCACTACTTTAATAATATCGACAAAAACACCAATTCATCAATACCGTCAAAATCACCCTTGTCCACCTCTTTTTAACAAAACCCACTTTTAATTTAAAAATTATATTTTTCCCACCATTTTATTAAAACCACCAAATTCAACAGATTATTTATAAAGTCTCTCTCTTTTTAAATCCAAACATTTCAATGGAAATCCATTTTACCAACTCACTCACAAAACCTGCTCGATCCACCATATTTATAAAATCATGCAGTTTAATAAACATTTAGGTCGACGTATAGAAAAATAATTTTATAAGAAGACAGTACACTCACCTCAAAATTTGTGCTTGCAAGCCCCCCTAGAATATGCTTCTGCTCCTCACCGCCTAAGCCGAAATACATCGCCTAGGCGAACAGGCGATTCTAGCTCTCTGTTGTTTTACCGCCTAAGCGATCTTCCACCGCCTAAGCAATCACGCGATTCTGGCTCTCTGTTGTTTTACCGCCTAAGCGATCACGCGATTCTGGCTCTCTGTTGTTTTACCGCCTAAGCGATCTTCCTCCGCCTAAGCGATCACGAAATTTCAGGCTCTTTGTTGTTTTACCGCCTAAGCGGTCCTGGCTTCGTACCTGACAGAACAGAACAGAACAAACCAGTCTATTACCTCCTTCTCGTCACCAACTCCGGCCCTTAAATCCTTCACTCCACCTTCACGATCAACCATCCCAAGTTTACACTGATATAACCAACCTCATTCCCTTCACTCTAGTTAAAACACCCACTAAAATAACACCCCAACCAACGGTTGTAACTCTAAACAGCAAAAACAGGGCACAGTCCTTCACCCACACATACCTGCTTCCATATGACCCCAGAACATGTCACAGTTGCACACTCTTACAACCCAAATGACTCTCAACCTTGGGGAAACACCCTGAACTCGCACCAGTGATTTTCGGCAGCCTTTCCGAGGGCTTCTTCTTCCTCTTCGCTTCTCTCTCTGTCTCTCTCTCCTTCTCTTGTTTCTTCCAGAATGATGGTAACCCTCCCTAACCACGTTTATATATATATATCAATGGATTAGTGGAGTAGGATCATGCCACATTGCCCCCCTTCTCTCTCTCTCCCATGCTCATATTTATATATATAAATATATATATATATATATATATATATATATATATATTATAAATGTATGTTTAAAATATCTAAATCAAAATACTCTTTCTCCCTCGCCCCTCCGCCCCCCCCTCCCCCCCCCGGCGCAAACTTCTCATTTTTCTCATTTCATCATCATCATTTTTCATTTTTTTTTTTTTTAAACAGGGTCTTACAAAAATTGCCCAACCAAGGCATCACCTAGATCTGCCAACATTGTCTCTTGTGCTTCCATCTATACCCAAAACATATAAATCGGGATTTTCTTCTAGAACCCCGATATTTTCGGATCGACCCAATTTTCCCAGTCATACTCGACCAATCCGACCTGTGCACACCCCTAGAATTATTAAATACATTTCAATATATTTTTTAGTTATATTTTAAATATATTTTTTAATTACATTCACATAATTGTTCGGCAACCAGTAACTGAAAAATTAGTTGAATGTAACTAAAAAAATTCTGACACCCAACAACTAGAGTTTCGATGATTGCCGGTGGCCAGATTCCGACGTCCAAAGTATGGTGACTAGCAGATAATGACGCAACCCTAATTGGAACACCAGTGTTTCCATTAAATCTAATAGATAAGTTTGATAACTAAATTAAGCACTTAAAACTGATTAGATTAAACACTTAATTAAGTTTGTTTGATAAATGTAATTAAAATTAATTAATTTAGTTAGCTAAAAATTAAGGTAAAAATTCAATAAAGACCCTTTGGCATATTATTTTTTTTCCCAAAGGCGCTCAGATTTCTCTCTCTTAAAAGATTGAATGTTTTGACCATTTTTCCCCTATCCCTATGTAGGGTTTCTCACTTCTCATTCAGATCATTCTTTCATTTCAACTAAAATTTTGATGAGCAAGAGAAGATAGAAGAGAGAAGACGGCAGTTGCGAGAGAGAGAAAGGAAAAGAGATCGTTGAAATATGGATTATAACTAGCCGGAGCAAAAGGGACGACATCGACAGAGATGAAGGCGATGACGGAGCAAGAGGGACGGCATCAGATCACTTCACCGTTTCATTAGCAAACCTGTTTGTTTGACTGAAAGGAAGGAGCGGTGATTGTGTATTATTGAGAGAGAGAGAGAAAAAAAAAAAGTCGAGGCTGAAAAGTGAAAAACTGAGAAGAAGAATCTGAATGCGATTATAGTAGCGTAGCAAATTCCTGAAATTCTGATATTTTACAACTCAGGTATTGTTATATTCTTTATCCTCGTCAATTGACTGAATGATTAAAGCCTTTTTTTGACTAATTGATTATCTGTTCCTTTTGATTCTTGTGATTTAATAAGCGAATTGAACTGAACTATATGAAATTGGATGTTATTTGATTTCTTTTATTTTACTTGGGGAAATGAAGAACAAATCTAATGTCCATAAGTTGCTATTTTTCTGCTATTAATTTTGTTGTTAACTGCCTTCTATTTTCTAGATTAAGAATCTTAATTTTGCACTCAATTTCCATTTCTTACTTCTATCTCCAATTTCCAGACAATTATTGAAGTTATGATTACTTGATTACCATTTTTTTCCTTTTTTATTCAATTGTGTTTTTTCTTGAGGTTCATGAGTCTAACATAAGTAATTGTGAATTAGATTCTTTTTCTAAGGCCGCCTTTGTTTGGTGTTGTTTCTCTTCCCATAATCATGGTTTTGCTATTCGAAAAATTGGAACATAATCAAAAGCATGGAAACCAAAAAAAATTTGTTTTTGTTCTACTTTCATATGTTCAGGAACGAGAACAAAAACCTGTCAATAAGGTATCTTTTCTTCAACTCTTGAGTTTTTCATTCCTTTCATTCATCGAAATCTTAATCTTATCTTCTGAAATCGTTTCTTTCGTTCTTCTGAATTTTGAATCAATTATGTATTTCGTTTCTTTCATTTGTGTATTGTTGGATTGTTGAACGAGCTTTTGGGGTTTTAAAAATGCGTTTTCCAATCTTGAATTTGATGGCATCATATACATTTGAAGTACAGATAATGATTGTTATTGCTTATGTAGCTATTTATAATTATCCTCGAACAACAATTGTGACAAATAATTTTATTTTATTTTTGTTGAATTCTGTGTTATTATTAACTTGTGATAATTTATATATTTGAAATTTTTAGTATATTATTGGTGTTTTATTTTTTATTTTGTTCTCTATTTTATTTTTTATTTATTTATTTTATTTTATTTTTTTGCATCATCTTGATTCAAGGAAAATTATGTAAATTAAACAATTTTTAGCATTCAAATTTTGTACTTATCAAACAAATAAAAAAAAATCAGCACTTAAATTTTCAGCACTATTTTGTCAAATAACCTTCTTAAATTTTTAGTACTTAAAATTTAAAACACTTAATTTTTAACATTTAAATTTTCAGCATTTAAAAATTAAATCGCTATTAAATAAACCCTAAAACTAAATTAATTATTTAGTTTGAGAATTTTTATTAATTTGGTGTAATTTTTAATATTTTTAATATTTAAATATCCCTCTTATTTTTCTAGGATTGCTCAAGAGATGGTCTTTATTGGGTTAATTTTAATGAAAACGATTTAAATTTGTTGTGTCCTCTTGTAAAGGTTGAATTTAACCCTATATAAATAAAACACAAAAAAACCTAAATCGACATTTTTTTTTTGAAACAAAAATGGGAATTTTAAAATATTAATAATTTATTTTCTTAAAATAGTTACATGCATGAAATATTAGGCCATGTTTGGTTCCTGTGTTTGTTCTCATATTCTTGTTCTCGCTTCCAAATTTTTAGAATTAATGTACGAAAACGCATTTAGTAAACACGTTTCAATTCCCAAATATTTTAGAGTAATCTAGGACTATTTCCTGAGAAACAAAAAAATATTAATTCTTATTTACTTCCACAAAATTATTCCCACGACCATCCCGCCGGCCACCACCATCTCATCAACCACTACCATCCATCGGCCACGACCACCCCCTAGCCACCACCACCTGCCGGCCACCATACAATTAAAGAAAAATAAATAAATGTTGCAACTATATGTGTTTCTTATTTCTGTTCTCATAAACTAAAAGAAACGATTTTTGAAAAATAGTCGTTACCAAACATATTTTTATTTTTGGAATACTCAAGAACGGAAACATAATTCTCATCTCACTTATTCCAGTTTCTTGAATTAAAGAAAAAAAAAAACAGAAATACTAACCAAATGCGGCCTTAATGTTTCCCCAAGAATCATCTACTTTTGTTGATTAAATATACATGAAAAACAATTAGAAATCATTTGATAATGCCTTTTTTAATTATTTCTTAAAATAAAATAAATTTATAAAAAATACGTCTACTTAATGATATGGAGATAATATCTTAATATTATTTGAATGATCTCTTAAAAAAATTATAAATGATTAAACGGGTGTGGAAGTTCTACTTTTGTCAAACTATATTGATCAATCAAAATATAATTAAAAAATTATTTAAATCATATTTTTTATTTTTTATAGTATAATTTTTGAAACTAAGGACTTTTTTTTATAACGACTTAATTTTTAAGTGCTGAAAATTAAGTACTTAAATTTTAAGTGTTGAAAATTTAAGAAGGTTATTTGATAAAATTGTGCTGAATGTTTTTTATTTGTTTAATAAGTACAAAATTAGAATGCTGAAAATTATTTAATTTACATAACTACCATTGAATTATGATATATAACACCACAAATAATCACATTTCTCACATCAAAATCACCATAAAAACCAAAACTTGGAAAAGAAATAAAAACCACTTGAGTACTACAGTAGTAGGTAGGTCAAAGTCTCTCTCAAATTAGGACAAACTTCATAGAGACTCGTCACAAAGAGAAATCGTTCTTTCGATTTCTATCCATTAGATCAAGAGCTTTTCAATCGCATTATGTGCAATTAAAACATATCATGATTAAGGAAGTAAGAATTGTAATTTCTTACACTAGAGAATTCAGATTCTAATGTGCCGCATACCTCTATTAGCTTGAACTTGTCCAGCTTAAGTTGAGTTATACACACAAAACATAAATGTATACATAGTGAGTTCTGAATAAATAATAACATAAAAAAACTACGTTCAATATGCATCATGATAACAAACTAACCACACAAAAACTAGACAAGTTTTTCCAATGTGGGTGTATGTGTGTAAAATGTTGGGTTTATCCCACGTCGGATGTAGAAAGTACCACTAGTCAAGTTATAAGTGTAAGGTAAAGCCTTAGCTCACGAGATGACGTTTTCCTTCACACTTATGACAGCTCACGAGGTGACGTTTTCCTTCACACTTATGACATGACACATCCACATTCGACGTGGGATAAACCCAACATGAAAAAGAGAGAGGGAGAGAGGAAGAATGGCATACCTTGTGTCTCTTGGCACAAAGATAAAATGCAACAGCAGTAAAAACAAGTCAAGTAAAATCAGCACTTGCTCGACGAGAGGGCAGCAATGATGCAAGAAATCGGTCCTTATATCTAAAAAAATAAGGATTCAATAACTCAAATTTCATAAACAATTTCTATCATATAAATATACAATTCATACTACTAGGTAATGTATATTCATCATAAGCATGGAATGTTAACTTACAAAGATAAACCCTTGTGGACAAAAGGTATAAAACGTATATCCAAAACCGCTAGAAAGTAAACTTACCAGCATTTTACTTTTAACACTGAAGAATCCATCTGCATCCGCTACAACTGTAGGCTTTAATGCTCCAACAGCCATAACATCCCCCTGAACATTATTCACAAGTTATCAGGAAATATCATCAATGTTTCAAAGGAATAGAGACCCTTATAACTAAGACTAGCCTAGAGGCCTTCTACTTATTACTGACCTGGCCTGGAGGGAGAATAGCATCAAATTTGTGCAATCCAAACATGCCCAAATTGGACAGAGTAAAAGTCCCAGTATGCACGCATGGAACACCTCATTTTCATAAACTTCCTTGAAGAACATCATTGAACCACATTCAATGTCACCAAAAACAATAATCAAAACCTGAATTGTATTCATGGGGCTCAAGTTGCTTTGAGCGAGCTTTCTCAACTAATTCCTTCCATCTTTGAGACAATAAATAAAGATCCAACTGCGCCAAAGTACAAACATGTCAAAACTTGACTCTAATCTTAAAAACAGAAATAAGAATGAGCAAAACACATACCTTATCAGCATCCTGAAGAACAGGAGTTATTAACCCACCATTGATTGCCACAACAACTGCAATATTTATACTACTATTACATGTAAAACTCTTTCCATCTTTACAACCGGCATTCAAAACTGGTTGCTGGACAAGCGCTATTGCCGCAGCCTTAGCTAACAATGCCGTCATAGTGACACCCTTCGGCTTTACCTGTTCAGTTTTCAAGACGTCATAAGATTCATAACCTATATCAAAATCCCACATTCCTAAAACTAATCGAAATAGCGCTATAAAAAGGCAATGCAATGCTAACAATAAGATAATTCAAAACGGGAACAAAATTATTTCCAATAAATGCACCTTCTCATATAGGGCATCGAGTGCATCAGTTGTCACGGGATATCCCACACAAAATGTTGGCACAGACAGACTCTCCAACATATTTTTTGATACGGCAGCTTGCATTGTTGTAAATGGGACTACTATTGAGCCTGGGATATGAGGAAAGCTAGCAGGTGAAGCGGGCTTAGGGGATGAAGGAGAGGGAGCAACGGCTATTGTAGAATCCGGAACTACATTGGCTGCAACATTAGTCTTTGATGGTGCAATTCTGGCAGCTTTCTCAATATTCTCAGGCTTTATCCGCCCAAAGGGCCCCATCCCCATCGTCTTGTTAATGTCAACCTTGTACTACTTCGCAAGCTTCTTAGCATTGGGCGTCGCCACAATCATTCTTAAGATCCGTGAGCACTGTTTATGCTGATTTTATTCTCATTTCTAGAGGACCATCCATTTTTCAAAATCTAGAGAGAGAAAGGGACGAAGGATTCAAAATGGTGAAGCATCGAAGACTAAACTGGCGGGACATTTGCATGTAGAAACTTTTAGGGCCAAACTATAAAACATAAATTTCAGATTTGCATAAATTTGAACAAAATCTGAACAAAAAACAGAAAATTGTTGAAGAACGAAGAACAGGAAAACAAAAATCTGAACGAAAAACAAAAATCTCGAGTTGAAGAATCCAAAAACTCTAGATTTGAAGAACATACCTTGTTGAAGAAACGAAAAACTCTCAAGTCGATCTCTCCCCGCCGCTTTTATCTTCTCTGCTCAATGAAGATTGATTGATGACCGCCTCTTATCCGCTCAACGAAGATCGATCGCTCGCCGTAGCCTCTCATCTGCTCTCTCTTTGATCGATCTGGACAAATGGAGTGATGAACAGAACCCTAGGTAGGATCAAGGGTAAAATGGTCAAATCATGTCTTTTTTTAATTTGAAAAACTCTGAGCGCCTAAAAAAAAAAGTCCGAGAATTTTTGCTGAATTTTTAACGTAATTTTTTAGCTAACTTAATTAATTAAGTAATTTTAATTATATTTATCAAATATATTTAATTAATTAAATATTTAATTTAATCAATTTTAAATATTTTTTTTTTTTATCAAACATGCCCTAAATGAAAATATATATAAAAGAATCGTTACCAAAGTTCCTTAGATTTTTTGTGCCACCATCATATAATTTTGAGTTTAACAAGGGGCAAATCAAAAACAAAAAAGGGCACCACAGTGTGTGTCAATACTTAATGGTATTATAATATACAAAATGAGACTTTTGAGTGCAAAATGTAACTCAATGTCAATTTTAGGGCTGAATAGCGTAATTTGATCAAAAAGGGCATTCTTCCAAAATTGCAATAAGCATGAAAAATAAAATTAACAAATTCCTCCATAAAAATATCGACACCAAAAAACAAAAGAAATAAACAAATCAAAACATGTGATTCTTGTTTTCACATTGCCATTACCAAACACTATTTCACATATCACCCCCCCTCATTTATCTTCCAGAGAACCACAACTTGGATTTGGGCCCAGCTGTACAGCCGCCAAATCACCATTGACAAGCTCAAAACCTCCTTGTCCCCCCGACCGCCGGAGCCGCCGCGACCACCTTTTTCCTCCTCTTCTGTGACGCAGTAGTTGATGAAGCTGATGATGATGAGTTCTCCGGCGAAGCTGACCGTCTCCTTGAAGTAACCCTCACCGGCTCCGGGTCGCCGGAGTTAATCCTCAGCGGGAAATTCAACAGAGCACGTGACCCGCGCATGCGGTACGCCGCCCTGTCGTAGGCCAATGCGGCGTCCTCGGCCGTCTCAAAAGTCCCCAGCCACACCCGGGCCCCATTCTTCGCCGGGTCCCTAATCTCCGCCGCGAATCTCCCCCAGGGCCGTTGCCTCACCCCTCTGTAATGCTTCCCCTTAGCCGGTACAACCGCCGGCGCCGCCGTCTCAACCGTTTCCACCTTCGGGAAACTCATTTTCATCTGGAAATCAGCCGGACCCAATTCATAGTCGGGTTCGGACTTCACATTGGCGGCGCAAACCTCCTCGGCGGCGCCACCAGACGGATGCCACCCGAGACCGACGGCGTCACGGAGGACGCCGTAAACAACCGTATCCTCGGAATCGTTTTCTTTTAACGGTAGCTCCCCCCAGCCATCGGCGGAGAAAGCTAACGAGCTCGTTCCGAAGCTGAATCGGCCAGAGTTTGTCGCCGCCGGCAATTCACAATCGTCGAGCAAGTAACGCCGTATAGACTCCACAAACGCGAAATCGAAATCGAAATCGAAATCGGATTCAGAACCACTGATCCCGTACATCTTCAAATCAAGATTAATAAACTAAAAACGAACCGTTTTTTTTTTTTTCCTTTTGGGAGAAACGAATTGATTTGGGTTGGATTTTTGAAATCAGACACAGTTAAGAATAGAGATGATTTGAGATTTTTGGGAGTGGACCGATATTAGTTTATATAGGGTATAAATTGTGGAATGAAGTTCATGAACTTGGTCGAAATCTTTCATTTTAATTATTTATTTACTTTTCAATAAAAAATTAGAATTTTTTTGGATTACGTTTGGAGGACAGAGCTTCTTTGAAAGTTCTGCAATGACAAGTTGGGGGCTTTTCGAAAACGTGAGAAATTTGAGGGGATGGTGTTGGGTGACGTCATACGGCCTTCAAATGTAAGGTCAATTTTGTCCCCCCACAAACTAGAATAGTGAATCCAAAATTTATAGCGCGTTATGTTACAATCTTTTGTGCAAATTTGGTCAGATTTTTCTTTGTACTCGTTGTTAACTTTCATAATTAAAGGTTATCTAGGTCACTGTTCGCACTTTTCTCAACCCAACTAGAATGGATTGAGTTGAATTAAATTGAGAATTTTATTCTTTACTGAGAACAGAATTGTGTTTGGTAACGACAATTTTTTTTCGTGCTGGAAACAGAATCGTGTTTGATAACTATAATGATATTTGGTAACCGTTTCTGTTTTCATTCCAATAGTGGAATGGAAATGGGATGGGATAAAAATTTTGTTTCTTTCTTAGGAGTAGAATCGTGTTTGGTAACGATATTTTTTTTTGGGAGGGGGGAAGAGAATCGCGTTTGGTAACGATTTTATCCTAGAATAATTTTATTTTATTTTTTTAGAATTTTTTTTTTGTTTTGGCCGGTGGCGGCGACCGGAGGTGGGTGACAGTGGCGGCGGCAGCGACGATAGTGACCGGCGGGTGGGGTGACGGCTGTAGACGGTGGCCGACGACGGTGGACGACAGCGGCAGACGGCGGCAGACGGTGGCCGGCGGCGGCGGCGGCGGACGAACAGTAACAGATATTGGGAATAGAATAGAAATAATGAGAAACAACTTTTTTTTGTTTCTCATTTCTTAAGAAAAAAACGAGCACAATTTCCAAATGGGAATGGAATAAGAACGAGAACAAAAATTATCAAACACTATTTCCAAATAGAATTTTCAAAAATCTGATAATGGAATGAGAATTTTTGGAATGGAAACAGTTACCAAACGGGGCCTATATTATCCCATAATTATTTCCTCACAATTGTTTTTTGTTTTATTTATTTTTTTCTTTTCTTTTCTTTTTCATTTTTCTTTTTCTTCTTTTCTCTTCCTTCGTCTTCATCATCTTCACCGAACAACATCCTCCATTGATCGAATTCCACAAAGATTTCATGAACGAACAACGAAATCGATTTCGTCAACGAGCAACAAAATCGAAATCGATTTCGTGAACAAACAACGAATAACGATTTCGATTTCATGAATGAACAACGATTTCGTGAATGAACAATCGATTTCATGAACGAAATCGAAATCAAAATCGAAACTCTAAACCGAAATCAAGAACCAAACCCTAATTAGTAACCAAACCAAAATCAAGAACCAAAATCAGTAACGAAATCTTCAAAACCTTGTTCAGCGAAGACGATTTGCGATCTGTAACTTCGTCGATGATGGCAGAGAAGACGACGGTAACATACAGACAACGAGTAGACGAAGACAACAGAGACGAAGAAGTGAGACGACGAAGAAGGAAGACGACGGCGACGAGAGGAGAATGAGGAATGATTGCAAAGTCGATGGCGAGGAGAGGAGAAGGAGGAGGCAAGGATGAAGATGAAGAAGTGAGACGATGAAGACACATGGACGAGGAGGCGAGGACGAAGACGAAGACACATAAAGGGAAAGGAAAAAAAGAAAAATAAAAACTCTTGTTTTGTGCTTAACATAAGTCGAATAGGGAGTCTCATTAACAATTACAAAAATTCCAAGCATGTCCCTAAAGTTGGGTTAAGTTTTTTGGGCACAAAAAAAAATAAGTTTTTTTTGTTTCTTATTTCCTTAGGATTTTGAGAATCAATTCTCATTTTTTGGGTTGGGTAGGTTGAATTTTGTGTTGCCAAACGCATTCCCAATAATCAATTTCAAAATTATTAGGTTGGGTTGGAATGGAAACACTAACCAAATAGGAATGCATAATAAATTATAATTTCATATTAAAATTCAAAATATAGCTAAAGGTTTGTACATCTTTTTCTTAATCTAATTACATATTTATACTATCCAATTCACTACCTTCTTGGGTAGACTTGGACCAACACAAAATTTTCACAAGGAATCGTATTTCCTTTTCCCTTGATGGTATCCTTATTTTCCTCGGTTGAATATGTAGTTTTCTTACCAGCGGAAGAATAATAAAGGCCTCACTCTTAAGCCAAGAAGGTCATTCCATAGTCGGTACCGCGTAAATACCTCTGGAATACGTATCATGATAAAGGACGTGCAAAAATTGTTCTCAATTTAAGCATAAATAGGAAGCTTGCTCCTCTACAATGTCGTTCATGCATGTACACATGAGAATCCCTTTTATTTTCCATTGACGGGATAAACTAAATCAAATTTTTTTTGTGTGTCCTCCAACACTAATGGAAATGAGTAGACCTCAAACATCCCATTCCCCAAAAGACTGACATTTCGTGATCGTCTATTGTTTATCATTTTGGCTAATTTATTATACAAATATAACATTATCTCAAAACCTCATCTGGTTAGATATTCACCTCTTATCTGTTATTAATCTATCCAACGTACTCTTATACTATCAATCAATAAAATTGTAGGTAGGTGATGATGGTTGTTTATCCACGAGTTGAAATATTCTGTCAAATTGACATCTCAACATATCATTTTTTTTAAGAATCCATTACTAAACGTTATAGCAGATAACTCATGCATATACCTTCGAACATTTGCACCATTTTCTGACATTATTTGATTATAAAAAATCATGTACACATTCGGGTTGTGTGCATACACTAATCGGTTCAACTTCTAGATTATTGTCTCCTTCTATGATGAGTGTTTGCCAATCATTGCTGACCGTAAATTTATTTTCAAATGTATTAAATAATATATATGATGACAGCGAAGGAACACATTATGTACTCCTAGAATTTTATTATGTTGATCTGATATAAATGTGAAGAGAACTTTTGGTTCAATAACTTTCTAAACTCGGATAGGAACCAATGCCAATTGTCATTATTGTTTGTATCCACTATTGTAAATGCGATATGGAACATCCCTGATAAAATAATTTGTTGATGCAAAAAAGTGGTGACGGATCAACAGTATGGTCCGGAAGGATATCGGGGGCACATGACCGTTAATAGTGTAATTAACTGGTGAATTTGGGGGTGATGAAGACCTCCGAGCTGAGCTCCACTCTTCCACTCCGAGCACCTGCACAAAGACCCACCGGAATTGTGCCCAGTGAAGTCCCTCCAGCATGAGAGTAAGTATTCGGGGGAGAAGGGCTAAAAGTGCTCTAGTGTTAGTAGAAAAGACGTACCGTAGGGCATTGGATGCCATGGTGCATTTATAAGCGCTGGACTCGATTAGCGCCGCGAAATTAGGGTATTAAGCTCGGATTAATCACCTAACTCGATAGACAACCAATGAGCAGGCGGATTAGTGGTCTAATCAGTTAGTTTAGGCTTATGGGCCCATCTGTAGAGGCCCATGGGCCGTAGCTTCCCCATGGTCTAAAGAGGGCCTCAGCGGCGAAGAATCCGAGCTGGGAGAATTTGAGCTCGTCAGCTCGGCACGGACTCCACCAACTCCATACGATGGTCTTCAGCTCGGTTTGGAGGGAACCCAGCTCCCAGCTCGGTCATTTTTCGATACTTGGAGCGATATCTTTCATGTGACATATGTGATGAAATTCCCCCACATCAGTTGTCCCCCAAATCCCGAGGGCGAGAGCAGAACACAACAGGCTCGGGATTTCCATGAAGTAATTCCATATAGACTTGGCGTTTGTTTGTTGTTCATTTTGTTGGACGTCGCTATTGTAGTTGTTGATCAATGGCCCCGTTAGCCACAAATATTCGCAGCTTGGTATACTGGAGTATGCTGAGGCTGCCTCGTTGATGTCGATTTCGGTCGGCGGTTCCGTTTAGTGATTTCACAGTCTAAAAATCAAGTTTGGCGGCTAAGGACTGAATTTGCCGATCAAAAATGCATTTTCCAACAGCCCAAAATTTGATTCATGTAATGACCCTCTCAAAATGGAGAGTAGTAGCCCGTTTTTAGCCTCTCGGGATGATCAAAAGGTGGAGAGGGCTCAAAACGGCTTCGAAAACTTCAAAACGGCCTTAAGAGACCCAAAATGTGCAAGATTCGAGTTGAGGTCGTCAGTTCGGTACTTTTTTCGCACTTAGAGATTTTTTTGGCAGAGGCGGTCTTCACCTCGGCTCAGACTCGTGAGCTCAGTTCGGTGGTCTTCACCTCAGCTCGGATTTGCGAGCTTGGTTCGGCGGTCCTCACCTCGACTCAGACATGAGAGTCCCATATTTTTCTTAAGTCTGAGCTGAGAGTACATAGGCTCGTGAGCTCGGCCATTTTCCATGCCTTAGAATTTTTTCATCTTGGCTCGGCCTCGTGAGCTCGGTTCGGCGGTCTTCATCTAGGCTCGGACATGAGAGTCCCATATTTTTGGCAGAGGAAGACTTGCGATTTTTGGCCTTCACCTTGGATCGGACTCGTGAGCTCGGTTCGACGGTCTTCACCTCGGCTCGGACATAAGAGTCTCATATTTTTCATAAGTCCGAGCTGAGAGTACGTAGGCTCGTGAACTTGGCCATTTTCCATGCCTTAGAATTTTTCACCTCGGCTCGACGGTCTTCACCTCGGCTCGGACATGAGAGCCCCATATTTTTAGCGGAAGAAGACTCGCGATTTTTGGCCTTCACCTCAGCTCGTCCTCGTAAGCTCTGTTCGGCGGTCTTCACCTTAGCTCGGACATGAGGACTGATATTTTTCGCGGAGGAAGACTTGCAATTTTTTACCTTCACCTTGGCTCGGACTCGTGAGCTCGGTTCGACAGTTTTCACCACTGCTTGGACATAAGAGTTCCATATTTTTCATAAGTCCGAGCTGAGAGTACGTAGGCTCGTGAACTCGACCATTTTTTCAATACTTCAAATTTTTTGGAGGGTGAGAAGTTTGAGCCTTCCTCCTTTTTGATTTTGTCCGAGCTGAGAGCACGTAGGCTCATGAGCTCGGACATTTTCCATGACTGTGGGAAGTTTAAGCCTTTCCCCTTTTTGATTTTGTCCGAGCTGAGAGAACATAGGCTCGTGAGCTCGGACATTTTCCATATCTGTGGGAAGTTTCAGCCTTCTCCCTTTTTTATTTTGTCCGAGCTGAGAGCACTCAAGCTCGTGAGCTCAGACATTTTCCATGCCTTGAACTTTTTGAAGGTTGGGAAGTTTGAGTCCTTCACCCTTTTTGAATTTGTCCAAGCTGAAAGGAGGTAGGCTTGTCAGCTCGGACATATTCCATGCCTTGAACTTTTTGAAGGGTGGGAAGTTTGAGCCTTCCCCCTTTTGATTTTGTCGGAGCTGAGAGGACGTAGGCTTGTGAGCTCGGAGATTTTTCATGCCTTGAACTTTTTGAAAGGTGGGAAGTTTGAGCCTTCTCCCTTTGGATTTTGTCCGAGCTGAGAGGATGTAGGCTCGTGAGCTCGGACATTTTTCATGCCTTGAACTTTTTTAGGGTTGGGAAGTTTGAGTCCTTCACCCTTTTTGATTTTGTCCGAACTGAGAGGACATAGGCTCGTGAGCTCAGATATTTTCTATGCCTTGAACTTTTTGAAAGGTGAGAAGTTTTAGTATTCCGATTTTTGAAAGTGGCCGAGCTAAGAGCCTGTCAGGTCGTGAGATCGGCCATTTCCAATGCCTTAGAATTTTTCAAGGGTGAAAAGTTTGAGAGCCATCCTATTTTTTAAAGTGGCTAAGTTGAGAGCCCGTCAGGTCGTGAGGACGGCCATTTCCAATGCTTTAGAATTTTTTCAAGGGTGAAAAGTTTGAGAATCTTCCCATTTTTAAAATTGGCTGAGCGGAGAGCCCGTCAAGTCGTGAGGTCGGCCATTTCTAAGGGTGAAAAGTTTGAGAGCCTTCCTATTTTTGAAAGTGGCTGAGCTGAGAGCCCGTCAGGTCTTGAGGTCGTCCATTTCCAATGCCTTAGAATTTTCCAAGGGTGGAAAGTTGAGAGCCTCCCCCCTTTTGAAAGTGGCCGAGCTGAGAGCCCGTCAGGTTGTGAGGTTGGCCATTTCCAATGCTTTAGAATTTTTTAAGGGCAGAAAGTTTGAGAGCCTCCCTCCTTTTGAAAGTGGCTGAGCTGAGAGCCTATCAGGTCTTGTGGTCGGCCATTTCCAATGCCTTAGAATTTTTTAAGGGTGGAAAGTTTGAGAGCCTTCCCATTTTTGAAAGTGGCTGAGCTGAGAGCCCGTTAGGTCGTGAGGTCGGCCATTTCTAATGCCCTAAAATTTTTCAAGAGTAGAAAGTTTTAGAGTCTCCTCCCTTTTGAAAGTGGCCAAGCTGAGAGCCCGTTAGGTCGTGTAGTCGGCCATTTCCAATGTCTTAGAATTTTTCAAGGGTGGAAAGTTTGAGAGCCTTTCCATTTTTGAAAGTGGCCGAGCTGAGAGCCCATCAGGTCGTGAGGTCAGCCATTTCCAATGCCTTAGAATTTTTTAAGGGCGGAAAGTTTGAGAGCCTTCCCATTTTTTAAAGTGGCCGAGCTGAGCGCCCGTCAGGTCGTGAGGTTGGCCATTTCCAATGCCTTAGAATTTCTCAAAGGTGGAAAGTTGAGAGTCTCCCCCCTTTTGAAAGTGGCCAGGCTAAGAGCCCGTCAGGTTTTGAGGTCGGCCCTTTTCCATGCCTTAGACTTTTTGAAGGGTGGGAAGTGAGAGTCTTCTCCCCATTGATTATGGTCGAGCTGAGAGTATGTAGGCTCGTAAGATCGTCCATTTTCCATGCCTTAGACTTTTTTGAAGGGTGGAAAGTTTGAGAGCCTTCCCCCCTTTGATTTTGGCCGAGCTGAGAGTACGTAGACTCGTGAGCTCAGGCATTTTTCATGCCTCGAAATTTTTTGAATGGTGAGAAGTTTGAGCCTTCCCCATTTTTGGATTTTATCCGAGCTGAGAGGACATAGGCTCGGTTGAATCTTTATACTTGACAGTTTTTCCTTACTTACTAAAATTCGAAAAGATTTCAAATTTTTATTTTTCTTCGTCTTTACTTGTTTCCACTCAGGTCCAAGGCCATCTTTCCCCCTAGCCCAGGACATGAGTTGATAAAGTTGAATTCGTGTCGTGGGTTTAAGGCAATGAGCTCTCTATAGCACCTGGTGTTTAACGAAGCGGCTGGAGGGCTACCCATCTACGACCACAGTGGGAATAGAGGGCTACTCATCTCCGCCTTTGTTTGGGGATCGGCTGGAGGGCGGCTCATCCCCATCCAAGACGGGACGGAGGGCTGCTCGGCTCCACCGTTGTTTGGAGAAGTGGCTGGAGGGCTGTCTGTCTACATCCACGGTGGGACGGAGGGCTGCAAGTCTCCTCCTTTTGGATAATGTCTTAGCTGGGAGTACGTAGGCTCATCAGCTTGGACATTTATTCTGCCTTGGTCTTCTTTGAAAAGAGAAAAGTTTGAGCCTCCCTTTTTTTTTTTTTTTTTATGATGTCCAAGTTGAGAGTATGTCAGCTCGGACAAATCTTCATACTTGGACAATTTTGATGAAGGAATTATCAGATACTTCCCTATTTTGGTAATGTCCGAGATGAGAGTACGTCAGCTCGGACAAATCTTCGTACTTGGATAATATTGAGGAAAAATGAACAAATTCTTCCTCATTTTTGATGAAGCCCAAGCTGAGAGTAAATCACCTCATCAGCTTGGACAAATCTTCGCACTTAGAAAACGTTAAGGAGGAGGGAACAAAGGCTTCCCCATTTTGGTGATATCCGAGCTGAGAGTACATCAGCTCGTCAGCTCGAAAAAATCTTCGTACTTGACCTTTGACATGTCGTTGAAGGACTAATGTGTGACGGATTGATGTTCACAACGGGAGTGTGATTTGTATGGCGGATTTCCCTTCCAGACCTTGTGATCATCAAGTCTTAGCCTCGTGGGGAGCTGACGATTAGGGAAGGCTTTCAGTGCGTTCCCACAGACGGCGCCAAATTGTTGATGTGACGAAATTCTCCCACATCATAATTAATAATATAAATACATCTAAGAATTTACCTTACACCCAACTGTAAGTAACAATCTTTAAGGATAAGGATTAGCCCGAAAATCCTCACGTTTAGGGAATCAGATGAGGAACCCACGAATAGATATATTTGAAGACGCAGTTTAACGCTCTAGAAAGCCCTTATAGCTTGTTCCTAAGTTCCAGATCAAATTGATTAGCATCGACTTTGGGTTAACCGCCATCCCATTAGTGATCTTCTTTCCATTGTTTGGATCCTCGCATGCACTGGTAGTTTCCCTATCGATTGCTTGTTACTTGTAATAAAAAAAATTAAAAAAAAAAAAAAAAAAAGTTGAATTTAACATGCATTGATATTGTTGAATATAGCATGATTTTATTAGAAGCAATGTAACGTTGAATATAAGAAGTTGATAATTAAGAATTTACCTTGATTTCCATGCTTAGTGCATGCGGCAAGTAAATTTCCTTTGTAACGTCCGGTAAGAAAAGTTCCGTCCTGAAATAACATGGGTTGACAATATCGAAATCCAATACAATATAATTACCAGGATTTGACCTTTTGTAGGTATCAACATACAATTGTACGTAGTTTGTCACTTGCCAACGAATGATCCCAAAACACATTATTTCTAGCCTTCTAAACAAAGATACACACGTGACAATATGTTATTTCAAGACCATATTTAAAGAACCAGATATAAAAATTACTAAATTTTTATAAGAAATCTTAAAAATTAAATCACAATTAATATCATAATCCTGAAAACTGAATCTATCTGTATCACATAAAATAATTAAAACAGTAATAATTAAATCATATTTAATCAATATACCTTCTTCCAGTGCTTCAGTCTCGAAATCGGTAATTCACGAGGCATGATTTGAGTAAGCTCTTTCAAACGCAGTTAGATCTGATCTCATTCCTACAGCTTAGTAAAAGTTCTCCTAGAAACAACATAAATATCTTTCCTCTAACAATATCCATACAAAAAGTTCCGTAGGGATGGCGTTCTTGAGATCTCTAAGAATTCAATTCAAATATAAAAAAAACTAAGGTAATTCTATTTTGATTCTTAACAGTACTAAGTATTGATCCTAAGATTTTGATGAACAATTAAGTATTGATATTTTGATGGAACTAATATTTAATTGAGTGTTTCAGTGATTTAAAGTTCCAGTAATGAAGATGTCAAATTAAATGGATGAGAAATGAAGATATCAAGATGATGAAGAATAATTAAGAGTTTGGAAAATTAGGAAAAACAACTCAGGTGACTCTTAACTCTTAATATCCCATTTAAGAACACACACATGGCACAAAATGTATTTTATCATTTATGTATGTATTGATTAAGTTAAATTATTTTCTCCTATGTGAAATAAGAAAAATTAATTTTGAATGACTAAAATGAAATATAAGAATATTAGTGGAGCTTGTTAAGAGAAGAAAATGGATTATGGGGCAAAATCATAAAAGAAAATAAGTTAAAAATGTATTTAGATAAGAGATCCAGGCATAGCAGTCAACTGGTGAGTCGACCAGACATAGAAGCTAAATATCCTGTATCTCTAAGTCAACTGACAGGTCGACCGGCCAAGAAGGGTTGAGCTCTTTAAATCAACAAGTCAACCGATAGGTTGATCGGTGAAATAGTACTAAACTCTCTAAATTTGTGAGTTGACCGGGCAATCGACCTATGCACGCAACAGCGATGGCTTGGCTACAACCTGAGTTGGGCAGTCGACCGAACGCACTGTTTTAGGATACTGTTTGATCAGAGATTTTATCGAAAAATAGTTGTTTTTTATTGGGATTTGAGAGAGATTTAGGGGATATTATCTATATTTAAGATATGGTTCATATACTAATTAAATCTTATTAATATGGTTTATTAAATATTAATGTTTTTCAATTTAGTACTTGAAATAGATTCTATTCTTATTAATTGTAATTGAGAAATACTTTGGAGGTTTAATTGAGAGATTTGAAATATGTTTTTAAGTGGAATTGAACCTAAATGAATTCCTTAT
The DNA here is from genome assembly GCA_016647705.1 of Eucommia ulmoides. Classification (NCBI taxonomy): domain Eukaryota; kingdom Viridiplantae; phylum Streptophyta; class Magnoliopsida; order Garryales; family Eucommiaceae; genus Eucommia; species Eucommia ulmoides. The sequence continues at coordinate 22,610,891 of CM028330.1, read as the reverse complement.
GATATAAAGGGTCTATAAGAGCTTTTATTTATCATGACACATGTAAACTAGCTATTAGAAGGTTGATTACATATTCCTTTAAATAGATCTGCAAATTTTAATTATGACTAATCATTCATTGAAAGAGAACTAAAAGAGTTTATATCATTTGTGAGCCTTTATAAGAGTTATCATTCTACCATATTGAGAGTTTTTCTAAGAGTGATTTTGAGAATCAATTGTGATCAATTTTTCCTGATACCGAATTTGAAGCTACATTGTTCTAATTATTATTTCGGTGGATTCCGAGTGAGATCTTTCCATATTGCTTATTGTTTGTTTATTATTTTATATTTGGAAATCGATTTTAGAAATTATTTCTGATTTTTGAAGAAAATACTTTTTTACAAACAATTTATTTATCTGATTACGTGCTCCAATTTGCTACCCATATTTTGTTGAAATCAGATTTTTGTATCTCACGTATTTTCATCACTAGTTGGGATATTAATTGAGTTATTATTTATCTAGGGTGGTAGAAGCTCCGAGTGAAATTTACTTCTTATCAATTTTTGTATTGGTGAGTTGTGCCGAGTTAAATACCATTGGGGGTATTTAATCAAGGGTAGTTGGGTTTCTGTCTCTTCTTGTAAAGAGATTGAGGTAGTGATTATTCTCATATAAGAATTGCGTTGTGAGTAATTTGTAAAAATTTCATCCTTACCTATGAAAAGGATAGTTGAAGTGTTTTAAGAGGTTTTGAATCTTGTGCCTTAGTGTTAAAAAAGAATTAGGTTATTCTTTAACCTGTAAAAAGTAGAGGTTCTTCTTTAGCCTGAGAAAAAAATATTGTAAATGTTGATTATAAGCCTGTAAAAAAATCGGTGTGTGGGTTTGGTTCCTACCTTTAAATGAATCTTGGTTTTAGTGGGTGCGACCTCTATGGAGCTTGGGGGACTGGATTAGCCAAGAGTAACTTGATGAACCAGTATAAATCTTTTGTATGTTGCATTACTACTTTGTTATTTTTGTTGTTTGGGTGTGTACATAGATTGATCATATTATTCCGCTGTGTTAAAAAGATAATAATTAATTTAGGTTTAAAATTAATTATTTAATTTATTCAAGTTTTATTCTGATAAATTTTTTAATTACCCAATTTACCCCCTCTCTTGGGTATTCTATTGGGCCAAACAATTGGTATCAAAGCAGGTTTAGCTCGAATTCTTTTGCTAACAAAGATCACATGGCACACATAGTAGGCACACTAGCTGAGGGGCAATCTATGCACCGACCACCCTTGTTTGCAGGTAAAAGTTACTCGTTTTGGAAAGACAAAATGATAGTCTTTCTTTAGGCTACAAATTATGACGTGTGGCTAACAATCGTGGATGGTCCATTCATTCCAATGGAAAACAAAGTTGAGAAGAAAAAGGAACAACTCACTACTTCTGATAAGCAGTAACTCTCTATTAATTCTCAAGCTATCAATATTCTCTTTTTTTCTTTAGATGCTAATGAATATTCTAGAGTTTCTGGTTGCAAATCCGCAAAGGAGATGTGGGATAAGCTACAAGTCACCCACGAAGGGACCAGTCAAGTGAAGTAGTCAAAAATCAATGCACTTATGAGAAAATTTGAGTTGTTCAGGATGAAAGAGAATGAATCGATTCATGAGATGTACACTTGTTTCAATAATATATGCAACAATATGAGTCAACTCGGAAAACCATATTCTATGGAGGATGAAGTATGAAAGGTCCTAAGGTCTTAGACAAAAATATGGGAGTCAAAGGTGACGGCAATTGAGGAAGCCAAGGATCTTGCCAATGTATCACTTCTTACAAACAACTTTAGAAGAATAACTCGGTGCAAATTCCGTGGGAAAAAAAAATCTCAACATGTCTAAAGTGGAATGCTACAACTATCGTAAAACTGGTCATTTTCAAAATGATTGTCTTGAACCGAAGAAGGATAAAGAAAATGAGAAAAAGAAGAAGAAAGAAAAGAAGAAAGCAAAGAAGAGTAAGAAAAAATCAATGAAGGCTACTTGGGATGATACCGATTCAAGTAGCTCAGAAGAATCAGATAGTGAGGATACGTCCATGCTTATATTAATGGCCACTGGTGGTAAGGTAACCGATTGTTCAAGTTATTGTCCTTTAAATTTTTATGAATTGTTTGATGTTTATCAAGAACTTTCACATGATTATAAAAATCAGTATTCTAAAATAAATGCCCTTCAAAATATAATTAATACATTAAACGAGCAAGTGGTAGACTACGAATCTGAAAACAATGGGTTGAAATCTAAATTGATGAATTTACAATCAGTTGTTCTCAAATTCACCGGCGGTGAAAATAATTTGAAAATGCTTTTGGGAAGTTCACGTGGAGTTTTTGATAAAACCGGTGTCGGATTTTAAAAAAACCTTAAATAAAAATATTTTCATAAATTCTTTTCTGAAATCAATGATCTTGTGAAATGTTTTAAATGTGACATTATAGGGCATACTATTCGTAGATATTTTACTAAAATATCTAACTGTAGACAAGTTTGGGTTCCAAAAAGAACTAAAATTATCTCGACTAACAAGATAGGACCCACGTAGGTTGGGTACCACTTAGGAACTATTTGAGGTGCTCCTTGCAGATTATTCTAAAAGCACCAATAAGTAAGGACAAATGGTTCATGGCTAGTGGTTGTTCTCGACACATGACGAGAGATAAAGGAAAATTTACATCTTTGACACCTAAAGATAGAGGTCATGTGACTTTCAGAGACAACTCAAAAGGTAAAATTATCGGTTGGCTAGTGGTTGTTCTCGACACATGACGAGAGATAAAGGAAAATTTACATCTTTGACACCTAAAGATGGAGGTCATGTGACTTTCAGAGACAACACAAAGGGTAAAATTCTCGGTTGGCTAGTGGTTGTTCTCGACACATGACAAGAGATAAAGAAAAATTTACATCTTTGACACCTAAAGATGGAGGTCATGTGACTTTCAAAGACAACGCAAAGGGTAAAATTATCGGTATAGGTAATATCGATAATGGTACTACTATGATTAAAGACGTGTTACTAGTTGATGGACTTAAACATAATTTGCTTAGTATTAGTCAATTATGTGACAAAGGCTATAATGTTATATTTCATCATGATAGATGTATCATTAAGAATAGTCATGATAGTAGTATCTTACTAATTGCATCACGTTTTGAGAATGTATATACTTGCTCTTTTGATGATTTTAATTCTCAAAATTTATCTTATTTGAATGCTTTATCTGACAATAGTTGATTATGGTATAGAAGACTTGGGCATGCTAGTATGGAATTAATTTCTAACTTATCTAAGAAGAGTCTTGTACGTGACCTACATGATTTGAAATATGTGAAGGATAAAGTATGCGATGCATGTCAATTAGGTAAACAAGTTAAATCATCATTTAAGAAAAAGATGCATACGTCCACGTCTAGAGATGTCTTAAATTATTGCATCTTGATTTATTTGGGCCTAACTCTGTTACTAGTTTTGGTGGTAAGTTTTATGCATTTGTCATAGTTGATATTCTAAACTTACCTGGGTATATTTTCTTGCTAAAAAAAGTGAAGTTGCTTCGGTTCTTGCTAAATTTTGTAAACGTGTTCAAAATGAGAAGCAATGCTCTATTATTAACATTCGTAGTGACAGATGAAGAGAATTTAAAAATGATGAAGTGGCAAGTTATTGTGATGAGCATAGTTATGCTCACAATTTTTCTGCACCAAGATCACCGCAACAAAATGGTGTAGTGGAAAGAAAAAACAGAACGATTCAAGAGATGGCCAGAACGATACTAAATGAGAATCGCTTACCAACCTACTTCTAAGCCGAAGCAGTAAGTATTGCTTGTCACGTAGTAAATCGAGTATCAATTCGTAGAGGGTTTAACAAAACCCCATATAAAATTTAGAATGGTAAGACTCCTAATATTTCCTATTTTAAAGTCTTTGAATACAAATGTTTCATTTTGAATGACAAGGATAATCTTGGTAAATTTGATGTTAAATCTGATTATGGAATTTTACTTGGATATGCTACTAACAGTAAGATTTATAGAGTTTATAATAAATGAACTTTAGTAGTAGAAGAAACAATGTATATTGTTTTTGAGGAAGTTGATCCATTCTTGTCGAGAAAGGTTTTGGATGATGATGATACAGGTATCTTAAATAACCAAAATCAAGAAAATGATGTACCAAAGGAGTCTCAAGAAGAGGAGGAACCTAAGGAGAAGGATTCAACTTTACCAAGAGTTATAAAGAAAGTATCAGGGCAGTCAATTAAAGAAATCATTGATAATTTCAAAAAATGTGTAAGTACTCGATCTTCTCTTAGGGATATAATTAATCTTACTTTCTTATCTCAAATTGAGCCTAAAAATATAAATGAGGTGTTAATTGATAAATCTTGAATTTCTACAATGCAAGATGAATTAATTCAATTTGAGCAGAATAAAGTGTGGTATCTTGTTCCGAGATCGGATTTTCATCCAGTTATTGGTACTAAATGGGTATTTAGAAACAAAAAGGATGAATATGGTATGGTAATTAGAAACAAAGCAAGATTAGTGGCACGGGGCTATAATCAAGAGGAAGGAATTGATTATGATGAAACATATACTCCTATTGCAAGACTAGATGCAATTAGAATGCTACTCGCCTTTACATGTTCACATAATTTTAAGCTATATCAAATGGATGTAAAGAGTGCATTCCTAAATGACTTTCTAGTTGAAGAAGTTTATGTGAAACAACCCCTAGGATTTGAAAGTGATAAGTTTCCCGATCACGTATTTAAACTTTGCAAGGTTTTGTACAGGCTCAAACAAGCTCCGAGAGCTTGGTATGAGAGACTTAACCGATTTTTTATCACAAATGGTTTTCGAAGAGGTATTTGTGATATTACACTATTTGTAAAACAAACTGATTCTGATATCCTATTAGTACAAGTATATGTTGATGATATCATTTTTGAATCTATTAATGAGGATCTTTGCCAAGAGTTTGCTAAGATAATGTAAGTTGAATTTGAAATGAGCATGATGGGAGAGCTGAATTTCTTTCTTGGATTGCAAATTAGGCAAATCAAAGAAGGGATATTTATAAATTAAGCTAAATACACCAAGGAGCTACTAAATAAATATGGCTTGGAAGGCACTAAAGAGTACAAAAACCCCCATGGTAACGGCTACAAAATAGAAAAAGATGATACGAGCAAAAGTGTTAATGAAAAATGTATCGAGGTATGATTGGTAGCTTGTTATATTTAACTACTAGTAGACCTAACATTATGTATAGTGTCTGTCTTTGTGCTAGATTTCAGTCTTGTCCTAAAGAATCGCACTTGACTATGGTTAAGCGAATTTTTCATTATTTAAAGGGGACACCTGACCTAGAAATATGGTATCCTAGGGAAAGTGATTTTAAATTGGTAAGTTACTCCGACGCTGACTTTGCCAATTGCAAAGTTGAGCGAAAAAGCACAAGTGGATCATGTCATTTGTTAGAACATGCTTTGGTTTCTTAGTTAAGCAAGAAACAGAATTTGATAGCCTTATCCACTACTGAGACTGAATATTTGGTAGCTGGTAACTGTTGTGCTCAAATTTTATATATTAAGCAACAGTTAAATGATTTTGGAGTTTGTATGGAGAAGGTCCCGATCTTTTGTGATAATAAAAGTACTATATGTCTAAGTAAGAATCCTACACAGCACTCACGAACTAAACACATAGAGATTAGACATTATTTTATTCGTGATCACATTCAGAAAAGGGATATTATTATTGAGTATATTGATACTTCCGACCAGCTTGCTGATGTGTTTACCAAACCACTAGCGGAAGATCAGTTTGTGAAAATCATTCGCGGTTTGGGTATGGCTAGGCATAATGATATTTGCCTAGATTGAGTTACTTGTGTGGGTCCCTCCCCTCCCCCTCTCCCTCCCTAAATTTTGTTTTTGAAGATGACAAAGGGGGAGAAAATATATGATATTTTATTAATGGGGAGAATTAGTTGATGTGTGATTAAGGGGGAGTATGTTTAAAGTAGTGCATAGTGCTTTAATTAAGTATTTTAAATTTGTGCAAAAGAGGAGAAATTAGTAATGTTTGCTTTAATGAATATTTTAATTTGTGCATTATTGAAATATTTATTATAATACTTTAATGAGTTAAAGAATCCGTCCTCGGATTCAGGGGGAGTATGATTATATTATATTTTGAAGAAAATATCAAAGTTAATTGTCATCATCAAAAAGGGGGAGATTATTGATCCTAAGATTTTGATGAACAATTAAATATTGATATTTTGATGGAACAAATGTTTAATTGAGTGTTTCAGTTATTTAAAGTTCTAGTAATGAAGATGTCTAATTAAATGGATGAGAAATGAAGATGTCAAGATGATGAAGAATAATTAAGAGTTTGAAGAAATTAGGAAAAACAACCCAGATGAATCTTAACTCTTAATATCCCATTTAGGAACACACATATGGCACAAAATATATTTTATCATTTATGTGTGTATTGATTAAGTTAAATTATTTGCTCCTATGTGAAATAAGAAGAAATGATTTTGAATGACTAAAATGGAATATAAGAATATTAGTGGAGCTTGTTAAGAGAAGAAAATGGATTAAGAGGCGAAATCGTAAAAGAAAATAAGTTAAAAACATATTCAGAGAAAAGATCCAAGCACAACAGTCGACTGGTGAGTTGACCGGACATAGAAGATGTAACATCCTGTATCTCTAAGTTGACTGACAGGTCGACCGGCCAAGAAGGGCTGAACTCTCTGAATCAACAAGTCGACTGATAGGTCGACCGGCGAAGTAGTGCTGAACTCTCTAAATCTGTGAGTTGACCGGGCGGTCGGCCTATGCATGCAGCAGCGATAACTTGGCTACAACCTGAGTTGGGCAGTCGACTGAACACACTGTTTCAGGATACTGTTTGATTCGAGATTATATCCAAAAGTAACCATTTTTTGTTGGGATTTGAGAGAAATTTAGGAGACATTATCTATATTTAAGATATGGTTCATATACTAATTAAATCTTATTAATATGGTTCATTAAATATTAATGTTTCTTAATTTAGTACTTGAAATAGATTATATTCTTATTAATTGTAATTAAGAAATACTTTGGGGGTTTAGTTGAGAGATTTGAAATATGTTTTTAAGTGGAATTGAACCTAAATGAAGCCTTTATGATATAAGAGGTCTATAAAAGCTTTTACTTGTCATGACTCATGTAAACTAGCTGTTAGAATATTGATTACATATTCCTTTAAATGAACCTACGAATTTTAATTAGGACTTATGATTCATTAAGAGAGAGAGCTAAAAGAGTTTATATATTTGTAAACTTTTATAAGAGTTATCATTCTACGATATTATAAGCTTTTCTAAGAGTGGTTTTGAGAATCAATTGCGGTCAATTTTTGCTGATACCGGATTTGAAGCTACATTGTTCTAATTATTATTTCAGTGGATTCTAGGTGAGATCTTTCCATATTACTTATTGTTTGTTTATTATTCTATATTTGGAAATCGATCTTAGAAATTGTTTCTAATTTTTTAAGAAAATATTTTTTTTACAAACAATTTCTTTAATTCGATTACGTGCTCCAATTTGCTACCCATATCTTGTATCTCACGTATTTCTATTACTAGTTGTGATATTAATTGAGTTATTGTTTATCTAGGGTGGTAGAAGCTCCGAGCGAAATTTACTTCTTATCAATTTTTGTATTGGTAAGTTGTGACGTGTTAAATACCATTAGGGGTATTTAATCAAGGGTAGTTGGGTTTCAGTCTCTTCCTGTAAAGAGATTGAGGTAGTGTTTCTTCCTAAATAAGAATTGCGTTGTGAGTGATTTGAAAAGGTTCCATCCTTACCTATGAAAAGGATAGTTAGAGTGTTTTGAGAGGTTTTAATTCTTGTGCCTTAGTGTTAAAAAAAATTAGGTTATTCTTTAGCCTGTAAAAAATAGAGGTTCTTCCTTAGCCTAAGAAAATGATATTGTAAAGGTTGATTCTGAGCCTGTAAAAGAATCGGTGTGTGAGTTTGGTTTCTACCTTTAAAAGAATCTTGGTTTTAGTGGGTGCGACCTCAGTGGAGCTCGGGGGACTGGATTAGTTAAAAGTAGCTTGACGAACCAGTATAAATCTTTTATATGCTGAATTACTACTTTATTATTTTTGTTGTTTGGGTGTGCACATAGATTGATCATATTATTCCGTTGTGTTAAAAAAATAATAATTAATTTAGGCTTAAAATTAATTATTTGATTTATTCAAGTTTTATTCTGATAAATTTTTTAATTACCCAATTCACCCCCCCTTCTTGGGTATTCTACTGGGCCAATACTAAGAATAAAAAAAGTATAACAACGGAAGATAGTATGAAGGTGGATGAATATTTATGGTCGATTTTTCATTTAAGGGAGAAAATATGGTATGTATCCCCATAAAAAGATATTGTCCACTATTTAAAACCCATCACCCGTTCTTTTTGTAATTGCACTTTGTCCCCCAAACTTCTAAATTGTTCGACATTATTATCTATTCCTTTTTAGATGACTTTCTTAACTTCTATTTCCTATTGTGTATGACCTATTAGGTTCATACCAAAAGTCGGATGATTTAATTAATTAATTAACTAATTAAAAGGTAGAAGAATTCTAATTTTGCCTCTTTAGGAGAAATATTTTCCCTCAGTGTCTCCTCCGTTTGTGAGTTACACCTACCTTTGATTGATAATACATGTTTTTGTAAAACCAATTAGAATCCCATCTCAATTTTCATACTTCTCTGGCCAGAGGTTTGAGTGATTTATATTGAACCGACTCACATAGGATATGTCTCTTGTTGCTGAAAGTGATAAATTATATCTTGCATACTCGTATATTCACATGTATGTCTCATTATACCAATTGAATACCTTTGAAGTGTTGTTTGTGGTTAGAATACGACACTTAGTATTATCAAATTATAGAACCCATATATGTAATATTCAGTGCCTCAAGTCAAAAGATCACAAATACAATCATATCTCATATATCTTATTTTGATATTGAGCAAATCTACCATGTAGGATATTAAGAATGATCACGTTCAGTTCCTTACTACACTCGTAAATTTCTTTGTGGATTTTCTAGTATCTCATACTAATGGTTTAAGACTCACTATTCTCATAAGCGAAGCTATCTTAGATTGTAAAAAACTCGTTTTGACAATCTAATACTAACTAAGAACAATTTAGAAGAAAAGTTACCAAATGCCATTAGTCTCTGTCTTTTAATCATATTAAAAATCTAAGACATTTGAACTTTATATCTAGGTTCTACAGCAATATTGATAGAATCTGAGAATAATATTAGAATACATTTTATTATTTATTTGCTTGAGATTATTACTAAAAATAGGCCCACCTAGGATTGACTATAGGGATTATCTCCAACAATCTCCCATTAGCACTATAGCCAAATCTTGTAAAGTATTTGGTACTTCATCCAGCTAAATGTTATAAAGTTAGAGCCTTAACGAGTGGATCTTTCACGTTGTCTGTTGAATATACTCTCTAAGTAGATATATTAACATTTAATAACAATGTCTCTCCTAGTGTTTGGATATTGATGAGATCTAGGTTATGTGGCCTGAGTTATAAACCCATTATTGTCATAATACCGAGGTATTATTGACTCAATGGTTGGAACCAACTTCGTCAAACAAACTTCCAAATACTCACACCTTCATTAGTTGCATCTAATGTGTTTATGAACTTGGACACCGCAATAGAATATGAAGTTTTGGATCTTATCCATAATTTTTTCCACTAATGATTCACTTATCAAGATATATGTACATCTTGAAAAAGGCTAACAGGCATTCACATCGAAATTAGAAATCTAATTCTGCGAATCTATTAATATGTTGTTCTCATTCTTCCTATTCCAAAAGTCTACCCTTAGTTCTTCCCAAGTACTTTACGATATTTTTCTACATGACTCTCAGTTTGAGCGAAATTTTTATATGTTGGTCAAGCTAATAGAGTACCTAATATCAATTCTAGTACATATAGCACATAATACACTAGACTTCCAATTGTCGAAGCATATGGATTTCTACTCATCATATCTGTCTTAACTAGAGTGTTTTGGACTCGTTCCATTAAGATACAAATCCTATGATGGACTGGTAGAGGTCTTCATTGGTAATTTATTGTGCCGCTTCTATGTATAGAGATTTAGAATCAAAGCATCCTTCCATGTCTATCTCTATAGACCTTTATGTCTAGTATTAAGGAAAACTTTTTTCAAATCCTTATGTTGGAAAAACTTTTTTCAAATCCTTATGTTGGAAAATCTTTATTCAAAATTGTACCATAACCAAATTTAACGTTGTATGGTTGGAGTGTCATCTAGATATTGGAAGTTTATGGTTTTCATCCTATTAAAGTACTCATTTGGATCATTTCTCATTCTTATCATAGTTAAAAATAATAATAATAATAATAAAATAAAATAAAAATTAAAAAAAAAAAATTGACTGCCTTGTCAAAAACGAATGTTCCATATTTAGAAAACTTTACATTAGTCCATAAATCAACATTTTCAACTTGCACACTTCAAGCCTTTTGTCAACCATTATGAAGCTCTCTATCTGATTAATATAAATCTCATTTACAATGTATCGATTGAGATTTTTGTATATATATTCTAGATTTTGTAACCCAAAGTGTATAATGATAGTAATAAAATCTTGAAAGTCTTTAGCATGGTCATCTATGTTAAGGTTCTCTAGAGTATCAATTTAATGACGTTGTAATACCCTATTGCCTTTGACCTTGCTATGTGTATTTTCACCTTACCATTTGCACCAATTTATTTTACTAATTTAATAATCTTTTACGGCATGTTCGGTTGGACGGAATCGGGGGCAGAATGGAATCGTATTCCGCCCTCAATTCTTATTCCATTGTTTGATTTTCCCATGGAAAGTGATTCCATTAGAATGAAAGTCAAGGGAATAAAATTCTATTTGAAATTAGATGGAATCAAAACCAACCCAATAGAATCAAAACTAAAATTATAAAAAAATAATAATAATAATCATCGCTGATCCAACCCAATCTAAAAATTAGATATCAGAAACAGAAATTAGAGAACAGAAATAGAAATTAAAGAACAGAAAATTGATAACAGAAAATTGAGAATTGAAATAGAAAATTGAGAACAGAAATAAAAATTTAGAGAACTAAAAATTGAGAATAGAAATATAAAATTAGAGAACAGAAAATTAGAAAACTAAAGATTGAGAACAGAAACAAAAAATTAGATAACAAAAAATTAGAGAACAAAAAATTGAGAACAGAAATAGAAAATTGATAATAGAAACAGAAATTAGAGAACGAAAACTGAAAATTGAGAACAAAAATTGAAAATTGAACAAAATAGTGAAATATAATAAAATAAGAGAATAAATGAAATAGTGAAATATAATAAAATTTTATTATAAAAGCATATGAAAATTTTATTATATTTTACTATTTTATTCCTTTCCTCATTTCATACCAACCAACAACCCGTTAATGTAACACAAGTTATATAAAACAATGATTTTCTTTTTTAAAAAATTTATTATACAATTGCTTTATTTTTTTAATTGTTTCTTTTTAACGACTTATCTTAAAACAACTTTTGAAAATCAAATCTCAGAATGTGATATATCATTAATCAAATTATCAATTTTCAATACCATAATTGCAACCTATATAAATCAATTAATGAGAAGCCGAAAACTAGTTTGTTTTTTTTTTTTAAGTAAAATAAGCATGAAAAGTTAAAAAAGAAAAAAAAAAAAAAAAAGTTTTTATCGGCCAAAAGGACAATCCTATTATGGATATATACAGCCATCCTAGACACAAACATTAGTTTATCGGATAATTACGTTAGCATATGCAGCTTTCAATGTCATTGTGGTGTGTGGGTTCCCCGTCAATTTGCTCAAACCCTTTTTATGTGCCTCCAAGGAAAGAGATAGGTAATTTCTTCTAATTATCTAATAATAAATTGAGAGAATGTTAGACTGTGAGCATCACAGGAAATCAAATAATTTTCTTTTTTTAAAATAAATTTATTAATATTTTTTTTTCTATATTCTATAATCTTTTTAATCATTCGAATAAATCTTATCGTTCAATTAAATCAAATAAATTAAATATATTGATTTAATATTAACTAAATACTAAATTTATATTTAATATTAAACTAAGAACTAAAATATGAATAATGAATAAAAATAATAAATTGATAACGAGTATTAAAAAACAAATAAAAAATAAGTTGGCTAAGATTAAAATAGAAAAATGTACAATAAGAGTCCCATTATTTCATGGTAATTAATTAGGATATCTAATTATATTTATTTTTATTTTTATTTGAAATTTAAGAATAAAAATAAATAAATAAATTAAATAGAAGACTTCTTTTTTTTTTTTTTGGTATAAACTTCCGATATCCAATAACCACATTGGATTTCAACTAATCCGGATCAAGCCAGATCAGACCACAAAGATGATAAAACTCTCTCTACCAAATTTTAACACAACAGTTGCATTTTCAAGAAATTTCTTTCTATTATCACCCAAATATTCAAACGGCAAGGTGAATCTAATTTGGGTTTCCATTTGAGGAAAAGCTTTCTATTTTTGTTAGTGGGTGTGGAAAATAAATAGAATCTAGCTATTATTATGCCCATCGGCTCGCTCCTGATCCTGCTGAGTTGGATAAACGCTTAAAGCTATCTAGTTTGGATTAACAAATTATTAATTAACGTTGCGTTTGAGTAAAAAATTTCACAAATTAAAGGATTTGTGAAATGATGATATTTTAAAATCTTGGATTTTAAAATCTCTTCATTTCACAAATCTTTTATTTGAATAATTATTTGAGCTGAATTATTTTAATACTTAATTTACAATTCTCTTATTTGGATAAATAAAATATTTATAGATGGTATTCTTCTAATCCCAAATTTCAACAAGAAATTTATGGGAACAAAACAGAATTATTAGAACAATTTTATTGAAACTAAAACACAAATTTAATTTTAAAAAAAAAAAAAAACCAAAATTATTAGAGCAATTTTATTAGAACTAAAACATATTTTATCAACAAATTTATGGGAACAAAACAGAATTATTAAAACAATTTTATTGGAACTAAAACAAATTTCAACAATAAATTTATTAGAAAAACATATTTTTTTTTCATATTTTTTTTTTGTGCTTCTGTTTTTTATCCCACTTTTGGGAACATATATATATATATATAACAGAAACAGAACTTGAAAGTCGACAGTCGTCCTCGAAGGAGAAGCTCCATTGTGAACCTAGGAACGATTGTAAACCCTAATTGCGAACCTAATTGTCGACGACGAAGAACATCAATGGCGAAATCAAAGACCCCAAATTCGAAATCCTCAAATTTGAAATTCAAAATTGAAAGGCGACCAAATGACGACGAAGAATGTCAACAGCGAAATCGAAATCCCCAAATTTAAAATTGAAAGGCAACCAAATTCAAATTGGTAGACGACGACGATGGATGATGGACGACAAACGATAGACGACATTCGACGAACGAATGAAGATGACGATGGACGATGGTCGATGACGATGACGATGGACAATGGATAACAAACGAAGACATCGGCGAAGGAAGAGCTCTCATTGGCAGCGGTCGGCACGAGAAGGAGAGGAAGCAACAACGAAGAAATTGTCAGGAAAGAAGGGCTTGGTCGCAAGAGAAGTGATTTGTGAAATTCCCTCTTGAGAGGATTTGGCAAATGACATCCCTACCAAAATTATTTTCAAATTCCTCTTTCTACCCTTTTTTTTAAGACAAAAGAATTTGTCAAATCCCTTTCCACAATTATCCAACTAAAGGATTTGTTAAAAATGAATTTTAAAATTTTTCCTCCAAATAAAATTCTTCATCCAATTACTTTACCCAGACACAATCTAACTAAGACGAACAATTCATATTGTCACTCTGACACAGTAGTGATTGCAACAAGTAAATAAGATATCTAAAAATTTAATAATAAATGTTACAAAATACTTCATGTAATTTTGTTTAGTGAAATATAAAAATAGTTAATAGGTTATACATTTCATGTCATTTCGATTAATATAATTTTTCATTATTTTTTTAATACTTCAAATACCCTTATTATATTTTGTTGACAAAAATACTTTTATAATATATATTTTTTTTTATTTTAATTTGTAATTCTTATTTTTATTTTCCCTATTTCACTCCTCTTTCTCTAATGTTTTCTTCTCTCCTTTTTATTTTTATTTTCTTTCTTTTGTCAGTATTTTCTATTTATTTGTTTTATTTTTATTTTATTTTTCATAAATAAAAAGTCAAAAGTAAAAAATTAAAAAACAAAAAATATAACCAAAAAAAAGGAAACTTTAATTTTTTTTTTAAAAATATATACTATTTTATTTTTATTTTTTATTTTTTGAATCCCAATTTTTATTTTTTGTTTTTTGCATTTTGTTTTTAAATTGTAACTTTCGATCTTTCTTAATTTTCTACAAATATCATAAAGAAATAAAAAAAAATAAGAAATACCGAATAAAAATAAAAAATATGAAATAAACATTAAAAAAAATTATGGTGTAAGGATATTTTAAAATAAAAAAATATATATATGAAATAAACATTAAAAGATATTATGTTGTAAGGAAAATTTTGTTAATAAAATGTGATGGGGATGTCTTCAATAAAAAAACTGAAAAGAGAAGAGATATCTCAAGTATTATGAAAATAACAAGGAACGTTTTTAATTTTGATCAAAATGACAATGATATCTTAGTTTTAAAATCAATTATATATATACAACCACCTACACATTTATTAATTTTTGAAATAAAAAAAAATATAAAAACAATAGTTAAGTATATTTTGTTTTCATTTAATAAAAATGGAATAAGGAAAGTACTTATGAATTTATTAAGTAATTTTTTTTCATGTTTTTATCTCATTAATTTTGTATCTACAATTTTTTATTAATATTTTTTAAATTAATCGCTAAAACATTTTCTCTTCAATTTTTTCTCTATATTTTCTCTTGAAAAAATTTCCTCTCTAAAATTTAATTTCTATATATATTTTTTATTTTCACTTATTTTTAATATTATTTCTGAAATCACTGCGGATCGTCCCAGTTTCCTTGGTCGTAGGGACAAGGAGATCCGATTTTCATAATCAATGGGATGAAAGTTTTGATACCTCCAAGAGTGAACAACTACCTTTTTTAATCGAAAGTGCTAAACACGAAACGATGCATTTCCCTCGATTCTTGCTTCACTGGCTTGGCATCGGACTGTACAACCAAGCGGTGCTACTCCACCAAGGAGGAATCAGGACCGGATCGGCAGTATAAGACCATGCAATAACATCTCTGTATTTAACTAGAAGAGAGGTAAGAGCTGTTTTTTTCTTGTTTGAAGATTGCAAGTAAGATGGCGGGTTGTCCTCGCAAGATTACCAAATACTGTATCTTCAACAAGCAAGGAAAAGTCGTCTTCAATCTGAGTTGTGCTGGTGGTAAATTTCACTTCTTAGCGAAGATCAAAACTTGTAGCGAAACAGGGCCGGCTAGCCGGTTACGCAAGTCATGAGAAAACTGTGGCTTATTATCGGGAGCCATCTCTTCCATCGGGGAAAGATCCCAAGCCCTAGTAACAACAAAATGGAAGGACCTTTTAAAATACATCACTTAAATAGTTTAATATTTTAGGTGATGTATAATACACTTTTTTTTTTTTTATATATTTATCACTTATCACTTAAAATCATCAAACATATATATATTATAATTGTCATTAAATATCATCACTATAAAGTTTTATGACAAGATATACATATATAAAATTATAAATAACATATTAAATAGAGAAAAAATAAAAAAAAAATTATAAAATTATTTGGACATGAAAATTTATTGAGAGATAATTTTATGAGGTTAGAAGTATAAAATAATAAATATTTTATACATTAAACACCTAACAAATTAAACACATTTAATTTTAACACTTAAATTTTAATTTTATTAAATAAGTACAAAGTGATTGTTTATTTTTAATTAAATTTGTTTACATGGTTTTTATTTCAATGAAAAACTAAAACCCCTTGGGAGTATCAATGAAATTATTATTTATTTATATTATATAATTCTAAAACCCCTTGGGAGTATCAATATTGGGCGGAATTCTTGACCAATTTAGTCTCCATTCGGACTTTGACTATGAAAATTGATTTCCATTATTAGCAAAAAAAACCGCAGCAGTCGCTACGTGCCAACAGACAACACGTGTGTGCCACCGCAATGTTTGAGTCATATTCTCATTAGTCATATTCATTAACCGCCAGAACATTTACTCTTTAACCCCTGTATTTTAAACAACAATTCAATAAGTCCGTTATATTTTATTTTGTTTCAATACAACCCTGGTGCTCCATCCATATCAATAAAATTTGTTGAAGTTAGTCAGCACACCCATCATACACAAACAATCCTCCTATGAACCCGTGTGTTTTTATAACTTAATTGTTTGTCTCGCCGACTAAAATACCCCCAAATTGTTAATGGGTTTTTACTGTTCTCTTGTTGGTTTGAATTTTTCAAACTTAAAACTATTAAAAAAGTAAATACTTAATAAAATAATTTGAAAAATACTATGAATATAAAATAGAAGGAAAAAAAATAGGAAAAAAATACAATATTTCCTAAACATATTTTTTTCCCTCACTATTTTGGAAGGAAAATTAAGAAAAATAAGAGAGTTTTCCAAGAGACGAAGAAAATTACAATTATACCTGATGAAGTCGTAAACTGATTCGTCAAATATGAAATCTGGAGATTAGGAATACGATATTTCTCCAGCTCAAATTACTCTCCCAACTCAGGTTCTTGCAAAACAATGCACTATGGGTGACCATGCCAACATTGCACATCTGGTGTAAGAATCAGTCAATCGTTTTAGGAAAATTTTGGCAAAGTATTGGCTAAGAAAGAGTGTGTGTAGCTAGTTAGAGCCCCCTTCTGGTATTTATCGGATAGGAAAGACTTTTTTGGCTAGTCTTCCCTGAATCCTGGTCTGATCTCATATTCATGGCGTAAATAACAAGATATGGAGTTAATGAACCGTTATTCAATGAGTATAACGACTTTATCCTTAATGAGTAACATGCATTATAATTGTTCCCGAGTAGGAATAGCAGAAGCAACACGTCTCGGGATCCCTAACTCTAACTGGGGGAAGTGTCGAGGCTTTATAAGAACCCGCCTTCCTTGGTCGAGTTAATGTCGGGGGTTGGCTTGCTTGGGGGATGATGCTACTCGGGATAGTTCTCATCCCGAGATTCGCACACCAATTGACACAGAATGCTTTGTAACTTCTCGTGACTAGCACGTGCCTTCTAGACATGTGGCAATTATTTGAGTAATATTCAAATTTTTCTCTTATCAGTTGTCCCTTATTCCTGAGCAAGTGGTGAGAAGTGCCTTGGGAATACCAAGATAGGTTTTTCCTGGAGTGAAATTAGACAAGAAATCGAAAAGGTGCTTTCTCGAACGTCATTCCCAAAGGAAATTTTTAAAATACGTCACCTTGTGTTTCGTGCACATGGAGTGTCAAGCATTTAAGGTTTTATGATTGACTTGATGACATGTCTCATCACTTCCCTAGATGATGGTTGGTGAGAGTCCTACATGGACATCCCTATATAAAGGATGCTGGCACTCACATTTCGGTTTTCCCAAACCCTTGCATTTTCATATTTCTCTTTGGCGATTTTTAGCGACTATCTTGTGACTTCCAGTCATTCTCTTTGCTTTCTTTCCTAGTAATTTCTTTATCATTTCTTTGCATTAATTACTTGATTTTCATTCTTTCTTTGTCAGATTCTTGTCGAGTCTTGTTACATCTTTTGTTTTAATCGTGTATCTCATTGTTCGTAGGGTGTTCGTTGTTGTCTTCTCTACTTCGTCCTCCTCTGTTCTTGGCTATTCTCCAACGATGTCTAAGCACCATGGATCCCTTTTTGTGTTGAAGTGGTTCAACATCACCATTGATGACGGTAACGATACGGTGGGACTAAGGTCCCTTCGACTAGGCTCCAGGATGTAAAACCATCAGCAACTCTTTGTTTTTTTCTGCTTCCATGTTCCTCTAGTGTCACAGATCACGTGCCTTAACAACCATATTACACCACTTTTGGGTAAGGTCGCATATCTATATGTTCTTCGTTTTCACAATTTGGCAGAGTTCGACTATTTTGGAAGCAGTAATGTAGTGGGCGGTGTCCAAACGATCATAATACTAGCGGATTATTAGATTGTCAACTTTAGATCTATAGTTGAAGAATTCTACCTATAAGCGATCAACCTCATATACGGAAGCGACCTCCTGAGGAAATTTTTATAAGAAATGATGAAGAAGAAAAATAAATCAAATGCATTCGCAACATCATAATTATCTCGTTTGGGATTCCCACCATCAGAAAGAAAGAGTGAAAAGAGATAAACTTAAAAAGAGACAAGGTTCAGAGAAGAAAAATTGGCAAAGCAAGGAATTAGTGAAGGAGATTTTATAAAGATAGAAGAAGAAGCATGGGAAATAAAAATCTGTAAAAATTCTGAAAAAAAGCATTGGAAATCTTGATGGACAAGACTCTTAATGACAAGACCATTCAATGCTAGGAAATCAAAAGGGAAACATGTGAGAGATTTTCATAGAGAAGGCCAATGAAACACCGAAAAAAAGGAAAATGCAAATTACATTAAACACAATTAACCTTTACATTCAATGTTGAAAGAGTTGATTACTTACAACAGTCCAAAAAGAAGAAAAATTATATCAACTAACGAAACTAAATGAAAAGTTACATCAAAATGGAGGAACATAAAACAATGAGTCAAGGTCATGAGAGGGATCACCAGCAAAAAATACTGGTTTAGTAGGCTTGACGAGGTCAGCAGGGTTAGCGTCGCCGTCTTTGGCGTCTTCAGACTTGGATTCAATATCTTCCGTCAGAAAGACTAAGTCAAGGTTAAGGAATTTCTTGACCACTAAGCCTTGATATTGCTTGTATCCAACCAACTAGATCTCCTTAGCCATGTCCTCAACTCGTCGGCCCTGATGGCCTTCTTCTGCTCATACTCTACTGGGGCTTGGCGGAGGGCAAATTCAAAGTTTTTTCTCAATTCTGTGAGGGCTAATTCAGTACCCTCTTTTTTCTTCAAAAGCTCGATCATTCTTGTTTGAAGCTCAGCATGGAATGACGAGATAATGGCATTAGGATCTTCATCTTTGGCCGTGTGCATTGAAATTAGCTCAACCTTCTCTGCCATGTGCTTCGAGTTTAACTCTACTTCTTTCCAGGTTAGGGAATGGTTGAGCTCAAGCTCTTTTTGGTCCAAGTAGGACCTCAGCTCAATCTACCGCCTAGTCAGTTTATCGAACCTGTTCGCCAAGGGCTTTAGCTCTACGTTAGCTCCATCTTTTGCTAACCTAGCGATGGCCAGGTTAGTCTGCTGAGTCTCAGTCTCTGTGTTTGCTTTTCGCAACTCTTCTTCTAGTTTTCCAATTTTACTGACCTAGAAAACGAGCTAGAAGTCCAACTCCTTTATATCTTTAGACCTGCTAGCGACAACAATGAATAAGTGTGCGGTCTGGAAAAACAAAATAACATAAATAACATCAACAAGATTCATTTAAGAAACAAGTAAATGGAAATTCTAAGGACGAACTTGAAGAGAGGTACAGAAGCCCAATCGGAACAACTCAGATTTGTTTCGATCTCCTATTTTAAGGTGACCTCTCATCCATGATTGGTCCTAGAGAGTTTAAGGGCTTCATCAATCTTGTTGTGAGCTGCAGCAAGAGAATGGCATGGTTCAAAAAGGAAGTTTAAGATAGGTTTCTAAGAAAATAAAATAGAACTCTTACTTGATATATCTGGGATGGGGGAGGAGTCGAGGTGCTAGTTGAACGATCCCTTGCATGATAAGTTGGGTTGGCAGTAAGAGGAGATGGGGGTTAGAGTTCCCTTAGATTGCCGCCATCATGAGAAGGAATAAGAGATGACGAAACTTCCTAAGAGATATCTGAAGATAAAGATCAAGATAGAGAAATAGGAAGAACAGTAAGGGGCATTCCCCAGAATACCCAAAGTAATTCTACCGTGCCTCACCAACGGTTTAGATTATTGAGAAGAATCTTGAATCTAAAGAGGAGTGTTGACTTGAACCTTAGCCTAATCTAAGCTTTCAGATAGAGGAAACATAACTCTTCTCCTCTTAAAAGGATTGGATTGATCAGAGGTGCTATTTTTTTTTTCATCTTGGACAGTATGTCACCCACAATCTCGTCCCTCAGGTCCATTCATATAGGTCTTAGGAAGAGCTTGACAAGAATAATTTCTCTTGGGTATGGGAGGATACTTTTATGGAGCTAAGCGTTGGGAACAAACTGTTTTTGTAAAGGTAATCTGCCTCTCCCTGGATTAGGGTATCTTGCTGATGAAGAAATCGATCTGCAGTAAAAGCCAAGTTTAAATAAGTTAACAATAAAGAGTTACCAATACTAACAAATGAGAAAAGAAGTTCAATTACTCAGAGGATTAAAGGAGTAAGGAACGATTGGAACTTTTCCCACGTTGGTTGAGGGAAACTCCGAATCCCCACTAAAGAACAAATAATTTTTTTTTCCAATGCTTGACGAATTTGGGAAGGTCAGTGAGAAATTGATTGGAGGTAGTACGGGAGAGATATAAGATATTTGATTGGACATAATATTTAAGTTCACCAAAGCCCCTCAACATAATGCTTGTTAAAGGGACTTGGTTGATTTGAGAGAGGTAATAACCTCCAAGAAGCTAACGCCAGCCATCGGGGCCCAATTAAGCAGGGCAAATGTCATAACAATGAAAAAACTTGTGAATCATATCTAGAAAAGGAAGGCGAAGATTATAGTTGAACATCTAGTAATATAGATAAACCTAATTTTCATGAGTAGTATGAGGACAATCCAATTCGTCAGGAACTCTAATGGTGATAGAAAGAAGGAATGTTGGACATTTTATGAAATTTAGGCACAAAATCAGGAAGAAAGAATGAACGGCCATATTCAACATAGTTTAAAGAAATGTCTTTTTTGAGAAGCACTACATTTTGCCATGATAATACTAGGAGAAACTAGTGCTAATTGACGTTGCAGTTCAGCCATTGAGTGGAGGAGAAAAGAACAAATGAAGAGAAAAAGCAGTGAGCAAAATAGGAACGATTCAGGATGAACATAAACAGTAAAATGCAAATAAATAGAAAAAAATTCTGAAGGAAGATGAAAGAATATTTACAGTAACTGCTGATGTGACTCATCATCTTTCTTACGCAATCCAAAGAGGCAAGGGGCAAATAATATGGGTAGTTTTCCCATGACCCATGCGTATGCTTAATAAATGGACAGTGGTTGGCTCAACCAGATGAAGCCCATGGTTGTGAGAAAAAGCATAGTATATTGGGCTCAGTTGAATAAGTCCAACGACTAAAATAAAGAGGTACATGGGATTGTGTTAAGGCAGCCCATGAGAGATCTGAAATGATCGTGGGCAAAATATTTGAATAGCTGACCACAACGTTAAGATTGAGAATATCTAGGAGAACTTTGGACAGTTAAGATTGTGGAAAAAATCATGGACGGCCAGGTATGCTTTATTCTATAAATATAGCAATTTACAAGCCTTAGAGGCTATGCATTCTGAAATCCCTAAAGACCTGATTACTTATTTTCACACCGGAGAGTATTTGGTTGTGTACCACAGCGGTATGTCAAGAGCTGATCATAAGTTTTGCAGGTATTATTCATGGATTTAGGAGTTGGGATCATTGATAAATTTTGCCAGCATCAATTAGAAAAGAAAAATAAATGAAAAATAATTATTTAAGCATTTAATTTATAATTTTATCTTCATATATTATAAAAAAAAAAATTAAAGATTGTATTGTCAGAGTACAACTGAAATTTTAACGTTTTCTAAAGAACTCTCTCTTTTCCCTCCATGTAGTTTCAAATTGATGGGGATAAAATTTTACTTAGAATATTATACTTTTTTTCCACCTATTTTTCCTCTACCCAACAAGTCATTTTAAAAAAAAAAAACATCTTACTTTTCTTTATTTTTTCCTGAATCAATTTTCCTCCAAGCAAACGCTTTTAAGGGATATATTTGATGAACAAAGTTTAAGGGCTTGTAGTGGGACAAAGAGAATATTTTTCCATAAAATTATCCTAATTATTTCGACATGGCAAATATTTATTTGTTTTAAAAAAATAAAAAAATTCCTTTTTTCAAAAACTAACCATAATTTTAACCCGTCATTCAAGATTAAAAAATAACATGTTTACACTTTCACAACAATATATATATATATATATATATATATATATATATATATATATATATATATATATATATATATATATATATATATATATATATATATATATATATATATATATATATATATATAATTAATAAAATTATTCGAACATGATCTAACATTTTTTGCGAAAATTTAAATAGACTAATGATATTACAGTATAAAGCGAAAGGTTGACCATAAGAATATTTGGGCCGCAAGCAAGTTTTGAAGATGAAGCCGTCAATATATTTAAATAAGTATTTTATCCGCTTCTTCTTTTTTTTTCTTCTTTTTTTTTTTTTTTTTATCATATGTAACAAAAATTAATTTACTCATTTATTTATTAAACTATATATATTTTTATTAAAAAAATTTTACAGTTGTTGAACTAAACAACGATATATCAAGTGAAATTTGATCACCATATGGATTTGACATTTGTATGACCCATTCTTCAAAGTGAGTCACAGATGCTCCACTTATAAAATATAATTCGAGAATATATAAAAATAAATATTTATTGAAAAACTTATGTAGTAATAGTAATTTATTATAAATTGAGGCTTTTTATTTCTTAAAGGTATTAATAAACATAATATCTTTTAAAAACTAAAACTAATTAAAACAAATATAGAGATGTATTTGAAGGAATCCCTAAAGTTTGTTATACAGTTGCCAATGTACCCTACTTTCATGGCCGGACTCTTGGAGATAGTATATTTTATAATTGGGATGCCTTTGTTTTGGTGGAAAAAACAATGGATAAAAAAATAAAAAGAAATTTTTTTTTTTTTTTTTTTTTTTTTATTTCGTATAGATAAAAATTGAGAAGAAAAAGAAAAGAAGAGAAGAAATCAATTAGCAGATTCAATGAATCACCAACAAAAGTTAACAAAATGAAAAGATAAGAAAGGAACGTCTGCCAAAGAAAAAAAGCAGAAGGTAGGAGAAGAAACCAAAAGCCCAACTTCCTTGACAATTGTAGAGGTTGCGCAGCAATTATCAGCTATCTTCAAGCTTATTTCCCTTTGTGTTCAGACAGAAGACCAGGGCTTAGGCCTTCTCTATAAATAGAGTAGATGAGTTATGAAGAAAGACACAATTATCCGTAGAAGAAGAGTGGTAGCGCGTAAATACATCGCTACTTTCACCGCAAGTGTACGGGTCAAGTTTTAGTAAAGTAGGAAGAGTAAAGGTTGTCATATCTACAGGGATTAGTGTAGATTATTGTTGAGTACTGTAATTATCATAACTTAACTTTATTTAGACGATAAAAATGTAGTTTTTTATAATAAAATATACTAAACTAAGTTAATTAAACTAATTATACTAATATACTAGTTTGACGTTTATGGGAATTTATTGCCTAAGGATTAACTTCGTTCACTTAAACGTGTTTGTTTCAATTTAGTTTACATTAACGGCATTCATCCTATATGACAATCTCGGTATCGAAATCTCATTCACTACCTCTCCCGTGTGTAAAGTGAATGAATATGTAACTTCGCGTCAACGCCGAAGTCTCCCTTGAGCGTCTATACGACACTTGGCCACATGATTCTCGCCCTAACGTCACGGATTGCACACTTTCTAACTCCCTCCCAGGTAATTAGATCATCGCGTTATGTTTAAACCCTAGTCCGAATCCGGGGTTACCTCTCCCGAGTGTCAAACCTCGTATTCTCAATATATCATAACAAACATATAAACTTGGAATAACGGTAAACACAATCGGATAAACATAAACAACCATTAACAAAACATCGATTTTATATAAACAACATTTTCGTGAATTCAATCAAACCCTAAAAAATATATATGTTTAGCTATACATGACCATAGCCTTAAATACAACTAAATACAAGCTAAACATATACAGAACATTCAACTAAACGAATAAATAAAGGAGAGAAACGAGAAGACTAGCCGTTATCTGAAGATCCGCCACTAAAACCTCTCCGAGAACGCTTCTTTCTCTTGGCCTTAATGATCTTCTCTTGGTTGAATAGCCTTGGAGCTCTCAAGACTCCCAAAAACGTCTATACTCGTTTGGGGAGAAGATGGATGATATTTATAGGATTCAAAATATCTCAAAATATCCTAAAATATCTAAATTGTCTGGCAGATGATCGCTGCAGCGATGGAGAGGTCGGTAGGTTTCTGAAGAGTGACCGCTGCAGCGATGGAGCTCTTTGTATTTTGACTGCTGCAGCGATAAAGCTTTCAACAATTCTATATTTTCATCACTGCAGCAGTGGATGTAGGTTTTGAATATTGACATTTTTGCCCTTTATCTCCACCGTTCTTCCACCGATTTGCTCGTTTATGGACCGTTTTAGTCCATTTTCACCCTAAATACCTGATTTATAACAAAATGAATATAAACATATTAAAATGTTATAAAAATACTCAAAAACTACCAAAATCGACTTGGAAATAAATAGATAAATTACACCTATCAAATACCCCCAAATTTAGAATTTTCCTAGTCCTCGAGTAAAACACTCACACTAATATAAAAAAATACAACTAAATTAACTAACACAAAAACTAAACATGAATAAAAACATAAACTATCTAAACATAATGATATGAGAGTTTTGAATTCAACTAACGATCAAAACATTTTTCCCTCAACAACCCCCAATCATATCAAGTTCAGGAGTAAAATGAACCATGTGATATTCCAGAATTTCAACATTCAATAATGGTAAACGCCATTCTAAATCCTTCCAACGTGTGTGTGTGAAACTCAATAATATACCCAAGGCACAACGCTTGGCACAAAATTACTCTCGAACCCCTATAGATAAATTTGAAACAACCCTAAACAATCATTTAAGAACGTCGTACTCACTTATCACAAGAAATGAAAATTTAACTATATTTACATATGGTGTTGTTGTTGTTTTTTTCCTTTTTTTTTTTTTTTTTTTTTTTTTTTATGAACTACAACCACACCCCCAAACTTATTTAATTTTTAAAATTTCACGTGTGTGGTTAAAACGAAAGAAAAATGATAAGTGAGTACTTGAATACCGAACCAATCAAAAGTTCGCCCTAAACCCAACCGCTCACTTTAAGTAGCATATACGAATGCTAACTTAATTCACTCAAATTGTGCCTTCGGTTCAGCGATATAAGTTTGGAAAAAGTTAAATTGGCCAGGGTATTTGTTATGTGTTCAGAATTGAAATGACATTATAGGTTTTGACAGGGTAACGAGGGATAAACATTTTACATAGTAAGCTTCAAAGGCTCAAGTGACAAAATGAATGCCTAAATCACGTCTCCTGAACTACCTCGCCTAGGATTTCGCCTCAAGTTTACCCCAATCAGGTATTAGAATCCCTTAAATTGTTATGAGTTTGGCTAGTGGATCATCGGACTCAAACCAATTGAATAGCTATACATTGAGTCTACGTGCTCGTGCAAATTAGGATCCACAATAACTTTCACCAAAATAACATGCCAAGCACACAGAACACACATTAATGGGCATTACCCTTAACCTCGAAAAATAACCTGGGGATAATATCATCATCGGGTAATGGCCCAGATGAACGCAAAACTCGGCACACAACACATTTACAAACATAAACACATTTAAACTAATCTAAAATGCAAACAATTAAACAATAAAACATACTAACATACTACACATCACCCCAAACTTAAAACGGTCAATGTTCACAGTAACCCAATCATCAATCTCAATATTTGAAATAAAGCATACCGATGAAGGGGGTTTAGAACACGTACCTGGGAGGCGAAAGAATCTTGCCTCCGAATCAAGTCGGCAGTGACGGATCTAATTTATTTTGAACTTGAGTTGCCTCCCAAGAAACGCGTGGTTGATTGTCCTCGGCCTGACAGAAAGAAGTGCTCATCAAATAGCGGCGTCCGCCTATAGTAAGTGTTATACAACACCACATATGGGTCTTGATTCAGAATGCCCTCAAGACTGGCAAGATGTGACATTAATTGGCTCGGTCTTTCAACTTGACTCAGCTTCGGTTCTTGTTCTTGGGAAGCATGAATGTACTGATCTGGAAATGGAGTAAGATAGGTGAGCCACATCTGATCCTCGTAGATATGATCGTCTTAGATCGAGGGTGGCATCACCAATTGGATTTCAAACGGTGAAAAATCACAACTATTAACATGGGATTCTTCATTGTTAATCCATACTTGAGTTTTCTCTTCAATAGCATGATCGTCTTCGATTTCACCCAAGCATCTTCCGCTTGCATTTGGTTCCTCATAGTGGCTTTCATATGATATGGCTTGTATGCCTCCCAAAGCCACCATTTTTGACTCGGCCTTAATCAAGTAGATAAGCTGACCGATTTTCATCTAAAAAGATGTTACGGTCGTATCAATTTTGGCATAGATCGTCTCAATATTATCAAGATAATCCTTGTGCTCATTTAGCCGGTCATTCGTCTCCCCAAAAAGCCTGAGTCTCCCCCCAAAAAGCCTGAGTCTCCCCCATAACTACAACAAATATCTCTTCTAAGGCAGGAGAAGACTCCTCCTGTTGGTCCGAGATGTCAATCTATAGCGTCAAAATGGTGGAACTATCCCCCAAGCTTTGGTAGTGATAGGTGTGATCTACCTACATATTTCCAAACCGGTTTTGTTAGTTTTAGAGTAGTTTTTATATTTATTTTATTATGTTTTAATTAGTATACTTTTTGTATAAATCAGGTGTGTGAGGCAAAGAGATAGGAACTTGGAGTGTAAATGATGAGATCGAACCAAGAACGGTCGAAGAACGGTAGAAAAACGAGCAAGGCGGCAATATTCTAAAAGAGGCCCACTATCACGGCGTCCAGACCTCTGCTGCGGCAATGAAAGTATAGGATGGTCTTCCTAATCCACCGCTTTCTTCACGGCCATGGCGATCAGCCAATCGACCTACTCACATCCGCGGCGGTGGCCTCTGCACAGTTTAGATATTTTTTAGGATATTTTTCCTATATAATCCCCTATCCTCTCTCATTTTAGGTCTCTCTTGGCATGATACCACCCTTAGAACATATCTAGGGTAAGGTAGAGGAGTTTTAGAGGGAGAGCTCACATCTCGAGGGAGAGGAAGACGGCAAAGCGATCATTGAACGTTCTTAGCGGCTAAACTTCGGTCGAGGCTAAGTTCTTCGATTTCTTTCCTTATTTCTTTAACTTAGGATTTTCTGAGCATGTTTATCTCGTGCTTTCTTGTAAATAAGGTTATGGCTATTAGTTAAACACGGATTGTATAAGGGATTAACAATATATTTATAAATATGTGATTCGTATGATTTCGGTGTTGCGTTTATGTTTGTTCTTCATAGTTTGATTGTGTTTAACAGATTGTTTGTTTATTATGCTTAGATAGATATATCAAGAATACGGGGTTTGACACTCGGAAGAGGTAACCCCAGATTTGGACTAGGGTAAATGAACGCCACGATCCAATAACCCATGAGGGAGTTGGATTGTGTACAATCGATGACGTTGGGGCAAGACTCACGTGACCTAGGGTCGTTAAGATATTGAGGGGGACTTCTTCGTTGGCACGAAGTCACATATTCCCTCGTCTTACACTCAGGAGAGGTGGCGGAAGAGTTTAAGAACTGAGATTATCGATAGGGTAAACACAATGCGAAGATCCAATAACCCGGTCATGAGTTGGATTGTGTGCAATTAATGACGTTGGGGAGAGACTCACATGACCTAGGGTCATTAAGACGTTGAGGGGGACTTCTTCGTTGATACGAAATCATGTATTCCCCTCTCTTATACTCGGGAGAGGTGACAGAGGAGTTTACGAACTGAGATTGTCAAATAGGTCGAATACCGTAAACGTAAGTCAATCGAGATCGAACACGTATATGTAAACCGAGTTAATCCCTAGAAAATTCTTTCCCCTAAAACATCTCATTATATTAGTATAGTTAATTTAGTTAATTAGTTTAGTTTAATATAAATTTTTAGCCTAGATAAAGTTAGATCACGACAATCGCGGTACTCGATAATAACACGAACAGCAATCCCTATGGATACGATATCTGATCTTAATGATCACGCTAGACTAAAACTTTGACCTCGTACACTTGCGAGTAGTCATTACGCGAGCGATTAAATTCGTGGCGTACAGGTAGCTTGTTGAATAATTCCAATAGTGAAAATCATACTCTGCCATGTCTTCCAATAATCGATAGGTTTCATCCACAGTTAGATGGTCGAGAGAGGTGGTACCGTTTCTTCCTTCAACCCATATTCTGGTTGCGGTTAGTAACCCATCGAGGAAGTTTAGTAGTTGACACTTCCTCAGGAAATGATAATTGGGGAACCGAAATAGAAACTCTTTGTATCGATCCTAAGCACAATAAAACGGCTTAGAATCTCATTGAAAAAAATGTAAAAGTACCTGTTGATCTAACATTTTCAAATACCCTGCAGAAAAAACAAAAACAAAACTACAAACAAAAAAATTATAAACAAAAAAAATACCTAAATTAAAATCAAGTTACTTACTCACAATATCAACAACAATCTAAAAGTCAATCCCCGGTAATAGCACCACAAACTTGGTAGCACGTAAATACGTCGCTACTTTCACCGCAAGTGTACGGGTCAAGTTTTAATAGAGTGAAAAGAGTAAGGGTTGTCTATCCATAGATATTGGTGTAGATTATCGTTGAGTACCGTAATTGTCATAACCTAACTTTATTTAGGTCATAAAAATGTAGTTTTTATAATAAAATATACTAAACTAAGTTAATTAAACTAATTATACTAATATACTAGTATGACGTTTATGGGATTTTATTGCCTAGAGATTAACTCCATTCACTTAAATGTGTTCCCTTCAATCTAGTTTACATTAACGACATTCATCCTATCCGACAATCTCGGTATCAAAATCTCATTCACTACTTCTCCCGAGTGTAAAGTGAATAAATATGTGAATTTGTATTAATGCCGAAGTCCCCCTTGAGCGTCTATACGACACTTGGTCACATGAGTCTCGCCCGAACGTCACAGATTGCACACTTTCTAACTCTCTCCTAAGTTATTAGATCATCGCGTTGTGTTTAAACCCTAGTCTGAATCGAGGGTTACCTCTCCCGAGTGTCAAACCTCGTATTCTCAATATATCACAACAAGCATATAAATGTGGAATAACGGTAAATACAATCGGATAAACATGAACAACCATTAACAAAACATCATTTTTTATATAAATAACGTTTTCATGAATTCAATCAAGCCTTAGACAATATATGTTCAGCTACATGTACGCGCGAGGATTCACAACCATCCTCCTCGCGGTAATTGGACTACTCGCAAGTGTACGAGGTCTAGTTTTAATATAATGGATCTTGTAAGATCGAATATCATTCCACTGGGACTGGCAAGTAATTCGGTTGAGTATTGCGATTTAGATAGTTTCATATTATCTCGACTAATCAAATTTTGTTTGTCTTCTATTTAATATACTAAGATAAACGACAACTATGATGTTAGTTCTAATTACACTAATTACTTAGGTATTGATTTCTTTCACATAATGCATAATCGAAGTCATTAAGTTAGCTATAATGGTTTTCTATCTATTCGGACAATCTCTGTATCAATAACTCCTTCGCTACCTATCCCGAGTGTAAGACGGGGGATTACACGACTTCGTGTCAACAAAGAAGTCCCCTTCAACGCCTTTACAACCCTAGGTCTCGTGAGTCTTTAACCAACGTCATGGATTGCATACATTCTAACGCCCTCCCGGGTCGTTAGAACGTCACGTTGTATTTACCCTAGTCCGAATCCAGGGTTACCTCTCCCGAGTGTCAAACCCCATATTCTTGGTTTATCAATACAAGCATAATATCAAGAATAATGGTAAACACAATCAGATTTAGACAAACAACACATTAAAGTAACACTAATTTATTCAACTTAACAATTACATGATTTCAACTACACATAAGTAACATTTAACTAATACTATAAGATCTTAGTAATATACCATACAAAATAAGAGGGACTCAACATTCTTAGATATGAGAAAGTGATTACAAAGATAAAAACAAGAGAGAAACGATCAAATCTGGAAGTGAAACAGTTCACTGTCGCTAATGATCGATCCACAAGTGATCCTTCTTTGTCCGAATGATGAACCTCCTTCTTGATCTTCAAAATATAGCTTAAGAGATTTCTACTAGGGTTAGGGTTCTTCAACTCTTGGTTTCATACGTGGGAAAGGGGTATATATAGGCCTAGGGGTTCAAAAATATCTAAACAGATATTTTGGGTTGTTCTGCGAATTCCGCCTAAGCGGTAGAATCTTCGCCTAGGCAGAGTTTAAGTCGGTTAGAATTCTGCCTAGGCGATGGTTTATTCGCCTTGGCGGAGGACTAACTTCTTGGGCCCCTTTCTTTCTGAAGGAATTCCACCTAGGCGATAGCTATTTCGCCTAGGTGGATTTACAACAGTTCAGCGCTTCCAGCGTTCTGATGGATTTTCGCCTAGGCGGTGGAAACTTCGCCTAGGCAGATTTCGATACTTCATCCCTTGCAACCTTCTGACGGATTTCCGCTTAGGTGGTGGAAACTTTGCCTAGGCAGATTTCAACTCTTCAGTATTTGCAATTTTCTGATTAATTTCCTCCTAGGCGGTGGATACTTCGCCTAGGCGGAATTGCGTTGTTCTTTGAAACTTCATTTTTTCATCTTTTTGGCTACCATTTTCTCCACCATTTCACTCAGTTTACCGATTGTTTACGTCACTTATCCTGATTAATAAAAATAGCTAAAAAGGTATTCAAACTACAATAAAATACTCAAAAACTGGCAAATTCGATTTAGAATTAGATATGTATTTTACACCTATCAAATACCCCCAAACTTGGAATTTTGCTAGTCTTCGAGCAAAACACCCTAATGCTAAATAACACTAACTACACTAATTAGCTACATTCTAAACAACAAATAAGTAATCATTAACAAATAAGAAGTACACACCTGTGAGATTTAAGTTTAGTCAAAGAAACCATGCTATTCTTCCATCAACAACCCGTAATCAGATCTGGTTAAGGAATAACACACATCACGTGGTGTTCCAGAATTTCAACACTTAATATCAGTTAAAATCATTTTAGATCCTATTGAAATGTGTGTGTGTAAGAACTCGGATATATAACTAATCAAACGCTGGATTGGATTATTCAATGAATAAGGTCATGATTTAAACTTGTTAAAACATTCAGGAAAGCCATATGCTTGACTGGGCTCAACTATCCACTAATGTAGGTTCGGACATTCACCGAGGTCAATAGGGCTTGGTTTGGCTTTGGAGAACGGCCAAGGGTATCGTAGAAATAGAAACTCGTTATAATAATAACGATACCCGAGGTATAAATGCTTGTCGCTAAATC
This sequence comes from Eucommia ulmoides, assembly GCA_016647705.1. Taxonomy (NCBI): domain Eukaryota; kingdom Viridiplantae; phylum Streptophyta; class Magnoliopsida; order Garryales; family Eucommiaceae; genus Eucommia; species Eucommia ulmoides. The sequence goes on along the minus strand of CM028330.1, from coordinate 22,578,930 downwards.
TCTCTCATAACCCATTTATATTTGAAGCTATTACCTTGAATAAGATTTAGTAAACTTGTATTCACTTGTCACAACAACCGAAATTAAGCACTATATTCACATAGGTTTTGTTTTTTGTTTTTTTCTTTTTTTCACACATACCCTCAAATTTATTCAAATTTATACAATTTTAGGGGCATGTTAATACAACTAAAGGATTGACAAGTGAATACTCTTATACTTAACCAAAAACATTTTAAACTGAAACCCCAATTGGCCGCTTCAAGTTAGCATAATCTAATGTTACTTGTTTTCACTCAATTTTCACTTTTATTCCTAGCGACAATGGTTCTAAAAGATTTACTTGGTTAAAGTATAGAAACAAGTTCAGAAGTGAAAAATTTTTATGGCTTCGACAGGAGAACGAGGGAATAACTTTTTAGGTTAGTTTCAAACGGTTCAAGCGATGAAAATGAAGGCCTATATCATGCCTCCGGAATTACCTTACCTATAATTTCGCCTCAAGCCTCCCCCAGTCAAGTTCTAAATTCCTCATTTTTGTCATGAACTTATTATTGAATAATCGGCATCAAATCGTTCAACTAGTTATACAAAGAGTTTATGCGATTTAGGATCAAAACAATTTTCACCTAATCGACATACTAAGCACACAAAACACACATGAATGGCATTACCCCCAACCTCAATATACAATTTAAGGTGTAAGTTTCATCATCGGGACATGGTTCGAATGAACTCAAAAGCTCAGCATGCACGTACAACTATATTCATTAACAAATCTACTCTAATTCTACAAACTAACATTACTTATACTAATGATCCTTACACATGCATAGCTAAACATTACACATGCATAACAAAAAGAATTTCAAAATGTACAAAATTTTTAACATTAATATCATTATAAACAACAATTTGTACGCAAAAAGAATTTTGTCCCTTTTTACATCAATTTTTTTTTAATCCTTCATTTCCCCCTACAAAAAAAAAAACAAAAGAAAAACTACATGCTTGCATTGCATATCATATACCCCCAAACATGAACGAGGCAGTGTCCTCACTACCTAAGCAGCGAACCCAATAGCAAAATAGAAAAATATGTATGGAAAACTGGGGCGGACACATACCTAGGAGGAAAGACATACAAGTCTAACCTCCTACCATTCATTATGGAGGAGATGGCGGTGGCGGCTCATTAGTTTCGGAAGGCAGCACCGGCGTATAACGCGCCATGTCGATTCCGAGATGTTCGAATATAACTCTTTGGTTTTGATCTTGTTGCCGGATGTAGGAATCCATGTAGTTCACCATCCGAGCTAAATTATCTTGAAGTTGGCTCATATCGGACTGGAGACTACGGACGTCTCGCGAAATTTGGATGAGTTGGTCGCGGCTGGTTGAAGGCGTCGGTGGCTCCGAAGGGCCAGCTTCTTCCTCTTCCTGACCCTCTTCTCCTTCACCTGGTCTGCCTTTCCATACCCTATTAATCATTGCAAGATCTAGTGGCTTTACAGGTGGAAAGGGGCTTATAGACATGATACAAACTCCGACTCGTTGAAAGAGCGCGGTGAGGAAGGAGGGAAAATGAAGGCCACCCTTCTTCGTCCTGGCAGTATGAATTATGGAAGAATAAATGTGCCAGCCGACGTTGACGGGCATCCCTCTATCAATGCCGTAGAGCATAAACGCTCGCTCCTTGGACACATCGGACACATGGGTGGTCGGGAGCAAATTGGTGCAGATAAATGAATGCCAAATCTTTGGGATCAGTTTCAAAAACCAAGACTTGAAGATTGCCTGACCTTGCCATGTGTTTGTCCACTGGGCATTTCCCATCGTTAGGGTTTGAATCACCGCACTCATAGTCAGTGTATCAGCATCGGATAAATCTCTAGAGGCTTCGGGCCCCGTCAATCCCAGCAACTCATTGAAATGGTCGGCATTGAACAGAACGGGAATGTTTCGGGCCCTTGTTTGAAATCCCGTGGCCTCCGCAATGTTCGCATAGAATTCGCCTACAAGGGCCAACTCCCCTGGTGGGGGTGGAGCACAAAATTGCTCCCATCGTCTTTGTAGAATAACAGTCCTGATTTCTTCCGAGAGTTCATTCAAAGGTCTGAACCCCCTCTGACAGATGTCAGGTCGCTTATTTTCATGCTCTTTATATCGGTCCTCAGCCTGCTTTGAGACAAATTTGAGGGAGTTGTAATCCGAAGCAGGCGGAGGTTCGTCTGTTCGTGGTTGCTTGGTCATATTTTTGCCTCATTGCTTGTTTATCTACCGTAACTTCGACTCGCCTTCGGTTCGATCTCATCATTTTTGCTCCAGTTTCCTATCTTTTTGCTCCACACGCCTGATTTATACAAAAAGTATAAAAACTAATTAAAACATAATAAAAATAACTATAAACATATTCAAAAACTAACCAATTCGGATTGGAAATAGATAGGTTTTTCACACCTATCACTTGGTTGCACGGTGCTTTGCTATTTTCCCTGAAAATCAAAATCACAATACCAACCACAATAATAACAATAGAACATGCAATTCAAACCCTTGTCAGTGAACACACAATGCCCTATTTTATCAAACATATGCCAACCAAAGCCAAACAATACAAATCTCACAAGATATCCTACCAACCATAACCAAATCACATTTTTGTCACAATGTAGCTCAAACTAAATGATTCACATTATATATAAACACAAAAACATGATAGGGTTTACCATTTATCATTCCTCAATCCCAAATAGCATGAAAACCGCAACTTAGGGTTTAAAGGGGTTTAGGGTTCTAATTCAATACAATGATTTTTGAAATAAATGAGCAAAATGAAGCAAATATTTCAACAACTAAATGAAAAATTGGATCATTGACACTTAATTGTTGAAATTTTTTGATCAAATCACTAGAGAATGGCGATTTCTCACTGTTTCACCGTTCAAACCCTAATTTTCGAGAATAGGAAGAGGAATTCCACATTTGGACGAAGATTCTTGGTGAAAATCCAAGTTTTTAGCAATATAGAATGAAATCTTTAACAGGAGGAAGGAATTTGGGATGGTGAAGTTGAGAGGTTTCTTGAAATTTTTAGGAGAAAAATGTCGTTTGCGAAAAGGACTGTGCGTTTTAAAATGGGGCTCGCGTGAATTCGCCTAGGTGGTGATTTTTTCGCCTAGGCGAAGTAGCGCCTTTTTCTTTTTAAAAACCTTCTGGTGTTAATTCGCTTAGGCGGTGGTTTTTCCACCTGGGCGAGTTTACACCAGTGTGAAACCCCTTATTTCGTTGTAAATCCGCTTAGGCAGTGGGTTTTCCGCCTGAGCGAATTTACACCAGTGTAGGCACTCAGCTTTTTTTTATTTTTCCGCCTAGGCGGTGGTTTTACCGCCTGGGCGAAGTTATGGCAGTGTATAACTTCAGGTTTTTGCTTCCTATTTCTGCCTCGGCAGTGGTTTTTCCGCCTAGGCGAATTTATGCCAGTATGTTTCCTCAGCCTTTTTGTCCAATTCTCGCTTGGGTAGTGGTTTTTCCACCTAGGCGAATTTTTTCCAGTGTGGACTTTAGCTAGATTCCTTCAGGTTTTCACATTTTTTCTCTACACCTCTTATTTTCTTTTCATTTCTCAAATTAGTTTTAGCATACAAATCAATCCTAAGTGTCTAGTCTCATCAATTCACCACAAAAAAATAGTATTACGAGATCAATACGATCTCCAAAAAGTAATTTATATAAAAGTTGGGAATATTCGTTACCCTCGATGACATATCAAAAGATCTTGCTTGGTTTTACGTCCCTAGCATGGATGCTGATGAATTACGGCTCTATCCTTCAACGAGGGAGATGTTCTCCACAACTCGCTCTTCCTCCTTGAAGTAGTGCTTGATCCGCTCCCCGTTGACTCGGAAAATTCGACCGTCTTCGCCTTCTAGCTCGATAGCACCAAATGGATAAATATGCTTGATCCGGAACGGTCCAGACCATCGGGACTTCAACTTTCCGAGAAAAAGTCTCAGCCTTGAGTTAAACAATAAAACCTGTTGGCCCGGACTGAACTCTCTTCGGACTATCATTATATCATGCCACCTCTTCGTTTTATCTTTGTAAAGCTTGGCATTCTCATAAGCCTCGTGCCAAAATTCCTCAATTTCATTCAGTTGGAGGAGACGTTGCGCACCAGAAGCTTTTATGTTAAAATTGAGTTTCTTAATCGCCCAGAATGCACGGTGCTCCAATTCAACGGGCAAATGACACGCTTTCCCAAACACCAATCGATACGGCGATATGCTGATCGGTGTCTTAAAAGCCGTGCGATAAGAGCATAAAGCATTGTCAAGCTTCACTGCCCAATCCTTGCGATTAGTATGAACCGTTTTCTCCAGAATTAGCTTGATTTCTCAGTTTGAAACTTCAACTTCGCCATTTGTCTGTAGGTGGTATGGTAGTGCCACCTTGTGTCTAACCCCATACTTTGCCAACAAAGCGTTTAGCATTTTGTTACAAAAGTGGGTTCCCTCATCACTGATTAAGGCTCGAGGTGTCCCAAACCGTGTCATGAGACTGTGCTGAAGGAACTTCAAAACCACTGTGGCATCATTGGTTGGTGTTGTTATGGCCTTGACCCATTTAGACACATAGTCCACAACTAACAGAATATACTCCTTAACAAATAACGGCGGAAATGGCCCCATGAAATCTACGCCCCACACATCAAATAACTCAAGCTCAAGAATTGAAGTTAGTGGCAATTCATGCCTTCTCGATATGTTACCCACCCTTTGACATCTATCACAGGTTTTCACAAACGTATATGAATCTTTAAACAAAGAATGCCAGTAAAAATCTAATTGAAGTACTTTTGATGCTGTGCGAGTCGCACCAAAATGGCTGCCACAAGGTGATGAATGGCAATGGTAGAGAATACTAGTCATTTCTTCCTCCGAACCACATCTCCGGATCACCTGATCAGCACATTTCTTGAATAGCAATGGCTCGTCTCACAGATAATACTTTGCATCAAAAAGAAATTTCTTTCTTTGGGCTCCCATCAACTCAGGTGGTAACACGTTACATGCAAGATAATTCACAATGTCCGCATACCACGGAAGTGCATTTTCCACTGAAAATAATTGTTCATCAGGGAACACTTCCATGATGCTAGACTCCTCACCAACGTCTTCTTGAATCAACCTCGACAAATGGTCGGCAACAACGTTCTCACTCCCATTTTTGTCCCTTATTTCAGCATCAAACTCTTGCAATAGAAGAATCCACCTTATCAATCTCGGCTTGGCATCTTTCTTTGCAAGTAAGTACCAGATAGTCGCGTGATCCGTGTAGACTCATTTTTGACCCAATGATATAAGACCGGAACTTATCACATGCAAAGACCACTGCTAGCATTTCTTTCTCAGTCGTGGTGTAATTCTTCTGGGCATCATTTAATGTCTTACTTGCATAATAGATTGAGCGGAAGATCTTCTCCTTCCGTTAGCCTAACACCGCACCAACGGCATAGTCACTTGCATCGCACATTATCTCAAATGGCATTTCCCAATCCGGAGCGACCATTATTGGATCCGTGATCAACTTTTCCTTTATCGCCTTGAAAGCCTCCATGCAAGCCTCATTGAATTCAAATAAGGTATCCTTCTTAAGAAGGTGACATAACGGCTTCACCGTTTTCGAGAAGTACTTGATAAAGTACCGGTAAAAGCCGGCATGCCCCAAGAAACTTCAAACTCCTTTCATATTAATCGGTGGCGGAAGCTTCTCAATCGTCTCAATCTTTGCTCGCTCCACCTCAAGCCCCTTGGAAGAGACTCGATGACCTAAGACGATCCCCTCTTTAACCATAAAGTGACACTTTTCCTAATTTAGAACCAAATTCTTCTCCTCACATCAGTCGAGAACAAGCGCCAGATTGTAGAGACAGTGATCAAAGGACGACTCAAAGACTGAAAAGTCATCCATGAAGATTTCCATTTTCTCTTCCACCATATCAGAAAATATCGCCATCATACACCGTTGGAAAGTTGCTGGGGCATTGCAAAGGCCAAACGACATACGTCGATAAGCAAACGTTCCATACGGGCATGTGAAAGTAGTCTTCTCTTGGTCTTCTGGTGCAATGGCTATTTGATTGTAACCTGAATAGCCATCAAGAAAGAAATAGTACTCATATCCGGCTAATCGATCTAGCATTTGGTCAATGAAAAGAAGAGAAAAATGATCCTTCTTTGTCGCCTTATTCAATCTTCTATAATCAATGCATACACGTTATCCCGTAATGGTCCGTGTAGGAATAAGGTCGTCCTTCTCATTCTTCACCACCTTCATACCTCTTTTCTTAGGCACCACTTGCACCGGGCTAACCCACTCACTATCGGATATAGCGTATATAATTCCCGCATTCAAAAGCTTCAACACCTCCACTCTCACCACTTCCTTCATAGCTGGATTTAGCCGCCGTTGATGTTCAATGGAGCGTTTGAACTCATCCTCCATCAAAATCTTATGCATACAAACCGAGGGGCTAATTCCTTTGATATCCAAAATAGACCAAGCAAAAGCAGATCGGTGCCTCTTCAAGATTCTCAACAACTTACTCTCCTCTTCTTCTGTCAGAGTTGATGAAATTATAACCAGATCGGTCAAATTCTCTCCCAAAAAGATATACCAAAGGTGTTGCAGTAATTGCTTGAGTAATAATCCACCGTGAGGCGGATTTGATTCCTCAGGAGAGTTTTCAACTTCTTCAATCTTCGCCACATGAATAGGATCTTCTACGTCTTTAGATTGAGCATCCAAAGTCAGCACGTAGTCCACAACCTCAAGTTCCGTGGTAGAGCCTTCTTCACCAAGATCCCCCATAGATAAGGAATTGGTGAGTGTATGCTCTAACGAATCCATCTCCATAGTTGCAAGAAAGAACTCCCTCACGCAAGAATCCACAACGTCAACTCGATTGCAATTGAGAGGTTCATCCGGAAAGTTCATAGTTCTAAAAATGTTGAACCTTATCTCTTCATCATTGACTCTTAATGTCAGATTTCCGTTATGCACATCAATCAAGGCCTTTCCCGTTGCAAGAAAAAGTCTTTCCAGGATGATCGAAATTTCTTTAACTTCTTCCATTTCAAGCACAACAAAATCCGCCAGAAATATGAATTTGTCTGCCTTCACTAGCACATCCTCAATGATACCTTTCAGATAGGTTAACGAACGATCTGCCATTTAAAGAGAGATCGTTGTCGGCTTTGCACTTCTGAGTCCTAACTTCCGATAAACTGAAGAAGGCATCAAAATAATACTCACCCCAAGATCACAAAGCGCCTTATCAAAATGAGATTTCCCGATAGTACACGGAATTGTGAAACTACTGGGATCCTTCAATTTGGTAGGTAACTTTCTTTGTAGTATTGCACTACACTCCTCAGTTAGCTTCACCATTTCGTAATCCTCCAACTTCCTCTTCTTTGTCATGATGTCCTTCAAGAACTTTCCATAGTTGGACATTTGTTCCAATGGATCTGCAAAAGGTATGTTGATATGAATTTTCTTGAAGATTTCAAGAAATTTCTCAAATTGGGCATCCAACTTCCTCTTTTGGAATCTTTGAGGATATGGAAATGGGGTTGCTAGAATCGGTGAATTTTCTGAAAATGTTACTCACCCCGGTATCACCCTTTCATCTTTTCTTCTCTCCTCGACTTTCTCTTTGTTATTATCCCCATTCACGTCTTCACTCAGCTTTTCCTTTCCTTCATCGATTTTTGCTTCAACTTCCTCCTCCGCACTAGTTCTTGGTTCATCATGTGGAAACTCACGACTCACTCCCAGCTAGGTTTCTATAGTCCTTCTCACTTCCACGTCTCTTCCGCTCCTCAACTTAATCGCTTTGCATTCCCGAGGGTTGGTTTCCATGTTGCTTGGAAACTTCCCTTTTTGTTGCTCTTGAATGGCCCTAGCAAGCTGCGCGATTTGAGTCTCTAAAACCTTCACCATGGCGTTAGTGTTTGTACAAGTGGTATCGATAGAGTCCATCCGTATTTCATGTTTGTTCAGCCGATTATGCGTCTCACGCATCATAGTCTGCGTCTCCTTCATAAATGAACCCAAAACCTCATCCAAATTTGACTTCGGATTGTGCATTGGTGGTTGTTGCATTAGATAATTGGATTGCATAGGATATCCCGAAGCTTAATTTCCTTAACCCGGAGGTGGCCGCAAAGCGTTCTGATTATTCGCATATAAGAAGTTCTCATGGTTACGATGTCCAAGATTGTAATGAATCAGAATGTTGGTAGCCGGCCTGAAAGTGTTGGCACAGTTGTTTAGAAAATGGCATTCCTCGAACTCGTTATCTAATCCAAATTAAGAACAACTTGCTGCTATCTCCTCCCCTTGACTCGACAAAGCTCCTTTTGTAAACAAGGCGACTAATTGATCCGAGAGCTTGGACACTTGGGCCGATAACGTTGCAATACAGTCAAATTCTTGGATAGAAGTGACCCGTCTTTCCGTGTTCCTCTCATTTGGCCATTGATAATTATTAGCTGCCATTTCTTCCAATAACGCATTTACTTCTGTAAGGGTTTTGGAAAACAACGATCCTCCTGAGGCTGCATTGACTATTGTTATAGTCTGTCCATCCAACTCGTTATAAAATAATTGGGTTTGAAACCAATCCTGATAACCGTGTTGGGGGCACCTTCTCAATAAGTCCTTGAATCTCTCTCATGTCTCAAATAACGGCTCAAAATCTCTATGGCGAAACTGCGCAATCTCGCCTCGAAGTTGAGAAGTCTTCGAAGGTGGAAAGAACTTAGTAAGGAACCTTTGTGCAAGGTCCTCCCAAGTATTAATGCTCCCCGGTTGAATCGAATGAAACCAACCCCTTGCTCTATCTCGTAAGGAGAACGGAAATAACCTCAACCTTATTACATCTTCGGCAACTCCATTAATCTTGAAAGTGTCACAGATCTCGAGAAAGGTTGCCAAGTGGACGTTGGGGTCTTCGTGAAGGTTCCCGCCATACTGGTTTTGCTGAACCATATTGATTAGGGCGAGCTTCAATTTGAAGTTATTCGCTTGGATCGGCTGCCTCCGGATCCCTGAATAGTTATCCAACATGAGTGGCCGATAATAGTCCCTAAGGACTCGTTGTGGCCTCTCCTGCTCTGGAGCCTGAAGTGCTTGCAGCTCCGGTGGTTGTGGAACATTTTCATGTCCCCCGGCCATAGCGATAGCTTTTTCCTCTTTATGTTTAGCAATACGTTGACTACGCCGCATGCACTGCTCAAATTCAATAGATAAATCAAATAAATAAATGAATTGAATGACATTTAAAAGCAAAAGAATTATCGTGATTAACATTCAACTACTTGATCACAATATCAACTTAATTGAAAAACACATTGCCGTCCCTGGTAACGGCGCCAAAAACTTGTACATGCAAGGATTCACAACCATCCTCCTCGCGGTAATTGGACTACTCGCAAGTGTACAAGGTCTAGTTTTAATATAATGGATCTTGTAAGATCGGATATCGTTCCACTGGGACTGGCAAGTAATTCGGTTGAGTATTGCGATTTAGATAGTTTCATATTATCTCGACTAATCAAATTTTGTTTGTTTTCTATTTAATACACTAAGATAAACGACAATTATAAAGTTAGTTCTAATTACACTAATTACTTAGGTATTGATTTCTTTCACATAATGCATAATCAAAGTCATTAAGTTAGCTATAATGGTTTTTTATCTATTCCGACAATCTCTGTATCAATAACTCCTCCGCTACCTCTCCCGAGTGTAAGATGGGAGATTACACGACTTCGTGTCAACGAAGAAGTCCCCTTCAACGCCTTTACGACCCTAGGTCGCGTGAGTCTTTAGCTAACGTCATGGATTGCATACGTTCTAACGCCCTGCCGGGTCGTTAGAATGTCACGTTGTATTTACCCTAGTCCGAATCCAGGGTTACCTCTCCCGAGTGTCAAACCCCGTATTCTCGATTTATCAATACAAGCATAATATCAAGAATAATGATAAACACAATCGGATTTAGACAAACAACATAATATAGTAACACTAATTCATTCAACTTAACAATTACATGATTTCAACTATACCTAAGTAACATTTAACTAATATTATAAGATCTTATCCATATACCATACAAAATAAGAGGGATTCAATATTCTTAGATATGAGAAAGTGATTACAAAGATAAAAACAAGAGAGAAACAATTAAATCTGGAAGTGAAACGGTTCACTGTCACTAATGATCGATCCACAAGTGATCCTTCTTTGTTCGAATGATGAACCTCCTTCTTGATCTTCAAAATATATCTTAAGAGCTTTCTACTAGGGTTAGGGTTCTTCAACTCTTGGTTTCAGACGTGGGAAATGGGTATATATAGGCCTAGGGGTTCAAAAATATCTAAACATATATTTTGGGTTGTTCTGCGAATTCCGCCTAAGCAGTAGAATCTTCGCCTAGGCGGAGTTTAAGTTGGTTAGAATTCTGCCTAGGCGATGGTTTATTCGCCTTGGCGGAGGACTAACTTCTTGGGCCCCTTTCTTTCTGACGGAATTTCACCTAGGCGGTAGCTACTTTGCCTAGGTGGATTTACAGCAGTGCAGCTATTCCAGTAGTTCAGCACTTCCAGGGTTCTGATGGATTTCCGCCTAGGCGGTGGAAACTTCACCTAGGCAGATTTCGATACTTCAGCCCTTGCAACCTTCTGACGGATTTCCGCCTAGGCGGTGGAAACTTCGCTTAGGCGGATTTCAATTCTTCAGCATTTGCAACTTTTTGATGAATTTTTGTCTAGGCGGTGGATACTTCGCCTAGGCGGAATTGCGCTGTTCTTTGAAATCTCATTTTTTCATTTTGTTGGCCACCATTTTCTCCACTATTTTGCTCGGTTTGTCGATTGTTTACGTCTCTTCTCCTGATTAATAAAAACAGCTAAAAAGGTATTCAAACTCCAATAAAATACTTGAAAACTGGCAAATTCGATTTAGAATTAGATAGGTATTTTACACCTATCACTATACATGGCCATAGCACTAAATACAAGCTAAACATATACAAAAACCAAATTAGTAGTGTGTAAAATACGCCGCTACTTACACTCATAAGTATACGAGATTTAAGTTTTAGTATAGTGTGATTGTTAAGATTGGTTATCATATCCACAGGGATTGGTGTCATTACTATCAAATACCGCGTTTGTCGTGACCTAACTTTATCTAGGCGAAAACAAATGTATTTAATTAATTAAACTAATACTAATATAACCTAAATTAACTACACTAATATGCTAATATGTTTTAGGGTCAAGAATTGCCTAGGGATTAACGTGTTTACAAATACGTGTTCGATCTCGATCTACTCACATTTATGATGTTTGACCTATTTGACAATCTCGGTATGTAAACTCCACCACCACCTCTCCTGAGTGTAAGACGAGGGAATACATGACTTCGTGTCAACAAAGAAGTTTCCTTCAACGTTTTAACGACCCTAGGTCACGTGAGTCTCACCCAACGTCATTGATTGCACACAATCCAACTTCCTCCCGAGTTATTAGATCGTCGCATTGTATTTACCCTATCGACAATCTCCATTCTAAAACTCTCTGGCCACCTCTCCCGAGTGTAAGACGAGGGATATAATGCACCTTTGTGTCAACGAAGAAGTCCCCCGCAATATCTTAACGACCCTAGGTCGCGTGAGTCTTGCCCCAACGTCATTGATTGTCTACGATTCAAACCCCGACCGGGTTATAGAATCGTGGTATTTGTTTACGCTAATCCGAATCCAGGATTTGTCAAAACACCGTATTCTTCATTTACCATTCTAAGTATAATAAACAAACAATACAATAAACACAATCAAACTACGAAAAACAAACATAAACGCAACACCGAAATCATCCAAACAAACATATTTATAAATATACCGTTAATCCCTACTATAATCCATATTTAACTCATGGACATAGCCTCATAAACATATAAATCGAGCTAAACATGCTCACATGATCCTAAGATAAAGAAATAAGGAAAAACAATCGAAGAACTTAGCCTCGTCTGAAGATAAACCGCTAAGAACGCTCAACGATCGATTCGCCGTCTTCTCCACTTCGCGATGTGAGCTCCACATCCAAAACTCCTAAACCTAGCCTTAAATATAACCTAAGGTGCTCAAAAAACCAAGAGAGACCGGAGAAGGGGGAGGAGAGAGGTATTTATAGGCAAAGGATCTCAAAATATCTAATAAATATCAAGTCTGTGCTGCTGGATTTTCGCCTAGGCGAAGTTAGGTCAGTTAACTTTCTGCCGGAACTTCGCCTCGGCAAAGAAAACTTCGCCTAGGCGAAGTTACTGCAGGTTTATAATTTTGTTTTGACTATAACTTCTTCATCCGAACTCCAATTGAGGTGATTCAAAAACCTATGGAAATCTAAGAAAAATATCTACAACTTCCATGTTTTGAGTGTTTCCAAAATAGGATTTCATCATAGTCCAAAATAGCTACAACACTTGTACTGGCTTTGCAGGTTTGGTGACCGCTTAGGCGAAGAAGTAGGCGGTAGACTTGAAAATATTTCTACTAGGGTTTCCACCTAGGCAGAGGAATTTTCTGCCTAGGCGGTGGGTTGTCAATAGCCTTTTGTTATTCTCAGCATCTTCACTGCCTGGGCGGAGGTCTGGACGCCTAGGCAGTGGGCTTCCTTCATATTTTTTCCTCCTTGCTTGTTTATCCACCGTAACTTCGACTCGCCTCCGGTTCGATCTCATCGTTTTCGCTCCAGTTTCCTATCTTTTTGCACCACAAACCTAATTTATACAAAAAGTATGAAAACTAATTAAAACATAATAAAATACTATATAAACGTTCGAAAACCAACTTAATTCAGTTTGGAAATATGTAGGTAGGTCACACCTATCATAAACTAATAAATAAAGGAGAAAAACGAGGAGATTAACCGTTATCCGAAGATCCGTCGCTAAAACTACTCCGAGAACGCTTCCTCCTCTTGGCCTTGATGATATTCTCTTGGTTTAATGGCCTTAGAGCTCTCAAGACTCCCAAAAATGTCTACTCTCATTTGGAGAGAAGAGGGATGATATTTATAGGATTCAAAATATCCTAAAATATCTAAATTGTCTGGCAGATGACCGCTGCAGTGGTGGAGAGGTCGGTAGGTTTCTGGCAGGTGATCGCTGTAGCGAACGTGTAAAGATGGGAAATGATGGTGCATCTAAAATTGTTGGTATCGGCAATGTTTGTCTCGAAACCAATCTCGGATGGAAATTACTTTTGAAAGACGTAAGATGTGTCCCTGATATCCGTCTCAACTTAATCTCTACTAAGAAACTTGACGATGAAGGCTACAATAATTACTTTAGTAAATACAAATGGAAACTTACCAAAGGTAATTTGATGGTAGAAAAATGTAAGAAGAACGCTTCTCTTTATCTCATGGAAGCCAAGTTATGCAGATGAGAGGTGAATACAACCAGGAAAGAAGTCCCCACTGAGCTATGGTATAAACGACTTGGACACATGAGTGAGAAAGATCTTAAAATTCTTTCTAAGAAAGAGCTCTTTCCAGGAATAAAAGGTACATCCTTGTAAACCTGTGTTGATTACGTTATGGGAAAACAACACAGAGTTACATTTCAAACTCATCCACCATTTAGAATGAAGAATATTCTAGATCTGATACACACAAATGTTTGCACAATGAGTCATAAGTCACTAGGCGTGTTCTTTACTTCGTGACTTTCATTGACGACTACTTTAGAAAAGTGTGGGCCTTTGCCTTGAAACCTAAAAATCAAGTGGTGGAAGTTTTTAAGCAGTTTTATATAAAAGTTGAGAAGGAAACTGACAGATATTTGAAATCTGTATGTGCAGACAATAGTGGTGAATACCACGGATCATTCGAAGAGTACTGCAGAAAATTCGATATCAGGTTGGATTAGTCAGTACTTAAGATACCTCAGCGTAACGGTGTCGCAGAGAGGATGAATAAAACATTCTGTAAAAATGTCAGATGTATGCTCTCAAATGCAAAATTGCCGAACTCCTTTTGGGGGGAGGCAATGAGGACAACAGTTGATTTAATCAACATTTCTCCATCAGTTCCACCTAATTATAATGTACCAGAAAGAGTTTGGATAGGAAAAGACGTTTTGTACAAATACCTAAAAGTGTTTGGTTGTAGAACACTTGTTCACATCCTAAAATATGAGAGGTCCAAGATGGATGGAAAGGCAAAGTAATGCATCTTCGTGGGATATGCCCATGAAGAGTTCGACTACAGACTCTGGGACCCTATCAGTAAAAGGATCATCAGAAGTAGAGACATTGTTTTTCTTGAAAATCAAATAGTTGAAGACGTTGAGAAACCATAAAAGTCACAACCAGATGAATTTATAATAGATCTTAGACCTAGCTTTTCACCAACAAATTCTGGTGACGGGGGAGCGATACTAGATCCTGATGATATAACTCCACCGGCTAGTAGTTCAGAACCAGAATCGATTTCAGAACAATTCCAACAAGAATCGAGAAGATCTACTTGAGAGAGACAACCGAGTTGCAGATATTCTCATCAAGACTATGTGATACTCACTAAAGGGTGATAACCTAAGAACTACGAAGAAGCTGTCACAGATCAGCATAGGGATGAGTGGTTGAAATCCACGCAAAAAAAAGATGAAATCCTTGCATGAGAACCACACATTTGATTTGGTGAAACTACTATAGGGTAGGAAAGTTCTCAAGAATAAGTGGGTGTACAAGATCAAAAATGAAGAACACAACTCAAAACCATATTGCAAAGCAAGATTGGTTGTGAAAGGATTCGGGCAAAGGGTGTTGATTTCGACGAAATATTTTCACCTGTGGTGAAAATATCTTCAATCCAAGTTGTTCTTGGCCTTGCAGCCAGTCTTAATCTGGAGGTTGAACAACTTGACGTAAAAACTACATTTTTGCATGGAGATCTTGACAAGAAAATTTACATGAAACAGCCGGAAGGTTTACTAATCCAAGGAAAAGAAAAACTAGTGTACAGACTGAAGAAAAGTTTGTACGGTTTAAAACAGGCACCAAGGCAGTGGTACAAAAAGTTTGACTCATTTACGCAGAAAAATGAGTATAACCTAACAACGGTAGATCACTAGGTCTTCATCAAGAAATTTTATGATGGTGATTTTATTATTCTTCTACTCTATGTTGATGATATGTTAATCATAGGCCGTGACAGCGCCCAAATTAATAAGTTAAAGAAAGAGTTGAGCAAGTCCTTTGCAATGAAGGACTTAGGAGCAGTAAAGTAGATTCTTGGCATGACGATTACCCGTGACAAGCAAAATCGCAAAATTTGGTTATCTCAAGAACGTTATGTTGAAAAGATTCTTGAAAGATTTAACATGAATAAAGCTAAGCCTATTAGTTCTCAAATTGCAAGCCACTTCAAGCTTAGTGTGAGACAATGTCCTTCAAGTAAGGAGGAAAAATCAGAAATGGATAGGGTGCCTTATGCATTGGCAATTGGTAGTTTGATACACGCCATGGTATGCACTAGACCAGACATCGCTCACATAGTTGGTGTAGTGAGTTGTTTTCTTTCAAATTTTGGAAATGAACATTGGGTAGCAGTTAAATGAATACTCAGGTATCTCAGGGGACATCCAGTCACTATTTATATTTTGGCAATGGTAAACCTGTATTAGAAGGATATACAAATGCAGATATGACTGGCAATGTGGATTCGAGAAAATCCATATCGGGATACCTGATAACATTTGTAGGGGGAGTTGTTACGTGGAAATCACGTTTACAAAAGTGTGTTGCCTTATCCACCATAGTAGCAGAATACTTCGCAATCACAGAATAATGTAAGGAGATCCTGTGGCTGAAAAAGTTCCTACAAGAGTTGGGTCAGAATTAGGGGAACTATACACTCTACTGCGATAGTCAGAGTACAATTCACCTCAGCAAAAATCGAACTTTTCACTTGAAGTCTGAGCATATCAACTTGTGATATCACTGGATTCGTGATGTGTTAGAAAACAAGTTGCTACAGCTTGAGAAGATACACACCAATGATAACAGGGCCAAAATGATGACGAAAGCTCTACCCAGAGAAAAGCTAAAAGCTTGCAAAAAAGTTGCAAGTTTGACTTCAACCCCAAATTGGTCGTGAGGGGAAGATTTGTTAAGATAATCACTCCTCAATTTGGGTGATTATCTACAAACTTCCACTAGAAGGCAAAAGAACGTTGGAGAAGAAATCAATTAGCATATTCAATGAATCACAAACAAAAGTCAACAAAAGGAAAAGATAAGAAAGAACGTCTGCCGAAAGAAAAAAAAAAAACAGAAGGTAGGAGAAGAAACCAGAAGCCCAACTTCCTTGACAATTGTAGAGGTTGCGCAACAATTGCCAGCTATCTTGAAGTTTCTTTCTTTTTGTGTTCAGACAGAAGACGCTTAGGCCTCCTCTATAAATAGAGGAGATGAGTTATGAAGAAGGACACAATTCTCCGCAGAAGAAGAGCATAGAGAATTAGCAAGAGAAATTCTCAGAGAAAGGTTCTGAAAGGTAAAGCCAATTTGTGAAGATTTTATCCACAAATTGAAGACACATATTTTTGTGTATTATTTGAGTGGTCCACCAAAGTGTAAGATTTTGTAATCCCATTACTATATTATAGTGAAAGATTTAAGTGGCCTATGGGTCTTGCAGTTTTTACTTTCATTGAAGATGATTTTTCACATTAAAATCCGTTGTGTTATCTCTGTTTTATTTTGGTTTGGGAAAACATGTTGGGACTGTGAAAATTATCATTTCATCTTTCCCAACCAATGTACCCTACTTTCATGGTCGGGCTCTCGGAGAGAGTATATATTTATAATTAGGATGCATTTGCTTGGGTGGAAAAAATAATGGAAAAAAAATAAAAAGAAAAATGAAATTAAAAAAAAAAAACTTATTTCGTATAGATGAAAAATTAGAAGAAAAAGAAAACAAGAAGAAATTTTTTCTCACTAATTTGGGAAGAAAATAATGAAAAATGAGAATAGTTTTTTTAAAAGGAGAGAAAAATTACAATTATATTTTTTATAATAGAATTTTTAATATATTTTTGTAATATATGATGATAAAATAGTAAATTAGATTACATAATTTTTTTTTCTTTTCTAACCAAACACTAGAGAAAATATATATTTTTCATAATAAATATAATAATTTTTTTTTTCTTCCTTCCAACCAAGTATACCCCTTGGTTACATAAATTCCAAATGGCAAGGAAAAAAAGATATTTGTAATTTTATAATTGGAAAAGATACTTGGAATTGAAGAGAATAGAATAAAATTAAGGACTTATATGAAACATTATTCAAAATACAAGCACTTTTCTGCTAAACATTGCAGCCACTAGACGTTGTTGACAATACAAAGCAATTATGAGAATACGCTAAACGACAAAGCAGTTAGATTTGCAACCTCGAATTTGGCTAAATAAAAAAGGTCAATTAACGAACCGTTCTAACAAAATTACTAAATATATCTTTTTTTCAAAATTAATTTTTTATAGGATTTTATCCCTCTGCACATTCAAATATAACATAATCTCATGTTATATTCAACACAAGATCGTGTTATATTTCAATTTTACTACCGTTTAAATTTTATCAAATCATCATACTCATTTCATCTCATCAAAACAACCATACAAATATACCCAACATAAACTCTACCGTATTAGGGACATAGATCAAGTAAATTTTCTCTCTCTCTCTCTCACACACACACACACAAATACATACATTTGTTTACGGTGATGAGTTCGGGGCCATTGGAAATCGTGTTATATCTAATACGATCACGTGTTGAATATAAAACAATATCATGTTATATTTCAATTTTTTCATTCAAATCGACAATTATTTCTCTATATTCATATGCTTGATTTTTCTCAATTTAATTTCTTCTAATCCCTAAATCATACAATATAACTACATTAATATTGGATAAACCCATAGTGATAATCTAAGATGAAGTCACTACAAGAAAATATTATTAAACAGGTGGTGTGCATTCTAAAAAAAAAAATCATTGGAATAAAATCAAAACTAAGAAACAAGTGAAAAGAAACCACAACTTTGGGTCGAAAAAAAAGGTTTTCAATTCCAAAAATTTCAATAAAAATAGTCTCAATTAAAAATCCAAGAGCATTTGCAGTTAAAAATCCAAGAACATTCGAATGACATAAGTTACGCCATAGAAACCATTAGCCATTAAAGAAAAACCAAAAATAGTTCTTGAAGTGTAAATCAAAATCAGTTTTCATTCCAAGCCCACAACAACACTTGGTTCTCGACGCCGCTTACCAGCCAAAGAGGCATCGATGGGCGATGAGAAACTGGGTGGAGATTCGAAATTTGAGAAGCACCCAACGGTTCCTGAATAGATCTGAGAAAGGAAGTCTGTCGAAGATCTGTTAGGCGACGAGATAAATGAATGGGACGGAGCAATGTAAATGTTGAAGGGTAAAATCGTTTACTGAAAAAATTTAGGACTTTTTGGTAATAAATAGCAAAACATATAGGACTATTTTGCAAAAAAAAAAAATGTTGGACCATTTGTAAATTTAGTCTATTATCCAAACTATTTGGTAATTTTTTAAAATAAAAATATGCACACGTGAGGAAATAGCAAGGTTCCTTGGAAGCTCACCCCGTTGCATGTAACAAAGCAAGAAACAATATTTTAAGATTAATTTTGTTGAAAGTTTCCCATCAAAGCAAATTGGCTGATGGGCCCTTTATGTTGCATCATTAAGGTGCATCCATTTCAACCAGTTAAAGACTCTCTTTATTATTATTATTATATTTTATAAAAATTCAAGTTGTATGATTATCCTGTAATTTACAAATTGACTTATTATTTAACTAATCAATTTATAAATTATTATATAATTGTGTGTTTGATTGTGATATTTAAAACAACATAAATTAACTAGCTAGTTTTTAACTTAAGTGTTGTTCTCTTGTATACTTAGGACAAAATATAAGTTCAAGATTTAAATAAATTAAAAATATTATATATTTCTTTGTTTAGAAATTAATATATAAATTTGATACAATGAGGTAAATGGAAAGATACACAAATCAATTCATAAGAAAAAAAATAATTTATAAAATATGAAAATTTAGACAATCAAACAGTCCCGAACAACTAAAACAATAGTTACATGTTACTATGATGATAATTATTAGACAAATTATTTGTTCATTTAACACAATTCCGAATTATTCAAGACAAAAATATGTACCGTATTTTCATTCCACATTCCATATATATATTTGTTTGAAGAATTTGTAGGGTATATGTAGATTGTTTTTAGGGGCTAGTGTAAAGTTCTTTAGGGGGGCTTGTGTAAATTATTGGGGAGCGAAATATAATTTAAAATATAGTGTGTTGTATGTGGTTTCCAATTTTTTGGCGGCATTTTTAGACATCAACAAGTTAATGTAATCATAAAATTAATCATGACATTTTGTAAGTGTTAAAAAGGTGTGCGTGGAGCCAAAAGCAAGAAGAGTGCCGGAGCCCCTAGAGAACTTGTAATATTTTTTAATTGCCTTTTGCCTCCCTATATTTTGTTCAGATTGCATTTTGTCGTCTTTACTTTCAAAATAAAAAGATTAAAATAAAATGACAATGAAACTAGACGAAAATACAAAACTAATTATATCTTTTATGCTTAAATATTATTAAAGAATAAAGAATGGTGCAAAAGAAAATCAAATTTATTATATAATTAAAGTGTATAGAATACGAGTGATGTGATATCACCATTCCAATAATTATTTACTCCACATTTGTATCCTTGTTTCGAGGGGCGAAATATACATGGTTGCGTGAGTGTGGAGTATAAATTATAGCGTTAACGATTGTTTTGTTCTTTGGTCGGTGTTCAATTGGTCTCCGATATTTTTAAATAGATAATTTGGTCATTGATATTTTATTTTTGGTTCTCAATTGGTTCAATTGACAAAGCTGTTAGGTAAATTTAAGGGGTATACACCATTTAATCCCAAAATACAAAAGAAATTACCAATTACTCCCATCACTTTTTTTTTTTTTGCACCAATAAGTACTTTTATCTTTTTCTGACCAAAATACTCCTAACATGGATGTTGAATGTAACATCAAAATTATTAATTTTTTTTTAATATTATTTTTTCTGACCAAAATACCCCTCATGTGAATGTTGAATATAACATCAATTGTTTTTTGTTTTTTTGTTTTTTTTTATTATTATTTAATGCTATTTTTTCTTACCAAAATACCTCTCATGTGAATGTTGAATGTAACATTTAACACCTGTGAGTGTTGAATATAATATCAACTGTGTTTTTTTTTAATATTATTTTTTTCTGACCAAAATGTCCCTTATATGGATGTTGAATGTCACTCATGTGGATGTTGAATGTAACATTCAACACCTGTGGATTTTGAATGTAACATCAACTCTTTTTTTTTTTTTTTTTTTTTTTTTATGATGTTATTTTTTTCTAACCAAAATACCCCTCATGTGGATGTTGAATGTAACTCAACACCTGTGGATGTTCAATGTAACATCCATTATTCTTTTATTTTTGTATGCAGAGTAAAATACATATGATATTATATTGAACACCTGTGGATGTTATATTCAACACTTGTAAATGTTGAATATAACATCAATTGTTTTCTTGTTTTACGTTACGTTTAGTAACAATTTTATCCTAAAATCAATATATATATTTTTTTTTGGAATATATAAAAGTGACAAAAAGTCATAAAATTTGGGGTGAAAGCTGTAATTTATGGTGGTGGCGGCGGCGAGCGGCTGCAGCAGGCGGCTGACAGCTGTGGTACACCAATTTGACGACCTTCCTTCTCGATGTGAAACTCACGGGAGGGCATTTTGGTAAACTCAATACTCACCAATTTTGAAAATGGGACTAATTGGTGTAAAGAAAGGTGTTGATAGGACTAATTGGTGTAAGAAAAACGTGTTGACGGGACTAATCGGTGCAAAGAAAAATCAATGGGAGTAGGTGGTAAATAATTTTTTTTTGGGGGGATTAATAGGTAATTTTTCCTAAATTTAATGGTCAATGTTAAATTAAGGCTATGTTAGTCATTTCCGTAAAGAGAGAGAAAGTTGGTCAGAAAATCCTTTTGCGTCCCCATTGTTTGGTAAATGTTTTACTTTAACTAAAAAAATTTAAATTGTCACATATTCCTCTTAAAATCTATTAATTCATATTAAATTGGGCCACCTTCCAATTTGAAAAGTCATCTAGGGGTCAAAATATTTTTTGCTTTCAACTCCCACCCCTGCTCCAGCTCCGGCAATGGCGAACATACATATTTCTGTATGTATTACTACTGAGTTGCTGCTCTCAGTTCCTTGCTTGGTTCGGGCAGTGTGTCGTGTCCAAAGCAGAAATGGACACTTTCGCAGCTCACCACACTCCGACCAGCCCACTACGCCGCTGCCAGATTCTCTCTCTCTCTCTCTCTCTCTCTCATCTGGTAATGGCGGCCGTATGATTCACCATTTCATTTTTCCCTCCACCCAGCAGCCAGCATCCGAGATAGCTTAGCCTAGAGAGAGAAAATTGAGACTCGGAAGAGAGAGAAAATCATGGAAAACAAGCGTGCTTCCAAATGGCTATTATTGCTCTGCATGTTGCTCTTTCTGGGATAGGAAGGCCATCGTCATCAATGGCCAAAGGAGAATTCGCATCTCTGGCTCCATACATTACCCCAGAAGCACCCCAGGCAAATCCCTAAAAAGTTAATTGAGTTGCTGCCACATTTTTTTCACATCTATTTTGTTTTTTGCTTCTCGATTGATCATTGTTTGGGTGGAAAAATCAAAATTAGATGGGAAAGATCTCTCTATGCTTGAATAAATTTTGCTCTGTTTTTTGAGCCTTCTCCAGGAAACGGAGCCTTCTCCCCTGCTTCCTTCTCAAGGTCCTCATTTTGGTTGGTTGGTTCGACGGTCGGCGGTGAAGGAATGTAGGTAGGGTTATTGTTGGTTCATTTGCAGGGAGGGGGGAAGGGATTTGCTTAAAATTACATTTAATACCCTAAATTTTAGATATTTTTAAATAAATTCCATTGAGTAAAAGGACAAAATTAACTTATTTTTGGACATAAAATGACCAAAATAACCTTAATTTAACGTCGACCGTTAAATTGACCTAACAGATTTCTCACTCAGACCAATTGAAAACCCAAAATAAAATGTCAAGGGGTAAATTGTCTATTTTCAAATACCGAGGGGCTAATTGAATACCGGCTGTATAAGTGAGGGACCACAAAAGTTATTAACCCTAAATTAAACTAGTTTAGCTCCGTGGACCTAGAAAAAAATTTAATAAAATTTCAATATTAATGTAAGACCCCGACTTTTTATATACGAATAATTTAAGTCGCGTTTTAAAATATTTTGAAAATGTGACTGCAATATTAATTATGTGAATTAAAATTTTAGGGAGTTGTATTGAAATTTTCTATAAATATTAAAATATAGGTTGGGTTTAAATTATACCCCAACATAATATAAAGGGAGGTTTGTGTAATATTTCAAAAAATATATTCATTTAATTATATATATATATATATTGAGAGAAGGGAGTTGGTGAATGGGATAAGGAGGGTGTCAGGGAGTGGTCCGGCCGGTGAGCTCTCACGCATATATATATATGTGTGTGTGTATATATATATATATATATATATATATATATATATATATATATACACACATACATGATAAAGATGGGAAGAAGGGTCCGGAATCGAAGAGAAAGAAAGGAAGAGAAGGAAGGGAGAGAAATGAAGAGAAAGGAGAGAGAGAAGGGTCACCGGCAGTGGGTTTGCATGTTCTATCGGCATGTGTGGGCTTGCGGTGTGTATACCTCGTCGTCGGTAAGTGGGCATGTGTGTGTGTTACTTGTTGCTGTTCCCGTTCTGTTTCTGCTCCCGTTCCATGTCTGTTTCCGTTTTATTTTTGTTCCAGATGTGGGAGTTGGTGAATGGGATAAGGAGGGTGTCAGGGAGTGGTCCGGCCGGTGAGCTCTCACGCATATATATATGTGTATATATATACACATACATGATAAAGATGGGAAGAAGGGTCCGGAATCGAAGAGAAAGAAAGGAAGAGAAGGAAGGGAGAGAAATGAAGAGAAAGGAGAGAGAGAAGGGTCACCGGCAGTGGGTTTGCATGTTCTATCGGCATGTGTGGGCTTGCGGTGTGTATACCTCGTCGTCGGTAAGTGGGCATGTGTGTGTGTTACTTGTTGCTGTTCCCGTTCTGTTTCTGCTCCCGTTCCATGTCTGTTTCCGTTTTATTTTTGTTCCAGATGTGGGTGGTGGTCGGTTGTTGGCTGGTTGTTTCGTTGGTGGGTGTTGGTTGTGTATGAGAAATTGGTAGTGGTGACGGCCGGAGTTAGTGAGACAGAGCGTCGGCTGGCTGGCGCGTGTGACGGTATGTAGGTGTGCTCGTTGTTGCTCGTTGACAGTGTAAATGTGTGTATTGTGCGACTGTGTGCGTGTGTATGTTCGTCTGTACGTGCGACGGAGTGTGTGTGTGTGTGTGTGTGTGTGTGTGTGTGTGTGTTGTCGAAAAACAGAGAAGAGAGAGAAGTGAAGGTGGGTTCGTTGGTGAGTGTCTGGTGGGCGACGATTGTGTGGGTTTGTGTGTGTTGTATATACTGTGAGAGTGTGGTTGTGAGGTTTGGGTGTGTTGTATTGTGTGGGTGTGATGTCGATGGTGAGAAGAGAAGAGAAGAGGTGACTGAGATCTCAAACAGAGTAGAAGGGAAGAGGAGCATCCGCTTAGGCAGTGGAAGATCAGTGTCAGAATGAGAGAAAGTTCGCCTAGGCGGAAGTTTCTTGCTTAGGCGGTAGGTCGTCAGTGTGTAACTCAGAACGGTAAAGGAGCTCGGTCGCCTAAGCGGTGGATTTGCGCTTAGGCGGTGAAACTGCAGTATGCAGTTGAGAGTAAGGGAGAAACAGTCACTCGTTCGCCTAGGCGGTGGGACGTCGCTTAGGCGGTGGGGTGCAGAATCAGAAATATATGGAATTTTAGGGAAATCCACGATCAGTTCGGAACGAGTAACCTTTCTAATTTATTTTGTGAATTCTAAATTTAGTTTTCTAACCTTAGAATAATAAAATAAAAATAATAAATCCTGAGATTGTTTATAAGAACAAAGTTTATAAATAGTAAATCGTAACGAAGCGATACTAGTTGAATAATTATATTTCTTAATAAAATATGGGAAATAGGAAATTAAGGAAATTAGGATTTCATGGCGTGATTAGTTTGTTTTATATAAAAAAAAAAATTTAGGCCCTGTTACCATTAGGTTCGCAGGCACCGGAGTTCAGATAGAGGATAGTCGGTTAAAGGTTACGAAAGTGGATATCAGGTGAGTGTACTGTCTTCTTGCTAAACTGTTTTTAAATACACATGATGAAATCTGTGTTTGCTTTTATAAATGATATGGATCAAGCCAGTTATGAGTGAGTTGATAAAATAGATTTCCATTGAAATATTTGGGTTTAAAAAGAAAGACTTTATAAATAATCTGTTGAATTTGGTGGTTTTAATAAAAAGGTGGGAAAAACATGATTTTTAAATTAAAAGTGGGTTCTGTTAAAAAAAGGTGGATAAGGGTGATTTTGACGGTATTGATGAAATGGTGATTTTGTCGATATTATTGAAGTGGTGATTATTATTATGGTCTGTCCGGAGGGTGGTCCGGCAGAGGAATAATTATTTGTGATTTGGTGATAATATTATTGAATTGACTATACCATAATTTATATTATGATCTGTCCAGAGGGTGGTCCGGTAGATGTATATTTACTATATGGTGATTGACGTTATGTGGTGATTTATATTATTGACCTCTAGAGATGTTTGGTTGACGGTGATCTGCGCAGTTAGGTCCGCTAGGAAGGCATATCCTACGGATGGTTACGGTACCGTTACAACTCCCGATCGTGAGGTTAAAACGATCACTATGGCTTAGCCGGTGGGTATGGGATTGAGATGTGTATTCGAGTTGGGGTGTTTTATACATATATTGGGTGACTTATTATTGATTTTGGTGTTTGGAAACTGAATTATACTACTTTACTTTCATTGCTTATTTGATACTGGGATTTTATCAACTCTATGTGGTGTTTATATTTATTTACGTTTGATCCATTTAAATGTTGTATTATTTAAAATGTATTGTTCTTATGTTAAAAATGATTTTTACTAAGAAGACAGTACACTCGCAGGTGAATCTTTTAGGAGACGGTCCCCTATTGGCATTAGATGGAGTCATCTGGGAATAAATTATGAGTTGAGCTGTCGGAGGGGAACAATATGAAAGAGAAAGATTATGTATATGTTGTATAATGAATTGTATAGTAATTTATGAAATTTTGTAATGTATAAGAAGATTTAAATGTATTAGGCGATATCATGTTGTCGTCACGCCGGTCCTGGGAGGATGGGTGTCCGAGACGGGTCGTGACAATTAAAGCATAAAATAAATACGTATTATTTGATTATTTTGATAGCAATATCTGAGAGCTGATGAATAAATTTTATTGAATAGTGGCATTTTATAAAAAAAAAAAAAAAAAAAAACTAATAAAAATTATATAAATGATCATAAAAATAAAATAATATTTCTATAAATTATGTTTTATTAATATACTATAAAATAACAATCAACTAACCATAAATTAGGACTAATTTTATCAATTTTTAAAGTCTAATAAATTTTAATTTAATTAATTTTATCGTATCTAACTTCTTTTTGCTTGGACATATTTTTTTAATCACAATTTTTTTTTTCAGTAATTTAAAATGCGCACAAGGAAAATTAATCAGATATTTATGTACTAATTAAAAAAAATAAAAAATAATTTTAAAAAAAATTATTTAGGGCACTCATTATTTGATATATAAAAAAATAAAAAAATAAAAAAATATAAAAACTCACCAAAATGCTTAAAAGATGTATTCTCCAACCTAATTAATTTATATTGTATCTAATTTATTTTTGGTTGAAAATATTTTTCAATCACATTTTTTTAAAGTAATTTAAAAAGTCCTCCAGTAAAATTAATCATATATTTGTACATTAATTAAAAAAATTAAATATAAAAAAAGAAGAAGAAATGAGTAAGACATTCATTATTTGATATACAAAAAATAAAAATAAAAAAAATATAAAGACTCACCAAAATACTTGAAAGAATCATTTTCTAATCTTATTAAAATTTTCTTTTTTTTTTTTCCATTTTTAAATATTTTAAAGGGACAGTTACCAAGAAGTCCTCTTATGAGGACAAAATTACTAAATACACATTTTTTAAAAATATGTTACAAAATAGTCTTTTTGCCTTTTTATAACTATTTTACCCCTCGTGTTATATTCAACACGAGGATCGTGTTATATTCAATACAATATCAGATCATGTTACATTCAACACAATCTCAAATCGTATTATATTCAACACGATCTCATGTTGAATATAACATGAGGTCGTGTTACATTCCATTTTTTTTTTAATTCAAATTGATAATTCCTTTATTCTACATTCGTGTTACATTCAACACGATCTCATGTTGAATATAACACGAGGTCGTGTTAGATTCTAATTTTTTCATTCAAATTGATAATTCATCTATCCTATATTCATATTTTTTATTTTTACCAATACAAATCAAATCAATTTAACCAAATGAACCCTAAATTCCATTCAAATCAACCAAATCAATCCAAACAAATTAACCAAATCAATATAAATCCTAGAAAAACTAATTAGAATCAGAAAATCGCGTCGAATCGCAAGCCAAATCGATTAGTGTCAAATCAGAAAAACCAAATCAAATACAAACCCCTAGAAAAACAAATCAGCCGCTCAATCTCCGCGCTCAGCTCTAGGGAAGGTGAAAATGCATCAACCAAACAAACAAAACACAAATAGAAATCCAAACATCCTCACATTTCTCGGTGCTGGTTGGGGAAGAAATGGAGAGAGATTAGTATTGAAGAAGAAGAAGGGGTCATAACAGATGAGCTCCTTATTTCGTTTTTCAGCTGAAATCGAGTCAAATGGAGTCGTCATTTTTTACCTTTGTCGCCGTGGGTTTCAGGATTCTCTTCGTAGTCGTCGAATCTCAACAAAATGGGAATACTTGGCCACTGCCACCTCCTCGTCCGCAGTCACGTGCTCCACCGCCACCCTCGATGTCACCGCCTCGATGGCCTCCACCACCACACGCGCCACCACCCTTTCCCCTAGATCTCCACAGCGGTCACCACCTCCCCCAACGCCTCACCATCCGACTTGTTCACGCTTTTTGGTTGGATATGGGAAATACACAGAAGAAGAGATGAAAATATAAGAATTATGATAGAAGGGTAATTTTGTCAATTCAAAATATTTAGGGTTATTTGATGCAAATCAACGTTTTTTATGGGACTATTTTGTGCAAAAAAAAAAAAAAAAGAAGAAAGGTTATATGACTATTTTGTAGATTTGGTGATTTAAGGAGACTATTTGGTAAATTTCCTTTTTTTAAATAGGAGATATTAGATTGAAAATCTAAACACACCTTAATGGTTGTTGGACCAAGAACAATGAATTCTTTTTCTTCACAAGAACGGGCCATAAAAATAAGATATGGACCTGGGCGGAAAAATATGATTTAGTTTTTGGGTTGTATGAAAAAGTACAGGCTACGACCCAAAAATAAACCCACCTCTTAAGTGATTAAAATATATTATTAGTATAGTATTTACGGCATGCTTCCACTCTCATTTAGTCCATAATCACAAATTTCTATTATCATTCCTAAAATAATATTTAATCTCCCAAACTGAGTATGTCGTGATTAAAGACATAAATACTCCTATTCATATTTTATATTTTTTTACCATTTTATTTTTTTAAAAATTCATCTCCTTTATGTTTTATTATTTTATATTATTTTATTTTCAATAAAACAGGACAGTCAGTAGAGATAAGTTTCTCTCATAAAATTCAAGTTAAAATAGTTCAAGTGTTTTAATTTTATTCAAGAAACAACTTTAAATTTCTTTATGAAAGACCCTTCTTTTTTCTTTTTTTTTTTTTTTTTTTTTTTTTTTTGTCTAAGGACATGATGAATTAGTTTTTCCTTTTTTCTATTTTTTTTAAAAATATTTCTCGGTATAACCATCTATCAATTATGCTTGGAATTGACAAATATGGTTAAGATGAAATAATTATTTGGGAGAATAATATGTAGGATAAATAACATATGTATAGAAATACTTTTTTTTTTCTTTTTTATGGACTCGACTTGGCATACCATGACGAAGAATGGAATTTTTTATTTTTTTTCTTGGATTGGAAAATATGGGTTTCAAAATAAACATTTGTGTTTTTTAAATAATGTTTGCCCAGATATATTTTTATCTTGAATTTTGGACATATGATTTGATTTTATTTTGTGGAAAAATCTAAATTCTTGGAAAGACGTGCTTTTTAAATTTTGAATTGAACTTTTTCATTTATTATTTTTAGTTCTTAAACTTTTGAAAAAAATGAATTCAATTCGATTTCTTAAAAATAAATTAAAAAATTTGAGAAATTCAAGATTTGATTTTTTTTTTATTCATTTATTATTTTTTTTGAAAAAAAAAAAACAATCTTCTTGGAGATATTCTTTTGAATTTTTTATTTTTCAAAAGATTTTTGAAAAATGAAACAAGTGTTCTCGGAACATATTTTCTTGAATTCAGGAACACGACTTGAATTGATTTTTTGTTTTAGAAAATATAACTTCCATGTAATTTTTTTTTCACTTTTAAATACTTAAATGAGAGAGAATTTAAATCAAATTCCAACTTGGTGGAAATGATGTATTCAGATAAATGTAATTTTTTTTCCCTACTTGATCTAAATTAAAATTCAAACCTAGTGAAAGTGCTGTACAACTTAAGAAGGTAACCTATGTTGTTTTAGTTTTTTCTTTTCATTCTTTTTGAGTTAGTTTTTAATGTTTCTTTTTGGATAGTAACTATAATAACAATAATAATAAAAATAATCTATATCTATATCTATATCCTTATCCTTATTCTTATCTAAATGAAGCTTTTTGACACTATTCATTTGCTTATGTAATTTGACTAAAATGTCCTTACATTATATATATATATATATATATATACAAAAAAAAATTGACATAATCTCCTCTATTTATACAACATTCCACACCTATTTCATTTGAACATCCCTAACAATAACAATTGAAAACTAAAAATCGAGAACAATCACCATTTCACACATTAGTTATTCTCAATAAGAAAAAAACTAAAATATTTACAAATACCCACTATTTAATGAAGAATAATTCAAAGAGATTTAAGAATAGCATACAACTGTGTGTCATGCTCTCTAAACAACATTCATTCCTAAATCAACAAATTTTGATCTAACAAAAAAAAAACACAATAAACAGACGGAGCAATACCTGAAGGCAAAACGATGAACACAGGATAACAATTAGAAGTGAGGCACGCCAGTGAGTTTGACTACTTCAGCAGCAGCAATAGCAGCATCAGCTACAGCTGCTGTTGCCATAGCAACAGCCAAAGCATTCTTTTTCTGCTCTTCGGTTGCCTCATTTAATGTCCTCTGTGGAGCACCAAGCGCTGGATATTGTCTGAACTTCAGCCTCCCAAACACCCAACTCAACTTCTTTGATTTCTAGAAATTTCAAGTTTGAAAATCGTTCATTAACTAAAACCCATTATTAATCAATGGAAACTACGAGGGAAAAAAGTGAAATCTAACCTTTTTCGGGCTTGATTTCGTCTCGGAGATGAATATCCTCTTGACAAAACTGAACCAACTCCTCTTTTTTCTCATCAGAGTTTCATAAGACCTCAGCCAACAATTTTATCAAACACCTCGCCTACGCCTTCAACCCGATTTCAACTAAAACCCAATCATTTTCTCAGCAAAAAAACACAAAAAATCACTGAAAAATTATGCTTCATGAATTAAAGTAGACCATACATACCTTTAGATTCCTCAATCATGAAAAAACTTCACCGTTTTTACTGTTAAAAAAAAAAACAAAAAATATTCCACATCAGTTGAAGAATCTCCTCAAAACTTCAAATCATGATCATCCAAATGGGTTCCTAGCGTATAACCCGTGCCTGAAGGCACGTGTGTTAACAAAATGAACATCAAATTGTGTAACTTTTTTCACAAACAAAAACAGAATCAGAAATAGGGAGCAGGAACAGAAACAGAAACATGGAACAGGAACAGAAATAGGAACAGAATCACTTACTAATCTGATGTGTTGCATGTGCATAATTTAAAAAATCAAATTTAAACAAATTTTTCAAATCAAATTACTCACTAATTCGATTTCAGTCTTGTAAGCTATAACTCAAAAAATATTTTCAACTGAAGGAAAGTATATGTAATAACACTATTTATCAAACTGAAATCAGATTAGTGAGTGATTTGATTTAGAAAATCTGTTTAAATTTGATTTTTAAAAATTATTAACTTGAAAATGTCAACTTTTAAGAAATTAAAAAATTAAACTCAACGATATATCGCAAAATGCAGAAGCAGGATCAGAAACAAAAATAGAATCAGAAATAGGGAGCAGGAACAGAAACAGAAACAGAAACATGGAACAGAAACAGAAACATGGAACAGAAACAGGGAACATTAACAGAAATAGGAACAGGGAACAGAACAGAAATAGATGCAAATTTAACCTAATTTGAGAGCTGAGAATATCCCAGAAATTTGTTCTTTAAATTTGAAGGGAGAATATCATTATATGCAAGTAATAAATAAATGGACTGTAAATCATTATTTACAAACACATACTATTTAAACAGAGATATAGAGCTGCCTATAGATTCTCTTACTAATAGCATCAACCAAATGTCAATAGTTCCAAACTTACTAAATAACTAAACAACTTAATTAATCAACAATTTATTGGAACAACTAAAGAAACCAATTAAAGAAAATGAAAAACAAAATATGAAGTTATGCCTACTTACTCATAAGTTAAGTTATTACTTGAAGATATTGAGAGTGGTATATTCACTTGTGGAAATCTGAAAATGAAAAGATCATATCAAAATACCTAAAACAAAGAACTCAAATAAAAATCCCAAAAAAGAATCAAATCAAGAATAAGGCATTGTCCCGGAAATGAATTAAATTCCTACAATGTAAAAAATAAAAACGAAATTCCTAAAACCTAATGAAATCAAAATCCATAAAACCAAATCAAATCAGATCCTTAAAAGAAATGAAATAAAATTTCCTAAAACAAAATCTAGTGGTTGCGAAAAATGGGCAAAATGGAAATCAAACGCAGCAGATCTGACATTGTGGCTGTTCCTTTGGGCATACCTTTCTATTTAGTTCTGTAATCTCATCAGTTAGAACCTTATCCTGCAGAGAAAATAAAACTCAGTATCATTCATCTTTGTGGGGGATACCTTAACAGTCATCGGATAATAATTATGTTTGGTTGAGGCCTACAGTTATTGCAGTGGAAGTAGATGATTTGTCATTTTGTCTTTCATTAGTGTTCTCCTGATTATTAGTTATATCCATCTTCTAAGTTTACCTTGGAAGGAGAAAAGAAATACCAATCCAACGTCAATCACAAACTGAGAATATCCCAAAAATTTGTTCTTTAAATTTGAAGGGAGAACAGAGTCAAAAAGTAGTTCAAAGACTGTCGACGTTCTAAAATAGAAAAACCGCAAACAGAAACAAAAATATAGGAATAGTAACACTAAACAAACACCATCTAAAGAACTAAAAAAACAAAAACAAAATAGTAAAAATGAAGTAAATGATCAAATACTCACCAATAATATACAAATATAAAAACATATATTTGGGATGCACAGAAAGTAGGGAACATAAACAGAAATACTGAAACAAAATAGGAAAAATAAGCAAAAGTATTCCTAGTGCATTTACTTACTCCCCAGCTCCTGCTCCTCAACTTCCTTGAGATACTCTTGGATTGAAACCGTCTGCTCAGCCTCCTCTTCAAATTCATCTGCCATTTTTCACGAATCTGGATACAGAAACAAACATATAACGATTACCTGAGAAAACTGCCAATTCATAAAAAAATTACCTGAGAAAAACAACAACAGAAACAACAACCCTAGAGTCTTCAACCGAAACAGTTATCGAACGTAGAATCAAATGCGATGAACAAAAACCTAAATCGAGAATAGAGAATCAAATTAGATGAACAAAAATTAATTCAGAAAAAACCAAATCAAAATTGAAAGAAACGCACTCAAACCACCGTTGTGTTTTGGAGGTGAGGACGCCGTCGAACCTTGAAGATGGAAAGAGAAGCGATGGGTGGCGAGGAATGAAACCGTCTGTTTAGCCTTCTCTTCAAATTCATCCGCCATTTTTCACGAATCTGGATACAGAAACAAACATATAACGATTATTTCATCTCAAATCGATATCTAATTGAACAAAACTGCCAATTCATAAAAAAATTACCTGAGAAAAACAACAACAGAAACAACAACCCTAGATTCTTCGACCGAAACAGTTATCGAACGCAGAATCAAATGCGATGAACAAAAACCTAAATCGAGAATAGAGAATCAAATTAGATGAACAAAAATTAATTAAAAAAAACCAAATCAAAATTGAAAGAAACGCACTCAAACCACCTTTGTGTTTTGGAGGTGAGGACGCCGTCGAACCTTGAAGATGGAAAGAGAAGTGACGGGTGGCAAGGAATCGAAGCTACCTGGCCGGCGGTGAGTTCGATTGACGGTGGAGAAGAGAGAGATGGCAACAACGGCAGTGGTGATCGATCGAAGGTTGAGCGAAGAGCACCGATCGATCGATGTCGGTTGGGAGTGTTGAGGATCTAGCGATGGAGATGGTGAGGGCTAGAGAGACGGCGAGGGCACTGGATACAGAAACAAACATATAACGATTATTTTAGCTCAAATCGATATCTAATTGAACAAAACCGCCAATTCATAAAAAAATTACCTGAGAAAAACAACAACAGAAACAACAACCCTAGATTCTTCGACCGAAACAGTTATCGAACGCAGAATCAAATGCGATGAACAAAAACCTAAATCGAGAATAGAGAATCAAATTAGATGAACAAAAATTAATTCAGAAAAAACCAAATCAAAATTGAAAGAAACACACTCAAACCACCGTTGTGTTTTGGAGGTGAGGACGCCGTCGAACCTTGAAGATGGAAAGAGAAGCGACGGGTGGCGAGGAATTGAAGCTACCTGGCCGACGGTGAGTTCGATTGACGGTGGAGAAGAGAGAGATGGCGACGACGGCGGTGGTGATCGATCGAAGGTTGAGCGAAGAGCACCGATCGATCGATGTTGGTTGGGAGTGTTGAGGATCTGGCGATGGCGATGGTGAGGGCTAGAGAGACAGTGAGGGCACCGCAGTGCTCCAGTTGTAGCGGCGACCACGACGGAGTGTGAGTGAGAGAGAGGAGTGAGAGAGAAGAGCGATGGTGAACGACGATGGCGAATGAGCTCTGTGAAGATTATGGAGGCAATGAATTCGGCGGTAAATGCAAGCAAGGACACACGAAGTAAATGCAATCAAGGACACTGTTGACTGTTGATGATTGTAAGTGTTAAAAAGTAAGGTTGATGGTAAGTGTTGGATGTTGTATATTATAGATATATATTATATAGATATAGATGTTGTATATATCCAGAGACATCCAACGGCTACGAATATCCAGAGACATCCAATGGCCCTGGATGTAAATGAGCTAATTTATTATATATATATATATATATATATATTCCAATCACTCATTTGTATTTTCACTCACACATTCTCACATGTGTACCATTTTCTCACTATGAAAGAATCCATATATTATCCTTTGCTTTTTCTCTCTCACCCATCCTCACACGTGACACTTTTCCCATACTCAATTGATGCTAAGTCTTTAACCAAATGAACCACTCAAACCAAACACTTCTCAATTGAGATTTCAGAAACCAAACACTTCTCAAGACACACGGTTTCCTAATAAACCAAACCTTTATACTCTTCTTTCCTTCATTCACGACTTCTTCTCTCGTTCTTATCTATTCTACGAGTTCTCTTAGCAAAATCACAACCTAAATCTATAATTTCCATCTCAGTTTTCATGGTCGCTACAGAAGTACAACGTCTTACCGCGTGTGGAGATTAGCCCCATGCTTTTACATCCTCTTTTCTTTTATATTTGAAGTGTTGGCAGATCCAAATATCTACTTGATGAGGGTATTTTTGACCACCTCTGAGTCAGCACTTGGGACCCAGTCACGTGTCCGTCGTCGTAGTGACAGAGACACATTCCAGAATCCACAACGCCACACTGGATCATACGCCGATCACGGCTCTTCCTTGGAACCTCGTTTACATCCAGGGAAGAGCGAGGAGCTTGGAAGGAATGTGCCACTCTGAGCTCTACGCCGTGCCCTGAGCGACCAATCTTAGGGGCTTAGCCGTTCACCTCGACCGGCTCCCCCTTCTAACTCGTTTCCTTTCCAAGACTCCACGGATCCCCGTTCTTCTCCAACAGCTTACCACCACAAGCTTGACAAAGGCCTGCGGGCTTCTCCAAATTATCCCAAAAGCCCAAGCCCAGCGGTTATCTCCTAAACGCCTTGGATTGTCGGCTAAACACAGGGTTTCAACTAATTAGCCGTGTTTAGGCCTAACTAATCATCTCCAACTCCTATATATATCAGGGGCTATGCAAGCCCGGGGTATGCTTGACATTATTTACGCGCAAGTTCATTTGTTTACTTGCTGCATTATTGTATATTTTTCTCTCTGAGCACTGATTATCACGTCAGAGTGGTTTTACCGGAACAAATCCCGGTCTGAGCCTTTTGCAGGTACACTCTCTTAGGAGTAGGATTCTAAACATAGCAGGTCAGTCTTCCTAGGACCCAACACAGTACACGTGAAGAATTTTCAACCAACGACTCCACCTCAGCAAGGGGACCCACCTATCATCCGATTGGACCATACTCGAGGTGTGTACTAGTTTTACGCACCAACACTACTCCTGCTTCCTATCATGCTAGATCGCCGTTTAAGCTCACTAAGAACCCTAATTTGTTCTCAATTTTTGTTTTTGTTTAAAAAATTGATTTAATATTCCTCATCTTCAATTCCTCCTACTTATGTTGCCTTTGCCAATTGGGCCCTAAATTGTTTCTAATTTTGGTTCAGGAATATATGTAAACTTTCGATTCCACTTCTTACATTAGATCAATGATATCTTCCAAGTTCTTCTCTCACTTAATTATATAGATATATATGTATATAATTTCTTTTTGTGTAGACAGTTAGACCTGGAAACAGGTTATATGGTGTTATAATGTGTTCGCTCAAACTTCAGGCTAATTGATATTTAGAATTAACGATATTTAACAATTTACTTCCTTTCGCCTTTCCTGTTTTGTCTCAATCGGTTTATATG
The DNA here is from genome assembly GCA_016647705.1 of Eucommia ulmoides. Classification (NCBI taxonomy): domain Eukaryota; kingdom Viridiplantae; phylum Streptophyta; class Magnoliopsida; order Garryales; family Eucommiaceae; genus Eucommia; species Eucommia ulmoides. The sequence continues at coordinate 22,543,251 of CM028330.1, read as the reverse complement.
GTGGTATAATGCATATGATGTGGATGTATATGGACCTCTTTGTTTTTAGGTGTTTTGTTGATCTTAAGATTTTGATGACCAATTAAATGTTAATATTTTTGGTAGAACTAATGATTTTATTGAGTGTTTCAGTTTATAAGTTCTAATGAATATATTATCATGAAGAAGTTGAAATGAATGCTAAATACTAAAGAGACTGACAAAGATGACATATACGAAGAGTTTGAAGAAATTGAAGAACCTAGGGAAAACAATCCAGGTTAAATTTTTACTCTTAATGATTCCTGATTAGGATCACACACGATACAAAATATTTTTTTTACAAATATGTGTATTTTTGATACGATCCTAATTAGTTAAATTATTTGCTCTTATGTGTAATTGAAAAAGAAACATTGACAATTAATTAAAATTGAATTTAAGAATTTAATGGAGCTAACCGAGAAAAGAATCTGTTAAAGAGGCAAAAACGTTGAAGAAAATGAATTAAAATCGAATTGAGAGAAGTGTTATAGCAATGGTCAGTTGACTGATAAGTCGACCTGAGGTTATACGGCTAACTCTCTAGATCATTCGGTTGACAAGTGAGTCGACTTATGGAACCCTATGAATCGTTTGGTCGACAGGTAAGTTGACCTGTGCTTAGAGGATGAACTCTATGGATCATTAGGTCGACAGGTAGGTCGACTTATAAAAGTCTTTGTATCATTCGGTCGATAGATAAAGGTTGGGTGGTCGACTGATGGGCGAATAGTTTTTGGCTTGGGCTACATTCTGAATTGGGTGGTCGACCGGTGGGTGTTGGTCGATCAACCGACGACCTGTTTTAGGTTTTGAGGAATTTCGGATTTTATTAAAAAACTAGCCGTTAACTAGCCGTTATTTGTTTACTTGATTGAGATATCTTAGAGATATAAATATTTTGAAGATATGATACTTCTATTTGAATATTCCTATAGATATGGTTCAAGTATTTTAGATATCTCTCAATTTGGTACATGTAATTATTTCTATCTTATCTAATTGAGATTTAGTAAAGTTTGAGGAACTAAATTGAATGTTTTAAAAGATATATTTAAGTGAATTATATCAGGATTGAGTCTTAATGATATAAGGGGGTTTATGGAGTAATTATTTGTCATGCTATATGGTAATTAGCTGTTAGAGGGCTTGTTATAATCCCCTATAAATAAACCTGCGTTTTTGAGGTTTAAAATATACAATAATCCAAATCAATTAAAATTCAAGAGCTATTGAGTTCTTGAGCTTTTTGAGAGTCATCATTCTAAAATCATACTGAGTTCATTGTGAGATCTTTCTTGAGATTTGTTCTTGAGAAATATTTGCTGTGGATTATTGCTATTACCGATCTCAAGTGTCATTGCTATTCTAATTATTATTCTTTCGGTGGATTCCTAGTGAGATTGTTCCAAGTTATTTGCTTATTCTCTATTATTATTATTATTATTATTATTATTATTATTATTATTATTATTATTATTATTATTATCTTTGAAGTTGATCTTTGAAATTTTTTTCCTGATTTTTATTGAAAAATATTTATTGAAACAATTTCTTTAGAAAATCTGATTATGTGCTAAATTGCTTGCTACCTATTTTTTTTTGTTCAAAATCAGATTTTGAATTTTCTCACTTTATTTCTATCACTAGTTTCGGGATATTAATTGAGTATTAATTAATCTGAGGTGGTAGAAGTTCCGAGTGGGAAGAACTTGTCAATTTTTGTAATTGGTGAGATATGTGCAGATTAGATACTATTGGGAATGTCTAATCAGGGGTTGTTAGTTTCAATTTCTTCCGGTAAAGAGATTGAGATTTTGATATTTATCTAGACTATAAAAAGATTGGGTTTTAATTATTCCTTTATAGAATTGTGAGTGAATTATAACGGTTTAATCCTTACTGGGTAAAAGGATCTTTGAAGCGTGTTTGTGTGAAGTTTAATTCTTGATCCTAAGGTATAAAAAGAATTAGATCGTGATTCTCCCTGTAATAGATTTTAGGTTAATCATCCGCCTGGTAAAAAGATAGAAGTTATTCCTTAGCATGTAAAAATGAATTGTAAAGGTTGATTCTGAGCCTACGAAAAGAATCATTGTGAGAGTTTGGTTCCTATCTTTAAAGGGATCTTGAGTTTAGTGGATGCGACTCTCCGTAGGGCTTGGGGGACTGGATTAGCTAAGAGTAATTTGGTGAACCAGTATAAATTTTTGTGTGCTGCATTATTTATATTTTGTTGTTTGGGTGTGCACCTAGTTGATAACATATAATCTGTTGCTATAAAAGATAATAATTAATTTTAGGATAATATTAATTGTTTAATTTTTTTAAGTGTTATATTCTGATAATTTTTAATACTACCCAATTCGCCGCCCTCTTGGGTAGCTCATTGGGTCAACAATTGATATCAGAGCTGGTTTTAGCTCGATATACTTCACAGTATAACTAAACACGATCACATGGAGTGTCTTGATTCTGAAGTTATGTGTACTACTGTTGATTCTACTTCTTCTGATAGTCATAGTTCTGCTTGTGAGATTGATATAATTTGCAATGATGAGAATGCAGATAAGGCTATTGAGATGCTTATTGTTCTTACGTATGTTTTTGGAAAAAAACAATTTTAAACTAGAGTAAAAAATTGCAACTCTTGAAAAGAAGAAGTTTAGTACTGCCAAATCTCTCAAGAAAAAGAATTCGGACAAATATTTTGAAACTGTTGAGTTTGGAAATGCTTTATTTGAAATTAGTATGTTGTATGAGAAAATTGAGTCTCTTGATGATGAGACTGAGATTTTGAAAAATGATTTTTTTGATCTTCAACATAATGAATTTAAAAAGAAAAATCTTGAAACCTTGAATGAGGCCTTGAGCATTGAGTTGGATAATGCGAGGTGTGAGCTTGATAGAGCTCGTGTGAAAATCCATTCTGTTGAAAATGAGTGGCAAATTCTTAAGAATGATCTTGAATTTATGCATGAAAAGAATTTTGGTCTACAGGTAAATGTTAGCACCAATGAGCGGTTACTTGAAAAGACACAAAAGGAGCTTAAAGAAGCAATGGATAAATTCAAGGATGTTGAGAGTACTAAACTAGTTGAAAAACCAATAGTCACTAAAGCTGCTTCTCAAAATCGCCAACTGTATCATGCTCCCATACCAAACACTGACTATCCGAAGAGGCGTGCTAACAATATTAAATATTTTTATTGTGGAAAGTTTGGTCATTATAAAAAATCTTATTATTTATTACATGGTTACTCTGTTAGATCCAGAAACAACTGGATACCAAAAAGAGAAAATTTTGGTGTAGGTACTAATCAGAGATTTGAACAGACACAAAGGTAAAATGAATATTCTGTGCCGACAAGGAGATTTGAACAGACACAAAAGTACAATGAATATGCTACGCCGATAAAGGAACCTAGGTTCAATATATCTAAGAAGAAGAATCAACACGTGCTAAATAGAAAAGTACAAAAGCTACAAGTTCAATATGTGACAGTTGACTACCCAAATTTAATATCATATATGTGAACTAGAAAATACGAATCAAAGAGATTTAGTTCATATTTATATTTCCAATCAACATCCACTACATGATTTTACTAAACCATGAATTCGTAAAAGAAACATAGAACAAAGAACTAAAATTTAAGCACAACATCATAATTTTCAAGTTTAATTGCTGATGCATGATATCAATTCAAAATCTAATTGTGGGACATACTAAAATATAATTAAAAAATGTACAATTCAAAGTCAAAATAATTATTACAGGCACAAAGATCCTTTTAAGAGAAAAAAGGGAAGAGTTTGGACGGAGCTCGGTAAAGAGAGTGGAAACATAGATTTCTAGAATAAGGTTGAGAGGACGGAGCTCAATTGAAGGTGTATGTTAGTTTTCTCTAAAACAAATTGAAATGATTATTAAAAATATAAAAATTGATATCTCATATTAAAATAAAAAGAAAAGATTTTAAATGATGACTAAGTTCAATTGAGCAAGGAGGAACAAGAATAAAAAATATAGAATAAAAAGAATAAAAAAGATTTTAAATGATGACTAATTTGGTGCTGGTCGGGTAAGTCAGTTGTCTGGTAACAAGAATAAAAAATTTGTTGATTTGATTTTTTTTTTTTTTTGGACGCGAGACGAAGATGGAGAAATAATCAAGAAACATATTAAGGAATTTAAAAAGAAACTTTTAGATTATCGTATCAAAATAGGAAACGAAGAAGGAACAAGAGTCATCGACGGCGACGAATAGCAACATTGTAGAAATCATTGGCGACGAGATTATTAAGGTTCTATGGACGCATAATTATTAGGAGGCAAGATTAATAAGATGACACAGGAATCATTGAGGAATAATCTATTAGGGTTTGATAAATGATGAAAACAACTCTGGGTTATTGTGTGAGAGAGAGAGAAAGAGGATAAGAAGTGTGGCGTTAGGGATGAAATTTGGAAATGGAATTATCAGAATTTAATTAGGGTTGTATTTATATATGGGGTCTTTTCGTAATATGCCATGTTTTAGGGGGTATTTGGTAAATATATATTATTAGGGTTTAGGGTTCGAGTGCATTGGGTATGGGTAGATGGGTAGCCGAGCTGAAACGTTTCTGAATTCGGATAGGTCAGGTTCGGGTGAAAGAAAAAAAGCTACTCATAACCGACCAACCCGCTATCAAGTTGGGTGGGTAGGGCTGGGTGGATTGGATTTTCGGGTAACATTTACACCCCTAATTATTAAACATGAGAAATTCCACTTGAACTATATTTATTTATTTTTTTCTTAACATCATTTAATCTAGAGCACAATGTCTATATTCAAGTTAATTTTAAATTTTTAGCTAACTATAACCTTCTTATTCATTACATGAAGTGTCGAGATTGTAATTTTCTGTAAAAGACATTTGAAAATTTCACAATGAAGATGACTAAATAAGCCATATAATAGTAGCAAAACCAAAATAATTTCAATCCTAGTTAATTAACACTATTGATAATTTTTATTTGTTGTAATAAAACAAATAGATGATTGATGATGATAATCCCACCAAATGTATGAAAGTACAAAAATAAAATCTATAACTACTATATAAGTACACAAATAAAATCTATAACTATTAAAAGTATCAATTAATATAAATTTTATTCTAAATAGGGTGATAATTTATCGTCTATTATTTCCAAACTGTCTTAAAACTAATTAAAAATAATTTTAAAATAACTATCGGTATTTTTGTCAGCAATTACATATTTGTTTTAGTCATTTTTACACTTTATATTTCTATTAAACAATTTGAGTTTTTTTTTTTTTTTTTTTAAATAGTAGTACTTTTAAGTATGCAATACAAAAATAGGTGACTATTTTTTTAAAAAAATTCTTAAGTTCCATTTGTAGTAGTTGATATTTTTTTTATATGTTATAATAAAAAAATAAATAAATGATTGATGATGATAATCCCTCCAAATGTATGAAAGTAGAAAAAAAAAACTATAACTACAATGTAAGTACAAATATAAAATCTATGACTATTAAAAGTAGCAATTAATATAAAATTTGTTCTAAATAGAGTGAAAAAAATATCATCTATTAGTTTAGAATTGTCTCTTAAGACTACTTTAAATTAAATATCGGTATTTATGTCTGTCGTTAAATATTTGTTTTACTTATGTTTATATTTTATATTTTATATTAAACAGTTTGAGTTTCTTTTATACCAAATAATAGTTCTTTTAAGTAAGCAATACAAAAATGGGTGGCTATTTTTTAAAAATTCTTAAGTGCCATGTATAAATCTACTTTGTGTATAAAATTGTTATACAAAAAACTTGTCTAGGTTTACATGTATATTATTGCTATAAAATATAGAGAAATATTAAATGCCTTTCTTTTAAAAAAAAAATAGTTTTAAATTTTCTATGAATTAATTTACAATTTTACTTGTACATATGAAAAATAAAACAAAAAAGACTAGCTTTGATAATATAGATAATAGCTTAATAGTCGCATACATATAAATGTATATGATAAATATACATAAAATAGGTAAAAATGACCTTGATGTAAGTAATAGTAGATAAAATACTATTTTTCAAAAGAATACCGGTGTAATAAGATTACCATATATAGATGCATTGATTTTTTTTAAGTAAAAAAAATAAAAATAAGATTTTTGCCTTTGTTTTTAAAACTTTCGCGCAACTTCATAATTTCACTTAAGAAATGAATAGTAACAAGAATTACCTTACGTGAACTATAAAGGTAAGAAGATAAATTTCAACTTTTATATATACAGATGAATATTGAAAATATTGGTTTCCAATAGTCATTAACAATAAAATTGTTGCATTTAGAGATAGATATAGAAAAAAAAGAAGAAGTTAAAACGCGGATGATTACTTAAATATTTTGAGGACAAATATGTAATTTTACATATGCAAATTGATAGTGAATAAAAGTTTGCCGTTGACAACATTGTCAATTACTTCTACAGATGAATAGTAACCAACTTCAATGTTATGCTTTCTTGCTTAACCACTTCAACAATTAGAAACATAATTTTTTACCAAATAACTTATAAAGATATTGTATTAAGAAAAATCAATATTAATAGTGGAACTGTCTATCACAGTTAACTATGCAAGCAAAATTATTTTATGCTAGACATGACTACATTGGAGGTATATGATTTTCATAGTAATGCATGCATACATACTTTTAATTTTTTTTTAATTCTAATTTTCTCGGCAGTTACAATTTTAGTGTACTTCAGCTGTTATAATATATGGGACCTTCTTGTCAATTTTGTTATTTAACATCTTTAATTTATGTCATTTTTTCTCCCATATAATGACAATGAGAGCTTCATGTTATGGCTCTTGGAAATACTAAATTGCACAAAGTTTTTACTCGCTCTTAATTTTATTTTGGAATTATAAATTATTCTTTGCAATAACTAGGAATTGATCAGTAGAATACCTATTACTAACATTCTGCATGTCAAAATTTTCTTACCAGCTTGTTCTTTTGCTACAACATGATAAAGATGAAAAGAGTACGCCAAATGTCTTATAACAAAGCTAGGATGATGTGCCACAAAAAAAATATTGTCACTATTTTCCTAACACTTGACACAACTCGCCTGCAAAAAACATTCATTACATATTTCCTTGGAAACAGATGAAACGGTGACCACTAATCCTATTGGTTGAAAATGAAGTAGAAACGCCAATTTGAATGAATATGGGTCGCCTTCACTCGTTGCACCTGTCCATCCAAAGACATCCACTGATGTATGAACACGCGTTGGATGTAGTCGCATCATTGTGTACATCAAGCCCACAATTGACTACTTATCTCCCAAGAGAACAAATGTTAGAGCCACTTTTTTTTCTCTCCCTATTATCTATTGTTGTTTTATATCGTATTCTCAGAAGGGTGGCAAATATATCGTTAATAAAAAAAAAATGCATTTTAAAAATAATATTTTCTCCCGGACCTCACCTCCAACATGTTTTTTTTTTCTTGCTTTTATTCTAACTCTTGAGAGACCATATTCAAATTTAGCCCCTTTTTACTATACAAGCCTCCCCACAGGATAAAGGTAATTAATTGCAAGACTATTGAGCATACTTAATACCTACCCATACATCGTAACCTTATGTTGTATTATTGATATCCAATAATTTGAATTATCTTAATTATGTCATTTCATGGTAAAAGAAAATACAGCCCGAATGTTCTGCTATTTGAAGTTGTACCTTCATAGCCTTCTCAATTCCAATCCATTTCGGCATGCTCTTTTTGCAATGTTGTGCGATTTCAATATGACCCGATCACATTTTGTTGTTGGAACGGAGAAATTGCTCTTGCCTCAAACAATGAGCCCCCTTTCATGTAGGAATTTCTAAGTTCGAACTCTACGCAATTCAATGAATTTCACACATATCTTCGCACCTACAACAACACATTTTCTTTCACATCATTCAGCGTGAAGTATGATAAGGACCTCTACGAGAGAAACAATAGTATTTACACTTTCAAAGCACAAGGTCAGGTCTACCATTACATAAATTCTTTACTTTCTGCTAATGGAAACCTAACCTATATGCAGTTATACATCTATGATACAGACCACAAAATCCAACATAGAATGCAATTATCTAATCGTCTAAATTCTAATATTCCTTACGCGGTCTTCTTTAGGACCTTAAGGGATTTATCAAACCTTATTGACCATGGAATTGTAATACATACTAACTCTTGCTTGGATTAATATATATACAATGCTTCTTCTGTATTACAAGTTGCAGCAATATAGGTAGAAAGTGATGAGGCTAATAATTGTGGGGATCGCGACATCATTGTATACAGTAAACAAGGCTACAACCATAGAGTACAAAATCACTTTTGGTGTTACGATCCTATGCAATACCCCATTTTATTTCCTTTAGGAGAGAGCAGCAAGTATGCCGGAATCAAGAAGAATATCATTATTAAATTTAGGTGTGTGGATATATCAATAAGATCTCCAATTGATCCAAAATAAATTTTCTCAGCAACCGATTTAATTGAAAGAGAAACTCAAGGTTCGCCTATATCTCTCATTACTTGTACCTCTTGTACATATGTTATATTTTTTTCCTTCGTTTGTCTCTAACCAATTTGTAATTCTTTTAGTCCTTCAAAGTGGATGAAAAAAACGTAATTGTATTATATGCTGCGAATATTACTATTACAAAATGCAAATAAGTCCATTTGAGAACTCTCTTATTCTACACTCGAGCAGCTTGTTCCAGCAATATGTAGTCAACATGTCTGTTAAACTTGAAACTTCATGGTTGGACTTATTTCATCTTAACCAAAAGCATATTAGAGAAGAATTGTACCAAGGAATAATTGACAATATACTAATTGGTGAAACACGTGGAGCCAATGTTCAGAAATGCATTGTTCTACCATCGTCATTCATAAATGGTCCAAGAGATATGCAATGACGCTATGCTAATGCTATATCATTAGTACAACACTATGGAAAACCAGATCTCTTTTTAACCATGATGTGCAATCCATCTTGGTCTAAAATTAAATAACATATCCTTCATGGGGAAGAAGCCGAAAATCATTCAGGCGTACTTGCAAGAGTGTTTAGAGCTAAAGTTGAAGAACTAAAGAAGGATTTGTTTAAGAAGCAAATTTTTGGCTCGAACGCCGGATATGTGTATGTCGTCGAATTTCAGAAATGTGGCCTGCCTCATTTATATTTTCTTATTATCTTGAAAGGAGATACAAAGATTAAACATCCAAAAATATTTGACAAGTACGTTTGTGCTGAAATACTAGATGAATATATTAATCCTTGTTTATATCATGTTGTATGGAAACATTTGATCCACGAACAATGTGGTACACTTAATCCTAAAAATGTTTGCATGAAAAAATATGGAACTTGTAAAAATCATTACCCCTAAAGTATTTAATGACATTACTACCCAGATTAAAGACTCATTTCCAATTTATAGGTGTCACAATAATGGAAGAACAATAAAAGCATTTCAAGTAATAGCAACTGCTGACACAATCCTCGATGAGATTGCTTTGTATCAATTTGCTAGATGGGTATCACCTCTTGAGGCTACGCAGAGAATTTACAAGTTTTTCCTGAATGAAATCTTTCTTGCTGTTATAAATTTTAGCTTCATCTAGAGGACCAACAACAATTGACATTTCCTCCCTCAACTAATTTGTTAAATTTTGTTAGTTTTACCCTTCTGAGAAAGACAGCACTCACTGAATTCTTTCACATGAACGCAATTGATGCTAATGTACAAAATTATTTATATCACAAATATCCTGAGCATTGTGTTTAGAAAAAAAGGACAAAATATGGATCCCAAGAAAGCAAGTCATTTGCACTGGTCCTATCGTTACTGTCAACCCGACTGAAGAAGACATATATTATTTATGCTTGTCGTTAAACCATGTAAAGGGCCTAATTTCTTTTGAAGCATTGAAAATTGTTGATGGAGTTCGAGCAAATTCGTTTAGGGAAGTTTCTTTGATATGTGGTTTGTTGCATGATGATAATAGCCTTGAATTGTGCTTACGAGTGTCATTGTCATATTAGATGCTTGCTGCAATGAGACACCTTTTTGCTACCGTCTTTATCTATTGTAACCTTGTAAATGGTGTGCTCTTTGACTTGAATTTGAATAACTTTTATGTGAGGACTATTTGTGCCTTCCTAGAGTAAGCGCTTGTGCTAGCCGCAAAAAAACACTTCAAACAATAGGGTCGCAACTCGAATCAATGGGGAAGAATATCAATGATTACTTTATTATTGAATAAGACGTTAGTAATGAAGATGTATGTAGGGGCTTTAAAGAAATTGAAGAGGAAATGAGTATTGAAGTTTCACAATTTGACCTTCAATGTATTAATGCACTCAACAGTGAACAAGAAGACACCTTCAATTTAATTGTTCATTATTCCCTTTATAACAAAGCATGCGTTTTCTTCATTGACGGGCCGGGAGGCATTGGGAAAACGTTTTTGTACCATGCATTGCTTGCTTTCATAAGATGCAAGGGTTACATTGCTCTCGCTACTACAAGTTCAGGAGTACCTGCATCTATATTACCAGGTGGTCGTACTGCACATTTAATAATTAAAATTCCACTTAATGTAGATGATGACACCATATGCCATGTTAGAAAACAAAGATGATCTACAAATTTGATCCAACAAGCCAAACTTATCATATGGGACGAAGCACCAATGGTAAAAAGATAAGCAATAAAGGTATTCGAGCGTGTGTTACGTGATGTTTGTACCTCAGTTATTCTATTTGGTGGAAAAGTGATTGTATTTGGTGGTGATTTTGGACAAGTCTTTCCTGTACTGCCTCGTTCAAGTATTGAGCCAACCATTGATGCAAGTTTGGTTAAATCGTATTTGTGGAATACACTTGAAAAAATAAAATTAACTCAAAATATGAGTGCAAGACTAAACTCAGTGTTTTTTAATTTTTTATTGCGGTTCGGTGATGGAAACGAAGAGACTATTATTGATGATAGTATAAAAATTTATTCTTCAATGTTGTTAAATGGTAATATTCATAGCCCTTCAAATGCATTTATTGATGCCACATTTTTTAAACTTGTTCGACTATGTTAACAATGTTGGTGCCTTTATTAATCGTTCAATTTTATCCCCAAAAAATGTCATGGTTGATGACATTAATACTGTCCTAATAGATCAATTTTCAGGAATTTCGAAAGAGTATATTACTTATGATGATCCTTTAGACATTTCAGATCATAGATTCCAAGATGATTTTATCAATACACTAAATCCTACTAGATTTTTACCATATATATTACGCCTTATACCAAATTGCCCTGTTATTCTCCTACGTAACATAGATCTATCTAAAGGACTATGTAACGACACCCATTTGGTATGTACAAAATTTTACCCGAATATGATCGATACTGAAACAGCCGTTGGAATACATAAAGGTGATAGAGTTTTTCTTCCAAGGATTCCACTACTACCTCTAGAGAATGAAAACAGAGTTTATCCATTTAAGAGGACACAATTTCTTATTTGACTAAGTTTTGCAATGACTATTAACAAAGCACAGGGTCAAACGTAGAATTTCGTTGGCATTTATTTACCAAAACCCATTTTCTCTCATGGTCAATTGTATGTCGCTTTATCCAGGGCTCAAACTTCCAGAAGTATCAAAATTCTCATTGACCCAAATACGTTTTTTGAAATCAGCACTGCTTGTACAGGGAACGTGGTGTACCAAGAAATATTATAACTTGTATCGGAGGCTTAGCAGTATAATGCCATAACATTTGAAATCACAGAAAAATTTAAATACGATGTGTTATTTATGTATTTTTTTAACTAGCATACTAATGATTCATTATCTTGCATTCATACATGATGATAAATCATGCCCCCAAGTAATTGAGCCCTATCCATAAATGGTCATAACTCGAAATTAAAATGTAATTTTGTATTCTCAATTTATATTAACGGAATGAAATACAGTCATTAGTTTTCTTAGTCTTAGATATTTTATTTTTAGTATCTTTTATGTTGTCTATATATTGAAACCTACAATGACATTCTTTATAGGCATATTGTTTCCTCAACTAGAATTATTTGTAATGTTGTTGTTTTCTTTACTTTCATGTTTAGCCTGCATTTTCTTTGGAACACTTTTATTTTACACAATTGCAACTAAATGTGGTTACAATTATTAATTGTTCATGCTACAAGTTATTTTCTTTGTATATTTCTCCTTGCCCTAGGTTACCATTTTAACGAATGTAATTTTATTCTAGGGTAAAATACATTTTGAACCCTCTAACTATTAACACATTTCTAGCTAGTCCTCATAAGTTTATGCGTTTCATTTTAAACTCTCTATGAATGAACACAATTTTAAAAGGTCATTTTGTTAGAAATTCCATTCAAACTAACAAAATTAGAGGGCAAAATAATAATTTTTTATATTTTTTAACCAATTTTTGATTTTTTCTTTGTCATTCTCCAACTTCTCTCTCTCCACCACTTTCTTCCACCGACGCAACCACCAATGCCGTCGACGGGGTGAACCACCCCAGTAACGGGTGAATCACCTCTAGTTGCGGGGTGGTTCACCCTCCTTAATAGGAGGCCCCATAACAGGGGGTTTATTGGCCTTTTGGACAAACCTGAAGGGAGGTGTGATTATCCCTAAATAAAATCGTTCTTTACTGAGATTTCAAGACTTCTGCTATTTTTCAACTTGTGGAAGAGAGAATTTTTTCGTCAAATATAAAAAACAAATTTCCATAACATAGATTTGTTGTTTACTATACATGGAGGTTCCAATTCTATCTTCTCAAGCTCATCCCGAGAACCCAGGTATTCTTACTCACCACTTCATTTATTTTATTACTAATCAATTCATGAGGGTTATTAACTACATCCATCTTTTTCCAATTAATTTATGTGAATATGTGTGTGTGGCCCGTGAATTGATTCGCCAAACACACTAAATTAATAGGAATCTAGTCAAATTTCTCCATGTCTGAACACAACTTACCTTTGTTTATTGGAAGAATTGTTGTTCCCCATGTGGTTGCCATTACCGATTCGGGAACTTGCGCTCTGCCCAGGTTTCATTTTTCAAACAGTCGGTTCTATGCTTTCTTTTGGAGAGATGATAGAATCTTCTTGTTTGTGTGAAATTTTCAGAATCGATTTTATTGAAAATCATCATCCTCGACCCATGAACTCCCTACTTGTCCATAACCCTGGCTTTCGTTCTATACCTGTTGGCAGGCGCTTGATTTTTACATGACCCATCAAGAAATGGTGATTTTGAGCTTGAAGAAATTCTACCAGACTGTTTTTTTTCTTGAAAATGGAGACTTATTTATTCATGAAGATGGCGTTTCTGCTGCTGATTTGGTCTATGGAGGTTAAGGGTAGTACGGTGAATTCCAATTCCAGTGTTGATTCTTTGTCAAGGCCAGAGGGAGGAGGAAACAAGAAAAAAAGAAAGAAAGGAAAATTGATTAAAAAACAAATAATTATTATTTTGCCCTTTAATTTTGTTAGTTCAGATGAAATTTCTAACAGAAGGATCTTTTAAAACTATGTTCATATGTAAAAGGTTTAAAATGAAACACATAAACTTAGAAGGATTACTTAGAAATGTATCAATAGTTAGAAAGTTTAAAATGTATTTTGCCCTTTATTCTATTGTTTGCATCCAAAAGTTTAATTTAATTATATAAATCATCACTTTAACGATTGCATTTTAATTCTCTTGTTCACGTGCACAAATTTAATTTAATTATGTGTATATATATATATATATTGTGTGTGTGTATATTGCACCCATACTTCTCCCATTATCGATTTTTATTTTTTAGGTATATTTTTACCTTTCCCTCATTTTTCTTCTCCCTTAACAGGTTCGAAAATGCATAGAGAAATAAATTCAATAAAAGAAATTACATCACAAAGTACGCAACCTTGGACTGTCAAAGTTGTGGTTGCTGAAAAAATGAACCCGAGATAGCCGATTTCTAGCCCAAAAAATAGCAAAGGATAATACTTGCTGACTTTGAGGTTTGGATACTATTACTTCAACTTATTTTTGGATATTTAACCATGCGAGAAAGTTTAGATATTAAAGTTTTGCTAAAGATGTACTCTAACAATTTAAATATTGTAGTTCATGATATGGTCATTTAGGCACTTACCCCTATTTCCATTCATTTGCATTGGTTTTATGTTAATATTCATTATGTTATTTCATCTCAAGATTATCATCTTACATCGTTTTTCCTTTTGTCTTAAACTTTCTCATTAGGGAACCCTGAGTTCAAGCAACTATCTTTTGAAATGACATCAAGCTACTTCGAAACACTCTTGCTGAGATTGAAACATATAATATTTTAAATGTTATTGTACAATTTGTGTCTCCTGAACACCGTTTTGTTGCGCATGATTTTCAGTGGATAATCAACTCTTGGACAGTTATTGAACATGTTCCTTAAAATATTCTGCATGTTATAAGTCCTCCGTTCCATTTCACTTCGTTTACTAAGATTTTAGAGTGCAAGAACGAGGACAAGGAAGCCGGTATGTGCATTTCATCCATCTTTTATTGTAAAAAAAGTACACATCTTATTTATTTTTGTTGCTATGAAATATTGTAAACAAAATTATCATCTATTTTTTATGTAAATATATTTTCATTTATTGTAGAGAATTAATGCTCTTGTTTTGCATGCTTTTCTGGCTAAAACTCAACCCACCAGAAACGGTCAGTCTACGGTGCAAGAGTTCCTCCTCATCACTGAATCATTGGAGCCATAATTTTTTTTTAATTAATATTTTTATTAACAATACTTATTTTTTAAATTTATAGTATATTGTTTTTACTTCGGATTATAGGAACAAGCCTTTAATTCTGAGAATGTGGAACCAATTTACTGAAAATGAGGGGATGACCATCAAACGGATGATTGAGACAAAACCTATAATTGTTGCTATGCACTTTCGTACCTCAACCTATCATGGTTTGCCTTCTACCCCTAATAGAGTGGTTCATTTTGGCAACCATTTGTTACTTGTATCTTGCTGTGTGTTTCAGGTATTTCATTATCTATGTGATCTTCAAGCTCTTTGCGCACTTGTTACAAACCTAATAATAGTATGATTTCCACTATCATACTATTATTATTTTTTTAGTTAAATTTCTTGTCTTCTACCTCTTTTACTACTAACATTTTAGTTTTTTTTTGAAAATAAAGTGCCATTAAAAGGGGAATTAAAAGCCTCAAGAAGTACAAAGGGAATGGTCTATCCAACCAAACCAAATACAAACCTCTATCAATGAGAAAATAGATACAAAAATTAACACTACTACAACAACAATCTAAATAATCCCCTAACAACAAAAGATAAAGGAAACTAAACCTAACACAGCATGAAGAAGCACAAAAATCACAAGACTGATATCCTGCAATAACACAACATTAGTATAAACCAAAAAACAAGAAACTGAAACAACAGAACCCAAGAACCCAGCCAGTACACTGCAAAAGCCAGAACGCAATGAGCCATGACAAATCTAAAGCCAAGAGCTTGCAAAAAGAGCAGAGGCACAAACCAATACCAAACCAAAAAAAACATAGCAACCAAAAAACACTGAACATGCACCAGCAGTTTAAGAGTGCACTGCCTAAACCATAGAGCACCAAATTCAGCTGAGTTAAACATCTCATGAATAATGATTCCTCATTGATCTGGTGAGAAAGCAGACCAAAACCATTGCTTGCACAAGTTGGGGATTTAGACTCTAACAGTAGCCAAATAACACTGACTGTGTTTAAATCACACTGCTTGCTTCCATAGAATACCAGCAGGTGGCTAAATTTCACAAGAACTTCCTACATCCAAGGGATTTGCAGAGGGATTGTAAAATCCCTCGTTTGAAACTGAGATTCATAAGAAATTGAATGCTAATAGTCTTATGAGTCGCAACCAATCCAAATTAGGTTTGGAACATTGGTTGTGGTTGAAACGATTTTAAGGTATGAACCGATGGTAGGGACCTAAGAGAAAATGGCTTCCTTGTTGTGGAAGTGGATTGGTAAAAATCAAAGGTCACCTAAGAAGGCACCAATGGAGATTGGACAATGGCTCAAAAGCACGGTAGTCAATTAAATAGAGGGAATCGATGAGCATACCATAGATCTTGAAGCCAAAGCCTTTGAATGAGCTTCTAGTCAAGGAGTCTAATATCGAATCCAACCTTTAGATTCAAACCAAAGAGAATCTTCTAAAAGGAGGGATGTCCATGGTATTTGCCCACCGGGGCGAATCGAAACCTGAACACTTCGTCTTCAGAAAGGAAAATCACTGGTTCCCCTTGATGAGATTGTACCTTGGGGAGGAGTGGGTCTTTCTTTAGCAGAAGACCCGTGAATGATTGGGCGGAGGAGATTTGAGAGGTGGATTGAGGTGGGCGACAATGCCAAAAACCTCCTTCCAGCTACCACCAACCAACCATCAAGACAGAGATAGTGAGATCGAGAAATGGGACTTTATTTACATGTCTCCTTATCATTCTATACACTTGATTCACAATGTTAATTTTTTTACCCATTAACTAAGACTTAACTTTCTTTATTTTTTCTCCATCTACTTTTCCAATGGTCAATCAGAATATCTCTTCAATAGAGTTTCATATTGCACTTGCAACCGATCCGAAAGTCAACATCTTCCGTGATGAACCTTGCGAGCATTGTATAGTTCCACTTGCAATTTTACCAAGAATTCTTGATAATGTCTCTCTCCTATAATTGTGTATCTCAAAATTTGTATTCCATACATATTTCATTATTTTGACATTTTTCCTCAAATACAATTTTTTTACAGCACTTTGTTTGGGTTAGAGTAAATTGTTTCTTGCTAACCTGGAGAAGCCCTTATGGTACATGGGATGTAGCCATCGTCACCGAGCAACTACTACCTTAGTTGCGGCTCTAAGGGGATTTGGCAACCAATCTCTTATGAATCTTTACCATCCTACTGCAAACATTACTCAAAACAAGGGTATTTGGAATAAAAAACCCCTATGCTCCTAACTAAAATGCAATGCAAACATCACTTCCTATTACCCAAAAACAGGTATAAAAACAAAAATCTAAGAACAACTTCGTTACTTTTTGTAATTTTTTTTCCTAGGAAAAAAAAAGAGTAACATAAATGCCAATTTGGAAACAAAAAAAAAAAAAAAAAAAAACAAGCAAAAAACAAACAAACAAATGGAACATTATATTTCTATTCTAAATAGATGAAAATAATAAAAATCTAGAAACTTTATAACAGTTCTATGTCAAACTCCCACGATCATTTCTAACTTTCCTTTCTGGTTCTAAATTTTGGACAATAAAAACAAAGTAAGAAGACAAATAATGAATAAATGCCCCCTATATTTACTTGTGGTCATTACATGTTCAACATTAAAATGCAGGTGCCTTATTGATGTTGAAGTTCGCAATGAAAGTGAAACCATAATTATTTGGACCTAATACCGAGAGCTTCCTTGGTTGGACCTAATGTCAACTTGTTTGGAGAAGAATCATCCATTAATGATGCTTGATTCCTCAATCTAATATTTTAGACTTTTCGTCTTTTACTTTTTTGTGGAGGGGGTGAGCGAATGGAACTGCAATCCATATTTCAACTTCATGTTTTGAATACATTCTAGCCTTGTATATATGTAAGGGCATGTATCATAAATAACTTCGAGACACACTCTCTCTAAAAAACCCTAGCAATTTACGATGGCTGCTACTAGAGAACCATCGCCTTCGCCGCAGCCACTGCTTCTTCAGCTTGGTTCCTATTCAAGGATTATGATCTCCGTTCCCCCTATTATTCGTCAACAAACCTCTTCCCATATTCTATTTGCTCAAAAATCTTTCATGAATCTCTTTCAAGCGAAGGCCCCAATCATTCCCAAAAAATCGATTCAAACCTACCATGGTGAACTGACGATTTTCTTCACGGATAATGAAGTGGACAAACTCTCCTCCCCATTCCAGTTTGCCCTTGTTGGCAAATTCGATCAAGGTTAACCCTCATTTGACGCAATCAAGAAGATGCTGTTTATCTTGAACCAGACTACCGGATTTGATATTGGCTTCATTGACCAGAAACGCATCTTCATCCAACTCAAATCAAAGGAGGACTTTCAACGATTTTGGCTTAAAGAGCACTGGTATGTTCATCGTTTCCCTTTTAGTATGTTCAAATAGTTGCTGGAGTTTTGAGCTAATGTCGAATCTCCAATGGTGAGTTTCGAGTTTCTTTCCCATTCACTTCCACAATAAGAAATCATTTTTTTCTTTAACATCTACTATTAGAACCCCTCTCAAAATCGATTCCAACACAGCCAATTTATCAAAACCTAAAATCGCGTCAGTCTATGTGGAAGTTGATTCATGTTGATCCCCCTTCAAACAGATTTGGATTGGTTGCAGCTCTAAAGGGATTTGGGAACCAATCGCATATGAATCTTTACCATCCTACTGCAACCATTACTCAAAACAAGGGTATTTGGAATAAAAAACCCCTCTGCTCTTGACTAAAATGCAATGCAAAAATCACTCCCTGTTACTCGAAACCAAAGCATGGTCTTTGCCACAATTCCTAATCTATGATTAATCACCACTTTGGTAAAAATAACACCCTGTATTCCTCCCTCCGAGGCAACCCAAAATTTCCCCAATTGGTTTCTTGATGATTATGTAGAGGATTCTGATGGAGAAGACCCTCACTTCATAATTGATAGGTGTAAATTACCTACGTATTTCCAATCCGAATTTGTTAGTTTTCGAGTACGTTTATAGTTATTTTTATATGTTTTAATATGTTTTTATACTTTTTGTATAAATTAGGTGTGTGGAGCAAAAAGATAAGAAACTGGAGCGAAAACGATGAGATCGAACTGAAGGAGAGTCAAAGTTACGGTGGATAAACAAGTAAGGAGGCAAAAATATGAAGGAAGTCCACCGCCTAGGCGTCCAGACCTCCGCCTAGGCAGTGAAGATACTGAGAATGACAAAAGGCTACTGACAGCCCACCGCCTAGGAAGGAAATTCCTTCGCCTAGGTGGAAACCCCAGTAGAAACATTTCCAAGTCCACCGCCTACTTCTTCGCCTAGGCGGTCACCAAACCTGCAAAGCCGGTACAGGTGCTGTAACTTTAAGGCTATTTTGGACTATGATGAAATCCAATTTAGGAAATTCTCAAAACATGTAAGTTGTATATATTTTTATTATGTTTCCATACGTTTTTGAATCACCTCAATCGGAGTTCGGATGAAGAAGTTACAATTAAAACAAAATTTCAAACCTGCAGTAACTTCGCCTAGGCGAATATTTCTGCGCCTAGGCGAATTTCCGGCAGAACGTTAACCGACTTAACTTTGCCTAGGCAAAGTTTTATTCCCCTAGGCGAAAATCCTGTAGCACACCCTTGATATTTATTAGATATTTTGAGATCTTTTGGGATACTTTTTAATCCCTTCTCCCCTCTTCTCTTCTCACTCTTCAACCCTTAAGGCCTTAGGCCATATTTTAGGAGTAGGATTAGGGATTTTTGAGGGAGAGCTCTCAACCCGAGGTGGAGGATCAACGAGGAAGCGATCGATCGACGTTTCTAGCAGCAAATTTTCGGATATCGGCTAAGTCGCTCATTTCCTCTATTTGTTTTCTTCATTTTGGTAGTTGTTGAGCATGTTTAGCTCGTTTTACATTGTATAAACGGTTAGGGCCATGAGTTAAACATGGATTGTAATAGGTATTAACGTATTATTTATGAGAATGTAGTTTTGGTTGAATTTTTTGTTTCGTTTATGGTTGTTCCTTATAATTTCGATTGTGTTGCCGTGTTTTCTATGATTATATGCTAGTTTAGATATATTGAGAATACGGGGTTTGACACTCGGGAGAGGTAACCCTGGATTCGGACTAGGGTTAACACAACACGACAATCTAACGACCTGGAAGGGCATTAGAAAGTGTGCAATCGATGATGTTGGGGCGAGACTCACGTGACCTAGAGTCGTTAAGACGTTGAGGGGGACTTCGGTGTTAACACAAAGTCACGTATTCCCCACTCTTACACTCGGAAGAGGTGGGGAGAGAGTTTACGAATCGAGATTGTCGGATACGCCGAACGCCATTAATGTTAACTAAAACGAAATCAAACGTATTTAAGTAAATAAAGTTAGTCCCTAGGCAATCTACTCCCTTAAACAATCTCAAATTAGTATTTATAGTATAGTTAACTTAATTAGTATTTTAGTTTAGTATTAGTATTAAATTAAATTCCATTTTTGTCGCCTAGATAAAGTCATGTTACGACAATCGCATTACTCGATAGTAACAACACCAATCCCTGTGGATACGATACCCGACCGAAAGATCCATTATACTAAAACTTGATCCGTACGCTTGCGGTGAAAGTGGCAGCGCATTATTTAGCGGCCACCAAGTTTTTGGCGCCGTTGCCGAGGATTAGTGTGAATTTTATTTGATTATTGTCAAATTTTGTTCCCGTCAACATATACCAAGTCTTTGGCGTTGTTGATGTGGGATTAGTTTGAATTTAATTGAATATTGCAAAAGAAACGCGGTATCGGCTCAGAACTTAAGTTTTATATAGGAAAAGCAAATTGATCGTTTCCTTGTCCGTCAACATATACCAAGTCTTTGGCGTTGCAGACGTGGAATTAGTGTGAATTCTAAGTTGATATTGTGACTAAGTAGTCGAGTGTTAATCCTGACATTTATTTTTATTTTGTTTTTAATTTTTATTTTTGTTTTATTGTGTTAATGAGATCAAGCAGTTCGAGAAATGATGAAGAAGGCTAATTCTCAATCCCGAGATTGAGCTTATTGCAAATGATAAGGACTGAGAGGAGAAGCCGATTTCAAAGTCATGATCTTGATCCGACTAAGCATTTGAGCCCAAATTCCTTGTCTATGGGGAATTTTGGTGAAAAATACTTAGTGACACAAAAGTCCAGCTGGGGACGGTAACTCAAGCGCTATTCTTTTGAAATGAAATTTAGGGCATCAAATTACCCGATTTTTGTTACTATTTATTTGATTATTTATTCTTTTTGGAAGCCGGCTGGCTTCAGAATGTGTTTGGCAGTGAATTTAGGAGTGTGGAAGTTTGGGAAAGTATTTCAAATTTAAAACACATTGAACAAGCGAAGTGAAAATGAACGGAGTGGAGCCATATTTTGAAAATTTGAGAAAAACACAAAAGTAGGAGTTTCAGGCCCACTGCCCAAGCGGTGAACCACCGTTTAGGCGGTAAAAATACAGAGTGGGTGAAAATAGCCTACAGCCCAAGCGGTTAACCACCGCTCAGGCGGTAAAAATGCAGGATGCACCAAATTTTCAAAATATGCTCCATCGCTTAGGCGGAAAAATCACCGCCTAGGCGGATTAACAGCAGAACAAAACTTTGCACACTGGTGTAATTTCGCTTAGGCGTAAAAACCACCGCCTAAGCAGAATTTCGTCAGAAGGTTTGATTTTAAAGAAAAGAGTTCCACTGCTCAAGCAGTGAATCCACCACCTAAGCGGTGGACCTTCTGCTGTTAAAAACAGCTCGTCGCTCAAAAATTAAAAATGCAAGGTTCCCTCCCAAATCCTCCACCTTCTCTCTAAAACTTCACTCCCAAACCGTTCCAAATCTCTAAAATCATCCGTCCATTACCAAAAGTGGTCATTCCCATCACGATTCAACCTCCAAGAATCGGATTTCAACCCCTATTTCCGAAAATCAAGGGTTTTGCGAAAAAATGTGCGATTTCTTCATTTTCTTTTGATTAGACCATTATTTCTCAACAAGTAAGTTTTTTTTACATTACATTTAGTCTAGTTGTTGAAATTATTGGTTGATTTGCATGATTATATGAAAGAAATCAATGGAATTTGAAATTTTGCCCAAAAACCTTTAACCCTAGTTTCGAGATTTCATAGTTCAATGGGTTTTTGGTTTGATTCTTGATGATACACATGTTTAATTGGATTGGTTGAGTGTGTGGATTAATATAGGATGTCACATTTGTGAAAAATTGTTTGAAAAATTCAAATGGGTATTCGTTTTGGGATGAATTTGTTTATGACAACGTGATTAGGGAAGTTTATGTTTTTCAAATGCTCATATATGATGAGCTTGTATTGGGTTTTTTGTGATTGTGATTGTAGGAAATGCCGAAAAGAGCAGCTAAGAAGAAGGCTAGAGGCGAAGGGTCGAGTTCAAACCCTAGGGTGCCGACCGACATTGACTTTGATGCTACCCGCTTTGTGTCAAAACAAGCGGCGGACCACTTCAAAGAACACGAAAAACATCGTGCTTGCATACGTCAACGGGGATTCGGTCCGATCGAGGAGCTCCCAGAGGAATTTCGTAATGAAATCCGAAGCCGCCACTGGGAGCAATTCTGCAAATCACCACCTCCAGGAGAAATCGCTTGGGTCAAAGAGTTCTATGCAAATGCTACCGAGGCCATCGACGATCTAGCAAGGGTTCAGAACCAACCCATTATCTTCAGTCCCGACTTCATAAATCATCTCTTTGGGCTTTCGGCACTGGAATCAATTGAAATCCAGGAACCTACTTTACAAAGGGTCATCTAATATATCACATTTGGCCCGGTAAAGTGGAAACACCAGGGGCCGAACGTCGCTACATTTTCAGTGAGATGCCTCAAGCTGGTTTAAAAACTCTGGCACAACTTCATCTGTGAAAGCCTTCTGCTGACATCACATTTGTCAGACGTCTCAAAGGACATGGCCTATTTGATCTATAAAATCCAGACCGGACAACCCATAAACGTTGGATTTCTGATCTATTCATCAATTCTTCATGCAATGAAAACGGTAAAGGGTGGGCTCCCGTTTCCGTCACTATTGACCCATATATTCAGATTAGCTGATGTGACTGTATCCGGGGGAAGCCAATGTGACCCTATCTCTCCACTTACGCTTTCAGCGATAAATCGGTTGTGGAAGAATGGGGCGCAAGAGGCACCTGAGCCTGAGCCGGAGGAAGGGGAAGAGTAACCAGATGATACGGCTGGACCTTCTGGAGTCCGAGCTGAAAGGTCACAAGAAAGGATAAACAACAAACTTCAGACCGTCCTCCAGAATTAATACGAGATGGCCTCTTTCCTGGACCAATTTTTGAGGCAACAAGATCGGGTCCAACGGAAGATTTGGGAGGGCCTTGGCCTTGAGATGGACAATTTCCCACCGATGCCATCTGTGCCGCCACATCTACTCTAGAGACCACACTTTCCTTTCCAAAGTGATGATGGTGATGATTCGTCTTCAGGTGAACAGTAGGGAATAAATCTTATTCCCTAGGTATGTGTTCAACCCATTTTGTGTGCAAGCATGCTATATGTTTATTGGGTTCTCTGATATTGGAACACTGCCGTGTTCAGGCCTAGTGGTATGGATTGGATGATAGCTCAGTGGATGTTCATCCATTTTGACTTTTTGTAGAAAAGGATGAACAGTTATTATTATTTTTTTGAACAAAATGAAAATTTTTGTTGTACAGACTTTTATTTATTTATGTATGTTTTTAGTTTTTAAATTTTTAAGTTTAGTTAGTTTAATTTTTGTTTTTGCATGTTTAGTATTAAATTAATATTAGTATTAGAATTAGTTTAGTATTGTGTATGTATAAAGTTGTGTTTGCATGTTAGATGTGAGTTCATTTGGGCCAAGACCCGATGATGAGAATTATCCCCTAATTGCATATTGAGGTGGGGGGTAATACCTTCCTTGTGTGTTTCGTGTGCTTAACATGTCGATTGGGTAAAAATTATTTTGATCCAAAAAATTGCATGACATTTGAACTCACTGTATAATTCTCTAAACGATTAGACGTTGATTATTCGATATTAAGTTCATCATATAAAATGAGGAAACTAGAACTTGATTTGGGGAAAACTTGAGGCGGAATCCTAGGTAAGGTAATTTCGGAGACGTGATTTAGGCCGTCAATTTTTCGCTTGATCCGTTGTAGCTAACCTGAAAATATTTATTCCTTATTTCCCCTGTCGAAGCCGATAACGTAATCAACTCTGAAAACGTTTCAAATACTCTTTTCATTTAGATTTTTCCTAAACCAAAGTTGCTAAGCCTAATTTTCAAAATTGAGTGAAATCAAGTGAGCGATATGATTTTGGACGATTTTTTATTGATTCGGCATTAGTTTATTCACTTATCACTTTTGTATTTCTTTTTGCACGCTCCTAAAATAAGTTTAGGGGTGTGTTTCTATCATTTCTTTTTACATATTCCTAAAATTTTACAAGTTCGAATAAGTTTGGGGGTGTGTTTCTTTAACTTCTTTTTGCACTCTCCTAAAAGTGTAATAATTCGAATTAATTTAGGGGTATGTTAAAAAAAAAAAAGAAAAAAAAAGTGAATATTATTTTTATTTTCTTCTCTTTCGACAAGTGAATACAAGATTTTTTCCTTTCTTATTCAGAATTGTACTGTAAATATGGTGGGGTCATGAGAGAGGATAGCGACAAGCGATTTTACCTCGGGTATCGATCGATTAAACCAAATTACTATTTTTATTCTAGTGATATCCATGGTCGTTCTCCAAATCCAAACCAAGTCCTATTGATTTCTGTAAATATCCGAGCCTACATTAGTGGATAGTAGACTCAAATCAAGCGTATGGTTTTCCTAAATCCTTCAACGGTTCAAATTATGAGCTTAACGATTGAATAATCGAATCCGGTATTTGACTAGTTATGCATTTGAGTTCTCACACACACACTTCAAATGGATCTAGAATGGTTTTTATTGATATTGATAGTCGAAATTCTAGAACAGCACTTGGTGTGGGTTACTTCCCGAACTTGATCCGATTTTAGGATATTGAGGGAGGAACAAATTGGTCATTTCGATTGAACTTTATATTTACATGCTTATACTTCTTTTGTGTTAGTTTAATTTTTCATTTTTAGTTGATTAGTTTGTTAGTTAGTTTAGTTTAGTGTTAGTGTTTTGCTCGAGAACTAGCAAAATTCTAAGTTTGGGGGTATTGATAGGTGTGAAAAACCTATCTATTTCTAAACCGAATTTGTTAGTTCTCAAGCATTTTAGTTATATTTAATTATGTTTTAGTGTATAACAGGGAAAGGACCTCAAAGGGCGAGAAACAAGTGAAAACGGTGGAGAAACGGTGAAGAAAATGTGTAAAACAGGGTTTCGGTGAATGAAGACCACCGCCTAAGCGGAAGTTCCACCGCTTAGGCGGAAAAGAGGCAGAATGTTGGAGTGCTGAAGGGCTGAACCACCGCCTAGGCGAGAAAACCACCGCCTAGGCGAGAAAATAACAGAATATCTTGCCAGCAGCCACCGCCTAAGCGGAAAAACCACCGCTTAGGCGAAGTTACCGACAGAACTTAACCAACTTAAGTCCACCGCCCGAGCGGTGAACCACCGCTTAGGCGGTGACAGTCTGCATAGAAATATCTATTTTTAGATATTTTGAAGATATTTCCAACCCTTGCTTATAAAACCCCTTTCTCCCCCAATTGCTAAAGATGTTAGAACCCATTAGACGTGAGAGGAGGCTCCGGTTGTTCTTGGGAGTTCTCTTCCACCTTAGTTAGATTAGATTAGTTTAGGAAGTAGATTAGATTAGTTATAAAGAGTGTTCTTGGCCAATCCTTGAAGAGCCAAAGGAGGAAGTTCATCAACGGAAAAGAGGAAGCTCGGGAGGATCGTTCTTTGGCGAAAGTGGACTACTCCACTTTGAGATTTGGCTTTTCTTCCCTTGTTTTCATCTTTGTATTTAATACGTATAGTTGGTAATGATGATCTCCTCTTGATTAAATGTTGTATTGGCTAAGAACATATTAGTGTAAATTAGAGATTAGTTAGGGAAAGGTGTAGTTGTGTAAATACTCGTTTGGTTTAATATACGTTTCTTTAACGGTTGTTGTTTTAAGTTCGATTGTGTTTATCATTTGATGACGATCTTAATATGCTTGTAACGGTATTAGGGTTGGACTTGAGAATCTAGGGTTTGACACTCGGGAGAGGTAACCCTGGATTCGGACTAGGGTAAACACATTGTTACGTCCTAACGACCTGGGAGGGCGTTATTTAGTATGCAATCGATGACGTTGGGTCAAGACTCACGCGGCCTAGAGTCGTCAAGACATCGAGGGGGACCTCGGTGTCGACTCGAAGTCACGTATTCCCTCGTCTTACACTCGGAAGAGGTGGCGGAGGAGTTTACGAACCGAGATTGTCGGATACCTAAACTCCGTTATTGTTAACCGAATGAAATCAAACGTGTATTAAGTGAACGAAATCAATCCCTAATTAATCAACTTAGTTAGAATTAACCCACTAATTGTAGTTTAGCTTAGTTTAATTTCAATTCACGCTTTCCGTCGTCAGGATAACACGAGACTACGTCAATTATTCAATTCAATTATTCACACTTTTCTCTGTGGGAACGATATCCGATCTTCAAAGATCCATTATATTAAAACTTTAGACCTCGTATACTTGCGAGCATAAGTAGGCGTGCACAAAAATGCACCTACCATGTTTTTGGCGCCGTTGCCGGGAGTTGGTTGTTGTTAAATTCTGTTCCCGTCAACACCTACCAAGTTTTTGGCGCCGTTGCTGGGGATTGGAAGGAATGTTACTTTTGATATTGGGAGTAAATAACTTGATTTTAATCTACGCATTTTTGTATATAATTTTCGTTTATAGTTTTGTTTTTGTTTCCGGCAGGATACTTGAAAATGTTAGATCGACAAGTGTTCTTGTGGTTCGATCGCTGAAAATCTCGCCAGTCTTGAGGGCATGTGTCGGGCCGAGGACATTAAACCAAGCGCTTCATGGGAGGTAACCTAGGGTCACAAATAAGTTAGATACATCTCCGTCAATTTGAGTTGGAGACGAGATCCTCTCGCCTCCCAGGTATGTGTTCTAAACCCCCGTCTTTAATATCATGCTATATATTGTCATTGAGATCGCTGACGGCTTGTTTGGACACCACCTGTGTTGAGTTGGTGGTGATGTGTAGTATATTTTAGTATGTGTATATGTTTTTAGCTTGTTTTACTATTTTTATCATGTGCATACTTGTTTAGGATTAGTCTGTTAGTTTAGAAGTTGTTTTGTGCTACGGTTTGACGTCATCTGGACCTTTACCCGATGATGACTCTATCCCCTGATTGTTTTGAGGTCGAGCGTAACGCTCATTCATGTGTGTTCCATGTGCTTAACGTATCGTTTAGTAAAAGTTATTGTAGACCCTAAATGCATGAGCACGTAAACACAATATAGCACTATCTTATTGATTTGAAACTGATTATCCGTCAATCAATTTCATGACAATAGGGATTCTAGAACCTGATTTGGGAGAAATTCGAGGCGAAATCCTAGGCGAGGTTGTTTAGGAGATATGATTTAGGCATTCATTTGATCGCTTGAGCCTTTTGAAGCCTACCATGCAATATCATTATCCCTCGTTACCCTGTCGAAGCCTAATAGCCGTTTCAATTCTGAACACTTAACAAATACCCTAACCGATTGAACTTTTTCCGAACCTATATCGCTAAATTGAAGGCACAATTTGAGTGAATCAAGTTAGCATTTCGCTACTTGATGTGAGTGGTTGGGTTTAGGCCGAAATTCTAATTTGGTTCGGTATTCGAGTACTCGCTTGTCGTTTGTCGTTCATATTGTTTGCACATTCCTAAGGTTATACGAATTCAAATATGTTTTGGGGTGTGTTACTTAATCATTTTTGCACACTCTTAAAATTGTAGAAATTCGAATGAGTTTGGGGATGTGTTAAAAAAAAAAAAGTTTTTTTTTTTTACATGACAAGTGAGTACGACGTTCTTAAACGTTTGTTCAGGGTTGTTTCTAAAAAATATGGGGTTTTGAGTGTGAGAATACCAAGCGATGTGCCTCGGGTAACGTTAAGTTAACGACGTTAACCTGTTCTCTATTCCAAAATACCCTTGGCCATTATTCCAAAACCGAACCAAGCCCTACTAATCTTCATGAACCTCCGAGCCTACATTAGTGGAGAATAGATCCCAGGTCAGGCGTATGGATTGCCTATACCTTAAAGGTTTTAGTCATGATCTTTATTTAGGGATAATCCCACCTAATCAATGGATAGTAGTATAATTGAGTTTAACCACACACACTTAAATAGGATCTAGAATGATGCTTACTATTTTTGAACGTTGAAATTCTAGAACACCACATGGTGTAATTTATGCCTGAACTTGATAGGATTGGGGGCCAATGAGGGAAAAATCTGTCGGCCGGTAGATGATAATCAAACTTACACATTTTTGTTTTTAATGTTTTTCATTTGTAGTTTTTAATTTCGTAATTAGTTTGTATACTTTCTCTATTGTGTGGGTGTTTTGCTCGAGGACTAGCAAAATTCTGAGTTTGGGGGTATTTGATAGGTGTAAATTACCTACGTATTTCCAATCTGAATTTGTTAGTTTTCGAGTACGTTTATAGTTATTTTTATATGTTTTAATATGTTTTTATACTTTTTGTATAAATCAGGTGTGTGGAGCAAAAAGATAAGAAACTGGAGCGAAAACGATGAGATCGAACCGAAGGCAAGTCGAACTTACGGTGGATAAACAAGCAAAGAGGCAAAAATAAGAAGTAAGCCCACCGCCTAGGCGTCCAGACCTCCGCCTAGGCAGTGAAGATGCTGAGAATGACAAAAGGCTACTGACAGCCCACCGCCTAGGCAGGAAATTCCTCCGCCTAGGTGGAAACCCCAGTAGAAACATTTCCAAGTCCACCGCCTACTTCTTTGCCTAGGCGGTCACCAAACCTGCAAAGTCGGTATAGGTGCTGTAACTTTAAGGCTATTTTGGACTATTATGAAATCCAATTTAGGAAATTCTCAAAACATGTAAGTTGTAGATCTTTTCCTTATCTTTCCATAAGTTTTTGAATCACCTCAATCGGAGTTCGGATGAAGAAGTTACAATTAAAACAAAATTTTAAACCTGCAGTAACTTCGCCTAGGCGAATTTTTCTGCGCCTAGGCGAATTTCCGGCAGAAAGTTAACCGACTTAACTTCTCCTAGGCGAAGTTTTATTCGCCTAGGCAAAAATCCTACAGTACACCCTTGATATTTATTAGATATTTTGAGATCTTTTGGGATACTTTTTAATCCCTTCTCTCCTCTTCTCTTCCCTCTCTTCAACCCTTAAGGCCTTAGGCCATATTTTAGGAGTAGGATTAAGGATTTTTGGGGGAGAGCTCTCAACCCGAGGTGGAGGATCAACGAGGAAGCGATCGATCGACGTTTCTAGCAGCAAATTTTCGGATATCGGCTAAGTCGCTCATTTCCTCTATTTGTTTTCTTCATTTTGGTAGGTTTTGAGCATGTTTAGCTTGTTTTACATTGTATAAACGGTTAGGGCCATGAGTTAAACATGGATTGTAATAGGGATTAACGTATTATTTATGAGAATGTAGTTTTGGTTGAATTTTTTGTTTCGTTTATGGTTGTTCCTTATAATTTTGATTGTGTTGCCGTGTTTTCTATGATTGTATGCTAGTTTAGATATATTGAGAATATGGGGTTTGACACTCGGGAGAGGTAACCCTGGATTCGGACTAGGGTTAACACAACACGACAATCTAACGACCTGGAAGGGCGTTAGAAAGTGTGCAATCGATGACGTTGGGGCGAGACTCACGTGACCTAGAGTCGTTAAGACGTTGAGGGGGACTTCAGTGTTGACACGAAGTCACGTATTCCCCAGTCTTATACTCGGAAGAGGTGGCGAGGGAGTTTACGAACCGAGATTGTCAGATACGCCGAACGCCATTAATGTTAACTAAAACGAAATCAAACGTATTTAAGTAAATAAAGTTAATCCCTAGGCAATCTACTCCCTTAAACAATCTCAAATTAGTATTTATAGTATAGTTAACTTAATTAGTATTTTAGTTTAGTATTAGTATTAAATTAAATTCTATTTTTGTCACCTAGATAAAGTCAGGTTACGACAATCGCAATACTCGATAGTAACAACACCAATCCCTGTGGATACGATACCTGACCGAAAGGTCCATTATACTAAAACTTGATCCGTACGCTTGAGGTGAAAGTGGCAGCGCATTATTTAGCGGCCACCAATAATCAACACTGCCAATTAGTCTATTAATCCTCAAAATCCTTCCCATGGAAAAAAATATGGTCCCCGATGTCCCAATACTTTTGTTCCATCTAATTATCTTGATCTTCCAATTATACAACCTTTAGCTTTTCCTAAGCATCTCATTGAGTTGCCCCTACCCTCATTGATGTTCCTCAGGCTTGTTCAGCTTTGGCAGCCTCAGCCTAGCCTTACCACCCTTAGATTATTTAACTACCTGCTGCTCAAGACACCTCTCAGCCATCTCAAATTGAAACTAAATCCTCTCTACCCCTTGACTACTCCAACATTAATCTTTATCTTTACTACTCCAATATTGGCAGCCATCCCAACCCTGAATTCTACCCTTCCTCAACTGAAAACTCCAATTCCAATTGTGAGAATGTGATCCATAAATTCACCATCTCCCCAAGAAGAATTTGTGATGACTCAGTCCTTCCAGACCCTGAAGAAATTGAATGGATCTTCCCCGAAAAGAGACACCAAACCAAACGATCTTGAGTGGTGACTAGATCAATGAGACATAATCCCTCAACCACTTGATCTAATGTTCTCTTTGCTGTATTCTTCCAATATTGGCTACTATGTTCTTCCTGTTCTATTGGTTGTTTTTGGTTTATATTTGGCCTTCTGCATTTCCAGGGTAGGCATTTTTGTTTGCCTTGGTAGTATTTTTGTTGTTGGGAGGGTTCTCGGATCTATCTGGTGGTGTTGAAAGCTCTTGGCTTGCTGCTAATTCTGGTTCCATTTTTGCTTCTACTTTTGCTATTTTGTTGCTTAGTGTTTGTATCAGTAAGGTTATTTTTAGCTTTTTGCAACTATTGTTGTTAGAGGCTAAAATGATTACTTTATGCAGGCAATGTTGTTTGCTGCTATTTGTTTTTTCTTGTATAATTCTTGGGGGTTTTTAATCCCCCTATTTAATATATGTTTTCTTTCTTTTAAAAAAAATATACTTAATCTTTTGATCATGTCATGCGCACATATTTATTATTAGTAGACATTATAATTCCACTTAAACTATATATATTATCACCATTTGATCTTAAACATAATATTTGTATTCAGTTTAATTTCAAATTTTTAAGTCAACTGTAACCATGACATTTCTTTACACATAATGACTTCTATCAATTGTTTTAAACAAATTTCAACATTTAAGATTATAAGTAATTTTCTTATACCATATTTCTTTATTGATTTTTTTTTTAAAAATTAATATACATATTTCTATTGCGTATTTTATTAATTCAATATGTAAAAGGTTATAAATATGTCAAACAAAAGAGATAACATGACACGTATCTCGCATGTGCGCTTCATCTAGTTCTATTATATACAGAAAACTTGAGTTACTATTCGTTTAGATAAGTGAAATTACATATTTGTCCTCCAAATTTTTGAAAACTAAAATATAATTTCACCTACTTCCTTTTTCTTTTTCTTTTTATATAATATCTATTCTATGCCTATTAACTTTTATAATAGTCAAACTTTTTATTCTATTCATTTGTATATGAAAAATTATAAATTTATCCCTAAAAATTACACAATAACCCCTAGGTTTTTGAATAGTATAAAAACAGTCTCTAATAAATTTTTTTGAGCAATCTTTGAGTTACTATTCATTTGATTAGTAAAATTACATAATTCTCCTCCTGATTTTTGAAAACTAAATGTTCATTTTCCACCTACTTGGTTTTTTTGTACTAAAGAAATGCATTTAATATTTCTATATGTTTTAGTAATAATATATATGTCAACATAGACAGTTTTTTGTACAATAATTTTATACACAAACTGAATTTATAAATTGTACTCAAAATTTTCAAAAGTAGTCTACCTATTTTTTTATAGCATAGAAATATAAAATATAAAAATAATTTAAAAAAATATGTAACCATAGACATAAATATGGATATTTAATTTAAGAACTTTTTAAACAATTTTAAATCACATGTTGAAAATAATAGATGATATCTTTCACTCTATTTAGAACATAATTTATATTAATTTGATACTTTTCATAGTTGTAGATATTATTTTTGTTCTTTCATAATAGTTATAGATCTTATTTTGTCTACTTTCATAATAGTTATAGATTTCATTTTTTGTACTTTCTTACATTTATTATCACCAATCATTTATTTTTTTAAATATAACATATAAAATAAATCAACAGTGTTAGCTAATTGCGATTGATATTCATGTGACTCAACTACTATTATATGAGTTATTTGGTCATCCGAACTGTGACATTTTAAAATGTGTTGTTTATTGAAAATTACAATCTTAACACTTGTTGCTAAATTTATTTCATCAACTATTTTATTTTTTATCATTAAAAAAAATAAAAATAAAATAAAAAATACAAAAATATATGCAAGGGCATACGTTGTAAACAACTTCAAAATAGTTCTTGCCTATGGAAGTATCCTTCACCTTTTGATCATGTCATATATACATGCTTATTATTAGTAGTAGGGGTGTAAATCAGTCGGTTGGATCGGGTTGAATGGATTTCAGTAAGTCGACCCAATGAAAAATTTCGGCAGCTCTTTCGACCAAAGCCAACCGTGTGGCCTCATTACCCCAATCTAATTTGGTGTTGGTCGGGTCAATCGGTTGTCGGGAAATAAGAACAAAAAACAAAGATAAAATACTATAATTTTGTAGATCTGAAAAAAATTATAAATCTAAGTTGGAGATGGAGAAACAATGAAAAAACATATCAAAGAATTAATAAATAAAAAAAAGAAACTTACAGATCGTTAGATCGGAGTAGGAGAAGGAGAAGAAAAAGGAGCATGAGCCATTGACGGTAACAAACAACAACATTGCAAGAATCATCGATGGTAAGATTATTAGGATTTGATAGATGTAGGATTATTAGATGGCGACGAGATTATTAGACGACACATGAATCATCATCGCAGGAATCATTGAGAAATCATCTAATGAGGTTTTATAGACGACGATGACTTTGACACTGAGAGAGAGAGAAAATGAGGAGAATGGAGCTACGGTTGAAATTTGAAAATAGAATGGTCTGAATCTGATTAGGGTTATATTTGTACATGGAGTCTTTTCATAATATACCATGTTTTAGGGGGTATTTGGGAAATATATATTATTAGGGTTTAGGGTTCGGGTGGATTCCAATGCATTAGTATGGGTAGATGGATACCCGAGTTGAAGTGTTTCTAGGTTTAGACAAGTCGGGTAACGGAAGAAAAAAAAAACTCATAACTGACCGACCCACCATCGGATCTGGTTTTCGGGTAATATTTGCACTCCTAATTAGGAGACATGATAAATTTTACTTGCACTATAATTATGCGCTCATTTTTTTATCATCATTTAATTTAAAGCATAATATATATGTTCAACTTAATTTCAATTTCTTAGCTAACTATAACCTTATCGTTTCTTTACATAGAGTGACTTCCGTTAATTGTTTAAAAAAGTTTCAGCATTTAACATTATAAGAAATAAAAATAAATAAATTATATATCATATTTCTTCATTGATTTTTTTTAAAAAATAAATTAACATACATATTTTTAGTGTGATCTTTAATGAGCAGATAATGTAAAATGTTATAAATATGTCGAATAAAGGAGATAACAGACACGTGCCTCGCACGTGCTTTCCACTTGGTATATAGAAAAAGAGCATCATTTTTTTTATTCTTTATATATATATATATATTTTGATTTTTTTTTTGGCATAATAACAACACTACTAGGATTACATCATAATAAAAATAACCGTAATGAAAACTTGTTTCAACCAAAGTGAGCATGTACTTTTGAGTCGTCTAGTCATTTTTTTCGGAGTTATTATTATTTTTTTTAATAAAATTATGTGGTAACAATTACAAAACAAGAATGATAATAATAGTGATAATGTGACATAAGAGCAATAATACCAATAACAAATTAATTTGATTCTCGAAAAGATGACCATGCATTTTTCGACTTTAAAACTAAGATAAAAACAATTCAATACTAACAATAAAAAGATGTTAACAATCTCAACAATAACAAAATGAGAACAAAAAGATTACAACTTTAATTTTTTAAAGCTTGAAAATAAACATAAAAAATAAAAAAAAAAACTTTTTAAAACTTGCCTTTTCCCATTAGAGGTTGTATGTCACATACCGCTTATTGACATGGTGGTTTGAGGGAATAAGTATGTTGGCTGAAAGATTATAGCGCTTATAAGAGGCTCTAAGCTAGGCGGGCGCTGACACTACTAGGTGTCCCTTTAGAGTCGACGCATACTGACTCGACTAAATTTGGAGACTATGCCATTGGTCATGGACATGAGAAAAGAAAAGGGGTTTGACCTTCCATTGACAAACTGGTCGAGAATTGGAGTCGTGGGGACGACATTCCCTGGGGAAAAAGTTGAGTTTTAGTCAAGATTCATCAAGTACTTGTTGGAGGACGGGCAGACAAGTAGTTAGGAGTGTCACATTGAAGATTCACTTGGATCGTGTGATTTGGGGCACCTCATATTTCTCTCTATTGTGCAAAGTAAGGAGACATAACAGGGGAGTGACATCGAGAGTTGTTCACATCACAATGAGAGAGTTTGCAATATTGGATAGGGGAGAGTGTCATAGACCACTTATTGACATTGTAGTCAGAAGGAACAAGCATGTTGATTGGAGGATAGTAGAGCTTATAAGCGGATCCCAGCATAGTGGGTATCGACACCACTAGATGTCTCTTTAAAGTCGAGGCATACTAACCTGGTTAAATTTGGAGACTATATTTCTAGTTGTGGATCTAAGAAAAGAAGAGAGGTGTAGCCTCCCCTACTCAAACTGGTAAGGAGTTGGAGTCGCTCTCTTGATGAGCCCTAGGTAGGGTGAAACCAGTCAGCATCGTATAAGAAGCCATGCTTACCTCCGTACAGAGAATGTGCTAGGGTATCGCACGGGCAATTGGTGTTGTGAAAATATGAGCCTGTGACATGTAGCACCTTAGTTCTTAAATTTTTTTCTTGGTTTGAAGATGGTATTTTTTTTTTCTCTAAATTGAAGAGTAGTATAAAGGGAGAAGATGATAAAAGAAAAAGAGAGAAATAAATGAAAGAGAAAGAGATGGGGAAAGACAGAGAGACGAGGAAGGAATGTTTTTTTGGTAGAAATAGGATAGAGGTGAGAAGAAAAAAGAAGAGAGGAAAAAAAAGGGAAAAAATGTAGAATTTCGGCTACTGTTCATTATAATATTTTGGGAAAAATACCGGGAAGACCCAAAAATACTATCAAATTACCGGTTAAACCCACTAATTAGATAATAAACCAAGAAATCCCAAGTTACATATTATTTGCATAACGCAGTCCAAAAAATCTGATCTGTACATTTTCCACTCATAGATTTGCCTTTGCAATATATGCGGCAATAATGTTTCTTTAATAAGGATTGAGAGTTTCCATATTCAATAAAATCATTTTATTAAAATGAAAATAACTATTATTGTATATTTTTTTTACAATTTAATTATATATTCAGATTTGTCTAAACAAGATCTTCAAAATAATATCCAATTTACTATTTTTTTCATTAGTTTTCAGCTTTCACATTCATGTTACATATAATATGATATTTCCAGAATTTTTGAATGTTACATGTAATAAGATGTCGTTATCAACTTTTTTTTTTGGGGGCGGGAGGGGGGATTGATATTAGGTTGGTTTTAATGTAACATTAATGATATGAAATTCATCATAATATTTTTGAATGTTACATGTAACATTCGTGTGCATCATGTTAAATATGTCCAAAAAATGTGATTAACTAGTTTCAGTTTTCACATTCATGTTACATTAAACATAATATTTTCAGTATATGCGGCAATAAAATTTCTTTAATAAGGATTGAGAGTTTCCATATTTAACAAAATCATTTTATTAAAATGAAAATAACTATTATTGTACATATTTTTTTTTTACAATTTAATTATATATTCAGATTCGTCTAAACAAGATCTTTAAAACAATATCCAATTTACTATTTTTTTTCTTCATTAGTTTCAGTTTTCACATTCATGTTACATGTAACATGATATTTTCAGAATTTTGAATGTTACATGTAATAAAGTGTAGTTATCAACTTTTTTAGGGGTTTGATGTTGGGTTGATTTTAATGTTACATGCAACATTGATGTTACATGGAACATTAATGATACAAAATTCATCATAACCTTTTTGAATGTTCCATGTAACATTCGTGTGCATCGTATTAAATATGTCCAAAAAATATGATTAACTAGTTTTAGTTTTCACATTCATGTTATATGTAACATAATATTTCCAGAATTTTTGAATGTTTACATGTAACAAATTGTAGTTACTACCTTTTTTTTTGGGGGATTTGATGTTGGGTTGGTTTTAATGTTACATGCAACATTGATGTTACATGTAACATTAACATTAATGATACGAAATGCATCATAACGTTTTTGAATGTTACATGTAACATTCGTGTGTATCATGTTAAATATGTCCAAAAAATGTGATTAACTAGTTTCAGTTTTCACATTCATGTTACATGTAACATGATATTTCCAGAATTTTTGAATGTTACATGTAACAAGGTGTAGGTACTAACTTCTTTTGGGGGATTTGATGTTGGGTTGGTTTTAATGTTACATGCAACATTGATATTACATGTAACATTAATGATACGAAATTCATCATAACGTTTTTGAATGTTACATGTAACATTCGTGTGCATCATGTTAAATATGTCCAAAAAATGTGATTAACTAGTTTCAGTTTTCACATTCATGTTACATGTAACATGATATTTCCAGAATTTTTGAATGTTACATGTAACAAGGTGTAGGTACTAACTTCTTTTGGGGGATTTGATGTTGGGTTGGTTTTAATGTTACATGCAACATTGATATTACATGTAACATTAATGATACGAAATTC
The DNA here is from genome assembly GCA_016647705.1 of Eucommia ulmoides. Classification (NCBI taxonomy): domain Eukaryota; kingdom Viridiplantae; phylum Streptophyta; class Magnoliopsida; order Garryales; family Eucommiaceae; genus Eucommia; species Eucommia ulmoides. Next base: position 22,505,931 of record CM028330.1, on the reverse strand, counting down.
ATCATAACTTTTTTGACTGTTACATGTAACATTCGTGTGCATTATGTTAAACATGTCCAAAAAATATGATTAACATCTCATTTAAAAGAGAATAAAATAAACATTTTTGTTTTGTAATTTTTATTTTTTTTCACATGGAAATCTGAGGAAAAAACGAAGCAAACTGTGCACATAAATATTAGTATTGCTTACCAAATTTAACTCCGCTATAATAGGAGTCTACACTGCCGCATATAATGCAAAAGGTATTTCCGTCACAAAAATAACAAAAGGATTGTTGGGTGCACATGAATATTAGTGGGTTTATTTGGTAGTGTTGGCCACAATTTGAGACTGTTCATGAAGAATACGACTTAAATGACATAGTTTCATTTATTTGATGATATGTCATGCTGTTCATATAATTTGTTCACACATTTGCAATGAACCGATGTGTTGGTTTATTGGCAACTCTATGTAGCAACCATTAGAAAATATGTGTCGGTCACGAGTTGAAAACTTCACTGATTCAATTTTTTTTTTTTTCCAATTATTACTTTAAATGGAGAAAGAGACTTTAAAGTAGGTGCCTAAGGGAGTTCGGATACCTTCACACTAGATTACTATCACATGCTAATAGCCACTACGACAGCATGAAGATACAGATATATTGCTACACTGTTTATATATATATATATATCGTGTTTAAGTTACAGTGCATTAATTTTATGCTTACTTGTATACCATGTCTAAAATTTGATTTTATTTAATTATGAACACGAATTATGTGAAATTTTCATATTATTTAATCTGATATACAAATAATATTTATTTAGAAAAGGATGAATTAAATCGGTGGACAATAATTAGTTGAGATATGTTTTTCTCATTTTTGTTTTGCACATAATGTATCTAAAAAAATAATAATATTTATATCTATAGATATAAGAGATGATTATGAGCATAGCGAAATTTTCGATCTTGTATTATAGAGGTATATGTTATTTTCTTAGGTTCCATTATTACGGAAAAATAATTAAGGTATAATTGGTCATTAGTTCCAAATAACAGAGGTAATTTAAAAAAAATCTCATTTAAAACATAAATTTTGTTTTAGTCTTTTAAAGTGATTTTGACTTGCGTATTAATCCTGTATGTGCACACATTGCAGGGAATGTAGAGAGAATTTGGTGAGTAAATCCGTATATAATGAATATTAGTTACATATAACTACAATTAGTTACAAATTTAATAATTACAAATCATATGTAACTATATTACATATATTTGTCTAATTTTAATCACATGTATCTATGTAATATTAGTTACATGTTATAAATTATAAGTATTTATGTAATATTTTTTACATCTAACAAATATTTTATACATAAATTAGTAAAATATTAGTTACATATATTTATGTAATATTAGTTATATGTTACAAAATTACATATATTTGTATAATATTTGTTACATTTAACAAATGTTTACACACAAACTAGTTACACATTACAAATTACAGTAATATTTGTTACATTTAATAAGTATTTTATACACAAATTAGTTACATGTAACTTCGCGAGTGCAAACGCGTGTATTGGGCCTTCCGCATTTTTTAATACGCGAGACTAAAACACAAATTGCAATTGCACATGGGTCTTTTTTAAAATTAAGGATAAAATAAAGGACTTGCCACCGAATGACTCAATAATTAATGTGTGCTAATAGCCTAATATTCATAAAATGTAGTGAAATAGCTTTAACGAATATAGTGGCAGACCTTACTAAAGTTGAGAAATTGGGTGGGATAACTATGATATTTGACATCGTAAGATCCAGTATCTCCTAAATGATCGAGAGGTCTTAGAAATATTGACACATAGCATGGAATCACCTCCCGAAGATAATTCTGCCCAACACCGGCAAGAGATGGAAACCTATCAAAATTGGGCCAAGAAGGATCATAGTGCAAGATTCATTATGTTAAGCTGTATGCACGATGATTTGATTAGTGATTATGAAGGTAGTTAATAACAATTTATCTAATGAGCAACAAATTCTTGCAGTGCTTTCTCTTTACCACATTCTTGCGAGCAAATGAAACTCACAATGACGCACAATAAAACTATCAAAATTTTTACCCAGTTACAACATCATTTGGAATTAGAGGCAGAGAGGTTGGAGGCATAGGACAATACTTCTATGTTTGTTGCTGAGTCTAGCCATCGCCATACATTTGGGTCCAAGCAAAAGTGGCATGACAAAGCATGACGAGAAAGAATATGAGGATTTTGTTTTTAAAAAGAGAAAGTTCTGAAAGTACAAAAAAGACAAGCGTAGAGGAAATAAGGACAAGTCTTAAACTGAAGTGTTACAACTGTGATAAACTTGGTCACTTCGCTCATGAATGCACTGAGTCAAAGAAGGTATAAACTAACTCTTTCTTTCAAAATAACGCCTATGTGTGCAGTCATGTCTTGGTTGCTCAATCATTTCTAGATTAGATTGTAGATATTAGAGGAACAAGACACGTCACAAAAGATTGAGTAGGGTTCATTATGTATCGTGAAATTCCAATTAGGAGTTAACGTATTTGTATAGGGAATATCACTGGAGAAGATGTGATAGGAATTAGAACCTATAAAATTAAAGATGCGTTCTAGATGCACTGTGCTTTTTTATAATGTTCTCTATGCTCCTGGAGTTTGACGAAACTTGATGTTTGTTGAAGCCATGGCCGTACTAGTAATAGGTGTGAAAAACCTATCTATTTCCAATTCGAATTGGTTAGTTTTCGAATATGTTTATAGTTATTTTTATTATGTTTTAATTAGTATTTATACTTTTTGTATAACTCAGGTGTGTGGGTCAAAAAGATAGGAAACTGGAGCTAAAACGATGAGATCAAATCAAAGCGGTTCGAAGTTACGGTGGATAAATAAACTCAGAGGCTAAAAGATGAAATAGGCCCACCGCTTAGGGATCCAGACCACCGCCTAAGCGGTTAAAATGCAGAGAAGAGAAAAATGTTACTGATGGACGACCGCCGGAGCGGAAATTCTACTGCTTAGGTGGAAATCTAGCAGAGGACGAAGAAGGGCTACTGATAGCTGCTTGCCTAGGCGGAATTTCTACCGCCTAGGCGAAAATCCAATAAAATGTTCTCCAGTCCATCGCCTACTTCACTGCCTAGGCGATCAGACTTAACCGACCTAACTCCGCCTAGGCAGATTTGCCCTGCACAGCCTTTAGATATTTTTAGATATGTTTAGGATACTTTTTGCTATAAATATCCCCTCTATTCCCCCTTTGGCCGGATCTCTCTCCTCTCTCTTGCATTTTTGAGCCCCTTAGGCTATAGTTAAGCCAAGGGTTAGGAATTTTAGTGGTGGAGCTCACATCCCGAAGTGGAGAAGACGGCAAATCGATCGTTGAGCATTCTTAGCGGTTTATCTTCAGACAAGGCTAAGTTCTTCAATCGTTTTTCCTTATTTCTTTATCTTAGGAGCATGTGAGCATATTTAGCTCGTTATTTCATTGTATATGCGGCTATGGCCCCGAGTTAAATATGGATTGTAGTAGGGATTAACCTAATATTTATAAATACGTTATTTGGATAATTTCGGTGTTTCGTTTGTGATTGTTCTTCGTAGTTTGATTGTATTTATCATATTGTTTGTTTATTATACTTGAATATATAAATGGAGAATACGGGATTTTGACAAAACCCCAGATTCGGAATAGGGTAAACAAACACCACGATTCTATAACCCGATCGGGGTTTGAATAGTAGACAATCGATGACGTAGGGCAAGACACACGGTACCTAGGGTCGTTAAGACATTGAGGGGGACCTCTTCATTGACTCAAAGTCACGTTATATCCCTCGTCTTACACTCAGAAGAGGTGGCGAAGGAGTTTTAGAACGGAGATTATCGATAGGGTAAATACAACGCGACGATCCGATAACCCGGGAGGGAGTTGGATTGTGTGCAATCAATGACGCTGGGCGAGACTCACGTGACCTAGGGTCGTTAAGACATTGAGGGGGACTTCTCCGTTGACTTGAAGTCATGTATTTCCCCATCTTACACTCGGAAGAGGTGGCAACGGAGTTTACATACCGAGATTGTCAAATAGGTCGAACAACGTAAACTTGAGTAAATCGAAATCGAACACGTATTTGTAAACACGTTAATCCCTATAAAATTATTCACCCTAAAACATATTAACATAATAGTTTAGTTAATTTAGGATATACTAGTATTAGTTTAATTAATTAAATATATTTGTTTTTCTCCTAGATAAAATTAGGTCACGACAAACGCGGTATTCGATAGTAACGACAACAATCCCTGTGGATACAATAACCCGATCTGAACGATCACACTATACTAAAACTTAGACCTCGTATACTTGCGAGAGTAAGTAGTGGCATATTTCGCGCGCTACCAACTAGGTTTTTCTTTCAGTTTCACTATAGACTCTGTTTAATTTTAGTTAGACTCTGTGTAATTTTAGTTATACTCTGTGTTTTATGGTAGTAGACACATTGTAGATGGATTTTATGTACTATATGTTGACAATTCTTTATATTTTGCTACATATTAAACTTTTAATAATAATGATTCTATCATATCTACGTATATTACATGGCATGCAAGACTTGGTCATATTGGACAAGAAAGAATGACTTTTAGGTCCATTCTCCAGAGTTAAGTTACCTGCCTATGAATCTTATTTGGCTGGAAAGGCCACAAGAAAGTCTCTTAACAAGGCTAAAAGGGTTACATCTCCCTTAGAGTTAGTTCATTTTAACATATGCAGGCATATAAATGTTAGGGTACGACGTGGTGCTAATTATTTTATTACATTCATTGATTATTACTTGCGTTTTGGTTATGTTTGTCTTATTTCTCACAAATCAGAGGCATTGAATTGCTTTCAACGATTTGTTCATTTAGTTGAGAATCAAAAAGTTAAAAATTTTAAGATTTTACGTACTGACTGAGGAGTAAGTATTTGTCTAAACAATTCAAGGACTTATCTGATAATAGAGACATCATTATATAGTTGACGATTCTTGGTACTCCACACCAAAATGGAGTAGCTGAGCGCATGAATCGAACTTTATTGGATATGGTTAGGTCAATGATGACACATGCTAATTTACCAATTAATTTATGGAGCGATGCTTTATTGACAACAACTTATGTCCTTAATCGAGTGCCCTCCAAGTAGGTACCATCTACACCATATAAGTTATGGACTGGTTTTAAGCCAAAATTAGAATACTTGTGATCATGGGGATTTGCAGGTTATGTTCGTGTTACATCACATGCACATAGAAAACTGGGCCCTAAAGTTCAACAGTGCACATTCATTAGATATCCAGATTTCTCCAAAGGATATGCGATGTTACATGAATATTCTAATGGCGTACTGATTGAGATTGGGTCACGCGATGTCGACTTCATGGAAAATGAGTTTCCAAGTAGATTTGAACGAAGAGGTAATATAGAACTTTTTGAGCTAAATGAGTCAAATGATAACTCTACACCATTACTTGGCGAGGGTGGATAAATTAATCCTCATCCTTATATAAATATGCCAATGATTGCCGAGGATAGCGGGAGAGATTTAGAGAATAGTGGAAGTGTATCACAAAATAATTCTCAAACTCTTTAGCTGCGTAGAAGTCAACGTGGAACTATTCCTCAATGTCTATTTGGGATTTATGAGAATTTTTTCATGTGTTCTTCACTAGAAGAAGTTGAGCCTTCTTTTTATCAAGAGTCTTTATCATTGCCTGTTGCTAAATAATGGATAATTGCAATGGAAGTTAAGATTAGTTCTATGCAAAATATTCAAGTATGAGAACTAGTGATCTTCTGCCAGGATGAAAATATATTGGAAACAAATAGGTTTTAAAGATTAAATGTCAGGTCGATGGATCTATTGATAGCTACAAAGCTCGTCTCGTGGCAAAAGGTTACACTAAAAAGAGGGTGTAGATTATGAGGAAACTTTTTCATCAGTTGTTTGGTTTATCCCTATTCACCTAATCCTAGCCATTGTCGCCTACTTGGATTTAGGTCTTTTTAAAATGGATATTAAGATTGTTCTCAATAGAGAACTAGATGATGAGATCTACATGGATCAACCTATTGGTTTTGTGGCCAAGGGACAAGGGCACAAAGTAAGCAAACTACAACGTTCAATTTATGGACTAAAATGAACATCTAGATGGTACCTCAAATTTCATTAAACCATAATTACTTTTGGATTTATGATGATTGAGGAAGATCATTCTATTTATATAAAACGGTCAGAGATGGGTTTTATTATCCGTACTTTATATGTCGACGATATTTTATTGGCAAGAAATAACATAGGGATGATTGTCTACACTAAAGAGTGTTTGCCCTTAACTTTTGATATGAAGGATATGGGTAAATCAAATTATGCACTTGGTGTTAAAATTATTAGAGATCATTCGAAGAAACTTCTTACTTTGTCTCAAGAGATCATTATTAGAGATCATTCTAAGAAACTTCTTACTATGTTTAGCTATACATGGTCATAATCAAATATTCAACTACAAACAAGCTAAACATCATCAAATACCAACAAGGGTTTAAGAATAAAAGAGATAAATAAGGGAGAATAGCCGTTATCTGAAGAACGGGTGATTCCACGTCAGTGATTTTCGCTCCGATCTTGTTTTCTCCTCTCCAAATTGATGATCTCTTCTTGTTGGTATGGTCTTGGAGCTCTCAAGAAGTCCCCAAAAACGTGCTTCATGTGTTGGGGAGGAAGGGATATTAAATGGGATAAAAAATATCACAAAAATATCTTAAAATATCTTTGCCAGGTGGAGCCGGACCGCTGCAGCGGTAGGAAGTATCACTGCAACGATGAGAAGTCAGTAGGCCACTGACCCTTAACCGCTGCAGCAGTGGAGGCCACCGCTGCAGTGATGAGAGCCATCGCTGCAGTGGTGGTTGGGCATAAATATTTCTGCATTTCAATCGTTGCAGCGGTGAGCCTGCAGTTTCTAAACTTGTCATTTTTCAATGTTTTTTCCACCGGCGTCCTACAGATCTATATAAAAACAAATAAAAACAAATTAAAAGATATTAAAACATAATAAGAACACTCGAAAACTACCAAAATTGATTTGAAAATATATAGATAAATTCCACCTATCAAATACCCCCAAACTTAGAATTTTGCTAGTACTCGAGCAAAACACTCATACTAAAATAAACAAACACAACTAATCAACGAACACAAATACTAAACAACGAATAAAAACACAAATAAACTAAACATAACGACGTGCGAGTTTTGAATTCAACTATTCGACCAAAAGGTTTTCCCTCAACGACCCCCAGTCATATCGATTTTAGGAATAAAACGCACCATGTGGTATTCTAGAATTTCAACATTCAATAATGGTAAACGCAATTCCACATCCTGTTCAAGTGTGTGTGCGAAAACTCAATAATATAGCCATTTAAAGACCGGATTGGATTATTCACTAATAAAGCTCATGACTTAGACCATAAAGGATTAGGATATCCATATGCCAGATTGGGTTCTACTCTCCACTAATATAGGCTTGGAAGATCAAGAAGATAAAAAAGACTTGATTTAGTTTTTGGTAAATGGCCAAGGGTATGGCAAGAATAGAAAACAGGTAAACGTTATAACTCAACGATACCCGAGGCACAACGCTTGGTGCTCAATCACACTCGTAACCTCAAAGATAAATTCGAATCAACCCTAAACAAACATTTAAGAACATTGTACTCACTAGTCAAAAGAAACAAAGATAAGACTATATTTACATATGTTTTTTTTTACCAACCACACCTCCAAACTTATTTGATTTGTACAATTTCACGTGTGTGAAAATTCAAAAGACAAATGACAAGTGAGTATTCTAATACCGAACCAATCAACAGTTCGCCCAAAACCCAACCGCTCACTTCAAGTAGCATATACAAATGCTGACTTGATTTTGACTCAAATTGTGCCTTAGGTTTAGTGACATAGGTTTGGAAAACGTTTTATTGGCCAGGGTATTTGTTACGTGTTTAGAATTGAAATGGCTTACACGCTTCGACAGGGTAACGAGGGGTAAAACATATTACATGGTAGGCTTCAATGGCTCAAACGATCAAAATGAATGCCTAAATCATGTCCCCTAAACTACCTCGCCTAGGATTTCACCTCAAGTTTTTCCCAATCAGGTTCTAGAATCCCTAAAATTGTCATAAATTTGCTACTGAATAATTAGCGTCAAATCGAATGAATATCTATACAACGAGTCTACGTGATCGTGCAATTTAGGATCCAAAATGACTTTTACCTAATCAAATTTTCAATCACACAGAACACACATGAATGGGCCTTACCCCTGACCTCGAAAAAAACTAGGGGATAATATTATCATCGGGTAATGGCCCAGATGAACTACAAAACTCAGCATATAACAACAACTACTAAAAACAAAAACATACTACTCAAACAAACAAACATGTATACAATAAACTACAACTACACAACTAACAACAATTAAATTTAAACTACATAACTAACAACAAGAAAACATACTAAATATACTAAACATCCCTTCTAAACTTAAAACGATCAGTGTCCACAATGACCCAATCATCGATCTCAATAATTGAAATATAGCATGCCGACGAAGGGGGTTTAGAAAACATAGTTGGGAGTTGTCTTGCCTCCGAGTGAAGTCGGCGGTGATGCTTTAATTTATTTTAAAACTTGGGTTGCCTCCAAAAAGCGTTTGGTTTAATGTCCTTGGCTTGACATGGAGAAGGGCTCATCAAAGAGCTGCTTCCGCCCATAATATGTGTCATACAATACAACATACGGGTCTTATTTCTGAACACCCTCAAGGTTGGTGAAATTTGGCATTGTTCGAATAGAACTCTCAACATGACTCATTTCTATCTCATGTGCTCGGTAGGCACGAAAGAATAGTGCTAAAGGTGGCGAAGGACAAGTGAGCCACATTGGATCCTCGTAGATGTGATCGTCTTGAATTGGTAGTGGCATCACAATGTGTATCTTAAATGGTGAAGAATCACAATCGTCAATCCATGCTTGGGTTTCTGTCTCATTCGAATCATCGCCATTGAACTCACCCAAGTTCCTCCACCTCGTATCCGTTTCCTCCTGGTGGCTTTCACATTTGGATGTGATTAGTATGTCTCTCAGTGCCACCACTTCTGACTTGGCCTCAATGAAGAAAATAAGCTGACCGATTTGAGTCTCGAGGGACTTTACGGTCTCATCAATTTCACCGCGGGTCATCTCAATATTATCAAGATGATCCTCATGCTCATTGAGACGATCATTCGTCTCCCTCCAGAATACCTGAGTCTTCCCCATAAATTCAACGAACATTTTTTACAGGGTGGGCGAAGACTCAACATGTTGGTCTGGGGTGTCAATCCATGGCCCAGAAATAGTGGAACTATCCCCCAAGCTTTGGTAGCTTGTTGAATAATTCTAACTCTGAAAATCAAACTCCGCCATGTCTTCCAATAACCAATAGACTTCATTCGCGATTAGTTTGTCCAAAGAGGTGGTACCATTTCCTTCTTCTACCTAAGTTCTTGTTGCGGCTAGTAATCCGTCGAAGAAGTTCATTAGTTGACACTCCCTCAGGAAACCATGACTGGGGAACCGAAATAGAAACTCCATGTATCTATCCCAAGCACAATAAAATGACTTAGAATCTCGTTGAAAGAAATGCAATAATACTTGTTTATCTAACATCTTCAACTACCTCGCAAGATAAAACAAATTGAAAACAAAACATTATAAATAAAATAAATGCCTAAATTAAAATTAAGTTACTTCTTCATAATATCAACAACAATCTAAAAACCAATCTCCGGCAACGATGCCAAAAATTTGGTAGCGGAATTTTATGTCGCTACTTTTATCGCAAGTGTACGGGTCAAGTTTTAATATAGTGGGAAGAGTAAGGGTTTTCGTATCCACAAGGAATTGATTAAATTGTTGTTAAGTACCGCGATTGTCATAACTGAACTTTATCTAGGCGATCCAATTTAATGTTTTTTTTTTTTTAATAGAAATAATAAAACTAAACTAATTTAATTACTAATTAAACTATAATACTAATATGACGTTAATGAGAATATATTATCTAGGGATTGACTTTGCTCATTAAAACATGTTCGTTTTAGTCTAGTTTATATTAATGGTATTCAAACTATCAGACATCTAGGTATTGAAAACTCACTCACTACCTCTCTTGAGTGTAAAGTGAATGAATATGCAACTTCACGTCAACGCCAATATCTCTATCTAGCGTCTACATGACACTGATCACATGAGTCTTACCCTAACATCACGGATTGCATACTTTCTAATACTCCCCCGAGTCATTAGATCGTCACGTTGTGTTTAAAACCTAGTCTGAATTCAGGGTTACCTCTCCTGAGTGTCAAACCTTGATTTCTCAAACCAATCAAATTACCATAACAAGCATAAAATGGAAGTAATAAAATGGTAAACACAATTGGATATAAATGAACAACTATTAACAAAACATCGATTTGTTCAAACCACATTTTCATGGACTACATCAAACCCTAGAAAATACATGTTTAGCTATACATGTCCATAACCAAATATTCAACTACAAACAAGTTAAACAACATCAAATACCAACATGGGTTTAAGAATAAAAGAGAGAAATTAGGGAGAATAGCCGTTATATGAAGAACGGGTGATTCCACGTTAGTGATTTCTGCTCTGATCTCATTTTCTCCTCTCCAAATTGATGATCTCTCCTTATTGGTATGGTTTTGGAGCTCTCAAGAAGTCCCTAAAAACGTGCTTCAAGTGTTGGGGAAGAAGGAATATTAAATGGGATAAAAAATATCACAAACATATCCCAAAATATCTTTATGAGGTGGAGCTGGACCGCTGTAGTGGTGGGAAGCATTGCTGCAACGATGAGAAGTCAGTAGGCCACTAACGTTTGACCACTACAGCAGTGGAGGCTACCGCTGCAGCGATGAGAGCCATCGCTGCAGCGGTGGTTGGGCAGAAAGGTTTCTACATTTTGATCACTGCAGCAATAAGCCTATAGTTTCTGAACATGGCCTTTTCCAACTTTTCTCCACCGATGTCCTACAGATTTGCTCGATTTTGAATCGTTTTCACCCCTTTTCGTCCCTAACATCTGATTTACATAAAAACAAATAAAAATAAATTAAAACATATTAAAATATAACAAGAACACTTGAAAACTACCAAAATAAATTTCGAAACATATAGATAAATTCCACCTGTCAGTCACCTCCGAATCCTTGGTCGATTTTGCGAAATCGGGTCGTTCTCTCTCATCTCTGTTTGGATCTTCTCCAGATCTACTTCTCTTGAGTTATGATTCTTCATCTATATTTGGATGCACATTCCCTTCATAATTCGAGATCCCTATACTCTACAATCAACTCAGAGGGGTGTGATAGGTGTGATCTAACTATATATTTCTAAACTAATTTTGTTAGTTTTGGAGTATTTTTTATAGTATTTTTATTATGTTTTAATTAGTTTTTATTCTTTTGTATAAATCAGGTGTTTGGGGTGAAAATGTATGAATCTGGAGCATAAACCATCAGATCGAACCAACAACGGTCAAAGAAAGGTGGAAAAACAAAGCATAGAGCCAATAATCAAAACAGCAACCCACTGCCTAGCGTCCAGACCACCGCCTAGGTGGTGAAAATACAGAAATGGTCTATTCTTGCGGGACACTTACTGCTTAGGTGGTGATATCCACCGCCTAGGAGGTAAAACTGTAAGATGGTCACCAAATCCACCGTTGTCTTCACTGTCACGGCGATCAACCGACTGACCTACTCACCGCCTAGGCGATGACCTCTACACAGTTTAGATATTTTGTTAAGATATTTTCCCTATAAATACCCTATCCTCTCCTTTTCTTTGAGGAACCCCCGGCCATTTGGAGCTCATTAGAATATATCTAAGGGTAGATAGAGAAGTTTTAGAGGTGGATCTCATATCCCGAGGTGGAGAAAGATGACGAAGCGATCGTTGAACGGTTTTTTAGTGACAAATCTTCGGATGAGGCTAAGTTCTTTGATTTCTTCCCTTATTTCTTTAACTTAGAATTTTGTGAGCATGTTTAACTCGTGCTTTAGTTTTAAATACGGTTATGGCCGTAGTTGAACATGGATTCTATAGGGATTAACACTATATTTATAAATATGTGATTAAGATGATTTTGGTGTTGTGTTTATGTTTGTTCTTCATAGTTTGACTGTGTTTATTATATTGTTATGTTTATTATGCTTAGATAGATATATCAAGAATACGAGGTTTGACATACATCGGATTCAGACTAACATAAATATAACGCTAATTGATGACGTTGGGGCAAGACTCACGCGACGTAGTGTTGTTAAGATGTTGAGGGGGATTTCTTCATTAACTTGAAGTCATGTATTGCCCCGTATTATACTTGGGAGAGATGGCAGTGGAGTTTTAGAACCGAGATTGTCGATAGGATAAACACAACACAACGATCCAATGACTTGGTTGGGAGTTGGATTGTGTGCAATCAATGACGTTGGGGCGAGACTCACGTGACCTAGAGTCGTTAAGACATTGAGGGGGATTTCTTCATTGACTTGAAGTCATGTATTCTCCCGTCTTACACTCGGGAGAGGTGGCGGGAGAGTTTTAGAACCAAGATTGTTAAATAGGTCGAACACTATAAACGTAAGTCAATCGAGATCGAACACATATTTGTAAACCGAGTTAATCCCTAGAAAATTTTTTCCTCTAAAACTTCTCATTATATTAGTATAGATAATTTAGTTAATGAGTTTAGTTTAATTAATTAAATACATTTGTTTTTAGCCTAGATAGTCATGATAAACACGGTACTTGATAATAACGAACACCAATCCTTGTGGATATGATACCCGACCTTAAACGATCACACTATACTAAAATTTTGACCTTGTACACTTGCGAGTAGTCTATACGTGAGCGCGTAACAAACGCTTAGCCGTACAGGGTGGTGGTGGTGATTGATTGTTTCCTTCGTCGTTCATCTACTACAAAGCAGTTATGAAATTGGCTCATTCTTCCTCCATCGCTGTTGAAGATCGTGGGATCCAGATCACTAGAATATGAAATATGAAATCATCTTGTGATTTTTTCAAACTCAAGCAAATGAAGGTTACTCTTTCTCATATCCCTCTCTTTCTCTCTTTAATTTTGCATACTTGTTTTTGTCTGTGTTTCTTTGGTTTGCTTGATACATTCAATTTTGGTATCTTCACATCCAGTAGTCTATACATAGCCAACCTTCACATTTTGAGCCGAAAAAAACTGGGTTTAGGGTTCAACTATGATTCTACTGCGTAAAGATCATAAGGTGTTCGATGAAATGGCTTAATGAAAGTGTTCTGTAAATGGGTGCCTTTAATTGGTTGGTGGGCATTGTATCTGTAATTTGCATACAAATTACAGTTATCTTCCAATTTTGGGTTTCTTTTAGGAGCTCAAGCATACTATTAGTGTGTGTTTGTGGTGAAGAATTTTGAGGAAGGATTTGATTTTGATAAGGAAATTCTGAAATTCGTTAGTTAAAATTATGCTTGGATTTGTAGAATCCATTGGAAGTTTGAAATAGGATTTGAGGAGTATGTGTGTGTGTGTGTTAAAATTTTAGAACAACGAACTTGCGAATTCTGGAATTTTAAAATCGAACTTTCTAAATTCATGAATATATCAAATTTCTTATCCAAATGCACTCTTAAAGTCCAATAAAACAGAATAATGGGTTTTTGAAGAAATATTTAAGTTCAATTTTCTTGGTAGAAGGTTTCATTTCGATGTTCTAACATGTTTTTTCTTGAAATAAATTAATAACAATGAAATATATTAACGGTATTTGATGGATTTTGTAGGGTTTGGACAGTGTTTGAGAAGTGATACTGTTGGACTGTTTTTTGGATTTTTTTTGGACATTTTTTGGATAGTGTTTTAATCAGCTAAGATGTTGTTGATATATTGAAGAAGAAGTGAATTATAATTTTTTGATCAGTAAATTTTAGTGGATTGTCATGGTGCAATATAATTATTGACGTATTTTGATATATTAATATGGTGTATTATGATGAAATTGTGCATTTTGCGATGTATTAAGTAATCGCATATTTTTAATGTAATACTCTAAAAATTTATATTTTTGAAAAATATAAATTTTCGGGGTATTACATTTAACTTCATGGGTAATGGGTAATCAACAAAAAGATGATAATTCATATTTGATTATTTCAAACATGACACATTTATTCGACCACATTTGCATTTGTTTTCCTGAAATCACCACCATAAACACTTGAAGAAGATATGAAAAATGAAAATAAGAGAGGGAGAAAAAATAAATAAATGAGAAGGTTTGGTATAATATAGAAAATGTGTGAGAAAATTAGATATTATATAGATAAATAGTGAGAGTAAAATGTGAACATCAAATAGGTAATTTGGAGGGAAAAAACACAAAAACAATGCCCATTTTCATAAATGGCACGTGAGTAGCACATTTGTCTAGTTTGACAGAAAATGTTAGATTTGCACTTAAGTCCAAGATCATCGCCGGGGGGGGGGGGGGGAGGGGTAAGTGGCGAAGTTTAAACTACAAGTGGGTAAAGTGCAAAAGTGCCAAACCACATGGGGGTAAAGTGCTATTAACCCTATACACACACACACACACACACACACACACACACACACACACATTCATGTATATCATATTTTTTGAAAATAAGCACTCTACTACAGATGAGATTAAGCATGTTTTGAGTTTTAAACTCTAGAGAGGTTAGAAATGCTTAATTTAATGTGACTAAATTGGTCTGGGGGATGGACGAATATTTTATTTTGCAGAGGGATGTTTCCATGTTAGTTAAATAAAAACTTAATATGTGCTTCCACATTATTTGAAAACACTCGTTGGTCACACATACTACTAACCTGTATGAAGAGAGTATAATGCATGAGTTTAAAGAGAGAAACACATTTTGTGCCCATTGTGTCTGAGTGAGAGATGTTGGATTATGGAGCGGGTCGGATCGACCTATGGAGCGTCTACATGGGCCCCAAGTTCAATGAATAGTCACCATGTGAATGGTTGCATCTCTTGGCCTCAAAGATCAGGTCTATTTAGTAGATATCCATTGGAAAAGACACAACCTTTGAGATTTTTTCTATAAATAAGTATTAATACCTCTAAGGTTTGTAATCCCATCAGATTACAAAAAAATTTAATTAGGCTTGGTTAGTGAGTACGTGGATATTATTAGAAAATACTCTAGTAGTAATTTTTTTGCTAACGAGAGAAAAAAAAAATGGATTGTAAACAAGTCTTTGAAATCCAAAATGTACATTTCTATTTTAATATTTTCGAATTAATTTATAGTTGCAAAATATATTTTTTTACATTAAACCTGCGCGTACTGCACATGGGTATTAGGGGAGAAATTAGGTCGGATCGGTCGGGATAGAAGGATTTTGGGGCTGACCTGAATGTTTTTTGAGGGGTCGAAAACCAACCATCCCCGAGTCAAAACAGCCGGCCATTTGACTGGGTTTGGGTGCTTCGGGGCGGGCGGTTATGGGTGATTTTTGGGCGAGAGCAACGACAAAGAAGAGACAGATGACGAAGTAGAGATAACGAAGCAAAGGTAAAGCAAAGCACAATAAATATATAGATCTAAAATTGAAACAATAAAAAAAATACATATCGAACAATTCTAACCTTAGCGGTAGCGATGACGAAGTAGAGAGCGGTTTGGTGAAGGATGGCAGTGATTCGACGAAGGACGATGGTGATTCGGTGAAGGACAGTAGACGAGGACGAGGACAAGCACATGATCTTTGCTGGAGGAAAGCGACACACATCTTCACCAGAGGATTGAAAGAGCTTCACCGGAGAAAGGGAATGAGATTTGAGAGAGAACTGAAGAATTGCAAAGAGATAGAGAGATGAGGGAATGAGTGGCGGTCACAAATGAGATGCTAGGGTTTTATTTTCATATATATAGGGGTGGTTTCGTAAAATGTCAAATTCAGGGGGTATTTGGTAATTTACGTGCGATGTCGGTCGGGTTCGGGTATTTTGGGTTGGACATGTGGGTATCCTACCGTTTTCTCTCTATAATCGGGTGGGGTCGGTTCGGGTATGGCCAATGGTTTTTTAGGTGTGTAGCTGACCGAAATTGGGTTGGTCGCAGTGGGGTGGTCGGTCGGATCGGGTAGGTAGGTATTCCTTTCACCCCTAATGGGTATTATATGCGGGCAACTATGCTACATTTTTTAAATAACCCGCATGCAATGTGCACAGGTCCACTTATACAGACAATTGTCCATAATTTGTTTCACCATGTGTGCACTGCGCGCAAGAGGTCCCATTATTTGCCTTTTTTATTTTAGGGTTAATAGTACTTTACCCCCTGTGATTTGGCCAATTTTTATTTTACCCCTGTGGTTTGGAAATCGCCACTTACCCCTTGTGGTCAGATATTTGTTGCACTTACTCCTACATCATTGGGGTAAGTAATTTGAAAATCTAACCACAGGGGGGTAAGTGGCGATTTTTAAACTACAGGGGGATAAGTACAAATCGGTCAAATCACATGGGGTAAAGTTTAATTAACCCTTTATTTTTTTTTTCCTTCATTTTTTTCTTTAAATTTATGATAATAACAAAATAAAATTGGGTCAATTAACAATTAATTGGATCCCTCAAAAAAATAATTGCCATTTGCGTGCTAATTTCTCCAATTTTTAGAGAAATGACCAAACCTAGGGTTAAAAATTAATTTTTTATTAAAAATTTTTTCCTTGTTTTTTTATTGATCTTCTCAAGTCTTAAAGCTTGTTTTTTTTTTTCTTCGAAAAATCTTCCTATTGGGTGAATTGATCTCCAAAATCAAATTCTTTATAAATTTTTATTTTGACCCTTAAAATTTTATAATAAAAAAATTGAAGATCTATGTACTGAATGGGCCTCGAAATATCTAATTAGATACAAAATTTTAATGTTTATGAAACAACTTGGCAAAAAATTATTTTTTAAATATTCTTTTTACTGAAAATGTCATGTCCCAGCGAGACACTTCCCTAAAGGAAAGTCAGTAATTATCATCGTATATGTGGACGACATTATAATGACAGGAATCATGAGGAGGAGATTAGACCACTAAAACGTTTCTTGGCGAAAGTATTTGAGATCAAGGACCTAGGGAACCCTAAGTATTTCCTAGATATGGAAATTGGTTGATCAAGGAAAGGAATCTATTTTTTGCAACAGAAGTGTGTCCTGGATTTGTTATCTAAAAAAGGCATGCTTGGATGCAAGCTTGTTGAGACTCCCATGGATTCGTGCGTTAAACTGAAAACCAATGAAAGATATCAAAATCTTGTGGAAAGATTAATTTATCTCTCCCATAAAAGACCTGAAATTGCATTCTATGTCAGTGTGGTCAGTCAATTCATTAACTGTCCAACTGAACAACATATGGCAGTTGTCTATAGGATTTTGAGTATTTAAAAATGAGACCCGACAAGGGATTATTGTTTTCAATAACTCATAAGAAATATCGATTTTTTTTAGATACACACTGGGTAGGATCAGTGATTGATTGAAGATCTATATTAGGGTATTATTCATATGTTTGAGAAAATTTAGTAACTTGGCGCAGTAAGAAACAGTCTGATATAGCCTGGAGTAGTGCTGAGGCTGAATTTCGAGTCATGGCTCAGGGTATTTGTGAGGGAATCCGGCTCAAGAGATTATATAAGAATTATGGATGTTGTTCAAACTCCCCATGAACTTATATTTTGACAACCAAGCTGCCATTAGCATCGCCAAAAATCCTATTCATCATGATAGAACAAAACATGCAAAGATTGATCGACAATTCATCAAAGAGAATATTGAAGCTAGAATTCTCAAAGTCAATTACACTCCAATGATCTCTCAAACAACTGATGTACTTACTAAGGCCCTTGGGAGAACTAACTTTGACAACTTGACCAAAAAACTCGAAATGCTCATCATCTACAGTCTCGACTTGAGAGAGATTGTTGATAATCAAGCCTAATTTTGAATAGTTCTATTTTGTGCAAAATACTTTCATTTCCTTATAAATGTGGATTAATTGGCTAATTGCCATCATTACTTTTATTTGTCTTTATTTTCCTTCCTAGTTTAGAGTTTAAATTTAGGAAAGTATCATTTTTGTCCAGTTTAGTTGGCTATTTTGCACTCTATAAATTCAATCATTCTACTTCTTTTTTAATAAGATGAATCACATAATTACTTAAGTCTGTGTTCCTCCATATCTCTGTCTTAATTTTTTTCAAAGTGAATTTTCACAAGAATTGTCCAAAAAAGTAGTCAACAATTGTATTTGGAAGGATAAAATACATTGTATGAACCATAAATATTTTTAAGAAAATAAGGTTCTTCATTTTTTTTAATGTTTTGACAGTGAGTGTAATTTTTCTACTCAATGCTTTGATTTCTCACATTAATATGAAAAAATAAAGAGAAAGTAAAAATTTATAGTTGCTTTTATATTTATATTTCCCTAGAATCTAAATTATTAAGCTATTATAGAATTTAGGAAAATATAATTTCAGACTTATTTAACACTCTCCCTCAATTTGGTGCATGGATGTCCCACCAACTTGCCAATTTTTTTTAAGAATACCCAATTTGAGACTGCTTTGGTGTGGATGTCAGCCAACTGATCATCTGATCGAATCTTAGGTAATTCCACAATCTTTCCATCCAACTTTTCGTTGATGAAAAATTTGTCAACCTCGAAGTGCTTTGTATGGTCATGTTGAACTGGATTATGCGCGATGTCACATGTTGCTTTATTTTCACAAAATAGTCAGATAGATAACCCAAATCCTGTAAAATGTGTCTTAGCCATAATGTCTCATACAGTACATATGCCAAACCTCTGAATTCAGCTCTTGCACTTGAGCGAGCTACGAGATTTTGTTTCTTACTCTTCCGTGTCACAAGGTTACCTTCTAGAAAGGTAACGTATCCAGAAGTAGACCACCTGTTGCCCATATCACTAGCCCAATCAACATCGGTATAGGATTCTATACTTTGTTGGTCGTATTTTTTGTGAATAATACTCCTTTTCCTAGAACAGACTTTAGATACCTAAAAATGCGAATGACTACATTCATATGTTGTTCTCCAGGATTATGCATGAATTGGCTGACAATACTCAAGGCATAAGTAAGATTTGGTCTGGTGTGAGATAAGTACAATAGTCTCTCTACGAGTCTTTAGTATCTTTCTTTGTTAACTGGTACCTGGTTGGGCTCAACACATAGCTTTAGATCTTCTACTGGTGTATCAACTGGTTGACATGTTGATAAACTAGTCTCTCGTAATAGATCTAGAGAATATTTTATTTGAGACATAACTTTCCCTTTATTAGATTGGGATACTTCAATCCAAAAAAAATATTCCACATCTATAATGAGCGTAGTTTTCTTACCTTGCTCCATTTTGAGGAAAAGAGTATGATCGGAGTTGCTTTGATGGTAGCCAAAGGCTATAATAGATATTGTGAACCTCCTAAATCATAGTTTAGGCGACTACTTCAGCCTGTACAATGATTTCTTTAGTTTGCAAACCATCTAGTTGTGTCTTATGGGTGTCATTCATTCTGGTGGGAGATCCATGTAGAATTCTTTAGATAACTCACCATGTAAAAATGTATTCTTCACATAAAATTGTTGTAAGGATCAATCCAAGTTTACAACTAAAGACAATAGAACAAGGACTATGTTGATTTTGGCTATGGTGCAAATATTTATGTGTAATCAATCTCATAGGTTTGAGTATATTCCTTTGCCACCAGTCTCTCTTTAAAGCATTCAATTGTGCCATCAGCCTTGGACTTCACAGTGTAAATCCATTAACATCCAACTGGTTTCATTTCGGTAGAGGATCAACTAGTTCTCATGTTTCATTTTTTTTCCCCAGAGATTTCATCTCCTCGGTTATAGGTGCTTTCTACTTAGGATTAGATAAGGCTTCCTGCACACTATTAGGAATAGATACAGTAGATAATTGATTCACAAATGACATGTTTGATTCTGACAAATGATGGTTGGATACATAATGGCTCATGAGATATTTTATTTTACTAGAGAGTTCAGGTTCATATGTGGATTTAGGAATACCTCTCGTGCAACGTTGTGGTAACTATCTTCTATGTGGCTCAGGAACATCTTTAGTAAACAATTGGTGTGATATGATATTCCCTACCATTGTCACTGTGAAGAATTTGGATCTTTAGATTGTATTAAGTTTCAATCCTTTTATGAAACTTTTGGAATATCGAGTTCACTTCACTTTTGGATTTCATCAAGTAAAGCCATGTCATCCTGGTATAATCATCAATAAACGTTACAAGCCAACATGACCCACCGAAAGTAGTGACTTTCGATGGACCCTAGACATCGGAATGAATAATCATAAATGGAAGTGGACTTTTATTCAATCATAATGGAAACGAAGCATGATGTCTTTTTGCAAGTTCACAAGCATCACACTGAAAACAAGAAAAATTAAGATCTATAAATAAAATAAGAAATCAAATTTTGAGATATGCAAAGGAAGTATGCCCAAACAGTCGATGCCTTAGCCATATTTGTTTTTGCTGTCTTCAAAACCTTCTGGCAGCGGAATATTACATCGCTACTTTTACCGCAAGTGTACAGGTCAAGTTTTATAGAATAGTAAATGAGTAGGGTTTTCGTATCCACAGGGATTGGATTAAATTATCACTAAGTACCGCGATTATCATAATCGAACTTTATTTAGGAGATTAAAATTAAGTTTTTTTTTTTTTTTAATATATATTAAACTAAATTAACAATTGATTAAACTATAATTCTAAGTATATTATAGGGTAATAGATTATATAGGAATCTCCATTTACTTATATGTGTTTGATCCAATCTAGTTTATATTAACGATATTCAAACTATCCGATAATCTAGGTATCGAAAACTCACTCACTACCTCTCCCGAGTGTAAAGTGAATGAATATGCGACTTCACGTCAACGCCGATATCCCTATATAACGTCTAAATAGAACTGATCAAATGAGTCTTTTCTCAACCTCACGGAATGCATACTTTATAATACTCTCCCGAGTCATTAGATCGTCACGTTGTGTTTAAACCCTAGTCCGAATTCGGGGTTACCTCTCCCGAGTGTCAAACCAACCTAAATACCATAACAAGCATATATTGGAAGTAATAAATTGGTAAGCACAATTGAATAGAGATGAACAACCGTTAACAAAACACGATTTACTCAAACAACATATATTAGTAAACTACATCAATCCCATAGATAATCAACATTTAGCTCTTGGCCATAACCAAATATTCAACAATAATCAATATATAAATGATCAAATTATCATAAACAAGTTAAGAATAAAGAGAGAAACAAAGGAGAATAGCTGTTATCTAAAGAATCGACGCTTTCACGTCCGTAAAAACCGCTCTGATCTTGTTTCATGTTCTCCAATTGTGTTCCTCCTCGTTGGTTGGTTCAGATCTCTAAAAAATACTCCCAAATTGTTCTAAGTGTGTTCTCAAAATGTTGGAAATCAGGGGATAAGGGAAAAAAGACCAAAATATCTAACAAAATATCTAAACAAAACTTTACAGCTAGGGTTTCGGTGTTATAGCGGTTAGAAGCACCGCTGCAGCGGTGGGATATCGGGAGGCTTATCGCTGTAGTGGTGGTTGGGTAGAGAGTTTATTGACTCTTCACCGCTGCAGCGATGGGGATCACCGCTACAGTGGTGAGGCTGATTGCTTATTTTTGGATCTTTTTCAACATTTCTCCACCGACCTCCTACCGATTTGTTTGATTTTCAACCGTTTTGGTTCCTAACCCTTGCTTTGAACAAAAACAAATAAAAATAAATAAAAACGAATTAAAATATTTCAAGAATACTCGAAAAATACTAAATTTGTCTTGGAAATAGATAGATAAATTCAACCTATCAAATACCCACAAATTTGGAATTTTGCTAGTCCTTGAGCAAAACACCCACACAATAAAATAAACTACCACGACTAATTAATGAATTTAAATACTAAAAACGAAAAACACAAACAAATTAAAAATAACAACAGCGTATGAGTTTTGAATTTCATCTATATGATCAAATTTTTTTCCCTCATCGACCCCCAATTATATCGATTTCAAGAGTAAAACACACCATTTACTGTTTTAGAATTTCAACATTTAATAACATTAGGCGCCATTCTAGATTCTGTTCAAGCGTGTGTGCAAAAACTCAATCATACAACTATCTACAGGCCGAATTGGATTATCCACCAACAAAATTCATAACTTAAACCATAAAGGTATTAGGATATCCATATGCCTGACTGGGTTCCACTCTCCACTAATGTAAGCTTGCAAATTCAAAAAGATCAATAGGACTTGGTTCTGTTTTTTTTTTCAAATGGGTAAGGGTGTATCAGGAATATAAAACAGGTTAACGTTATTAACTTAACGATACCCGAGGCACAATACTTGGCTCAATCATACTCGTAAGCCCAAAGAACAATTCGAAACAACCCTGAACTAACACTTTAAAATGTAATACTCACTTGTCTAAACAAACAAAAATAAAACCAAATATAATTATGTTTTTTTTTTTTTTTTTTTTTTTTTTTTTTTTTTTATTTATGAAACACACCCCAAACTTATTTGATTTTTACAATTTCATAGTTGTGGAAATATGATAGAAAAATGACGAGTGAGTACTCGAATATCGAACTGATCAATAGTTTGCCCAAAACCCTACTGCTCACTTCAAGTAGCATAAACAAATGCTAACTTGATTTCATTTGATTTGTGCCTTAGGCTTAGTGATAATGGTTTAGAAAAAATTCAATTGGCCAGGGCATTTGTTACGTGTTCAGAATTGAAATGGCTAACAGGCTTCAACAGGTTACGCGAGGGATAAAACATATAGTATGGTAGGGTTCAAAGACTTGAGCGATGAAAATGAATGCCTAAATCATGTCTCCTGAACTACCTCGCCTAGGATTTCGCCTCGAATTTCCCACAAATCAGGTTCTAGAATCCCTATTCTCATGAACTTGGCTAACGGATAATCGGCATTAAATCAATTGTATATCTAGTATATTGAGTTTAAGTGCTCGTGCAAGTTAGGATCCACAATAACTTTTACCACAACAAAATGTTAAGCACATAGAACATACATGAATAGGCATTACGCTTGACCTCGATAAACAACTAGGGGATAAACTCATCATCGGGTAATGGCCCAGATGAACTACAGAACTCAGCACACAACAGCAACAACAACTACAAACATAAACATACTTATGCTAAACTAAACAATCATGCATACAATTAAACTAAAACTACACAACTAAGAACAATTAAATTTAAACTACATAACTAACAACAAAAAAACATACTAAACATACTAAACATCCCTCCTAAACTTAAAACAGTCAGGGTCCACAATGACCCAATCATCGATCTCAATAATTGAAATATAGCATGACGACGAAGGGGGTTTAGAACCCGTACCTAGGAGGCAAGACAATCTCACCTCCGAATGAAGTTGGCGGTGATGCTCTAATTTATTTTGAAACTTGGGTTGCCTGCCAAGAAGTGCTTGGTTTGAAGTCCTCGGCTTCACATAGAGAAGGGCTTGTCAAAGAGTGATTTCCGCCCATAGTATGTGTCATACAACACCACATATGGGTCTTGATTCTTAATGCCCTCAAGCTTGGTGAGATTTGGCATTGATCGGCTTGGATTCTCAATTCGACATAGCTCCATCTCATGTGCTTGGTTGCCCTGAATGAAAGGAGTTGGAAGTGGGGGAGGACAGGTAAGCCACATCGGATCCTCGTACATGTGATCGTCTTCGATCTATGGTGGTATCTCAATATGGATCTTAAATGGAAGATAATCACAAGTGTTATGTTGTGATTTTTCATCATCTTTGAACAAACCTAAGTTCCTCCCACTTGTATTCGGTTCCTCACGGTGGCTTTCAATGCATGTTGTGTATGTGTCTCTCAGTGCCACCGTTTCTGACTCGGCCTCAATAAAGCAGATAAGCTGACCGATTTGTCTCTAAAGAGATGTTATGGTCGCATAAATTTCAGCACAGGTCATCTCAATATTGTTAAGACGATCCTTATGCTTGTTGAGACGGTCATTCATTTCTCTCCAGAAAGCCTGAGTCTCCCCCATAAATTCAGCCAACATTTCTTCCAGGGTGGGGAAGACTCCACATTTTGGTCCAGGGTGTTAATCCATGGTACCGAAATGTTGGAACTATCTCCCAAGTTTTTGGTAGCTTGTTGAATAATTCCAACTCGGATATTCAAACTCTGCCACGTCTTTGAACAACCAATAGGCTTTGTCTGCAGTTAGTTGGTCGAATGAGGTGGTACCATTTCATTATTCAACCCAATTTCTTGTTGCGGCTAGTTACCTATCGAGGAAATTCAATAGTTAACACTTCATCGGGAAACGATGATTGGGGAACCGAAATAACAACTCCTTGTATCTATCCCAAGCACAATAAAACGATTCGGAATCTTGTTGAAAGAAATGCAATAGAACTTGTTGATCTAACATCTTCAAGTACCTCGCAAGACAAAACAACCAAAAACAAAAATTATAAATAAAATAAATGCCTAAATTAAAATTAAGTTACTTACAATGTCAACAACAATCCAAAAACCAATCCTCGGCAACGGCACCAAAAACTTGGAAGTGGTGTATTATGTCGCTACTTTTGCCGTAAGTGTACGAGTCAAGTTTTATAGAATAGTGAATGAGTAGGGTTGTCGTATCCATAGATTAGATTAAATTGTCGCTAAGTACTTCGATTATCATAACCTCACTTTATTTAGGCGATTAAAATTAGGGTTTTTGTTTTTAATATATATTAAACTAAATTAACAATTAATTAAACTATAATACTATGTATATTATATGAGAATAGATTATCTAGGGATTAACTTCATTTACTTATACGTGTTTGATCCAATATAGTTTATATTAACGGTCTTCAAACTATCCGATAATTTAGGTATCGAAAACTCAATCACTAACTCTCTCGAGTGTAAAGTGAATGAATATGCAACTTCGTGTCAACGCCGATATCCCTATCTAGCATCTAAACGGAATTGATCACAAGAGTCTTGCCCCAACCTCATGGATTGCATACTTTCTAACACTCTCCTGAGTTATTAGATCGTCACGTTGTGTTTAAACCCTAGTTCGAATTCAGGGTTATCTCTCCTGAGTGTCAAACCACGATATCTCAAACCAACCAAAATACCTTAACAAGCATATAATGGAAGTAATAAAATGGTAAACACAATCAAATAGTGGTAGGGAGTAGATACGTCGCTACTTTCACCGCAAGTGTACGAGTTAAGTTTTAGTATAGTTTGGAAGAGTTAGGGTTCTCGTATCCACAAGGATTGGATGAGATTATCGTTGAGTACCGCAATTATCATAACCTAACTTTATTTAGGCGATAAAAATGTAGTTTTAATAATAAATTATACTAATACTAAGTTAATTAATTAAACTAATTATACTATTTATACTACATTGAGACGTTTAGGGGAATGAATTATCTAGAGATTAATTTTATTTGCTTAAACGTGTTTGGTTTCGTTTAGTTAACAATAACGATATTCGACCTATCTGACAATCTCTGTATCGTAAACTCATTCACTCCCTCTCTTAAGTGTAAAGTAAATGAATATGTGACTTCGCATTAACGCCGATGTCCCCCTCTAGCATTTTTTAGAACACATAGTCACATGATTCTCGCCCCAACATCATGGATTGCACACTTTCTAACGCCCTCTGTGGTTATTACATCGTCACGTTGTGTTTAAACCTTATTCCGAATTCAGGGTTACCTCTCCCGAGTGTCAAACCCCGATTTCTCAATGTATCTGAACAAGCATATAATAGAAATACAAGAATGGTAAGTACAATCAAATAGTGAAGAACAACTATTAAAGAAACATTATTCAAAAAATCACATTTTCATAAATTACATTAATCTAATAGATAATTCATGTTTAGCTCATGGCCATAACCATTTATACAACAAGAATCGAGCTAAACTTGCTCAAACAATAAACCAAAGTTAAGAAATAAAGAGAGAAACGAAAGAAAGTAGCCGTTGTTCGAAGATTTGATGCTAAAACTGCTTCGAGATCACTTATCCTTTTTCGCTTTGTGTTCCTCTCCTTGGGGTTTGGATGAACTCTCCCCCAAAACACTCTCAAAATATTCTAATCTATATGAGCTCTCATGGCCGAATATGAGAGCGAGAGAGAGAAGATACAGGCTAAAAATATATATAAAAATATCTAAAAAATGCACTTTATAGGTACAGGGGTCACCATTACAGCGATGGGTATGTCAGTAGTGGTCACCGCTGCAGTAGTGGCTTGATCGCTGCAGCGGTGGTTCATCAGTGAACATCCTGTTATTTTACCGCTGCAGTGGTGACCTAACCGCTGCGGCAATGAACTCTCTGCACTCTAAGTAGTTTCAGTGCTGCAGCTGTGGATGTGCTGATTTGAATCCTTATTATTTCATCGTTTTTCCACCGTTCTTCCATCGTCGTTCCGTCGATTAGCTTCATTTTCAACCGTGTTAGCTTATTTTCCTCCCAAACACTTGATTTATACAAAACTATATTAAAACACTATAAAAATACTCGAAAACAACCAAAACTAGCTTGGGAATAAATAGATAAATTACACCTATTAGATACCTCCAAACTTAGAATTTTGCTAGTCCTTGACCAAAACACCCACACAATAAAAGAAACTACAACAACTAATTACGAAATTTAAATACTAGAAATAAAAAACACGAAAAAACAATAATGTACAAGTTTTGAATTTCATTTAACCGGCCAAACAGTTTTCCCTCATAAGCCCCCAATCCTATCAAGTTCAAGAATAAAACACACCATGTGGTGTTCTATAATTTCAACATTCAATAATAGTAAGTGCCATTCTAGATCCTTTGAAAGTGTGTGTGCAAAAACTCAAGTATATAAATATCCACCTATCGGATTAGATTATCCATCAATAAATCTCATGACTAAAATCAATAAGGTATAGGAAATCCATATGCCTGACAGGGTTCCATTTTCCACTAATATAGGCTAAGAAATTCAATGCATACACGCCATCCCGTGATGGTCCGTGTAGGAATAAGGTCATCCTTCTCATTCTTCACCACCGTTATACCTCTTTTCTTGGGCACCACTTGCACCAGGCTAACCCACTCACTATCGGATATAGCGTATATAATTCCCGCATTCAAGAGCTTCAACACCTCCGCTCTCACCACTTTCTTCATAGCCAAATTTAGTCGTCGTTGATGTTCAATGAAGGGTTTGAACTCATCCTCCATCAAAATCTTATGCATACAAACTGAGGGGATAATTCTTTTGATATCCAAAATAGACCAAGTAAAAGTGGATCGATGCCTCTTCAAGACTCTTAGCAACTTACTCTTCTCTTCTTCCGTCAGAGTTGATGAAATTATAACCGGATTGGTCAAATTCTCTCCCAAAAAGATATACCGAAGGTGTTCCGGTATTTTCTTGAGTAATAACCCACCGTGAGGCAGATTTGATTCCTCAGGAGAGTTTTCAACTTCTTCAATCTTCGCCACATGAATAGGATCTTCTACGTCTTTAGATTGAGCATCCAAAGTCAGCACGTAATCCACAACCTCAAGTTTTGTGGTAGAGCCTTCTTTACCAAGATCCCCCATAGATAAGGAATTGGTGAGTGTATGCTCTAATGAATCCATCTCCATAGTTGCAAGAAAGAACTCCCTCATGCAAGAGTCCACAACGTCAACTCGATTCCAATTGAGAGGTTCATCTGGAAAGTTCATAGTTCTAAAGATGTTGAACCTTATCTCTTCATCATTGACTCTTAATGTTAGATTTCCATTATGTACATCAATCAAGGCCTTTCCCGTTGCAAGGAAAGGTCTTCCCAGGATGATCGGGATTTCTCTATCTTCTTCCATTTCAAGCACAACGAAATCCACCGAAAATATGAATTTATCTACCTTCACTAGCACATCCTCAATGATTCCTTTCAGATAGGTTAATGAACGATCCGCTATTTGAAGAGAGATCGTTGTCGGCTTTGCACTTCCAATTCCGAACTTCCGATAAATGGAAGAAGGCATCAAATTGATACTCGCCCCAAGATCACAAAGCGCCTTATCAAAATGAGATTTTCCGATAGTACACGGAATTGTGAAACTATCGGGATCCTTCAATTTGGTAGGTAACTTTCTTTGTAGTATTGCACTACACTCCTCAGTTAACTTCACCGTTTCGTAATCCTCCAACTTCCTCTTCTTTGTCATGATGTCCTTCAAGAACTTTCCATAGTTAGGCATTTGTTGCAATGCATCCGCAAAAGGTATGTTGATGTGGATTTTCTTGAAGATTTCCAGAAATTTCTCAAATTGGGTATCCAACTTCCTCTTTTGGAATCTTTGAGGATATGGCAATAGGGTTGTTAGAATCGGTGGATTCTCTGAAAAATGTTACTCACCCTGGTATCACCCTTTTATCTTTTCTTCTCTCCTCGACTTTCTCCTTGTTATTATCCCCATTCACGTCTTCACTCAGCTTCTCCTTTCCTTCATCGATTTTTGCTTCAACTTCCTCTTCCGCAATAGTTCTTGGTTCATCATCCGAAAACTCACGACTCACTCCTGGCTCGGTTTCCATAGGCCTTCTCACTTCCACGTCTCTTCTGCTCCTCAACTTAATCGCCTTGCATTCTCGAGGGTTGGTTTCCGTGTTACTTGGAAACTTCTCCTTTTGTTGTTCTTGAATAGCCCTAGCAAGCTATGCGATTTGAGTCTCAAGAGCCTTCACCATGGCATTAGTGTTTGTACAAGTGGTATCAATAGAGTCCAGCCATGTTTCATGTTTGTTTAGCCGATTATGTGTCTTACCCATCATAGTCTGCGTCTCCTTCATAAATGAACCCAAAACCTCATCCAAATTTGACTTCGGATTATGCATTGGTGGTTGTTGCATTGGACGATTTGATTGCATAGGATATCCCGAAGCTTGATTTCCATAACCTGGAGGTGGCCTGTAAAGCGTTCTGATTATTCGTATATGAGAAGTTCTCATGGTTACAAAGTCCAGGATTGTAATGAGTCGAAATGTTGGTAGCTGGCCTGAAAGTGTAGGCACGGTTGTTCAAAAAATGGCATTCCTCGAACTCGTTATCCAATTCGAATTAAGAACAACTTGCTGCTATCTCCTCCCCTTGACTCGACCAAGCTCATTTTGTAGACAAAGCGACTAATTGATCCGAGAGCTTGGACACTTGGGCCGATAACGTTGAAATATGGTCAGATTCTTAGATAGAAGCGACCCGTCTTCCCGTGTTCCTCTCATTCGGCCATTGATAATTATTAGCCGCCATTTCTTTCAATAATGCATTTGATTCGGTAGGGGTTTTAGACAACAACGATCCACCTGAGGCTGCATCGACTATCGTTCTGGTTTGGCCATCCAACCCATTATAAAATAATTGGGTTTGAAACCAATCTTGATAACCGTGTTGGGGGCACCTTCTCAATAAGTCCTTAAATCTCTCCCATGCCTCACATAACGGCTCAAAATCTCTCTTGCGAAACTGCTTAATCTCACCTCGGAGTTGAGAAGTCTTCGAGGGTCGAAAGAACTTAGTAAGGAACCTTTGTGCAAGGTCATCCCAAGTATTAATGCTCCCCGGTTGAATCGATTGAAACCATCCCCTTGCTCTATCTCGTAAGGAGGAAGGAAATAACCTCAACCTTATAACATCTTCGGCAACTCTGTTATTCTTGACGGTGTCATAGATCTCAAGAAAGGTTGCTAAGTGTACGTTGGGGTCTTCGTGAAGGTTCCCTCCATATTGGTTTTGCTGAACCATGTTGATTAGGGCGGGCTTCAATTCGAAGTTATTAGCTTGGATCGGCTGCCTCCGAATCCCTGAATAATTGTCAAACATGAGTGGCCGATAATAGTCCCAAAGGACTCGTTGTGGCCTCTTATGCTCTGGAGGCTGGAGTGCTTGCAGCTCCAGTGGTTGCGGAATATTCTCACGTCCCCCGGCCTTTGCTGTAGCTTTTTCCTCTTTCTGTTTAGCAATACGTTGAGTACGCCGCATGCACTGCTCAAATTCAATAGATAAATAAAATAAATAAATGAATTGAATAAAATTTAAAAGCAAAAGAATTATCGTGATTAACATTCAACTACTTGATCATAATATCAACTTAATTGAAAAACACATCGCTGTTCCCCGGCAACGGCGCTAAAAACTTGTACGCGCAAGGATTCACAACCGTCCTCCTCGCAGTAATTAGACTACTCGCAAGTGTACGAGGTCTATTTTTAATATAATGGATCTTGTAGGATCGGATCGTTCCACTGGGAATGGAAGGTAATTCGGTTGAGTATTGCGATTTCAATAGTTTCATATTATCTCGACTAATCAAATTTTGTTTGTTTTCTATTTAATATACTAAGATAAACGACAACTATGAAGTTAGTTTTAATTACACTAATTACTTAAGCATTGATTTTTTTCACATAATGCATAATCGAAATCATTAAGTTAGTTATAATGGTTTTCTATCTAGTCCGACAATCTTTGTATTGATAACTCCTCCGCTACCTCTCCCGAGTGTAAAATGGGGGATTACATGACTTTGTGTCAACGAGGAAGTCCCCTTCAATTCCTTAACAACCCTAGGACGCGTGAGTCTTTAGCTAACGTCATGGATTGCATACGTTCTAACGCCCTCCCGGGTCGTTAGAACATCACGTTGTATGTACCCTAGTCTGAATCCAGGGTTACCTCTCCCGAGTGTCAAACCCCATATTCTCGGTTTATCAATACAAGCATAATATAAAAAATAATGGTAAACACAATTGGATTTAGACAAACAACACATTAAAGTAACACTAATTCATTCAACTTAACAATTATATGATTTCAACTACACCTAAGTAACATTTAACTAATACTATAAGATCTTAGCCATATACCATACAAAATAAGATGGATTCAACATTCTTAGATATGAAAAAGTGATTACAAAGATAAAAACAAGAGAGAAACGATCAAATCTGGAAGTGAAACGGTTCACTATCGCTAATGATCGATCCACAAGTGATTCTTGTTTGTCCGAATGATGAACTTCCTTCTTGATCTTCAAAATATAGCTTAAGAGCTTTCTACTAGGGTTAGGGTTTGTCAACTCCCTGTTTCTGACGTGGGAAAGAGGTATATATAGGCCTAGGGGTTCAAAAATATCTAAATAGATATTTTGGGCTGTTCTGTGGATTCTGCCTAGGCGGTAGAATCTTCGCCTAGGCGGAGGTTAAGTCGGTTAGAATTCTTCCTAGGCGATGGTTTCTTCGCCTAAGCGGAGGACTAACTTCTTGGGCCCCCTATTCTTTCTGACGGATTTTCGCCTAGGCGGATTTACAGCAGTGCAGCTCTTCCAGCAGTTCAGTACTTCCAGCGTTCTGATGGATTTTTGCCTAGGCGGTAGAAATTTCGCCTAGGCGGATTCAATACTTCAGCCTTTGCAACCTTCTGACGGAATTTTGCCTAGGCGGTGGCAACTTTGCCTAGGAGAATTTCAACTCTTTAGCTTTTGCAACTTTCTGATGAATTTCCACCTAGGTGGTG
The DNA here is from genome assembly GCA_016647705.1 of Eucommia ulmoides. NCBI lineage: Eukaryota > Viridiplantae > Streptophyta > Magnoliopsida > Garryales > Eucommiaceae > Eucommia > Eucommia ulmoides. The sequence goes on along the minus strand of CM028330.1, from coordinate 22,473,996 downwards.
GATACTTTGCCTAGGCGGAATTTCACTGTTCTTTGAAACCTCATTTTTTCATCTTTTTGGCTACCATTTTCTCCACCATTTCGCTCGGTTTGCCGATTGTTGACGTCCCTTCTCCTGACTAATAAAACAGCTAAAAAGGTATTCAAACTCCAATAAAATACTCAAAAACTGGTAAATTTGGTTTATAATTAGGTAGGTATTTTACACCTATCAAATACCAAACCAATGAAAAGTTCGCCCTCAACCCAACCGCTCACTTCATGTAGCATAACGAATGCTAACTTGATTCACTCAAATTGTGCCTTCGGCTTAATGATATGGGTTTGGAAAGAAATTTTATCAGCCAGGGTATTTGTTATGTGTTTTGAATTGAAACGGTTTTCTAGCTTTGACAGGGTAACGAGGGATAAACATATAACATGGTAGGCTTAAAAGGCCCAAGCGATGAAAATGATTACCTAAATCATATCTCCTTAACTCTTCACCAAGGATTTCGCCTCGAATTTCCCCTAAATCTGGTTCTAAAATCACTATTGTCATGAACTTGGCTAACGGATAATCAACATCAAATCAGTTAGATAGTTATATGTTGAGTTTATGTGCTCGTGCAATTAGGATCCATTATAAATTATACTAAAACGAGACGTCAAGCACACAGATCACACATGAATGAGCATTACGCTCAACCTCAAAAAACAACTAGGGGACAGACTCATCATTGGGTAATGGCCCAGATGAAGTACAAAACTCAACATACAACCACTAATGCATAAACAAACGAAACCTAAACAAACATGCATACATTGAAACAACATAACTAGCAACATAATAACATACTGAACATAATAAACGTTACCCCCGAACTTAAAATGGGCAATGTCCACATTGAACCATCAGCGATCCCAATGAAAGTATAAAACATTATAATGAAGACGGGGGTTTAGAACACGTACCTGGGAGGCAAGAGAATCTCGCCTCCGAATTAAGTCGGTAATGACGAATCTAATTTATTTTTGAAAACTTGGGTTGCCTCCCAAGAAGTGATTGATTTAAGGTCTTCGGCTTGACACGATGAAGTGCTCATCAAAAAGTGGCTTCTGTCCATAGTAAGTGTTATACTACACTACGTATGGGTCTTGATTTTTTACGCCCTCAAGACTTGCGAGATTTAGCTCAGTTCGACTCAGTCTTTCAACTCGAATCTTCTCTTGATTTTGTGCTTGGGGGAGCTTGAATGTATTGAGCTGGACATGAGATAGGATAGGTGAGCCACATCAGATCCTCATAAATGAGATCGTCTTTGATCGGGGGCGGCATCACCAATTGGAATTCAAACGGTGAAAAATCACAACTATTAAAATGTGATTCTTCATTGTCAATCCATACTTGGGTTATCTCAATATTAGCATGATCATCTTCGATCTCGCCCAAGTTCATTCCGCTTGCACTCGGTTCCTCATGGTGGCTTTCATATTCAGATGTGACTTGTGAATCTCTCAATGCTAACGCTTTTGACTCGGCCTCAACATAGAAAATAAGCTGATCGATTTGTGTCTGAAGAGACATTATGGTCGTATCAATTTTGGCTCACACCGTCTCAATATTGTCAAGATGATCCTCGTGCTTGTTGAGTTAATCATGTGTTTCTCGCAAAAACGTCTGGGTCTTCCCCATAACTGTGATGAACATTTTTTCCAAGGCAGGAGAAGACACCACATTTTGAACCAGAGTGTCAATCCATGGCGTCGAAGTGTTGGAATAATCCCCCATGCGTTGTGGTGGTAGAATATTATATCGCCACTTTTACCGCAAGTGTACAGGTCAAGTTTTAGTAGAGTGAAAAGAGTAAGGGTAATCATTTCTATAGGGATTGGTTGAGAATATTGTCGAGTACCATAATTATCGTAACCTAATTTTATCCAGAAGATAAAAAATCTGATTTATACTAATATTACTATATTGAGATTGTTTATGGGAATAGATTATCTAGGAATTAACTTCATTTACCTAAATGTGTTTGATCTCGTGTAGTTTACATTAATAGTGTTCGACTTATCTGATAATCTCTGTATCGTAAACTCGCTCACCACCTCTCCTGAGTGTAAGATGAGCGAATACATGACTTCGTGTCAATGAAGAAGTCCCCCTCAACTTCTTAACGACACTAGTTCACATGAGTCTTGCCCCAACGTCATTGATTGCACACATTCTAACTCCCTTCGGGTTATTAGATCGTCACATTGTGTTTACCCTAGTCCGAATTCGGGGTTACCTCTCCCGAGTGTCAAACCTCTTATTCTCAGTATATCATAACAAACATAATAAACAAAGAGAAATAGAAAATACAATCAAATAATGAAGAACAACCATTAACGAAACACCAATTTAAAAACCACATATTCATAAATATTATTAATCCCTAGACAATATCCGTTTAGCTAACGGCCATAACCATATATACAATGATAAACGAGCTAAACATGCTCAAACCATAAACCGAAGTTAAGAAATAAAGAAAGAAACTAAGAGAACTAGCCGTTCTCCGAAGATTTGATGCTAAAACTTTTTCGACATCGCTTCTCCTTCTTCGCAATGTGTTTTTCTCCTTTGGATTTGATTGAGCATTCCCCAAAAACCTCTTAACTCTATTCTAACCCTACGAACTCTCTTATGGCCGAAATGGAGGAGAAGAAGAAGAAGATATAAGGAGCAAATATATCTAAATAAATATCTAAAATGTGTGCAGAGTGACCACCGCGGCAGTGGGTATGTCGGTTTGGTTATAGCCTCGATGGTAGATGTGGCGGTGAGTGTAGAGTCATTCTATTGTTTCACCACCACAGTGATGGATCTCACCACTGTGGTGGTGGACTTGCTGAATGTTTAGGCCATTCTCTGCATCTTGATCGCCGCGGCGGTAGGCTTCAGGTCCTGAATTTTGCCCTTAGGCTTGTTTTCCTACCGTTCGTGATCTGATTTCATTGTTTATGATTCATTTTCATCCCTTTTCACCCCACACACCTGAATTATACCAAAAAGAATAAAAATATATTAAAACGCTACAAAAAATACTCAAAAACTAACAAGTTCGGTTTGGAAATAGATAGGTAAATTACATCTATCACTTTGGTAACTTGGTGAATAATTTCAACTCTGATAATCAAAAGCCGCCAATTCTTCCAACGACCAAAAGGCTTCATCCGCAGTTAGTTTGTAGAAAGAGGTGGTACCGTTTCCTCCTTCCACCTACGTTCTTCTTGCGGCTTGTAACCTATCGAGGAAATTCAGAAGTTGACACTCTCTTGGGAAACCATGATTGGGGAACCGAAATAGCAGCTCCTTGTATCGATCCCAAGCATAATAAAACAACTCGAAATCTCGTTGAAAGAAATGCATCAATACTTGTTGATCCAGCATCTTCAAGTACTCTCCATGAAAAACAAAAACCAAACTACAAACAAAAAACTATAAAAAAAAAGAAGAAATGCCTAGATTAAAATCAAGTTATTTACTCACAATATCGACAACAATCTAAAACACAATCCTTGGTAATGACACCAAAAACTTGGTAGCGCGTAGATACATGGCTACTTTCACTGCAAGTGTACAAATCAAGTTTTAGTATAGTTTGGAAGAGTTAGGGTTGTCACATCCACATAGATTGGTTGAGATTATCGTTGAGTACTGCAATTATCATAACCTAACTTTATTTAGGCGATAAAAATGTAGTTTTAATATTAAAATATACTAATACTAAGTTAATTAATTAAACTAATTATACTATTTATACTATATTGAGATGTTTAGGGAAATGGATTATCTAGGGATTAACTTCATTTCTTAAACATGTTTGGCTTCGTTTAGTTAACAATAATGGTATTCAACCTATCCGACAATCTCTGTATCATAAACTCATTCGCTCCCTCTTCCGAGTGTAAAGTGAATGAATATATGACTCCGCGTTAATGCCGAAGTCCTCCTCTAGCATTTTTTATAACACATAGTCATATGAGTCTCACCCCAACATCATGGATTGTACACTTTCTAACTCCCTCCCGGGTTATTAGATTGTCGTGTTGTGTTTAAACCCTCTTCCGAATTCCGGGTTATCTCTCCCATGTGTCGAACCCCTATTTCTCAATATATATAAACAATCATATAATGGAAATACAAGAATGGTAAACACAATTGAATAGTGAAAAAAACCATTAAAGAAACATTATTCAAACAAACGACATTTTTATAAATTACATTAATCCCATCGATAATCCATATTTAGCTCCTAGCCATAATCGTTTATACAATAAGAATCGAGCTAAACATGCTCAAACAATAAACCAAATTTAATAAATGAAGAGAGAAACAAAAGAAACTTGCTGTTGTTCAAGGATTTGATGCTAAAACTGCTCCACGATCACTTCTCCTTCTTCGCTTTGTGTTCTTCTCCTTTGGGTTTGGATGAACTCTTCCCAAAAACACTCTCAAAATATTCTAATCTATATGAGCTCTCATGGCCGAATATGATAGAGGGAGAGAATAAATGGGCTCAAAAATATCTAAAAAATGCACTTTACAAGTGCAAGGGTCACCGCTACAGCGGTGGCTTGATCACTGCAGGGGTGGTTCATCAGTAAGCATCTGGTTGTTTAACCGCTGCAGCGGTGGCCTGACTGCTGCGGTAGTGAACTTTCTGCTTTGAATCAAAATTTATTTTCATTGTTTTTCCACCGTTCTTCCCCCATCATTCCACCGATTATCTTGATTTTCAACCGTTTTAGCTTCTTTTTGTCCCATACACCTGATTTATACAAAAACACATAGAAACGTATTAAAACATATTAAAATGCTATAAAAATACTCGAAAACTACCAAAATTGACTTGTAAATAAATAGATAAATTACACCTATCAAATAGAGATGAACAACCGTGAACAAAACACGATTTACTCAAACAACATATATTAGTAAATTACATAAATTCCACAGATAATCAACGTTTAGCTCTTGGACATAACCAAATATTGAACAATAATCAATATATACATGATCAAATAACCAAAAAAGAGTTAAGAATAAAGAAAAAAACGAAGGAGAATAGTCGTTATTTGAAGAATCAACTCTTCCACGTCCGTAAAAATCGCTCTGATCTGGTTTCTTTTTCTCTAATTGTATTCTTCCTCTTTGGTTGGTTGAGAGCTATCAAAAACACTCCCAAAGTGTTACAAGTGTGTTCTCAAAATGTTAGATATCGGGGGATAAGAGAAAAAAGACCAAAAGATCTAACAAAATATCTAAACAAAACTTTACAGCTGGGGTTTCGGCGTTGCAGTGGTTAGAAGCACCGCTACAGCGGTGGGAGGTCGGTAGGCTCATCGTTGCAGCGATGAGGGACATCGTTGCAACAGTGGTTGGGCAGAGAGTTTAGTGACTCTTTACCATTGCAGTGATGGGGATCACCATTGTAGCAGTGAGGCTGCTTGCTTGTTCTTGGATCTTTTTCAACGTTTCTCCGTTGACTTCCTACCAGTTTACTCGATTTTCAACTGTTTTTCTCCTAACCTTTGCTTTGAACAAAAATCGATAAAACAAATAAAAGCAAATTAAAACATTACAAAAATACTCGAAAACTACCAAATTTGGCTTGTAAATAGATATATAAATTCAACCTATTATTTGCCACTGCCAGAGCTTGTTATAGGCTTTTAGCATTCTTTGATTTCGAGTCCAAGTAATACAGTTTCTCTCTTCTAATACCATAACCAATCATTGTCCTAATTTTAATGTCTACAAACAAACAAAAATCAGGCAAAAAAAGTACAAAACAAGATAAGGCATTGGTTATTGGAGAAACTGACAAAAGATTATAATCTAAAGATAGAAAAATTAATATTTAATTTAAATTTAATGTATTGGTGAGAGGCAAAAATCATTCCCCAATAATTCGGGTCGAAGTTCCATTTGTAGTAGAGACAAACATTTGGTTAGAGTGATTGAGTGGTGCGATTTGTCTAGAATCATATGTCATGTGATCTGTTGCATCAGAATCAATTATCCATTCATTTTTCAAAACAGGTGTTGAAATATTTAAAACCTTACCACCATTGTCTGTAGCTATTATTAATGTTGAGGCGTTGTCAATGATTTCATCTTCCGTTTTTGTTTGAGCAACTACTGTAGTGGAAGGCATTTGGTGGTTTTTCTTCTCACGACTTGGATTCCACCATTCTGGATAGTCTACTAGCTCAAAACAACCACTTTTGGTATGACCAGTCTTATCACAATAAGTGCATTTGTATGAAGACTTGTCAACACCCTTGGTTGTTCTACTAGTGTTAGGCTGTGCTCGAGGTTGTTGACCCTAATTAGATCGATTCCAAGCCACTATAGCCCTAGGTTTAGATGCTCCAAATTCACCTTTCAAGTTGATATTACATATTCCCTACCGTCGAAGTAATGAGCCACCATGGGACTAAGCCCATATTGTCTTGCAGAAAAAACCTTTCGATTTAGAGTAAAGACCTGCAACTCATCACTTCCATTATAGAATGTTGTAGAGAAGGCAATCCAGATTTCGTAGGTAGTGGATAAGCATAAATAATGCCTTATAATATTTGGAGACATAGACATCAATAGCCACTGTTTGACCTTTTGATTTTCAACATATCATTTTCATGGCCTTCATCAGATTCTATAGGTGGCTTTGTTTTGCCATGAATATATGAGATATTACCCTTTTCAACAATTTTTATTTCTATTAGTTGAGACCATATATCGTAATTTGATTCAGTGAGGATGAATCAAAGCAGGAACAAGGTGGACTCATGATAGCTTATTGTCGATACCTCATGAGGTCGTGTTCTGTCCCATACGAATAATTGCGTCATCTGCTTGATTCTTCCCTAAATCCTCTGATACGTGTACTCTCTAAAGGCCAGGAATCCGATTTGAGCACTACGATAGGCAACGACAGTGAGGATAAGATTTAGAGGGACTTTAAGTTTGAGCTATCTTTCTAGTTCCAGCGCTGACCGTACGGATCGATTACCATCTGTACGGATCCGAACGTCTTCGCTTTCTCCCACGAATGATGTATTCTTTAATGGATGGCTCGTTCGGGTTGAGCCTTTTGAATCGATTTTGAAATCATAGTTCTCCGCTTCACTATTGAATTTGGTGACAAAATTTTGTGTACTGATGTTGATGGTGAAGAAATCAGAATCAGGCGTGGTAGAAATAAGGATGGTTCTAGGTAGCAGTGAAAGCGGTGAAGGCAGAGGATCTGGGCAGTGGCGGATGGATCTCACGAGCGGTTGGATCTAGATTTATGATTTTTTTTTTTGCTGTTTGGATCTGAAGAAGGAGGTGGATGTTATGGGTTCAGGGGATTTTTTTTCTTTTTTTGAGAGAGATTTGGTCGATTCAATTTGGCTCTAATGCCATATTGAAAGATGATCTCTACTTTTTTTGTTTCTTCTCTTGCATTATACAAGGGTATATATAGAGTTTGATTCTAGGACATCCCTAGAATCAAGCTATTACAGAATCTAAATTAGGAAGCTATTACAAAATTTAGGAAAGTATAATTTCTACCTTATTTAACACTAATTAAATTTGTAACTTCAACAGTGAAATGTTGTAACTAGTCGTAATGTTGGGTAAATTTAGTTAATTTCTTGAATTTGTATCTGTGAGAATTTCAATTCTTTCAATGGAGAAAAGGTTCCATTCTTCTATCTCTACATCTAAGATTTGACTTGTATACTAATAGGAACTAAACCATTATGGCAAGTAAAATTTTGATTCAGAGGGAGAAAAAAAGGCAAAAATTGGAACAGAAATATCATTTGATTCGTCGATCCTCAAAAAAAGAAATAAGCATACTTCTGTCATCGGTTAAAAAGTAAATTTGGCCAGGTCCCAAAAAATATATATTTCAAGATAAAAACAAAATAGAGAGTAAAAAATAGAATAAAAACAGAGATAAAAAATAGAATAAAAATTGAGAGTAAAAAATAGAAAGTAAAAATAAAAACATTAATTAAAAAATAAAAGAATAAAAAAATATCACAAAGATATTTTCGTCAATAAAATATGATAAAAGATATCTCAAGTAGTATGAAAAATATAGAGAGTGACTTTAATATTTATTGAAATGATATGCAGTCTCCCATATAAACTTATGATAATATTTATTTTTTACATTTTTTTTACGGTAATGGTAAAGTGTGTCTGTGCCAGCTTACGCGTATATCGATTAATTACCTTTATGGGTGATTTTAAGAGCGCACTCCCCCACTTCAATTCAATATTTTTTTCTTGGAGTGTTTCTCAAGAAAATCGAACCCAAGTTGACAAAGAAAGAGAGTATCTCTACTTACCAACCGAACTAAAACTTTATAATGATGTTGCAAAAAAATATTTGACACGTGTAGCACCTTTGCACGTGTTAGAAATCTCTTCACCTTCTTCTTGCTACCTGCAAAACAGATTAGTTCTAAGGGGACATCGGTGTGATATTGGCGAAAGAACCTCCGACGTGAGAATAAGTTAATATGGTATATGGAGAAAGTTGTACACAGATTAAATTGTAAAAATTACCAACAATATCTACACTTTTTACAGGCTTAGAAATATGTTATTGTTACTTTGGAGAGGTCTCCAACTCCTTGATGCTCTCCTAACGTCTTAAAAGATAACCAATATCCCCATGTTCTCAAGGGAGATCTCTGTAACGGTCCCCATTAATTATGGGCCATTACAGTCAATTTGGCTTATCTTCTCAAGTGTAGGGGAGTTGTTCAGGTTGGGCTAACCTATTTGTTCCTTGGTGTTTGACACTATGGGTTTGAATATACCCAAATATGGGCCTCCTTATGGGGTTGTTAGTCTTTCTTAGAAGGTTGCCGAAGCTACCACCCAGGTGGGCCTATCATGCTTCAGTCTAGATAACCCATTAGGTCTATCTGTTATGGATCAAAATTCATACCTAACCCGACCCATTTAAGGCTTAGTGCCTATGTCAGTTATGAGTGAGAGTTTTCTCATATCATTTGCCTTCCTGACTTTTGTGTCGTTTCGAGAGAAGAGAGGCGAAAGGTCATTTCTATTTCGTGTAAGTTATTTTCTTCCCTTAATCATTCAATAGCACTTAGATTCTTCATATTTCTTTGGCATTGTGATTGTTATTTGTCTTATCGCACAATGTCATTAAGTCAATCGAATAATCCTGCCGAAGTTGGTTCGTTGTAATATCCCATAATGGAACAGACGATGACGGCTCAGACTACTCTACCCTTTAATCCATCAGAAAACAAAGAGGATCATGGTGTGAGCGAATTTCCATAGGAATGGCTTTCACTATTTAGGGAGCAATATAACATTCCTTTATCAGTGTCGATTAGGGTTCTGTCTGAGAACGATTTCCCTTATAACACTAAAGAAAATGAAATATGCCTTTATCTAAGGATGTTTGAGTACATACTCACGCTCTCTTTATCTCCATTCTTTCGTAATCTTTTTCACCAACTGGAGATTACTCTTTCCCAGTTAATCCCGAATAGTTTTCACCAAATTATGGGAGCTATAACCCTTGCTAGAATAAATGAGGCACCCCTTACTATTGATATGATTAGGAGTATTGGACACTTGAAATTCCTCACCAGTACCCAAAGGTAATACCTTTCAATTCCTAATTTTTTTTTGTTTCTCACCAATTGTCCAACTAAAGTAAGAGATTGGAAACCACGGTACCTTTTCTTCTCTGGTGATTAGGAATTTTGTCTTGAAGAGGTAGAGTATCCCTCAATTGTGCCGAGGCGCTTCAGTACCCCAAGTAATTTCCCGTCGCTCACTTAACAATCTATTTCTTGTTTAAAATTCTATTTCAGTGATATCAATCTTTTTCCTAGGATTTTAATTGCAAGTGATAGTGCTTGCCGAAGTCTTGGCCTCACATCCAGAATCAAGGAAGAATTGGAAAAATTGTTGGTCCCAGCAGAGCGCCCTTACAAAGAATTAACTCATCGTCATCCAAAAAGCTCGCCAAGAAGACTGTTCAGTCGTCAACCTAACCTGTATCTAATATTGCTACCAATCCAGTGACCTCACATCCTTCTGGGACTCTTGCTATCCCTAAAGTCCATCAACCAGTCCTCCATGTTGAATCAGATGTTGTGGTATTGGATGATGATTCTTAGCCTTTGAGTGTATGTAGGCGGAGATTAATTATGGTTACAGTACCGCCCCTTACAGTTCCCAATGTGTAAGCACATGTGGAACCAGAATCTGCTTCAAGATCAACAGACATTTCCGTTGCCGATCCTCCCTCCACCAGTCATCAATTCTCCCTAGCCCCTGCTCCTAGTCAGAGGACTTCTAGCGGATGATGTATAAGGAAACAATAAATATGCCAACTGATTGACGAGGTTGGGCCTTTTGTCCCAGGTCGTCATACCATTTTTGATGATACCATCAAGTTTATTTTTGAATAGTCTTGGGACAAAATCAAGAAGAGGACTGAGCGTCAAAACAAGACTGAGATAATTCGAATGGTGATTTGTACTCTTCTTTAGGTAATTATACAATATTTTTTTTTTCAATTTTGCCAAACTCATTGGTTGATCATTCTGTTAATGGTTTTATTGTCATAGTGTATGCACATGTCCTCTACCTTGGTTGACTGCGTTAAGGATGAAAATGAACTAGATGCCCAGTTGATATGCCAGATGACTAAGTTCAACAAATTAGAGGAAAATAACCAAGCCTTGGAAAACGAAAAGTTGAGCCTAGCTACTGATCTTGTACTGGCTAAATCTTCTCAAGAGAAGTATACGGATAAGTTTCATTATGCTAATAAACAAAGGGAAGCCCTTCAAAAAAGCAATGCTCTCTTCTACTCAGAGAATAACAAGCTAAGAACAGAGATTGTAGCTGTTAGAGAAGAGTGTTCGTCTTTGAGGGATGAAGCTTGCACCTTATCTAAAGAACTCAGCTTAGCTCACTTAATAATCGAACAAATGGATTTTGATCTAAAGGATAAGGACCCTTCCCTCCAAACTAAAGATGATGTGCTTCGGGAGAAAGAGATCATCTCTCAGCAACTCCAATTCGAAAAAGATCGCCTGATGGCCGAACTATCAGTTGTGACCAAGAAGTCCCAATAGGACATTGAAAACCTCTGGCGTTACTTCAACGGTAAGTGAAAAAATATTCAGAAGGTCGGCTTCTCCTACTTCCAAAGGCGAGTATCAGAAGAATTCCCTAATTTAGACTTTTCTTTCTTGGCGGTAGAGCTTGAGGATGATCCGGAAGGAGAAACGTTGAAGGTGGCGAAGATGTGGTTGCTGAAGATGAAGAAGAATTACAAACATTAGTAGCTGAGATGCTAGATGAGAGCTTAGTGCAAACCTTAAACCAAGCCTCGACAATTGACGTTTTTGTCGTGCTGATGTCAAATCAACCAAACATCACTGATAAGAGCCCCACTCTCTAAACTATCTTCCTGTATTTTCAGCTTTCCTTTTTGGATGTCTGTAATTAATTTTTCAATAATGATAATACTTTACCATCATGACTTGTATAGTACGTATTCATTAGTACACATCATTCACTCATTTAATGCATACTTTTTGATGCTTCATTTTATTCTCTTTCTTCATTTATTTGGCTATTTAAAGCCAAATCAATAATTTGAAAATTGTTTACAAACTCAAACGCTCTTTTTCGAATTCTTGAATTTTATTTTTTATTTTTTCTATACTTTCTGCAACCATGGCATCCCCTTCATGGACTAAGCCTTATGTTTTTGAGATGATTCAATATGAGAGAAGCGTCAAGATAGAATTGGGAGATCATTTTTGCTCTCTAATAATGGTGGAAAAAGCAGTTATGGAGGAACACCCCCGTTTACATGTCCTTGAGGAGGCTTTCGTTGTCTTTTCTGCCATGGAAGCAACATATTTCCAAGCGACTTCATGTCTTTATGAACTTAGGGAGGAGGTGAAAAGAATTGAGCGGAGCAAGTGAGATTTGGCCACTGATTTTCACTATCACAAGTTCTTCACCGATATCGACAAGGCAAAAACGGACAAACTCCTGGAGAAGAACGAATTCAAGAAGGCCATGATTCATGATTTGATCAACAAACTCAGCAAATATGAGAAGTATGCCTTTTACTTCTCCAACTCAAATTCAGAGGATCTGGGTTCGCCTGCTTTTCTAGAGTCGGAATTAAGCCCCTCTTAGTCTCGGTTAAAGATGAAGAAGAAAATCTTCATTTTACCTATCTTTTTTTTTTGTTGTTGTTGTAACCGTGTATTGTGTACCCTTATTTTTCATAAATGAAAATATATGGGGTTCTTGATACAATTTTGATTTATTGATCTCATATTGTATCCTTAGCTTCTTCTAGTTCACCCTTGCTTGTCCTCTTTCATAACTAGGTTAAGAAAGTTGAACTAGTTATAAACTATCTGTTCGGCTTATGGCAATATGTTGAATCGATATAATTTCGTATTTGTAAAAAAAATTCCAATAGATAACCGGTCTCAGTCCTACTAATAAGGTAAGTTTCTGGGTACTTCATATGGATCGACTTTGTGACATAAAATAGATAATGGAAATAAAGTTCCTTGTGAGCTGTAAGTGACTAGAATAGTGTCAACCAAAGTTGAGCTGTTCTGTATTATGAACATTTGCTAGGCTAAGTAACGAAAACCAACTAGAGCTGAGCTTGAGTTGCGAACTAAAGTACTTATTCAAAATTTAGTCAGATGTCGCTGGGCTGAGGTGTCTTGATGACACGCTCAGTTTCAGGTTAGACCATCGGTCTCAATAAGTTTCCGAGTCAGAGAATTCAGTTGTTTGTTGGGATGAGATGCCTAGTTAAATGCTGAGCTTACATGCTCAGTTAAACTCTGAGTTAGGGAACTCAATTATTTGCTGGGTTAACGTACCCAATTAAGTGTTGAGCTTACATGTTCAGTTAAACTCTGAGTTAGGGAATTCAGTTGTTTGCTAGGCTGTGGTCCTCAATTAAGTGTTGAGCATACATGCTTTGTTAAACTTTGAGTTAGAGAACTCAATTGTTTGCTGGGCTGAGGTGCCTAGTTAAGTGTTGAGCTTACATGCTCAGTTAAACTCTGAGTAAGAGAACTCAATCGTTTGTTGGGCTGAGGTACCCAGTTAATTGCTGAGATTATATGCTCAGTTATCTGTAGTGTTGATCCTAAGATTTTGATGGACAATTAAAAGTTGATGTTTTTTGTGGAACTAACAGTTTGATCAAGTGTTTCAGTTTATTAGTTCCAAATAATGAAGATATGATGATAAAGATGATGAAGAATTAAGAGCTTGAAGAATTTGAAGCACTTAGGGAAAACAACTCAGGTTAAATTTCAACTCTTAATATCCCAATTAGGATCACACATAACACAAAAAGATTTTTAAATAATTTTTAAAAATATGTGTGTTTTTAATAAGATCCTAATTAGATAAATTATTTGCTCCTATGTGTAATTAAAAATGAAATATTTATAATTGATTAAAATTGAATTTAAGTATTTAGTGGAACTAACCAAGAAAAGAAATTGGTTAAAGGGGCGAAAATGTCAGTGAGAATGAATTAAAAAAGAATTTAGAAAAGGCTTCAACATCCATAAGTCGACAGGTAATTCGATCGGAACAAAGAAAGAAAACTCTCTGTATCTCTCGGTCGACAGGTAGGTCGACCTGTACTTAAATATGAACTCTCCGAATCTCTAAGTCGATAGATAAGTCGACTGATTGGCACAAAATTTTTGGCTTGGCTACATCCTGAATCGATCAGTTGACATGTGATCTTGGTCAGTCGACTTATGAGACTGTTTCAGGATATTATGGAATTCCGAATTTTATTCTAAAAGTAGCTGTTACTGACCCTTTTTTGGTTAGGATTAATGAGAGATTTTAGGGATTTAATATTATTTGAGATATGTAACACATATTATGATATCCCTATAGATTTGGTTTATTAAGTTTGAATATTTCTCAATTTAAAACATATAATTATTTCTATTCTATTTAATTATGATTGAGAAATATTTGGGGCACCTAATTGAGATGTTTTAAAGTTATAATTAAGTGATCTGAACCTGAATGAAGTATTAATGATATAAGAGGTTTATAAGACTAATTAAGTGTCATAACAAATGGGAACTAGCCGTTAGAGAGCTTATTTTAATCCCATTTATATAGACTTGCATTTTTCATATCATTAAGTGAGATTAAGAGAGATCATGATATTATACTAAGCTTTTCTAAGAGAATTCATATTGAGATTTGTGAGAGCTTTTCTAAGAGTCGTTTTTTAGAATTATTTGCTGCTACCGAATCTGAAGTAACATCGCTATAATTATTCTTTCGGTGGATTCTGGGTATGATATTTCCAAATTATTACTTGATTAATTTTTGGAATTTGATTTCTAGAAATTGTTTTGTAATTTTTATTGAAAAATATTTTATAAAATAATTTCTTGAATTAATCTGATTATATGCTCAATTACGTGCTACCTATTTTTGTTTAAAATAAGATTTTGAATATATCACTTTTCTATCTCTAGTTTTGGGATATTAATTAAGTTTTAATTTATCTGGGGTGGTAGAAGCTCTGAGTAAGAAAAATCACTCGTCCATTTTTTAATTGATAAGTTAAGTGGCGGATTAAATACTATTGGGAGTATTTAATCTAAGGGTAGCTGGTTTTAGTCTATTCCTGTGAAGAGATTAAGGTAGTAATTCTTCTTAAATTGAATTGTTTTGTGAGAATTTTGTAACGGTTCAATCCTTACCAGGTAAAAGGATATTTGGAGTGTTTATGAAGTTTTGATTCTTTAGCCTTTGTGTTAAAAAGAATTAGGTTATTTTTGAGCCTGTAAAAAGTAGAGATTATTCTTAAGCCTGTGAAAAGGAATTTGTAAAGGTTGATTATGAGTCTGTAAAATAATCTTTGTGAGGGTTTGGTTTCTATCTTTAAAGGAATCTTGAGTTTAGTGGGTACGACTCTTCGTGGGGCTTGGAAGACTAGATTAGCCAAGAGTAGCTTGGTGAACCAATATAAATTTCTAGTGTGTTGCAATCTTTACATTATTTATTTTTGTTATTTGGTGTGCACCTAGTTGATTTTATATTTCCACTGTGATATAAAGATAATAATTAATTTAGGATTAAAATTAATTATTTGGGTTCTAAAAATAATTTTTTCTCTGACAATTTTTTAACTACCCAATTTACCCACCCTCTTGGGTATTTTACTGGGCCAACAATTGGCATCAGAGTTGGTTTAGATCGACAAACTTAGCCAATTAAGATCACATGGTGCACATAATAGGCATACTAGCTGAGGGGTAGTCTATGCACCGACCACATTTATTTGCAGGTGAAAGTTATTCGTTTCGGAAAGACAGAATAATAGCCTTCCTTCAAGCTACAAATTATAATGTGTGGCTAACAATCGAGGATGGTCCATTTATTCCAATGGAAAACGGAGTCGAGAAGAAGAAGGAATAGCTAACTGCTTCTGATAAGCAGAAACTCTCCATAAACTTTCAGGCTATTAACATTCTATTTTTCTCTTTAGATGCTAATGAATATTCTAGAGTTTCAAGTTGTAAATCTGCAAAGGAGATGTGGGATAAGCTCAAGTTACCCACGAAAGGACAAGTCAAGTGAAGCAATTGAAAATTAACGCTCTTATTAGGAAATTTGAGTTATTCAGAATGGAAGAAAATGAATTGATTCATGAGATGTGTACTTGCTTCAACAACATTTATTGAGTGAACTTAGAAAGCCATACTCAATGGAGGATAGAGTTCGAAAGGTCCTAAGATCCTTAAGAAAAATATGGGAGTCAAAGGTGATGACAATTGAGGAAGCCAAGGATCTTGGCAAATACAAATTTGATGATCTCATAGGCAACTTGATGACTCATGAATCGACGATTAAAAGATATGAGGATGATACCGGAAATAGCAAGAGGAAATCATTGGCGCTAAAAGCTCAGAAAATTGAAGAAGACGATGGCAGTGATGATGAAAGTCTTGACAGTGAGCAAGAGAAAGATGTGGCGCTTCTCACAAAGAATTTTAGAAGAATGACTCGGCGCACATTCCTCGGGAGAAGAAACCTCAACATGACTAAAGTGGAATGTTACAACTATCACAAGACTGGTCACTTTCAAAATGATTGTCCTGAAATGAAAAAAGATGAAAAAAAGGAAAAGAAGAAGAAAGAAAAGAAGAAAGCAAAGAAGAGTAAGAAGAAATCCATGAAGGTTACTTGGGATGATACTGATTCAAGTAGCTCAAAAAAATCAGATAGTGAAGATATGTCCCTGTTTGTATTGATGGCCACTAGTGGTGAGGTAACTAAATGTTCAAGTTCTTGTCCTTTAGATTTTGATAAATTATTTGATGTTTATCAAGAACTTTGTTATGATTATAAAAACCAGTGTTCTAAATAAATGCCCTTCAAACTACAATTAATGCATTAAACAAGCAAGTGATGGACTACGAATCTGAAAACAATGAATTGAAATCCAAGTTGATGGATTTGCAATCAATTGTTCTCAAATTCACCGGCGGTGAAAATAGCTTAAAAATACTTTTGGGAAGTTCACGTGGAGTTTTTGATAAAGCCAGTATTGGATTTCAGAAAAATCTTAAACAAAAACATTTTCACAAATTCTTTTCTGAAACCAAGTATCGTGTTATATGTTTTAAATGTAATGTTGTGGAGCATACTATTCCTACATGCTTTTTTTAAAATATCTAATTGTAGACAAGTTTGGGATCCAAAAGGAACTAAAATTATCTAGACTAACAAGATTGAACCCACTTAGGCTGGGTACCACTTAGGAACTATTTGAGATGCTCCTTGCAAGTTATTCTAAAAGCTTCAATAAGAAAGGACAAATGGTTATTGGATAGTGGTTGTTCTCGAAACATGACGGGAGACAAAGGAAAATTTACATATTTGACACCTAAAGATGGAGGTTATGTGACTTTTGGAGATAAGGCAAAGGATAAAATTATTGGTATAGGTAATATCGGTAATGGTACTACTATTATTAAAGATGTGTTACTAGTTGATGGACTTAAACATAATTTGCTTAATATTAGTCAACTATGTGACAAGGGCTATAACGTTATATTTGATCATGATAGGTGTATTATTAAAAATAGTCATAATAGTAGTATCTTATTAGTTGCATCACATTTTGAGAATGTTTATACTTGCTCATTTGATGATTTTAATTCTCAAAATTTATCTTGTTTGAATGATTTATCTGAGAATAGTTGGTTATGACATAGAAGACTTGGGCATGCTAGTATGGAGTTAATCTCTAATTTATCTAAGAAGAGTCTCGTACGTGGCCTACCTGATTTGAAATTTGTGAAAGATAAAGTATATGATGCATGACAATTAGATAAGCAAGTTGGATCATCATTTATGAAAAAGATGCACACGTCCACGTTTAGATATCTTGAATTATTGCATCTTGATTTGTTTGGGCCTAACTCTGATGCTAGTTTTGGTGGTAAGTTTTATGCGTTTGTTATAGTTGATGATTATTCTAGACTTACCTGGGTATTTTTTCTTGCTAAGAAAAGTGAGGTTGCTTCTGTTTTTGCTAAATTTTGTAAATGTGTTCAAAATGAGAAGCAATGTTCCATTATTAACATTTGAAGTGACAGAGGAAGAGAGTTTAAGAGTGATGATGTGGTAAGTTATTGTGATGAGCATGGTCATGCTCATAACTTTTATGCACGAAGATCACTGCAATAAAATGGTGTAGTGGAAAAGAAGAACATGACGCTTCAATAGATGGCCAGAACGATGCTTAGTGAAAATCGCCTACCAACCTACTTTTGGGCCGAAGCAGTAAGTACAACTTGCCATGTGGTAAATCGGGTATCGATTCATAGAGGGTTTAACAAAACCCCATATAAAATCTAAAATAGTAAGACTCCTAATATTTCCTATTTTAAAGTATTTGGATGTAAGTGTTTCATTTTGAATAACAAGGATAATCTTAGAAAATTTGATGCTAAATTAGATTATGGGATTTTCCTTGGATATGCTACTAACAGTAAGGCTTATAGAGCTTCTAATACACAAACGTTAGTAGTAGAAGAAACTATGCTTGTTGTTTTTGAGGAAGCTGATCCATTCTTGTCGAGAACGATTTTGGATGATGATGATGCAGGTATTTCAAATAATCAAAACCAAGGTGATACTGTACCTAAGGAGTCCCAACAAGAGGGGGAACCTAAGGAAAATGATTCCACTTTACTAAGAGTTATAAAGACAGTATTGGACGTTCGGTAAAAGAAATCATTGGTAATTTCGAAAGAGGTGTAAGTACTCGTTCTTCTCTTAGGGATATAATTAATCTTGCTTTCTTATCTCAAATTGAGCCTAAAAATATAGATGAGGCATTAAGTAATGAATCTTGGATTTTCGTAATGCAAGATGAGTTAGTTCAATTTGAGCGGAACAAAGTATGGTGTCTTGTTTCGAGATCGGATTTTCATCCAGTTATTGGTGCTAAATGGGTGTTTAGAAATAAAAAAGGATGAATCTGGCATGGTAATTAGAAACAAAATAATATTAGTAGCACATGGCTATAATCAAGATGAAGGAATTGATTATGATGAAACCTATATTCCTGTTGCTAGACTAGAAGCAATTAGAATGCTACTCGTTTTTGCATGTTCATGTAATTTTATGTTATATCAAATGGATGTAAAGAGTGCATTTCTAAATGGATTTCTAACAGAAGAAGTTTATGTAGAACAACCCCTAGGATTTGAAAGTGATAAATTTCCTGATCATGTATTTAAACTTCGCAAGACTTTGTATGGGCTCAAACGAGCTCCTAGAGTTTGGTATGAGAGACTTAGCCAATAGTTGATCAAAAACGGTTTTCGAAGAGGTATTTGTGATATAACACTATTTGTGAAGCAAATTGATTCTGATATCCTATTAGTACAACTGTATGTTGATGATATTATTTTTGGATCTACTAATGAGAATATTTGCTGACAGTTTGTAAGATAGTTCAGGTTAAATATGAAATGAGCATGATGGGAGAGTTGAATTTCTTTCTTGGATTGGAAATTAAGCAAACCAAAGAAGAAATATTTATAAACCAAGCTAAATACACCAAGGAGTTGTTAAAGAAATATGGCTTGGAAGGCGTTAAAGAGTACAAAACTCCCATTACAACGGCTACGAAGATAGACAAAGACAATACGGGCAAAAGTGTTAATAAAAAAATGTATCGAGGTGTGATTGGTAGTCTGTTGTATTTAACTGCTATTAGACCTGATATTATGTATAATGTTTGTCTTTGTGCTAGATTTCAGTCTTGTCCTAAAGAATCTCACTTGACTGTGGTTAAGCGAATTTTTCGATACTTAAAGGGGATAACTGACCAACAATTATGGTATCCTAGAGGGAGTGATTTTAAATTGGTAAGTTATTTCGACGCTGATTTTACCAGTTGCAAAGTTGAGTGAAAAAGCACAAGTGGGTTATGTCATTTGTTAGGGCATGCTTCGGTTTCTTGGTCAAGTAAGAAATAGAATTCGATAGCCTTATCCACTATTGAGGCTAAATATATGGTAGCTGATAATTGTTGTGCTCAAATTTTATATATTAAGCAACAGTTAAATGACTTTGGAATTTTCATGTAGGAGGTCCCGATCTTTTGTGATAATAAAAGTGCCATTTGTTTAAGTAAGAATGCTACACAACACTCATAAACTAAGCACATAGAGATTAGACATCACTTTATTCGTGATCACATTCAGAAAATGAACATTGTTACTGAATATATTGATACCTCTAACCAGCTTGCTGATGTTTTTACCAAACCATTAGTGGAAGATCAATATGTAAAAATCATTTGCGGTTTGGGTATGGCTAGGCATAATGATGTTTGCCTAGAGTAGAGTTCTTGTGTGTTCTCTCCTGTCTAAATTATTTTTGAGATAACAAATTAGGAGAATTAGTTGATGTTTTACTGAATATCTTAAAGGGGAGTTTATTTTTATGTTTGTGCTTTGTGGATTATTTTTTAAATATCTTCATTCTTATGCCTAAATGGTTATAAAACCCAACCTTTGATTCAGGGAGAGAGTGGTTATATTATTGTTTTGAAGACAACATCACAGTTAATTGTCATCATAAAAAAAAGAGAGATTGTTAATCCTAAGATTTTGATGGACAATTAAAGGTTGATGTTTTTAGTGGAACTAACGGTTTGATTAAGTGTTTTAGTTTATTAGTTCTAAATGACGAAGATATGATGATAAAGATGATGAAGAATTAAGAGGTTGAAGAATTTGAAGAACTTAGGGAAAATAACTCAGGTTAAATTTCAACTCTTAATATCCTAATTAGGATCACACACGGCACCAAAATATTTTTAAATGATTTTTATAAATATGTGTGTTTTTAATAGGATCTTAATTAGATAAATTATATGCTCCTATGTGTAATTAAAAAATAAATATTTATAATTGATTAAAATTGAATTTAAGTATTTAGTGGAGCTAACCAAGAAAAGAAATTGGTTAAAGGGGTGAAAATGTCAATGAGAATGAATTAAAAATGAATTTAGAAAAGGTTCCAACATTTATAAGTCGACAAGTAAGTCGACCGGCAAAAAGAAGAAAAACTCTCTGTATTTGTCAATTGATAGGTAGGTCGACTTTTGCTTAAATATGGACTCTCTGTAGCTATAAGTTGACAGGGCGGTCGTCCTGTGACAAGAAATGGAACTCTCTGAATCTCTAAGTCGACAGATAGGTCATTCGATGGGCACATAGTTCTTAACTTGGCTACATCCTGAATCGATTGGTGATCTTGGTTAATCGACTTATGAGACTGTTTCAGGATATTATGGAATTCCATATTTTATTTTGAAAATAGTTGTTACTAGCCATTTTTTGGTTAGGACTCATGAGATATTTTAGGGATTTAATGTTATTTGAGATATGCAACACATATTATGATATCCCTATAGATTTGGTTAATTAAGTTTGAATATTTCTCAATTTGGTACATATAATTGTTTCTATTCTATTTAAGTATGATTGAGAAATATTTGAGAACTTAATTGAGAAGTTTAAAAGCTATAATTAAGTAATTTGAACCTGAATGAAGTCTTCATGGTATAAGAGGTCTATAAGAGTAATTAAGTATCATAACAAATGGGAACTAGTTGTTAGAGAGTTTATTTTAATCTCATTTATATAGACCTACATTTTTCATATAATTAAGTGAGATTAAGAGAGATTAAGAGATTATACTGACCTTTTCCAAGAGAAATCATATTGAGATTTGTGAGAGCTCTTTTAAGAGTCATTCTTAAGAATTATTTGCTGCTACCGAATCTGTAGTAGCATCGCTATAATTATTTTTTCGGTGGATTCCGGGTGAGATCTTTCCAAATTATTTTCTATTTAGTATTGCTTGATTAATTTAGGAATTTGATCTTTAGAAATTGTTTTCTGATTTTTATTGAAAAATATTTTTTAAAATAATTTCTTAAATTAATCTGATTACGTGCTCAATTATATGCTACCCATTTTTGTTTAAAATCAGATTTTGAATATCTCACTTTTATATCACTAGTTTTGGGATATTAATTGAGTTTTAATTTATTCGGAATGGTAGAAACTCCGAGTGAGAAAAAAATCACTTGTTAAATTTTTAATTGGTAAGTTGAGTGGCAGATTAAATACTGTTGGGAGTATTTAATCTAAGGGTAGCTGGTTTCAGTCTCTTCCTGTGAAGAGATTGAGATAGTAATTCTTCTAGAATTGAATTGTTTTATGAGAATTTTGTAACGATTCAATCCTTACCGGGTAAAAGGATATTTAGAGTATTTGTGTGGTTTTGATTCTTTAACCTTTGTGTTAAACAGAATTAGGTTATTCTTGAGCCTGTAAAAAGTAGAAGTTATTCCTAAACCTGTGAAAAGGGATTTGTAAAGGTTGATTATGAGCCAGTAAAAGAATCTTTGTTTGGTTCCTACCTTTAAAGGAATTTTGAGTTTAGTGGGTGCGACTCTCCGTAGAGTTCAGAGGATTGGATTAGCTAAGAGTGGCTTGGTGAACAAGTATAAATTTCTGGTGTGTTGCAATCTTTACATTATTTATTTTTGTTATTTGGTGTGCACCTAGTTGATTTTATATTTCCTCTATGATATAAAGATAATAATTAATTTAGGATTAAAATTAATTACTTGGGTTATTAAAGTAATTTTTTCTCTAACAATTTTTTAACTACCCAATTTAGCCCCACCTCTTGGGTATTTCACTGGACAACATGTAGCATACTTATTTTGTGTTGTTAAGTGTTTAGAAAATATATAATCATGATAATGGAACGATAAATGGTCGCAAAATTGAAAGAAAGAAAATTTATTTCCTTTATTCAAAGTGTTTTCTCAAGAATTCAGAAAAAATGATCAAGAATTCATACGAAATACTTGCGGAGATGAGAGATGTTCCAGGGTCTAGGGATAGCTACTCCGTCAAGATCTTTAAGCCAATAGGTGCCTGTTCTGCTTACTTTGGTTACACGGTAAGGGCCGTCCTAATTTGGAGCTAACTTTCCTAGGCGAGCTTATGGGCGATGAGGCATTACCCTCTGAAGTACCAAGTCACCTACGTTGAAGTATTGTGGATGGAC
Organism: Eucommia ulmoides; assembly: GCA_016647705.1. Taxonomy (NCBI): domain Eukaryota; kingdom Viridiplantae; phylum Streptophyta; class Magnoliopsida; order Garryales; family Eucommiaceae; genus Eucommia; species Eucommia ulmoides. Next base: position 22,451,256 of record CM028330.1, on the reverse strand, counting down.
TACATGATTGAACATTTATTCCATCTTTGACTTGTAAGCTGCCATTTGCATCAGTGCCCTGTCTCGCTTCTCTTCTAACTTGTCCATTTCTTCTCGTATGAGTTCTTCATTTTCCACCAGGTTGATCGTATCATATCTTGTGGATGGCATCTCTATCTCTACTGGAACAACAACTTCAGTTCCATAAGTTAAGGAGAAGAGAGTTTCTCTAGGTGTAGACGTTGGGGTGGTATGGTGAGCCCATAATACTGTAGGGAGTTCTTCCACCTACTTTCCTTCGGCATTGTCTAATCGTTTCTTGAGCACTTCTTTGATGGAATGGTTTGTCATCTCTGGATGCTAGTTGGCCTTTGGATATGCTGGACTGGACATCCGATGTTGAATCTTTAACTCATTGTACATCCAAGCTACTTTACCACCGGTGAAAGATGTCCTATTATCAGAAATGATAATTAAAGGTATACCCAAATGACATATGATGTTTTTCCAAATAAAATTCTTTATTTCGTTCTCTCCCGCTGTTGCGAATGCTTCCGCTTCGAACCATATGGTGAAATAATCAATTACCACCAGTAGGTACTTTTTTTTTCTAGATGCTGGTGCAAAAGGACCCAATACATCCTTCCCCCACTTAGCAAATGGGCATGGTCTAATTATTGGAGTTTATTGTTGAGCAAGAACTTTGATATCGTTGGAGAATCGTTGGCGTTTGTCACACTTTGTAACATACTCTTGCGTGTCAATACACATGGTTGGCCAGTAATATTCTACTCTCAGCACTTTATGTACCAAGGTTCTACCCCTTTGTGGTTCCCACAAACTCCTTCATGTATTTCTTCCAGGGTATAGTTTGCTTCTTTCGCTCCTAAACAAAACAACAATAGCCGGAAAAAAGATCGTCTATACAATTTATCGTTGGTTAACACGTACCTCGATGATTTGTATAAGACTTTCCTGGCGGTGTTGTTGTCTTCTGGTAGAATCCCCTCCTTCAACTGGTAAACTATAGGGGTTCTCCAATCTTCTTCTTGATGTAACTGGACTATGTATTCGCATTGGCTAAATGGGGTGACAACAGACGGTTGATCAAAGAATTCCACCGGTTCAGATTTCTAATCTACCTCCAAAGTAAAGGCTAACACAGACAAGGCATCTGCCTTGGTGTTTTCGGCCCTTGGGATGGCCTTAAAGTTGTAGCTCTAGAATAGGGAGACAGCTCTTTCACTTTTTCATCGTAAAGTTGCAACCTCTTGTCATTAGAAATGAACAACCCATTAATTTGATTAACCACCAATTGGGAGTCTGATTTCTCCTCCAAATGTTGGTCTCCCATCTCCCTTGCGAGAGTTAATCCAATAATTACAGTTTTATACTTAGCTTCATTGTTGGAGGTTTGAAAACAAAGTTATACAGCTGATAGGTGTAATTTACCTATCCATTTTCAAATCGAATTTGTTAGTTTTTGAGTATGTTTATTATGTTTTAATACGTTTTTATGTATTTTTGTATAAATCAGGTGTGTGGGGGTGAGAAGGCATGAAAACGGATCATAAACGATCAAATCGGATCAAGAACGGTGGGAAAATAAGCAGAAAGGACAAAATTCATAACCTGCAGCCCATCGCCGCGGCTGTCAAGATGCAGAGAAGGCCTAAAAGACTCTGAACATCTACTATTGCAGCGGTGAGATCTACTGCTGTGGCGGTGAAACAACAACTAGTCTCTGCTCCCACTACTGCGTCCACTGCCCAGGCCATGACCCAGCCAACATACCCACCGCCGCAGTGGTTACTCTGCATAGTTGTTTAGATATTTATTTAAATATTTTTCTCCCTATTTATTCCTCATCTCCTCTCTTATGGCCAAGGAGAGACCCCTTAGGGTTGATAATATTTTGTGAGTATTTTGGGGAGTGCTCAACCAAATCAGAAGGAGAAGAACACGTTGCGAAGAAAGAGAAGCAATCGTTGAACGGTTTTAGGGCCAAATCTTCAGACTACGGCTAAGTTTCTTTCATTTCTCTCTCTCTCTCTCTCTCTTTTCTTAACTTTGGTAGTTTGATAAGCATGTTTAACTTTATTCTTGTTGTATAAATGGTTATGATCATGAACTAAACGGATTTTGTTTAGGGATTAATAATATTTATGAAATTGTTGTTTGTTTGAGTTGTGTTTCTTTAATGGTTGTTCTTCGTAATTGGTTTGTGTTTATCGGTTTGTCATGTATATATTCTTGTTTAAATATAGTGAGAAATTGGGGTTTGACACCCGAGAGAGGTAACCCCGAATTCGGACTAGGGTAAACACAACGCGACGATCTAATAACCCGGGAGGGAGTTAGAAAGTATGCAATCCATGATGTTGGGGAAAGACTCATGTGACCTAGTTTCGTTAAGACGTTGAGGGGGACTTTTTCATTGATGCGAAGTTGTATGTTCACTCATCTTATACTCCGGAGAGGTGGTGAGTGAGGTTACGATACAAAGATTGTCGGATAGGTTGAACACCGTTATTGTAAAATGAACGAGGCTAAACACGTTTTTGTAAACGGAGTTAATTCCTAGATAATCTTTTCCCTAAACATATCAATATGGTAATATTAGTATAATTAGTATTTTAGTATTAGTATTAATTAATTATAAACTCATTTTTTCATCGTCTAGATAAAATTAGGTTATGATAATTACGGTACTCGATAATAATTTTAACCAATCTCTGTGGATACAACAACCCCTACTCCATCCAATCTATACTAAAACTTAACCCGTACACTTGTGGTGAAAGTGGCGATGTGAAATTTCGCCACCAACAACCTTTTCAAGATGATCTCCTTCAAGCATTTGTAAAACTATTCCTACACCACACCCCTTCATGTTTGAAGCACCATCAACCCACAGCTTCTATAGAGCATTAGATAGGAAAGTTGCTTCTTCGTTTAATGGAGGGGTCAGTTCAACAATGAAGTCCACCAAAGCTTGTCATTTGATTGCTGCCCTAGGATTGTATTTGATAAAGAACTCGCTAAGTTCCACAGCCCACTTCATAAGGTGACTAGAAGCTTCTGGCCTATTCATTACTGCCCGGACCCGGCATGAGGTTAGTATGTTAATCACATGCGCCTGAAAATATGGTATAATTTTTTGTGCTGCAGTTACTAAAGCCAAGGACAACTTTTCCAACTCTGTATAACGAGTTTTTGCTGGAACTAACGATTTGCTGATGTAGTACACCGGTCTTTGCCCTCCCGCAAGTTCTTGGACTAGTGAAACACTTACTACTACAGGTGTTACTTCCAAATAGAGGTTTAGCTCTTCTCTTGGGTTTACTTTGGCCAACGTATCTACTGAGCCCAAGTAATCTTTAATGGATTGAAGAGCTCTCTCACAATCATCATCCCACTGAAAGGTTTTATATCCTTTCAAAATCTTAAAGAAAAGGGCACACCTATCAATAAATTTTGTGATAAATCTATTCAGTGCCGCTAACTTTCCAGTCAACACCTAGACTTCTCTTATAGTTGTTGGAGATTTTAAATTCTTGACAGCCTCTATCTATCCAGGATCCACCATGATGCTGGTTTGGTTAATAACAAAACCCAGAAACTTGTCACATGTGACAGCAAACACACATTTTTTTGGGTTTAGCTTCATGTTATACTTTCTTAGAACAACAAAAGCCTCTACTACATGGTTGAGGTGATCCTCTTGTATGGAGATTTTGACAAGCATGTCGTCTATATAAACCTCCATGTTCGCTCCAATTTTATCTTGAAAAATATTGTTCACCAACCACTGGTAGGTAGCTCCCGCAATTCTCAAACCAAATGGAATTACGTTATAACAGTAATTACGTTTTGGCATTATGAATGACATCCGTTCTTCACCCTACTGGTCCATAGAAATTTAATTTTAGCCTACATAAGTATCCATCATGGTCAAGTGTTGGTGCCCAGCTGCAGCATCGACCATTTGGTCTATTCTCGGCATCAGATAGTAGTCTTTCAGACATGCTTGATTGAGATCAGTAAAGTCCACACACACTCTCCATTTTCCATTGTTCTTCTTTACTAGAACTGGATTGACCAGCCACCTTGGGTACATTATTTTCCTGATGTAGCCAATGTAGAGCAATCTTTTTACTTCAGCTTCAATTACTTGCTCTTTCTTAAGACTGAAGGTCCTTATTTTTTGCCGTACTGGAGAGTATGACCTAACAATATCCAGGTGATGTACCACAATGTCAGGACTGATTTCTTCCATATCTTTAGAAGCCTAGGAGAAAACATCCAGGTTCTTTTGGAGCAGCTCGCTGATCTCTTTGGCCTCAATCTGGCTTAATGATCCTCCAATCATAAGCTTCTGAGCCCCATCATTCAAGGAGATCTGTCTTACTTTCTCAGTGGGCTGGATAACACTTGTGTGTTCCCTGAAATCGTCGATTTCTTCTACCGAGCTTGTTGGCGAAATTGCTCCTTGGACCTTCTTTGATTGCTATAAGGGCGTACCCCTACCCTTCATTGCTATGACAAAACATTTTCTTGAGGCCACTTGGTCACCTCTTATCACTACCATAGGACCATCCTTTGCGTACTCAACACACTGATGGTACGTTGATACAACAATCTTTATTGCATGTAACCATGGATGCCCAAGAATTATATTGCAAGGTGACGCTGAGTCCACCACCATGAACTTCGTGGCTTTCATGTATTCCCATTCCTCTTTGTTAGAGGTGACGAACATATTGATTATTCCACATGACGATGTGAGATCTCCATTGAATCCTACCATAACAGTTTGCGTAAAACTGACGTCAGAACTTGGTCTTCCCATCTACTTCAGAGTACTGACAAAACTAATATTAGCCGAACTATCGTTACCGATCAAGATCCGTCTTACCTTGAAACTGGAGATCCATAGAGTAAGGACCAATGCATCCTCATGTGGGTGAACAACCCCTATGTAATCCTCCTCCGAAAAAGTAATGACTGGTCTCAGATTCATTATCATCGCAATTATTTCTCCAAAGGATCATTCCAATGCTACTTCGCGGATGTTCTTTTTTCATTCTCGATTCGACTCTCTAGTGGTTAGCCTAGTAGAATTCATCATGAAGATTACTTTATGATTCTCTTTGGGATGCTCTTTTTTTCGTTCTTTCTCGCGATATTCCTCGCGTCGGCCCTTATTTTTTTGCCTTTTCTTATACTTTGGGTGTTCTTATAGGTAATCACGCAGCTGACCCATGTCAGCTAAACGCTTGATCTCATTTTTGAGCTCCCAGCAGTCATCCGTATTGTGACCATGATCCCTATGGAAATCACAATACTTAAACATGTTCTTCTTATTTGATTTGGTAGTCTGCCTGGGAGGCCACTGAATTACTTCAGAAGCACGTATCTTATGTAGAATTCTTGAGATCGACATTCGCAGACCAAGAAGGTTTAGCTCTTGTCGAGCTTTTGATCTGGAATTCAAACTTCTTGCTCAATCTTTACGCCTATCCGGCTTGCTACCATCCTTCTTGCCCTGTCTGGGGGTGATCTTTGAAAGATCCCCCGCCTTCTTTGGCGAGTTTGACGTCCTCCAATTTCATGTAGGGTTTGGGTTTTTTCGTCAACTTTGACATGCTCTAGGGACTCTTTTCGGTTAAAGAGTCTTGAAAATATCCCAGATGTAACCTTGAGGTAAATTCATTAATGATGAGGTTGGTATCACAACCCTTAATTCATGTTAATTTCTCATTAAATCAGCTCATATATTGGCACAAAATGTCTCATTTCTCTTGATGCAAGGCGAGTAGGAACTCAGGTCTCTTTATTAACCTTTGATAGGTTATAAAATGATTGATAAATATATTTTCAAACTTTTTGAACGATGTGATAGAGTTTGTAGGAAGCGTAAGCAACCATTCGAGGGCTAAGCCCTTCAATGTAGTAGCGAAAGTTCTACAAAGTGTGGAGTCACTTAAACTGTAAAGATTCATTACGTGCTTGAATTGGAGGATATGGTCCACAGGATCCACTCTCCCATCGTATTTTGTGAACATTGTAGGATCATACTTTTCGGAGAGTAAGACAGCTAGGATATCTGGTGAGAAATGTATCTTAGTGCCTTTCAACAGCGTGTCCAGTTCATCTAAAGGCTGACCTCTTTCTACTTTACTTCTGATATGTTGTTGTGAATCAACAGTGTCAGTTTGGCCGTAGATTGTTCTCTCTGGCTGACAGATTGTATCTCGTTGAGTAGGTTGCTCCTTGTAAAATTGAGGATTAACATAACTAAGAGACCCTACTTCATCTCCAACTTCATTGTTAGATGTAAGAGATTGCGACCTGTTGCCAACTATTATCCTCTCCATGTATTTGATCGTCTCAACCATCGCAGCCACCTTTATAGTAAAAGCATCAATTTTTGTATAGTGTTTAGCACGGTCAGTGGAGGGTTAGCCTTAACCCCCCCCCCCCCATGCTGTTCTATTGGAGTTTCTACATCAAGTGGTGGTTGCAAGTCATTGCTTTGACTCGTCGCTGCCACTCTCATTCGTAACTGCCTCATAGTCATGATAGAAAGTTTTTGTGTTAGCGCTTCCCACAGACGGTGCCAAATGATGTTGCCAAAAAATCTTTGACACATGTAACAGCTCCGGATATGTCAGAAATCTCTTCACTTTCCTCTGGCTACCTGCAAAATGGATCAGTTCTAAGGGGACACCAGTGTGGTGTTGGCTAAAAAACCTTCGGTGTGAGAATAAGTTAATCTGGTATATGGAGAAAGTTGTACACAGATTGAATCGTAAAAATTATTAACGATATCTAACCTTTTTATAGGCTTAGAAATATGTTGTTGTTACTTTAGACTGGTCGCCAACTCCTTAATACGCTCCTAACGGCTTCAAAGATAACCAATATCCCCATGATCTTAGGGGAGATCTCTGTAATTGTCCCCATTAATTATGGGCCGTTATAGTCAATCTGGCTTATCTCCTCAAGTTTAGGGAAGTCATTCAGGTTGGGTTGACCTATTTGTTCCTTGGCTTATAACACTGTGGGTTTGAATATACCTAAATATGGGCCTCCCTATAGGGCTGTTAGTCTTGCTCAAAAGGTCACCGAAGCTACCACCCAAGTGGGCTTGTCATGCTTCAGTCAAGATAACCCATTGGGTCTGTCTGTTATAAATCAAAATTCATACCCGATCTGACCCGTTTAAGGCTCAATGCCTATATCAGTTATGAGATGATGTTTTCCCATATCACACAATAATGATGGTGATGCAATTACAAACAAAATATTGCAATTATCGATACCCTAGGATTTTCATGGTTCTTGAATCATGATCCGTTGATTGTGGCTATGTACTTATGTTGTCTTTAATTTAATAACAAATCTTATTATTAATAATTATTTTTGTGTCGTCCTAAAGATTCCAACTTGTTGATCCTATGATTTTGATGGACAATTAAATGTTGATGTTTTTTGTGGAACTAACAATTTTATTGAATGTTTCAGTTTATTAGTTCCAGTGAAGAGATTATCATGAAGATATTGAGAAAAATGCTAAACAGATGCTAAAGACATTGACAAAGATGATGAATGTTTAAGAGATATAAGAATATGAAGAACCTAGGAAAAATAACTCAGGTTAAATTTTTGCTCTTAATGTATCTTGATTAGGATCACACATGACACAAAATATTTTTACAATTATGTGTGTTTTTTATCGGATCCTAATTAGCTAACAAATTTGCTCCTATGTGTAACTGAAGAAAAAACAATTGATTTAAGAAAGATAATTAATTAAAAATGAATTTAAGGATTTAGTAGAGTTAATCGAGAAAAAAAATCGGCTAAAAGGACAAAAATGTCGAAGAAATTTAGTAGAAAATTAATTAAGGAGAGGTGTTCCAGCTCAATCGATCGACCTACACAAATTGATCGGTTAACTGATGGAATGGAGCAGGGAAGAAGATTCAGTCCTTGAATTGGTCAGTCGACAGCTAGGTCGACTTATGGAAATATGACAAACACTTTGAATCGTCTGGTCGACAGGTAAGTCGATTTATGGTTAAAAGGTGAACTCTCTGAATCGTTAGGTCGACAGGTAAGTCAACTTATTAAACTCTCTAAATCGGTCGGTCAATAGATACAAAATTAGCAGTCGACTTATGACAAATGAATTTTGGCTTGAGCTACATTCTAAATTGGGTGGTCGACCGATGGGTGGAGGTCGGTCAACCAATGGCCAGTTTAAGGATTTGAGATTTTTATGGTTTCGATCTAAAACGTAGTCGTTACTAGCCATTTTATGGCTAAGAAAAAGATGCACACGTTAATGTCTAGATGTCTTGAATTGTTGCATCTTGATTTATTTGGTCCAAATTCTGTTGCTAATATTGGTGGTAAGTTTTATGCTTTCGTAATAGTTGATGATTATTCTAGACTTACCTGGGTATTTTTTCTTGCCAAGAAAAGTGAGGTTGCTTCTGTATTTGCTAAATTTTGTAAACGTGTTCAAAATGAAAGGCAATGCTCTATTACTACCATTTGTAGTGATAGAGGAAGAGAGTTTAAGAATGATGATGTTATTAGTTACAGTGATGAGCATGGTTATGCTCATAATTTCTCTACACCAAGATCACCATAACAAATGGTGTAGTGGAAAGGAAGAGCATGGCGCTTCAAGAGATGGCCAGAATAATGCTTAATGAAAATCGTTTACCGAACAAAGCACATAGAGATTATACATTACTTTATTCATGATCACATTTAGAAAATGGACATTGTTATCGAGTATATTGATACTGCTGACCAGCTTGTTAATATTTTTACCAAACCATTAGCGGAAGATTAGTTTGTTAAAATCATTCGCGATTTGGGTATGGCTAGGCAAAACGATGTTTGCCTAGGGGGGTGAATTGGGTATATAAAACTTAATTCAAATAAAATAATTCAAGCTCCTCCTTAAGATATTCAATAAAACATCAATAAATTCTCCCCCTTTGTCATCTCAAAAAGTGGGAAATGGGAACTACAAATAAACACTACTCTAGGCAAACATCGTTACGCCTAACTATACCCAAATCACGAATGATTTTCACAAACTAATCTTCCGCTAATGGTTTGGTAAAAATATCAACAAGCTATCGGAGGTATCAATATACTCAATAACAATCTTCTTTTTTTAAATGTGATCATGAATAAAATGATGTCTAATCAATATGTACTTAGTTCTTGAGTGCTGTGTAGGATTCTTATTTAGACAAATAGCACTTTTATTATCACAATAAATCGGGACCTCCTCCGTACAAATTCCAAAATCATTTAACTATTGCTTAATATATAAAATTCAAGCACAACAATTACCAGTTGCCATATACTCAGCCTCAGTAGTCAATAAGGTTATTGAATTTTGTTTCTTGCTTGACCAAGAAACCAAGACATGTTCTAACAAATGACATGACCCACTTGTATTTTTTCGCTCGACTTTGCAACCGACAAAATCAGCGTTAGAGTAACTTATTAATTTAAAATCACTCCCCCTAGGATACCATAATCCTAGGTCAATCGTCTCCTTTAAATATCGAAGAATTCGCTTAACCACATTCAAGTGAGATTCTTTAGGATAAGACTGAAATCTAGCACATAAACAAACACTATACATAATATCAGGTCTACTAGAAGTTAAGTACAATAAGCTACCAATCATACCTCGATACATTTTTTCATTAACACTTTATCCGTATCATCTTTGTAGCCATTGCCATGGGAGTTTTGGACTCCATAGCGCCATCCAAGACATATTTCTTTAACAGCTGCTTGGTGTATTTATCTTGATTTGTGAATATCCCTTATTTGGTTTTTCTGAATTTGCAACCCAAGAAAAACATTCAGCTCTCCTATCATGCTCATCTCAAAATTCGACCTGCATTATCTTAGCAAACTCTTGGCAAAGATGCTCATTAGTAGATCCAAAAATAATATCATCAACATAAACTTTTACTAATAGGATATCAGAATCAATTTGCTTATCAAATAGTGTTATATCACAAATACTTTGATCGAAAACCATTTTCGGTCAAATATCGACTAAATCTCTCATACCAAGCTCTAGGAGTTTGTTTGAGCACATACCAAGCCTTACAAAGTTTAAATACGTGATCGGAAAATTTATCACTTTCAAATTCCGAGGGTTGTTCCACATAAACTTCTTCCACTAGGAAACCATTTAAAAATGCACTCTTAACATCCATTTGATATAGCTTAAAATTACGTGAGCATGCAAAAGTGAGTAGCATTCTAATTACTTCTAACCAAGCAAATGATAATAACAATAAACTCAATTAAGAATATGTTTCGGATGATCTCAATAGAAAACATAAAAACCTGATTATAATAGATCTAAGTAGCACACAAATAAGTAGGTAATTAGATTTTCACCAAAAATCATTTTAAAATATTTTAAAGCAATTTAAAGTTCAGAAAACGATTTCACATTATCTAAAAATCCAAGCAAGAAAAATAATATTTAATCACAACAAAGAATTAAAGTTTGGAACAATCTCACCAGAATTTCACCGAAAGAATGAAGACTGAATCGTGACAAAATTTAGACTGGTGACGCTAAAATTCACAACACTTTTCTCAAGAAAAAATCTCACAATTAATTGCTCAATATAATCTCAGAAGGATGACTCTCAGAAAGCTCATGAACTCAAGGTTCTTGATAGAATGATAACTCTCAGAATGGCTCATGAACACTTAGTTCTTGATATCTTATCTATCTATTATGTGAAATCCGCAGGTCCATATAAAGCTACTTGAAACAAGCCCTATAACGGCTAGTTTCCACAAGATATGTCATTTAAAATCACCTGTAGACCACATATACTGATTTCTTTCAATCCTAGTATATTTGAATTAATTATAACTTTCAAAAAATTCAATTTAATCCCTCAAAGAATTTTCAAACACAAATCGATAAGATAGGATGTATTAAAATGACCGATTTGAGAAACATTTTAATTTCATGTACCAAATCTATATGGATATTCAAATAGGAGTATCATATCTTAAATATATCCATATACCTAAGATCTCTCAATCAAGTAAACAAATAACGGCTAGTTTTTTAATAAATCCCAAAATTCCACAAAACCTAAAACAGCATGGTCGGGTGACCAGCCTCTGACCATCGGTCGACCGATCGATGCAGGATACTAGCCAAACCAAAACTTCTCGCCCATAAGTCGACCGCTACTTATCCATATGTCGATCGAATAATTTAGAGTCATTCATAGGTCGACCTCTTTGTCGACCTAACTATTCAGAGAGTTCATCTTATGGCCATAGATCGACCTACCTGTCGACCGGAAGATTCAGGGACTTTAGCTAATTTTCATAAGTCAACCGGTCCCTGTTGTAATCCTTCCTTAATTCAATTTTCTATTAAATTTCTTCGAGATTTTTACCCCTTTAACCGATTTCTTTTCTCGGTTAACTCCAATAAATCCTTAAATTCAATTTTAATCAATTATCTTTCTTAAATCAATTGTTTTTTCCTCAATTTCATATAGATGAAAAAATGTTTAACTAATTAGGATCCTATAAAAAGCACACATAATCATAAAATCATTTTTGTGTCGTGTGTGATCCTAATCGGGATACATTAAGAGTAAAAATAGATTAGAGTTATTTTCACCTAGATTTTTCGAAATCTTCAATCTCTTAGTATCCGTCTCTACATCCTTCATAATTTCTTCATGATGTTATCGTCTTTGCATTATCTCTGCATATTTTATAATTACCTCACGATACTATTTGGAACTCTTTAAACTGAAACACTCAATAAACACATTAGTTCTACCAAAAATATCAACATTTAATTACTCATCAAAATTTTAGGATCAACAATCTACCTCTTTTTTATGATGACAATTAACTTTGATATTTTTGTCAAAGTAATATGTAATCACACTCTCCCTAAATTCGAAGACGGGTTTTATAACTCATTAAAGTATAGTAATGAAGATAATCATAAGGTATTTAACAAAGCACAAATTTTAAAATATGATAAACTCCCCCTTAAGATATTTATCAATATAATTCAAGCTCCCCCTTAAGATATTCGATAAAACATCAATAAATTCTCCCCCTTTGTCATCTCAAAAAACATCACCCTAGACATACATGGTTATGCCTAGGCATACCTAAACTTCGAATGATTTTTAATCTTCTGCTAGAGATTCAGTGAATACATCAACAAGCTAATTAAACGTATCATAATATTCAATATCATTTTTTTAATTTAAACATAACACATTATTTCCGCACTTATAAAAATTTCTCCCCTTAAATAATTGTAAACAAGAAAATTCATGTATAGGAGAATAATTTTGAGGCAATCAAAATATTTCAACAATGTAGCATGAAATCACATAGTTTCAGATAAGTCCACATCCTTACTCGTGATACCAAAAAAATGTCTTCCTATTAGACAGAATCAATTCATGTAATCTTTAATGCACTAGAATGGGAAGCATATCAATCAACATGGATCTAATGCATGCATAAATATGGATAAATGCATATTTCTCTCATAAAATTTCAACTCTCTTTTAGAATAATAATCATTTTTGTACAAGAGATATTAGTTGTATGCCTATAAATATATCCCATGCAATATATTGATATGTCATATATATTCAGGTAATCAAATGTATGGAATCAAAAGTAGATTAATGCGATCTCATAAAATGATACCAATCATGTAAACTTAAATTCATATTACATGTTGACTAGTAAGATCATGATTGATATTGATTTTATCAAGCATCTTTTAGCAATAGACATTTGTTTAATAAATCAGTATTAGCTAACAATGGAATTTCGCAAAGGCATATAATCAAAGCATAATTAATCCAAATCAAATAAATCATTCTTTAATCATTTGAAAAGCTCCTTAATATAAGATATCATGCATTTTAATAAATCAAGATGCATAAAAATTACCTCAATTCAACTTATCTGTGTAAAAGTAAATAACATGAATGACAACACATTATACAATAGTCTTCCTAAAATGTATATGCGACAAGTTATCGACTTACTTAGTGGGAGTTTAAACACTTAATTCATTTTTCATATCATGTAACATGTTTTTCAAGCATATAATCACTACTTGATATAAACACATTATAAAAACATGTTAATATTCCCTAACTAAATGTGATTCTCAGAATCACCCTGCAACGTTTCTAAGACAACAAGTGAACGCATCATTAAAAATAGGTCTTAGAAACAATTACCAACTTACCTATTTGGCAAGTCGGGAATCTCCCTCTTTAACAAATTTAATAAATTGAAATTGTGAGGGGTTCGGAGTACCTCTGCTATCCTTCGGGATAACTTTGCTCTTTACCTCATTTGTACTTATGATTTATTTGGGTGCATAATTCTTCTTGGTCTATCTGTATCCTCTCTGCCTTTGATAATTTTCATTTGATTTATTGATGATTTCCTTTGTACATATCATTTGTGGTTTCCTGGTGATATCCTATCTTAGCTTTGGTACAATTTTTCTCTTTACACATGTCTCTTGTGGCTTCTTTGCAACTTCATATTTTGTCTTTGGTGCATCTTTTCGCTTTGCACGCGTCGCTTGTGGATCCTTTATGACTTCCTGTCTCGATTTTGATATAACTTCTTTGTTTATTCCTTCGGGTCCACTTCCGATATTATGTAATTTTGCACAAGACATTTCAACAGTTCTTTTCGATATCTATTTCATTTTGGATCTGTCCTTGTTAGACATAAATTTATGGTTCCTGAACAGACATAATACTTTAAAATGCTCAACCCTATTGCAATAATAACATCTCAAATCCGATTTATCATAGAAAGCACGAGATGTAAAACATGAATAATTAACAATAGCAACATAACTACCACTAGCTTGTGATGAAGGATAAGACGATGAAACATATTCACTTTACCTAGAAAAATCATTTTTAGAATCTCTCGAAACAGACTTAACGTCAGATTTTGATTTTTCAAAATTTTTCTTAAGTAAATCGATTTTAGAAACAAAATTTGACATTTGCTTAGAAATCATGTCAAGATTATTTTTTAAAACTTTGTTTTCCTTTTCAAGAGAATCTACTTTAGAGAGCTAATTGTTAATTTAAAAAACAACGTCTGAAAACTCTTTGCTACCACAATAATCATTCAAATGCACTTTAGATTTTCGAACATGTTTTCCACCATTTTCAAAAGAATCGATTTTTCATTTTAAACTCAAGCTCTCTTTAGCAAAAAGTCGTGTGAAAGAAAGTAATTTTTCCATGACAATATGGACATTTTCATTATCATCATCTCCATCACTACTACTAAAATCACAGGAATCATACATCACATTTTCATATAAGGATCTATCACCATCAAGAGAGGATACACAAAAAATATCATCCATGGTGTGTGTACGTGACCGGTTTAGCTATAATATTAAGTCTAATCGAGCTAAAACCAGTTTTAATGTCAATTGTTAGCCCAGTGAGCTACCCAAGAGAGGGGTGAATTAGGTAGATAAAAATTAATCTAAATAAAATAATTCAAAAATCAAATAATGATTTTTTACTCTAAATAATTACTATCCTTATAGCATTTTGAATTTTCAAACAATTAATTTAATCATTTAATCAATTTATCCTAAATCAATTATTATCTCTTTATAGCAACGGATAAGAGTTATAAGCTCTAGGCACACATCTAAACAACAAAAAATAAAGTAAAGGAAATAAGTAATGCAGTACACACCGATATATCCTGGTTCACAAAGATAATCTTGGCTAATCCAGTCCTTCGAGGCCCACGGAGATTCTCACCCACTAAACCACTAAGATTCCTTTAAACAGGTAGGAACTAAACCCTTACAAAAATTATTCTTTTCGCAAGCTCAGAATTAACTTTTACAAATTCCTTTTCCTAGACTCAGGAATAACCTCTTCTTTTTCTAAGCTCAGGAATAACCTTATCTTTTCACAGGCTAAAGATTAACCAAATTCTATTACAAGGAGAATCACGATCTAATTCTTTTTATACCTTAGGCTTAAGAATTAAACTTCACAGAAACACTCCAACTATCATTTTCCTAGGTAAGGATGAAACATTTACAAATAACTTACAATTGATCCTAATCAGAAAGAATCACACCTAAGCTCTTTTCAACGGGTAAAGAGTAACCTAACCTTTTTGTACTTAGGTAAAGATCAAACATCAATCTCTTTACCAGAAGAGATTGAAAACCAAAGCTACCCTTGATTAGATATTTCCAATAATACTTAATCCGACACACAACTCACCAATTACAATAAATTGATAACTTCTTCCCACTCGGAGCTTCTACCATGTTAAATCAATTTAAACTCAATTAATGTACTGATATTTACTAGTGATAGAATTAAGTGAGAAAAATAAAAATTTGATTATAAAATTAATGCGGGTAGCACAAAATCGAGCATGTAATCAGATTATCATATAAATCGTTTTAAAAGATGTTTTATGCTTTTAAAGTTCAAAAACAATTTCTCAAACAATCAATTACCCAAGTAAGTGATAATAACAATAAACTCAATTAAGAATATGCTTGGGACGATCTCAACAGAAAAACATAAAAATCTGATTATAATAAATAAGTAGCATACAAATAAGTACATAACTAGATTTTCACCAAAAATCATTTTAAAATATTTTATGCAATTTAAAGTTCAAAAAACGATTTCACAATATCTAAAAATCCAAGCAAGCAAAATATCACAACAAAAAATTAATGTTTGGGACAATCTTACAAAAATATCATCGAAAGAATGAAGATTGAATCGTGACAAAGCCTAGATTGGTGACGCCAAAATTCACAACACTTTTTCCCAAGAAAAAATCTCACTATTATTTGCTCAATATAATCTCAGAAGGATGACTCTCAGCAAGCTCATAAACTCAAGGTTCTTGATAAAATGATAACTCTCAGAATGGCTCATGAACACTTAGTTTTTGATATCTTATCTATCTATTATGTGAAATCCGCAGGTCTATATAAAGCCACTTGAAACAAGCCCTATAATTACTAATTTCCACAAGATATGTCATTTAAAATCACCTACAAACCCCATATATTGATTCTTTTCAATCCTAGTATATTTGACTTAATTATAACTTTCAAAACATTCAATTTAGTCCCTCAAACAATTTTCAAACACAAATCGATAAGATAGGAAGTATTAAAAGGACCGATTTGAGCAACACTTTAATTTCATGTACCAAATCTATATGGATATTCAATTAGGAGTGTCATATCTTAAATATATTCATATCCCTAAGATCTCTCAATAAAGTAAACAAATAATGGCTAATTAACGTCTAGTTTTTGAAAAAATCCCAAAATTCAACAAAACCTGAAACAACATGGTTGGTTGACCAGCCTTTGCCCATCGATTGACCGATCGATGCAGGATACTAGCCAAGCGAAAAATTCTCGCCTATAAGTCAATCGCTACTTATCCATCTGTTAATCGGACGATTCAAAGATATTCACAGGTCGACCTCTCTATCAACCTAACGATTCAAAGAGTTCATCTTATGGCTATAGGTCGACCTACCTATTGACCTGAAGATTCAGGGACTTTAGCTAATTTTCATAGGTCGACCGCTCAAACACCTTAAGTGGACCGGTCCCTGCTATAATCCTTCCTTAATTCAATTTTCTATTAAATTTCTTTGACATTTTTGCCCTTTGAACCGATTTTTTTTTTCTCGGTTAACTCTACTAAATCCTTAAATTCAATTTTAATCAATTATCTTTCTTAAATCAGTTATTTCTTCTTCAATTTCACATAGGAGCAAATATGTTTAACTAATTAGGATCCTATAAAAAATACACATAATCATAAAATTATTTTTGTATCGTGTGTAATACTAATCGGGATACATTAAGAGAAAAATATATTAGAATTATTTTCACCTAGATTCTTTGGAATCTTCAATCTCTTAGTATCCGTCTCTACATCCTTCACAATTTCTTCATGATATTATCGTCCCTGCATTGTCTCTACATCCTTTATAATTACTTCATGATACTGTTTGGAACTCTTTAAACTGAAACACTCAATAAACACATTTATATTTATTTGTAGTTCTCATTTCCTACTTTTTAAGATGACAAAGGGGGAGAATCTATTGATGTTTTATTGAATATTTTAAGGGGGAGCTTGAATTATTTTAATGAATATCTTTAGGGAGAGTTTATCATATTTTAAAATTTGTGCTTTGTTGAATATCTTATGATTATCTTCATTACTATGGTTCAATGAATTATAAAACCCATCCTCGGATTTAGGGGGAGTATAGTTATATATTAGTTTGACAAAAATATCAAAGTTAATTGCCATCATAAAAAAAGGAGAGATTGTTAATCTTAAGATTTTGATGGACAACTAAATATTTATATTTTTGATGGAACTAACAATTTTATTGAGTATTTCAGTTTATTAGTTCCAGTGAAGAGATTATCATAAATATATTGAGAAAAATGCTAAATGGATGCTAAAGACATTGACAAAGATAATGAATGTTAAGAGATCGAAGAATTTGAAGAACCTAGGAAAAATAACTCAGGTTAAATTTTTACTCTTAATGTATCCCGATTAGGATCATAAACGACACAAAATATTTTTACAATATTGTGTGTTTTTTATAGGATCCTAATTAGCTAACTATTTGCTCCTATGTGTAACTAAGTAGAGGTGTTCCAGCTCAATCAGTCGACCTACACAAATTGATCAGTCAACTGATGGAATGAAGCAGGGAAGAAGATTCAATCCCTGAATTGGTCAGTGGATAGCTAGGTCGACTTATAGAAATGAGACAAACTCTCTTAATCTTCCGATCGACAGGTAAGGCAACTTATGGTTAAAAGGTGAAGTCTCTGAATCGTTAAGTGGACAAGTAAGTTGATTTAATAAACTTTCTAAATCGTTCGGTCAACAGATACAAAATGAGTGGTTGACTTATGGTGAAGGAATTTTGGCTTGGGCTACGTCCTGAATTGGCGGTCAATCGATGGGTATTGGTCAGTTAACCGATGGCTAGTTTCAGGATTTGAGATTTTTATGATTTTGATCCAAAATGTAGTCGTTACTAGCCATTTTATGGTTAAGATATGCAAGATATCTTAGGGATCTAATAGATTTTGAGCTATTTAGTTAATATTTTAATATCCCTATAGATATGGTTCAAGTATTTTGGATATCTCTCAATTTGGTTCATATTGAGTATAAGTTTGAGTGACTAAATTGAATGTTTTAAAATATGTAATTAAGTGAATTATACCATAAATGAGTCTTAATGATATAAGGGAACTACTGGAGTAATTATTTGTCATGAAATGTGGGAACTAGCTGCTAGATGACTTGTTCTAATTCCTTATAAGTAAACCTGCGTTTTTTACATTTAAAAAATTCCATTTATTTTTTAATTCTAAAGAGTTATTCAATTCTTGTGCTTTCTAAAAGTTATCATACTGAGAGTATTGTGAGAATTTTCTTGAGAATCATTCTTAAGATATTTTGAAGTGGATTATTGTTGATTCCCGACTTGAGATTTTAATGTTTATCATATTTATCGGTGGATTCCTAGTGAGATTGTTCCAAATTGATTACTATTAATTGATTGTTTACTATTATCATATTCTACTTGGAATTTGATCTTTGAAATTGCTTTCCTATTTTTAAATTGAAAATTATTTTTGAAACAATTTCTTAAGAAAATCTGATTACGTATTAAATTGCTTGCTACCAATTTTTTTGTTTAAAATCATATTTTGAAATTCTCATTGTATTTTTATAACTAGTATCAGGACATTAATGAAGTTCAAATTTATCTGAGATGGTAGAAGTTCTGAGTGAGAAAATTACTTATCAATTTTATAATTAGTGAGTTGAGATTAGATACTATTGGGAGTGTCTAATCAAGGGTAGCTGGTTTCAATCTCTTCCAGTAAATAAATTGAGGTTTTGATATTTGCCTAGGGTATAAAAAGATTAGGTATTAATTCTTCCTTGATATAATTAATTTGAGTGATTTTATAATGGTTCGATCCTTACCGGGTAAAAAGATATTTGGAGCGTTTTTGTGAGGTTTGATTTTAAGCCTAAGTATAAAAGAATTAAGTTAATCTTTAATTTGTGAAAAAGATATGGTTATTTCTAAGCCTGTGAAAAAGAATTGTAAATGTTGATTTTGAGCCTGCGAAAAGAATCGTTTTATGAAGGTCTGGTTTCTACCTGGTTAAAGGGATCATAGTGATTAGTAGGTGCGACTCTCCATGGAGTTCGGGGGATTGGATTAGTCAAAAATAGTTTGGTGAACCAGTATAAATTACTGATGTGCTGCATTCGTTTATTTATTTATTTTTGTGTTGTTTGGTGTGCACCTAATTGATACTTAATTTTTGCTCCTATATAGATAATAATTAATTTAGGATAGAAATTGATTATTTGATTTTTTGAAGTATTTGATTTGAATTAATTTTTATCTATCTAATTCACCCCCTTTCTTGGGTAGCTCACTGAGCTAACACAACAACTTAAGAACTGCAATTGAAATTATATTAGATTAACTAGAATTATAAAAGGGGCTTCCGTATCTAAGCAGCTATTAGAGTAGAATAATAGTGAAATATTATTTTGATTTCTCTCTTTCCCTTTGAAATTATTTATTTTTATATGCGAAGACATGTGTGAGAAACAATTTTTCCCTAATTAATTTTTATTTATTTATTTATTTATTTTAGTTTAAAGATCTGTTTAGTTAGCGTTTAAAAACTATTCTCTTTATTTAATTAAGAGGTATGTACCGGGAGGTCTCTTTTTGCAATTTCGGATCTTTTTTTGTAATTTCATTGACTGATCAAAATACTCCTCATTCAATTTTATCCCGAATTTTTATAGCTATTTTCAACACCTCTGTCGTCACTGTTTCGCCACCGCCGCTGTTCGAATTCGCCGTCACCTTCTCCGTCACCATCACCGTCTCTGTTCATCTTCGCCGTCTTTATCGCCATTCCCTTTCACTATCGTCTTCTCCTTTGCCATCGTCGGTCGTCTTTGCCATCGCATTCAACGTTCGAAATCGACGGTCGCAGTCGTGTTGCCAACGCCGGTCCTCGTTCGCCGTCGCCGGTCGTCTTCGCCTTCGAAAACGACATCACCGTTCGAAATCGAGGTCGTCACCGATTCCTCGCCGTTGCCGTTCGAAATCGCCGTCACCAATCCTTCGCCGATTCTTCGATTCCTCGCCGTTGTCGTTCGCGTTTGCGTTCGCCGTCGTCGTTGAGATAAGCGGCCGCCGCCACGAAAACACGACAATGTTAAACGGGTTTTCATCTAGGGTTTCCAACTTAAAAAGTGTTTATTAAGTTTTTACCCCAATATTTTATTAAGTTTCAATTTTTGTCTTTTTTGTTTTTGTTACACATTCGTCAAAGAAGCTTCGAGTAAAAAATATCATGCTCAAAATTGTTAAAAATATTTTCCAAAAATTTGATAAAATCAGTGTTGAATGTAACACTGTCTAACTTGTCAAGATACCAAAACACATGCATGTTGAATGTAACATTATTTAAATATTCTAAAAAACAGTTTTTAGATCCTTCAACAAACTGACCCCATTGTTTTCAGTCTGTATTGAATGTAACACTATCTAATATTATCAAAAAATCAAAATTCAAAATGCGTGTTAAATGTAACACTGTCTAATCGTATTTGAATATAACATTATCTAATATTCTCAAAAATTAATTTTTAGAATTCAACAATTGAAACCCATTTGTTTTTAAGGTGTGTATTAATTGTAAAAATTTGAATATAACACTATTTAGTCTTGTTTTGAACGTAATCTGATTGAACCAATTTGTTTCGGAATAATATCAAAACATTCATGTCCAACAATATAACATTGCCTGACTAAAACATCATAGATAACTTCTCGTCAATCCAAACCTTTGCATATAACTTGTCGGGATACTGAAGCACATTCATGTCGAATGTAACATTGTCTAAAAATTTAAAAAAAAATCAGTTTTTAGAATTCAACAAAATGACCCCCATTGTTTCCAGTCTGTGTTGAATGTAACACTGTCTAATATTCTAAAAATCAAAATTCAGAATGCGTGTTGAATGTAACACAGTCTAATCGTGTTGAATATAACATTTTCTAATGTGTATTAGTTGTAACAATTTTAATGTGTCGAATGCAACCTTGTCTAAAACTTTTTAAAAATCAAATTTTAGAATTCAACTAAATGACCCCCCCATTGTTATCAGTTTGTGTTGAATGTAACACTGTCTAAAACTTGGCAAGAAACCAAAACACATGTGTGTTGAATTTAGTATTGTCTAAATATTCTAACAATCAGTGTTTAGATCCTTCGACAAAAATGGCCCCCATTGTTTTTCAGTCTGTGTTGAATGTAACACTGTCAGACTAATCACATCATAGATAACTTCTCATCAATCCAACCCATAGCAGATAACCTGTCAGGAATATCGAAATACATACGTGTTGAATGTAACATAGTCTAAAAAAATTTAAAAATCAATTTTTGGAATTTGACAAATGACCCCCATTGTTTTCAGTTTATGTTGAATGTAACACGGTTTAAATATTGCCCAAAAATTCACAATTGAGAAACAGTGTTGAATGCAATATTGTCTAGTCTTGTTAGATTCTCAATTATTTAGTGTTTATGTTTCTTTGTTTCTATGCCCATAAAAGCCAAAAATATGAGAACAAAGAAAATCTTGTTTTTTCACATTTTCAGAACAAAAATCTGGGAACGTAACCAAAGTTTTCTCCGATTTCTATTTCTATTCCAACTTTTATGAGAATATGGGAAGACTACACGACGGTAAATATAGCAAACCACCAAATGAATCTAGCGAAACACCATAGCAATCTGCAAAACAGCAAAGGGGATCGAGAATTGAAAATCGAAAATCAAACACAGAAAGAGAGAGGAGCTTACATAGATGCTCAGTGATTGAAGACCAAAAATCATCGTTGATGGAGGGCGTCTACACAAAATAATTTCATAATTTATTTCATCCCTAAACCCTAAAAATCGATTCTGGAAAAATGAACAAATCGAAATCAACAAATTGAAAAATCGAAAAATGAAATCGACTGAGATAGAGAGAGATGGAGTTTACACGGATAGCAATGGAGACAAAGACAACGATGATGGCGGAGTAGACGACGTCGACGATTGCTAATGGCGACGACAGAGAGCAGTATACGACGGCGATGGAGATATAGACGATTACATCAGTGGAGAGTCGAGACGGCAAATGGGGGAGAGTATTTGACGGAGAATGGAGAAGAACAACTGAGAAGAGCGGCGACGATAGAGAAGAGCAACGGCGATGGAGCTTGGCAACTGAGAGGTGTGAAGATGCACGAATGAAAGAGAGAGAGAGTAGGGTTAATGAGCAAGGGTAGAATAGTAATCTGACATTTGAAATTTTTTAAAAATTGGACTAATCAGTTCAAATAAAATTATGGAGATGAGAGTTTTTGATTCAATTTTAACTAGTTGATATTAAGTGGTACATGAAAAGTAAAAATAGTAGTTAGTGGTAATTATTCCTTTAATTAATGACCCCAAAATTATTTTCAATATCAAGTGAAAGAATCTGTAATTATAAAAATATTTGCAAATGGACCAAACTCTCAGAAGCCTTAGGAATTAAATGTGTTCGTGTTCTATGATTATGTTGTTTAATAAGAAATTATTTTACAATAATCAGTTTCGTTTTCAAAAAATAGTCATCTAATTAAAAAATGACGGCTACTGTTGATATTATAAAAAAAAATTGCTCTCTGTTAATTTAATTGCTTTTTGTTTGGTCCTAAATACTCAGAGTTGGTTTTTTTTATTACAAACTAAGCACCCCCTCATGGCCTCATCTAAGTAGAAGAATGGCGGCTATTCTCAAAGTCAATATCATAAAACAAAATGATAGTTAAAAATATTAAATTTTTAGGTTGAACACAAAACAAACTAAACACCCCCCATGGCCTCATCTAAGTAGGTTGAAATTGATTTATTAATTTTTTTGACAACCTCCCATCAAAACATATCTCAACCCTCACATGCATATTCTGTTTGACATGCAAAAATTTATAATCTTTACCTTTAATTGTTGATCAAATTATATTTTACACTTCAATATTTTTTGTTTCAAACTTTTCTCCCTCAAACCATCTTCCGAATTGACTCAACTCACCCATAAACCTTTTTTTCACATTTTCATCTCTCCAAACCTTCACGCACCAGGCCAAAATAAAATTGATTATTGAAAAACCTTCTCAGGCAACAAAAGTAAATATTCAATATATGCATTAATATTTTTTTCTCACAGCCATATAGGGTTTGTCGGGGTAAATTCCCCGTTTAACCGCTTCACTTTATAATTCGCATGCCAGCAATATGGGCCGGACTTTTTAACCGCCGATTTGGGCCGAAGAAAGTAGTTTGATTTCTCAGGCCGAAGGAAGTAATGTTATATCAAAATGATTTTTTTAGGTATTTTATGATCCAATAAGTTGTGAGATCTAATATTAATTTGGAACATATGAATATACCAATGTATTCTCTTTGGTGAAGATATGAATATAGTATATTTATTTGGGTAAAGATTATTGAAGAGGTGAATTAAAATTGTTTATTAAAGTAGTCACTTGAAAATGTTGATTGATGAGTTATGTGGGTTATCTCACATCGGTAACAGAAGAATGTGAAGAGTCATTTAGTAAGGCTTGACTTACCTTTTGCAAGTAAGCCTTCTAGGACATTGAATTGATGTGGACAAAAAGTAAATTGAAAGACATAAAATAAATAAATCCACATGCGTGAACTGCTGCCGCTGAGCGGTTGCCCGGTCGGCCCGACCAAGCCAGCCCCAGGGTCCAGGTCCCAGGTCCTGTGCCTTGTGCCTTATGGGTCTTGTTGGCTCTTGGGAAATGTTCGACTTAGATTTGGTATATTTTGTACATAATCTAAAAATCCAACCCAAACAGAGACAAAAAAGCCTAAATGTGCATTTGTAACTGGGGAGAAAGTTAAAAACTTGAAGAGTATCAAGTGAGTTACTTCTGGCCTTTATTGCCTCCTCTTAAATCAGAAGTTTTAGATTTATTCTGTTACTGATTTTTGCTCCCTATAAAAAGGCAAGTGTTCTCAGCAGAATAAACATCTCATATGCTTGCATTGCATTTTCATCAAAGATATTTTGTTGTTCTTGAGAGTTCTTGAGAGAGTTAAACATCCCATATGTTTGTATTGCACATTCACGATGGTTAAATAACTGTGGTATTTCCTAGAAAAGAAGTACAAGATGCTAGGACTAAGAAATTTATAGTCAGAAGATTTCTAGACTAGAAAATGGTGGACTCAAGAACAATCACTAGTAAGATTGAAGAGTTCCAAGTCCTACTGCATGATATTCATGTAAAAGGAATGACTCTCAATGAAATTTTTCAAATGAAAGCTATGATTGAGAAGTTTCCATTATCATGGGGTGACTTTAAGAATTATCTCAAGCATTAATGAAAGAATATGACTCTTGAAGACCTAATTCTCAAACTGAGAATTGAAGAAAAGCATTAGATCACTTCTAAACGAGAGGGTCGTAATTCTATGATGTCAAAAGCCCATGTCGTAGAAACTCACAAAAAGAGGAAGCAAATTGACTTAAGCTCAAACAAAGGAGATGCAAACAAAAAGTTCAAGGTAAACTACTGTACTTGTGGCAAGTTGGGATACCGTGCTCAATATTGTCACAAGAAAGTTGTACTGAAGAGAAATATGCCTAAAGGCTCTTTTGACTGAAGTGAAAAATCTTACTCATGAGATTTCTTAAACAAATTTGCCAACGGTTGTATATGAAGTCAATCTCGTTGACAATCCAAGAGAGCAATACGTGGATACTAGTGCTACCCACCACATATGCTTATATAAGAAGATATTCAACTTTTATCATATGGTAGAATCTAGGGATAAGCTCTATATGAGAAACTCTTCAACTTGTAAAGTTGAAGGACATATAAAGTTTGTGCTGAATAGGACATTTGGTAAGGAACTTACTTTAAACAATGTGTTCCATGTACCAAATATTCCTAGGAATCTAGTTTTTAGATTGTTATTGAGTAAGAAGAGATTTAGGCTAGTATTTAAGTCTGATATATTTGTGCCTACTAAGAGTGTTACATATGTTGGAAAAGGCTATATGAATGAAGACTTTTTCAAGCTTAATGTTTTGATTGTAATCCCAAAAAATATTAATAAGAAAGTCAATACTTCTCATCCTTATATGATTGTGTCTTTGGATGTGTGCTATGGTCGTTTATGACATGTCAATTATGATATTTTATGTAAATTAGTTAATATGAATTTAATTCTTAATTTTCAAGATAATACAAATCACAAATGTGAAACTTGTGTAGCGTCAAAATTGACTCGATTTTTTTTTTTTTCATTCAATTGAATGAAAAATTGAACCTCTAGAGTTAGTGCACATACATGTTTGTAATTTAAAATTAGTATAAACTGGAGGTGAAAAAAAAATAGTTTGTTCATTTTATTGATGATTGTAGAAAATATTGTTATGTTTATCCTCTAAGAAGTAAACATGAAGTATTAGATATGCTTGTACATTATGAGACAGAAGTTGAAAATCAACTTAGACAAATGATTAAAGTATTGCGTAGTGATAAAGGTGGGGAATATTTTTCAACTTTTGACAATCCAAGAGAGCAATACGTGGATACTGGTGCTACCCACCACATATGCTTATATAAGAAGATGTTCAAGTTTTATCATATGGTAGAATCTAGGGATAAGCTCTATATGGGAAACTCTTCAACTTGTAAGGTTGAAGGACATACAAAGTTTGTGCTGAATAGGACATTTGGTAAGGAACTTACTTTAAACAATGAGCTACATGTACCAGATATTCCTAGGAATCTAGTTTTTAGATTGTTATTGAGTAAGAAGATATTTAGGCTAGTATTTGAGTCTGTTAAATTTGTGCCTACTAAGAGTGTTACGTATGTTGGAAAAGGCTATATGAATGAAGACTTTTTCAAGCTCAATGTTTTTACTGTAATCCCAAAAAAATATTAACAATAAAGTGTTAGTATTTCTCATCCTTATATGATTGTGCCTTTGGATGTGTGCTATGGTCATTTATGACATGTCAATTATGATATTTTGTGTAAATTAGTTAATATGAATTTAATTCTTAATTTTCAAGATAATACAAATCACAAATATGAAACTTGTGTAGCGTCAAAATTGACTCGATTTTTTTTTTTTTTCATTCAATTGAATGAAAAATTGAACCTCTAGTTGGATTCTGTGCAATCAATGTTTTTTTTTCAAAATTGACTCGATTTATATGTTTATGCGGCTATGTCCACAAGTTAAATATGGATTGTAGTAGAGATTAACGGTATATTATAAATATGTTTGTTTGGATGATTTCGGTGTTGCGTTATGTTTGTTCTTCGTAGTTTGATGATATATATCGTATCGTTTGTTTATTATGCTTAGAATGGTAAATGGAGAATACGAGGTTTTGACAAACCTCGGATTTGGATTAGGGTCAACAAACGCCACGATTCTATAACCCGGTCGGGGTTTGAAGCGTGGACAATCGATGATGTTGAGGCAAGACTCACTCGACCTAGGGTCGTTAAGACGTTGAGGGGGACTTCTTCGTTGACACAAAGTAGCGTTATATCCTTTGTCTTACACTCGGGAGAGATGGCGATAGAGTTTTAGAACGGAGATTGTTGATAGGGTAATTACAACGCGACGATCCAATAACCCGGGAGGAAGTTGGATTGTGTGCAATTCATGACGCTGGGCGAGACTTACGTGACCTAGGGTCGTTAAGACATTGATGGGGACTTCTTCATTGACTCGAAATCATGTATTCCCCCGTCTTACACTCGAGAGAGATGGCGGTGGACTTTACGTACCGAGGTTGTCAAATAGGTTGAACACCGTAAACATGAGTAAATCGAAATCGAAAACGTATTTGTAAACACGTTAATCCCTAGACAATTCTTCACCCTAAAACATATTAGCATGTTAGTGTAGTTAATTAGGTTATATTAGTATTAATTTAATTAATTAATTAATTACATTTGTTTTTCGCCCAAATAAAATTAGGTCACGATAAACGTGGTATTCGATAGTAACTACACCAATCCCTGTGGATACGATAACTCGATCTTTCATGATCACACTATACTAAAACTTAGACCTCGTATACTTGCGAGTGTAAGTGGCGGCGTATTTTACGCGCTACCAAGTTTTTGGCGTCGTTGCCGGGGATTGTTTTGATGTTATTATCGAAGAAACGTGGTAACGGCTGGAGACTTAAGTTTTAGATAGGAGAAGCAATTGTATCGTATTCTAGTCCCGTCAACACACCAAGGTTTTGGTGCCATTGCCGGGGATTGGTCGTTAGGCGAATTCAGTTCTTGGCGATCACTACTAAGTTTTTGGTAACGATTGTCGAGCATGGATTTGTTGTTATTATCGATATTGTGTGTAAATGACTTAATTTTACTTTAGGCATTTCTTTGTATATAATATTTGTTTTTAGTTTTGTTTTTGTTTCCCATGCAGGGTACTTGGTGATGTTAGATCGATGGGTATTGATGTATCCCTTTTTTACGGGATTCCAAATCGTTTTATGTTGCTTAGCCAAGCACATAAGCCGATGAGGTGTTTCGTTGAGAGATTGAGCCATCCAAAGCAAAACCTCGCTAATCTTGAGGGCGTTCTGAAAATGTCGGGCCGAGGACATTAAACCACACGCTTCTTGGGAGGCAACCCAAGGTCAAAATAAGTTAAATCCATCACATCCTACTTGAATCGGAGGCGAAATCCTCTCGCCTCCCAGGTAAGTGTTCTAAACACCCTTCATCAGCATGCTTTAATTCCATATGTTGAAGAATGATGATTGGGTTCGCTGAAGACACTGTCCACTTTGAGTTAGGCGGTGATGTGTAGTATGTAGTATTGTTAGTTTATGTGTTATTGTTTTTCCATATTGCATGTGTGTTTAGGCTAGAATGTGTTTATGTTTTTGTGTTGTTGTTTACATGTTGAGTTTTGTGTTCATCTGGGCCGTCACCCGATGATAGAAATTACCCCTGGTTATTTTCAAAGTCAAGGGTAATACCCATGCATGTATGATTCTGTGTGCTTGAGTATGTTTTTTTGGTAAAAATTATTGTAGATCCTAATTTGCACGAGCACATAGACTCAATGTATAGTTATTCAATTGATTTGAGGACGATTATCGATTAACCAAATTCATGACACATTAAGAATTCTAGAACTTGATTAAGGGGAAGCTTGAGGCCAAATCCTAGGCGAGGTAGTTCAGGAGACGTGATTTAGGCATTCTCTTTGTCGCTTGAGCCTTTTTAAGCCTACCTTGTTACATGTTTATCTCTCATTACCCTGTTGAAGCCTAAATGAAAATTCAATTCAGAACACATAAACTAATACCATGGCCAGTGGATCTTTTTCCAAACCTAAATCACTGAATTTAAAGGCACATTTGAGTTAATCAAGTTAGCAATTGTAAATGCTACTTGATGTGAGCGGTTAGGTTTAGGGCGAACATCTAATTGGTTTGGTATTTGAGTACTCACTTGTCATTTTTCATTTGTATTTCACACACCACTTCAATTGTAACAATCAAATAAGTTTGAGGGTGTGTTCGTTGGAAAAAAAAAGAATCAAATGTAAATACTATTTTTATTTTCGTTTTTTTTTTTACAAGTGAGTACGTCGGTTTTAATTACATGTTCACGATTGTTTCCAATCTTTCTATGGGGATTTGAGAGTGAATGTGTCAAGCGTTGAGTCTTGGGTAACGTTAAGTTAACAACATTAACCCGTTTTCTATTCCAAATTACCCTTGGCCAAATATAACAAAACCGAACCAAGTCCTAATGATCTTCATGAATTACTAAACCTACATTAGTGGAGAGTGAACCCCAATCCAGCTTATGGTAATCCTTAACTCATAAATTTCGTTGAGGGATAATCCAATCCCATCGTTATATAGCCATATTATTGAGTCTCGCACTAACACGTTTACAGGATCTAGAATAGCATTCACCATTATTGCATGTCGGAAATCTAAAACATTACGTGATGTGTGTTACCGCTTGAACTTGATACTACTAGCGGTTGTTGAGGGAAAAATAAATAGGCCGTTAGAAGAAGTCAAAACTCGCATGTTATTATGTTTAGATTATTTTTAGGTTGTTTGTTATTTAATTCAGTTCGTTGTTGTTTTTTCATTTTAGTGTGTGTGTTTGGCTCGAGGACTAGCCAAATTCTGAGTTTGGGGGTATTTGATAGGTGTAAATTACCTACGTATTTTCAATCCGAATTTGTTAGTTTTTAGTATGTTTGTAGTTATTTTTATTATGTTTTAATTAGTTTTCATACTTTTTGTATAAATTAGGTGTGGGGGGCATAAAGATAGGAAACTGGAGCAAAAACGATGAGATCGAACCAATGCGAGTCGAAGTTACGGTGGATAAACAAGCTTGGAGGCTAAAACATGAAACAGGCCCACCGCCTAGGCGTCCAGACCACTGCCTAGGCGGTGAAGAAGCTGAGAAAAGAGCAAAATGTTACTGACGGACGACCACCTAGGCAAAGATTCCTTCGCCTAGGCAGAAATCCAGTAGAAAACGAAGATAGGCTACTAACAGCCACTCGCCTAGGTGGAGAAATCCACCGCCTAGGCGAAAATCCAACAGAATGTTCTTCCACGTCCACTGCCTACTTTACCGCCTAGGCGATCAGCCGAACCGACCTAACTTCGGCAAGGCAAAAATCCGGCAACACAACCTTGATATTTATTAGATATTTAAGATCTTTTGCGTATAAATACTCATCTCCTCCCCCTTCTCCGGCCTCTCTCTTGCTCTCTTGGTTTTTTGGAGCACCTTAGGCTATATTTAAGCCAAGGTTTAGGGTTTTAGAGGTGGAGCTCATATCCCGAAGTGGAGAAGACGGCGAATCGATCGTTGAGCGTTCTTAGCGGTTTATCTTTGGACGAGGCTAAGTTCTTAGATTGTTTTTCCTTATTTATTTATCTTAGGATTATGTGAGCATGTTTAGCTTGATTTATATGTTTATGCGGCTATGTCCACGAGTTAAATCTGGATTGTAGTAGGGATTAACGGTAAATTTATAAATATGTTTGTTTGGATGATTTCGGTGTTGCGTTTATATTTATTCTTCGTAGTTTGATTGTATATATCGTATCGTTTGTTTATCATTCTTAGAATGGTAAATGGAAAATACAGGGTTTTGACAAACCCCATATTCGGATTAGGGTAAACAAACGCCACAATTCTATAACCCGATCGGGGTTTGAATCGTGGACAATCGATGATGTTGGGGCAAGACTCACGCTACCTAGGGTCGTTAAGACGTTGAGGGGGACTTCTTTGTTGACACGAAATCACGTTATATCCTTCGTCTTATACTCGAGGAGGCGGCGAGGGTGTTTTAGAACAGAGATTGTCGATAGCGTAAATACAACGCGACGATCCAATAACTCGGGAGAGAGTTGGATTGTGTGCAATCAATGACATTGGGCGAGACTCACGTGACCTAGGGTCGTTAAGACGTTTTGGAGGACTTCTTCATTTACTCGAAATCATGTATTCCCCTATCTTATACTCGGGAGAGGTGGCGGTGGAGTTTACGTACCAAGGTTGTCAAATAGATCGAACACCGTAAACGTGAGTAAATCAAAATCAAACACGTATTTGTAAACACGTTGATCCCTAGGAAATTGTTCACCCTAAAACATATTAGCATATTAGTGTAGTTAATTTAGGTTATATTAGTATTAGTTTAATTAATTAATTACATTTGTTTTTGGCCTAGATAAAATTAGGTCCCGACAAACGCGGTATTCGGTAGTAACGACACCAATCCCTGTGAATACGATGGTCAGAGGAAAGGAGAGGAATGGGTATAAATAGAAAAAGTATCTAAATAAATATCTAAATCTATGCAAAGGTGACCAACGCGGCGGTGGGACCTCGTACTTGTTTTTCCACCGTTCTTGATCCTATATCATCGTTTAGCATCCGTTTTCATACTGTTTCATCCCATACACCTAATTTAATACAAAAATAATAAAAACACATTAAAATGTATTAAAACGTAATAAACGTACTAAAAAACTAACAATTTATATTTGAAAATATATATGTAATTTACACCTATCAAAAGGCCACACAATTCAAGATATCATGTTCATTGCTTAATTGTGTAAATCTGATATATTCTTATTAGGGATGGTTCAAGATCAAAAGCTACTTGCCCTAATGAGAATATATCAGATTTTGAGTATACCCAATTATTTATGGGATCCAATATTACTTTGGGATATATGAATATACCAATGTATTCTCCTGAGTGAGAACATTTATTTTTTTAAAATTTATTTAAAAGGTAAATTAAAATTGTTAACTAAAGTACCGATTTGAATATGTTGATTGATGTCTTGGGTGGGTTTTCTCATATCGATAATCGAAGAATATGAAGAGATGTTTATTAAGGTCTAGGTTAACTTTTGGAGGTAAGACCTCTAGGGCATTGAATTGATACAGATAGAAAATAGACTAAACGATATAAAAGAAATAAATCTACACACACGAGCCACCGCCATCGACCGCCCGCCCGCCCAGCCCTGGGTTTAGGTCTTAGGTCCTAGGCTTGTGGCCTTGTGACTCTTAGGGAATGCTTGACTTGGACTTGGTATATTTTATACAAAATCCAAAAATCCATCCCAAACAATATCCTAACTATAAGTTTGTAATTGCGGAGATAGTTACAAACCTCAAAATTATTCAGGTGTGTAGCTGCAGAAAGTTACCAACGTGAAAACTCTTTGGGTGTGTAACTGCAGAGAGTTTCTGCTATCCATTTATTACCTTCTTAAATCAAAAGTTTTAGGCTTCTTCAGTAACTGGTTTTGCTACCTATAAAAGGGTAGACAGACTCAACATAATAGGCATCTCATAAGCTTACATTGCATTTTCATCTAAGAGGTTTCATAGTTTTATTTGTTTTTTAGAGTTCTTGAGAAAGTTCAACATATTTCCAGTTTATTGGGCTTATAGTTTTAGTGTTCCTAGTAGTAGCAGCTTGATCGTTGTATCTTGGGCGACAAACTCTCATTCAAACTGTAAGCAGCTAGCCAGAACAAAATCTGCTTTAAGGACAAATCATCAAACGATTGCCTCAATCATTTTCTCTGGTATCTTGTTTTTGTTTCTTCTGTCGTGCAATAAGTATTTCTATTTCTATTTTAATCTATGACACAGTAACTATCTTATTTCTGTTTTTTCTATTCAGTATTGTAAGATCAATCATTTCTAGTTTACTGTTTCTCATCTGTTATTTGGAAGGTTTTTGTACCAAGGAATTTAGATATGTTCTATTTTTATTTTTTATACTTTTAATTAATAATTAATAATTAATTAAACAATTAATTATTTCATTAATTTTTGGACCTCATATTACAAACAATATGTTCATCACTCTTTCTATTCACTTTAGTGGCTCAGCTTCCACTCCATTCTCCAATTCCTCCCATTGCTATCGTTAGCGAAACATCTTCAACACACGTTGAATGTTTTCCCGCTAACGAACATATTCTACACAAGAACATCTTCTAGATTTGGTACTCCTATGAACGAATAGATCTACCTTCGCTGAATCTGTCTCTATCTTCGCGACACAAAACCCTAGCGCTAGCGCTATCTCTACTTTCATCGAAAAGATCTGGTACTCTCTCTCTCTTTCCCTCCCTCTCTCTCGGCTTCTCAAGCTTTCGCAAATCTTGTACTATTCGAGCTCTAGCTTTGGTATTTTTTATGCAATACGAATTTGAACACTCACTTCTAAGCTTGGATCGTTTAAATTTTAACTAAATAAACAAGTAGGAACATTTACTACTCGATTCGGCTCATTTGCAGACCTATGCACATGCCAATTTTCAATCAGATTTTAACAGCCAATTAGTTGTTAAACAAATTGACACTAAAACCCTAATGATCAGATTAAATGTTTTTCTTTAAATCCATAAGATGAATTATACGTTGACCCCAAATTTTAAAAGTTCAAATGCAATTTTTCTTATTGTTACTCTAATTTCTTTTTCAAATACGTCACTCAGATGCACTCTAAAAACAATATTTTAAAAATCGAATTGGATAGACCGATTTAACTGGTTGAACCGTCAACGGGTACAAATTTTGATCCGACCACTAAAACCGTTTAAAGGTCAAAAAATGAAAAAAACTGGTGCACTAACCAGTTGAATTGCCAAACTGACAAATCGGGATGGTTTTGTCTTAATCGGTTAGGTTTTTCCAAAGGCCAAAACAATATGAGCCCCTAGTTGTGATAATTAGGTCACTCCACTAATTGTGACCTTATTTCAGTAATTTTCATATTTTATGTTTTAATTTATTTCTATATATGTATTAATATTTTTTTATGTAATGGTTGTTCAAAATTAATTATGCTTAATTACATTGTATGTTTATCTTTTAATTTTTTAAAAATATTTATATTTTTCCATTTTAATTATTTTTCCTTATATTTATTTATTTGAATGATATAATTAGTACATCACGGTTCAAATGTGATTGAACTAGTAAGACTTTTTCGATTTTTATGTTCAATCCAAATTTGAAAACGTTGTCTAGGAGAAATGATTAAGTCCACTCATTGACGACCATCTATCTAATAAAAAAAAAAAAAAAATTGTTCACAAACTAGCTATAACAAAAATGTCATGTGGACGAAATTTCGATATGTTTTTCTAGTTGATAAGGAGGAATTTAAATTAGGCCGAATCTTTGTCACTTGTCTCTTCCCACCAGACCCACGCCATGCATGTGAACTATGAAGATGTACTATCATCGAATAGACTACCATCTCGAGCATAATCGCTCTCGTGCAAGGTTCGCATCCCAGACAGACTCCAAACACCGCCCAAACAAGGAAAAATAGGTTGAGGTCTCAACTACCTCACCCCAAGAAGCGCCATCAACCCCTAAACGTACAAACACTGTCATCCCCGTTTGGTGCAGTTATAATGGTCTCTTCCTATTTAGGAAAGAGATGTTAAAATAATGGCTCATTACTCCATATCTCACCTAATGCGCAACATTAATAGAAACGGGCCTCGATAATCAGGGAAGACTCATCAAACAAGTTTTTCATCTCCTATAAATAGTAAAGTATGGTAGTCTAATCAGATACGCATATTTTTTTTTCTAGCCAACACTCTGCTAAATTTATTTAAGAAAACACTTTTGATTTTCACAACAGAGGTGTAATGTCGGTAGGACCATCTATGTTACATTGTTTTACAGGAATCAAAGGTAAGAAGATCAACTTAATTCTAATATCATCGTTTCATAGAAGACAAATTAGATATTGACTTTATCATTAGATAATTTTGAGGTCTAACAAAGATATTCTTATATTTCCATGCTTTAAAAAAAAATTAATATAGATTATTTTATTTTATCCTCTCAAACTAAAATTTGGAATTATGGTTCCCCAACAAAAATTTTCAATGTCAAAATTTTGTTGAGTATTTTTGGAATTCAATTGCGTTACTAAAATAACAAATACAAAGTGTCGACAGTAGCTGCATCAACATGTATATATTATTTTAGACAAAATATCATTTACCTTCCCTAATTTTTTGCCATAATATCATATACCATCTCTACTTATTCTAAAATAATAAGAATCACCCTTTAAGATAAGTTTTTATAGTAGATTGTTCCTTGATTATTAGATTATAAGTTAAATGTTTATCTCTAAATAACTTTTATGATAATTATTGTTAATCAGAAACGACGCTTATTTTCTTAAAATAATAATAAAATGATTAAAATAAAGATTTCTCTTTTTCTTCTTCAATTTTTTCTTAATCTTAATCTTCTCATTTTAATTTTAAAAAATTTCTATTCCAAAAAAAAAAAAAAAAAAAAGAGCAGGGACTCTATCTTTTTGGTTTTTATTCTTTTATTATTTGTCGTATATTTTTTTTCAAAAAATTGATATATAAAAAATTTCCCTTTTTTTTTTTCTTCTTCCAGTCTTTTTTCTCTTTCATCTCCTTACATTTTATTTTATTTTTGTATTAACATTGTGATTTTGTTTGGGAAAAAAAAAAAAATTAGTAGCTAAAAAAACAGTCTCTCTTTTCTTTTAGTTCATCTATTTTTATTTTCTTTTTCCTACAATTCTTATGTAACTATCTTTCAACATTTTTTTTTTTAAAAATGATAATTCAAAAAATAAAAATAAAATAAAAAAAGCTCTTTTTTTCTTCCTCTAATCTTTTTTTTTTTTTTTTTTTTCTAATAATTTTTATGTATTTATTGTTGAGATTTAATCCCTATAGATCTAAATCTATAACACCTAAATAAATATGTTAAATCACCAAGAGTTCTAATATTCATGTTAATTGCACACCTGGATCCATTATGAATAATCGATTATCGATGCGGAAATTTGCAACGATCGATCATGAGCAAGGCTCGGATCGGCAGGTACGTGATCTTCCTCAACCAAATCTTCTTAGTTCCTCAATGGGAATATCAATTCTCTTTCAGATGGGGAGAAGGGAGTGGTCAAATGATTTGGTGTATTGGGGACCATAACCCTAATATTTTCTTTATATATGGTGTGATTAGGGTTTTCATAATCGCCTAATCACCCCATAATAAATCGGTATCTACACATTTAATTCACATTTTTTGAGTAATCTACGGGCATACCCAAATTAGTTAGATCACTTAATTTTAGTCCATTAAATTTAAATAGCAAATATAATTGAGTTAATAATATGTTGCCCAAAACAGATTAGGAAATAAAATTTCTTAACAATCTTTCACTTGGGCCACATATTATTCCTAAAACAATTATATCACAAAATTCCTTAGGCGGGCATCCGTGTACTATTTATTCTTAGATTTCTCTTTAAACAATCTAGCGCATCTTATATACTAGCAATGAAATTACCGCAACTTTTGTCACAATACAGTCGTGACTAAATCATGATGATCACCATACTAATACACTCAATAACGTATATCAAATGTAGGTGAGTAGAATAAAAATTACATGCAATCTGATCTCAAACATGCCTATTTCCAACTGGTCCTACTTTAGTATTTAGTGAGATCAATTCTGAGTCTTTCTATCCTTATGTTAAACCACAATTAGAAAGAACACATTGAGAGTAAATAAAATTTAATCCATCTACTTTGTTCTGCAGAAATCAAATATATGTATCTAATAAAATAACATTCAACAAACACAAACTCCCACTAAACCAGCACATCATCAGATAAAATCACACCTACATGAGTAGTGTGCTCATGAAATATCTCAGTTGGCAAACCGTTAGTGAGCGGATCCACAATTATGGAGTTTGTTCCCATATGTTCTATAGATACTTTCGTACTTTGAATTCTCTCTTTAGCAACTAGAAACTTAATCGGAATCAGAATACCCAATGATCTCCAGATGATCTGTCTTCCAATAAGCAAGCATGTAATCTTTTGTTTCTGTAAATACCTTATAACCCGTTAGGCTAATTTTCAACGATCCATCCCAGGGTTACTTAAGTATCTGCCCAACATTCCAAATATGAATGCTAAATCCGGACACGTACATATTTGAGCGTACACAAGAATCTCTACTATCGATACATAGATAATCTTTTGTATCTCTTTCTTTTCCAACTCATTCTTGTAGAATTGAGTGAGACTAAACTTGTTTCCTTTAAGGACAGAAGTATCTCCTAGTGCATAATCTTTCATGCCAAATCTAGCAAGCACCTTATTAGTATAGCTATTTTGTGATAACCCAAGGATACCCTGAGAACGATCCTTGTGTATCTTTATTCCTAATAAAAAAGAGGTGTCCCCAATATAATTCTTAGTTAGAAATCTCTTGGTTTTGTGCAATAAACCTCTATCGTTGCCAGCTATCAATGTGTCATTAACATATAGCACTATAAAAAGGAATTTACTCCTATTGAACTTGTGGTATACACAATCATCATGTACATTTACCTCAAAATCATATGAGATAATGATTTGATGAAATTCATGACACCATTGACCAAAAGCTTATTTGATGAAATTGGAGAGAAAGTCTCTTTACAATCCACTTTTGAGTGTTTGGACTTTGTTTGATTTGATGGAAGTCGATTGGATCATCTTCCATTGTCTCTATGTCAAACTTATGTCTTTGGAGAAGGACAATATAATCCTCCGAAATCGCACTTCTCCTTTCCTTAGTGGATCTTCTTAATAGCACTTCTTGAGGTTGTTGAGCTTGTTCTTTAGGTTGTGTTAAAAGAAGAATCTCATTGTTGTTTTGTTCTGGAACAATGTCACGACCCAGTTTCCCAGGGCCAGACTATGGTTTCTCATATATAGAAATTCCTAAACCTAAAACCCGACAGGTCAAACTTCCAATCTATAACGTTCGATAATTATGACGGGAATCGTTATTATGATAATAAATACTATTTAAAGTATCACCAATTAAAATCAATCATCTATTTAAAATTTATCTGCTTATTTTCTACACAATGGCGACCAATTAAAAAGATCTCGAATTTATAATTTAAAATCCAGTTTTCAATATCATATCAAGCCAATTATATTCCCACAATTTTTGAATATATTAAATTCGAGAGGAGTATTTTACGATAACTACGATAATTAATATTACTGTTTTCTCCGATTACAACAATAAATAATAATTACAATTATTACAACTCGAAGTCCAAATAAATTCTTCTTTCCCTCTCGTTTTCTCCCAGCCGACCCTGCAATCCAAAAACTATGGGGTTGTGAGCCAAATGCTCAGTAGAACTCCAACCTCTCTAATACGTACATTTAATTTATATAACACGTAAACCACGTAAACAGGCTTGTCACTTAAATTTCGCATCGTCCAGATCATTTCATATAATTTCCACAGGTAACACTTCACACAATATACCAAACAAATGCAAACAATTAACGCTAAATTCACTAATAATGACAACACGTATTTCACATTAAGATAATTAAATGTATATATTAAAGAAGTTCAAAATTCTACAACGACATACACTGTAAACAGAGCACATACACACACATACAACGACATACACTGTAAACAGAGCACATACACACCGCCGAAATGCACACACACCATTTCACCTGAAGAATGGCTAACCTCCAAACTGCACAACACCAACAATCCTCACACACCATAGGCATACCGCCACACCCATAACGGATGGATGACGATGATCCATTACCAGCAAAACAGACAGATCCACATACAAACTTCAGCGACGACGATGATGATCAAACACACACCACCGCCACGTCTGTCGACGAAACTCACTAACCGAACTCACCACATACACATACACAGCATAACACACACACACGACGAACATGTGACAACCCCACACCACCAGACGATCGACGGCCCACCGACTTCCCCATCGTCGGACGCTCTCTCTCTCCCCTTTCTCTTTCTCCGTTTTCGATTTCTCTTTCTTTTTTTTTCCTCTCCCGCGTGTGTGCATGCGTGTATATATATATGTATGAAAGATTGGTCGCGTGTTCTCTTCGAGCTCCATTTGATTACACGTTGCATTTACATATATATATATATATATATATATATATATATATATATATATGTGTGTGTGTGTGTGTGTGTGTGTGTATGTGTATGTGTGTGTGTGTGTGTGCAAACTGTCGGTCAGGTACGAAGAAAAAAAACATATTAGTTAAATTACACTAATCCCTCCTCTATTTTGTTAAGTTTTGAATTAAACTAAGATTAATATTTAATATTTTAAAAATTATGAATTGACCCCTACACTTTTAAATCTAATAATAACATCATCCACCCCGTTATTTCTGAAATATTTTCAAATACAACTTAAATTGTGCTCGGGGTCTTACAACTCTTCTCCCCTAAAAGAAATTTCGTCCCGAAATTTTAGGCAAAACAATAGGAATTAAAATTTTAGTCAAACCAATAATATTTCAGGTTTGCACCGCATGGTCATATTAGTCACACTTAATTAGTAACTGTCAATTTACCTTCACACATCGCAACATTTTCATTCTCAGTAACTCACCTTATATCTAATAACCGGCAAATAAGGTGCACCTAGCACCACCAATCAACTATCAGAAAGAAAAAATCTCATGTTTCTCAATGCTTCCACTGCGCTACTCTGATAAAATTATAATAAATAACAATATTCTTTGAACACATCATGATAATTTTAGTAGATTGGGTCTATCTCATTTCGACAATAATTTTCCCCTAACTAACATGTATCTATTCCCTCCGGTCAATTGATTCACAACCATTAAAATTTTCAACAATCTTGTAACTGTTCTATAAAAATTACCACAATCTAACGTCAACTAATAAATTTTCATAATACATCAAACGGGTCATCTATAAGAATTCCCTTCATGTCTCCACATTTAATCAAGTCCCTGACAATGCCAAGCGTCTCAAATACATCTCAACTATGAAATTCGATACGTCACAAAAATCAATAATCACTATATAAGTATTATGTCAATAACTTTTCAAAAATACTCATCAACTCAAGGATAACTCAAATTATCATTTTCCCATGAAATCCCAATGACCCCCACATTCCGACTCCGCCTAATGTTAGTAGTGGACCAATACATGCAACTAAGTTATTATTTATCAGTGTACTGTCTTCGTAAAATATTTTATAGATTAAGTTTTATCAAAATCCACTTCCCAATATAAAATGTAGCCACACCTGGCTATGTTCAAACCTCAACAAAATATCACCAACGCACCATCCATATCAAAATCTCAACCAAATACCTTCCACATAGAACTAGATTTGAAATCGATAAATCAACTCACGTATATATCACATCTTAAATAATAATATAATAATCTCATACCACAAGGAAAACTCTTTTTTCCTGTCACCACAGAATTAATGTATATATATATATATATATATATATATATATCATACCTCAACTAAGCAGTGCAAATCAACCAGATAATTCAACTAACCATATAGTATAATAAAATTAGAATATATCAATCAAATATAAAAGAATATGTATAAATGTACTCAACCCAATCACCACATTCGACAAAACACCACATACGACAAAATACCACATACGACACCACATCACACCACACTCTGGCTAGCCATGTGATCGTTTTAACCTCACGATCGGGAGTTGCAACTGTACCGTACTACCCGTAGGATTTGCCTTCCTAGCGGGACAAATAACCACCTGCCGGACTAATCCTCCTAACAGGAAATAATATCAATAACTACCTACCGGACCACTATACGTGCTTAGATTCATACCATGTTTCCTCCTCGCAGTAATTGGACTACTCGCAAGTGTACGAGGTCTAGTTTTAATATAATGGATCTTTTAGGATCGGATATCGTTCCACTGGGAAAGGCAGGTAATTCGGTTGAGTATTGCAATTTCAATAGTTTTATATTATCTCGACTAGTCAAATTTTGTTTGTTTTCTAATTACTATACTAAGATAAATGACAACTATAAAGTTAGTTTTAATTACACAAATTACTTAGGTATAAATCTCTTTCATATAATGCATAATCGATTTCATTTAGTTAGCTATAACGGTTTTTATCTAATCCATCAACCTCTGTATCAATAACTCCTCCGCTACTTCTCCCGAGTGTAAAACGAGGGATTACACGACTTCGTGTCAACAAAGAAGTCCCCTTCAACGCCTTAACGACCCTAAATCGTGTGAGTTTTGAGCCAACGTCATGGGTTGCATACGTTCTAACGCCCTCTCGGGTCGTTAGAACGTCACATTATATTTACCCTAGTCTGAATCCGGGGTTACCTCTCCCGAGTGTCAAACCCTGTATTCTTAGTTTATCAATACAAGCATAATATCAAGAATAACGATAAACACAATCGGATTTAAAAAAATAACACGTTAAAGTAACATAAATTTACTCAACTAAACGGTTACATGATTTCGACTACACCTAAGTAACATTTAACTACTACTATAAGATCTTAGCCATATACCATACAAAATAAGAGAGATTCAACATTATTAGATATGAAAAAGTGATTACAAAGAATAAAACAAGAGAGAAACGATCGAATCTGGAAGTGAAACGGTTCACTGTCGCTAATGATTGATCCGCAAGTTATCCTTCTTTATCCGAATGATGAACCTCCTTCTTGATCTTCAAAATATAGCTTAAGAGCTCTCTACTAGGCTTAGGGTTCTTCAACAACAAGTTTCAGACTTGGCCAAGGGGTATTTATAGGCCTAGGGGTTCAAAAATATCTAAACAGATATTTTGACCTGTTCTGCGATTTTCGCCTAAGCGGTAGAAACTTCGCTTAGGTGGAGCTTAAGTCGGTTAGAATTCCGCCTAAGCGGTAGAATCTTCTCTTAGGCGGAGGACTAATTTCTTGGCTCCTTATCTTTCTGACGGAATTCCGCCTAGGCGGTAGCTACTTCGCCTAGGCGGATTTACAGCGGTGCAACTCTATTCAGTAGTTTAGTTCATCCAGAGTTCTGATGGATTTCCGCCTAGGCGTTGGAAACTTCGCCTAGGTGAATTCAATACTTCAGCCCTTGCAACCTTCTGATGGATTTCCACCTAGGCGGTGGAAACTTCTCCTAGGCGGATTTCAAATCTTCAGTTTTTGCATATTTCTGCTGAATTTCTGCTTAGGCGGTGGAAACTTCGCTTAGGCAGAATTGCTCTGTTATTTGAAACCTCCTTTTTCATCTTTTTGGCTACCCTTTTTGCACCATTTCGCTCGGTTTTCCGATTATTTACTTCCCTGCTCCTGACTAATAAAAACAGCTAAAACAATATTCAAACTTTAATAAAGTACTCGAAAACTGGAAAATTCGATTTAGAATTAGATAGGTATTTTACACCTATCAAATACTCCCAAACTTAGAATTTTGCTAGTCCTCGAGCAAAACACCATAATGCTAAATAACACTAACTACACTAATTAGCTACATCCTAAACTACAGATACGTAATCATTAACAATTAAGAAGTACACACCTGTGAGATACAAGTTTAGTCAAAGAAACCATGCTCTTCTTCCCTCAACAACCCGTAATCAGATCCGATTAAGGAATAACACACACCACGTGGTGCTCCAAAATTTCAATACTCAATATCAGTTCAAATCATTTTAGATCCTATTGAAATGTGTGTGTGAGAGAACTCGGATATATCAAATCAAACGTCGGATTGAATTATTCAATGAATAAGGTCATGACTTAAACTTGTTAAAACATTTAGGGAAGCCATATGCTTGACTGGGCTCAACTATCCACTAATGTTGGTTCGGACATTCACCGAGATCAATAGGGCTTGGTCAGGCTTTGGATAACGGCCAAGGGGTATCGTAGAAATAGAAACTCGTTATAATTTTAACGATACCCGAGGTACACACGCTTGTCGCTAAATCTCTCTCATGACTCCCTTATCTTTGAAGATATTACCCTGAACAAGATTTAGTAAACTTGTATTCACTTGTCAAAACAATCGAATTTAAACACTATATTCACATAGGTGTTTTGTTTTTTTTTTTTTTTTTTTTTTTTTTTTTTTTTTTTACACCCACAAAATTATTCAATTTTATACAATTTTAGGGGTGTTTAGATACAACTGCAGGATTGACAAGTAAATACTCTTATACTTAACCAAAAATACTGAAACCCCGATTGCCCGCTTCAAGTTAGCATAATCTAATGCTACTTGTTTTCACTCAATTTTCACTTTTATTCCTAGCAACAATGGTTCTGAAAGATTTAC
This sequence comes from Eucommia ulmoides, assembly GCA_016647705.1. Taxonomy (NCBI): domain Eukaryota; kingdom Viridiplantae; phylum Streptophyta; class Magnoliopsida; order Garryales; family Eucommiaceae; genus Eucommia; species Eucommia ulmoides. The sequence continues at coordinate 22,408,161 of CM028330.1, read as the reverse complement.
TTGGTTAAAGTATAGAAACAAGTTCAAAAGTGACAAAATTTTATGGCTTCGATAGGAGAACTCGAGAATAACTTTTCAGGTTAGTTTCAAACGGTTCAAGCGAAAAAAAACGAGGGCCTATATCATGCCTTCGGAATTACCTTACCTATAATTTCACCTCAAGCCTCCCCCAGTCAAGTTCTAGATTCCACATTTCTGTCATGAATTTATTACTGAATAATCGATGTCCAATCGTTCAATTAATTATACATCGAGTTTATGCAATCGTGCGATTTTAGGATCAAAATAATGTTTACCTAATCGACATGCTAAGCACACAAAACACACGTGAATGGCATTACCCCCGACCTTAAAACACAATTTAGGGGGTGATTTTCATCATCGGGACATGGTTCGGACGAACTCAAAAACTTAGCATGCTTGTACAACTCAATGCATTAACAATTCTATTCTAATTCTACAAACTAATATTACCTATGCTAATTATCCTTACACATGCATAGCTAAACATTACACATGTATAAAAAAAGAATTTCAAAATTTACAAAAATTTTAACATTAATACATAAATTTGTACACGAAAAGAATTTTTGTCCCCTTTACATCAAATTTTTTTCATCCTTCTTATCCCCTCAAGACAGAAAACAAAAACTACATGCATTACAGGTCATACTCCCCCCAAACTTAAAAGAGGCAGTGTCCCCACTGCCTAAGCAGCGAACCCAATAGCAGAATAGAAAAATATGTATTGAAACTGGGGCGGACATATACCTAGGAGAGAAGATATAGATGTCTAACCTCCTATTGTTCATTGTGGAGGAGTTGGCGGTGGCGGCTCATCCGGCTCGAAAAGCGGCATGGGTGTATAACGCGCCATGTCGATTCCAAGATGCTCGAATATGACTCATTGGTTTTGATCTTGTTGCCGGATGTAGGACTCCATGTAGTTCTCCATCTGAGCCAAATTAGTTTGAAGTTGACTCACATCGGACTGGAGACTACGGACATCTCGTGAGATTTGGGTGATTTGGCCTCGGCTGGTTGTAGGCGTTGGCGACTTTGAAGGACCAGCTTTTTCCTCTTCTTGACCTTCCTCTCCTTGACCTGGTTCACCTTTCCATAACCTGTTAATCATTGCTAGATCAAGTGGCTTCACAGGAGGAAAGGGGCTTGTGGACGTGATTCGAACTCCGGCTCGTTAAAAGAGCGCGGTGAGGAAGGAAAGAAAAGGAAGGCCACCTTTTTTCGTCTTGGCAGTATGAAGTATGGAAGAATAAATGTGCCAGCCGACATTTACGGGCGTCCCTCTATCGATGCCGTAGAGCGTAAAAGCTCTCTCCTTGGACACGTCAGACACATGGGTCGTCGGAAGCAGATTGGAGCAGATAAATGAAAACCAAATATTTGGGATCGGTTTCAGAAACCATAACTTGAAGATTGCTTGGCCCTGCCATGTGTTGGTCCACTGTGCGTTTCCTGTTGTCAAGGCTTGAATCACTTATAGTCGGTGAGGCGGCATCGGATAAATCTCTTGAAGCTTCAAGCCCCGTCAACCCTAGCAATTCATTAAAATGATTGGCACTAAACAGGATGGGAATGTTTCGAACCCGTGTTTGAAACCCTGTGGCCTCTGCGATGTTTGCATAAAATTCTAGAAACAAAGGCCAACTCTCCCGTTGGAGGTTGAGCACAGAACTGTTCCCATCATCTTTGTACGATCACAGTTCTGATTTCTTCAGGGAGATTATTCAAAGGCCCAAATCCTCTTTAACGGATTCCTAGCCGCTTACACTCATGCTCTTTATACCGATCCTCCGCCTGCTTAGACACAAATTTAAGGGAATTGAAGTCCGAAGTGGATGGAGGTTCGTCTATTCTTGGGTGCTTGGCAGCCCTGCGCTTTGCTATTTTCCCTGAAAATTAAAATCACAACACCAACCACAATAACAATAGAATTCGCAATTCAAACCCTGGTCAGCGAACACACAATACCAATCAATTGAAATTTCAAACATATGCCAACCAAAGCCAATCAATTCAAATTTCACAAGATATTCCACCAACCATAACCAAATCACATTTTTGTTGCAATGTAGCACAAACTACATGATTCACATTGTATATCAACACAAAAATATGATAGGGTTTATCATTTGGCATTCCTCAATCCCAAATAGCATGAAAATTGCAACTTAGGGTTTAAAGAGGTTTAGGGTTCTAACCAAATCCAATGATTTTTGAAATAAATGAGCAAATGAAGCACATATTTCAACAACTAAATGAAAAAATAGGATCATTGACATTTACTTGTTGAAAATTTTGGATCAAATCACTGGAAAATGGCGATATCGCACTGTTTCACCATTCAAACCCTAATTTTCGAAAATGGGAGGAGGAATTCCACGTTTGGAGGAAGATTCTTGGTAAAAATCCAAACTTTTAGCACAATAGAATGAATCTTTAACGGGAAGAAGAAATTTGGGATGGTGAAATTGAGAGGTTTCTTGAAATGTTTAGGAGGGAAATGCCATTTGCGAAGTGGACTGTGCGTTTTAAAAATAGAGTTTGCGTATATTCGCCTAAGCGGTGGTTTTACCGCTTACGCGGATTAGCGCCTTTTTCTTTTTAAAAACTCTCTGGTGTAAATCCGCTTAGGCGGTGGTTTTTCCACCGGGGCGAGTTTACACCAGTGTGAAACCCTGATTTGGTTGTAAATCCGCTTAGGCGGTGGGTTTTCCGCCGGGGCGAGTTTACACTAGTGTGAAAGTTCAGCTTTTCTTCACTTTTTTTTCACCTAGGCAGTGGTTTTACCGCCTGGGCGAAATTTCGGCAGTGTAAAAATGCTGACTTTTTCGATCCAATTTTTGCCTAGGCGGTGGTTTTACCGCCTGGGCGAAATTACGCCAGAATGTTTTCTCAGCCTTTCTGTCCAATGTTCGCCTAGGAGGTGGTTTTACCGCTTAGGCGAATTTTTGCCAATGTGGACCTAAGCTGTATTCCTTCAAGTTTTCACATTGTTTCTCTACACCTCTTATTTCCTCTTCAATATTCAAATTAGTTTTAGCATCCAAATCAATCCTAAGTATCTAACCTCATCAATTCACCACAAAAAATTAGTATTACGAGATCAATACGATCTCCAAAAAGGTATTTATACAAAAGTTGGGAATATTCGTTACCCTCGATGTCATATCAAAAGATGTTGCTTGGTTTTACGTGTAAGATCCTGATTTTTTTTTATCGTATTTTAGAATAATTCGAAATTTACCGGGGTAGATAGTGTTATTTATTATTTGATTTAAAATTTCAGGGGTCAATTCGCAATTTTAAAACCTTAAAATTTGAAATGGGACTTAAATAACTTCAAACTTTTAATTGAAGAGAGGTTAATGTAATTTGGATATAATTAATATATATATAAAATATATATAAAAAAAAAAAAAAAGAGAGAAGAGAAGAGAGAGTGTCGGTGGCGAACGCTTATATATATTTACACATGCGTGTAATCAAATAGAGCGACGGAAGACACTTGGAAAATTCTATATATACATATGTATACACTCATGCACATACACGCAAGAGGAAGGGAGGAGCAAAATAGAAAACCGAAGAGAGAGGAAACTCGCCGGCGGCGAGAAATTCAAATCGGAAACTTACACGCAGCATGTGTGTGCGTCGGTTGTTCGTAGAAATAGTTGTGAGTATGTGTAGGTGGCTGGCGATCGCATATAAGGGTGAGGTATTTTTGTTCGTCGGTGGTGTGTTCTTCGGTGTTGGTTGGTGTATGTCGCCGTTCGGTTTGGTGGCGTAGAGGTGTTGTTCGGTCGGCGATCGTGTGAGTGAGTGTTGTGTGAGTCGTGTGTGTTGCTTCCCGTCGTTCGGTGCCGGCGTATGTGAGTGTATGTGTTCATCGTCGGCGGAGGGTTAGAGAGAGAAAGAGAGAGATTGGTCGGAGGAGTGGTCGATCGCGGCGGTTTGGGGAGTGCCGTTCGCCGTTATTGTTGATAGGTTGTGGGTGTGTGTTCCGTTCGGGTTAAGTAGGCGATGGTGTGGGTGGCGTGACGGCGCTGCTCGGCTGAGTTGAAACTAAGGCAGAAATAGAGGAAGGGGAGCGTGGTGGGCCACCGGTAGTGAGGGCCGGTGGAGGTGCCGGCGGCTAAACCAGAAACACAGACAAAAAAAAACAGAAGAAGAAAAAGGGAAAGGAAGAGAAAATGGGGAGCCGTCGCCGGTGGAAGAGAGAGGGAGGTTCGGTGAAGCTATCGGGGAGCAGAAAATTAAGAAAGAACAGGAAGAAAAGAAGAAAAAGGGAAAAAAAAAAAAGGGAAAAAAAATGGGGAAATCCCACCAACCACCTCAACAGAAATTAAAATCCAATTTTGCGACCTATGGAAAAGTCGAAAGAGGTAAAATTCCTATCACTTTTAATATATGTACTTAATTGTGTTTAAATTGTCTCATGAGTGATTATAAAACTAATCTCTAGCACCGAAATATCGAAGTGACGATAATAAATATTGAGACCATTCGCATGAATGAATTTGATATCGTAAACGGTAACAGGACTATACTCGTTAAATAGTAATATGGAATTCGGTAAATAGAAAATTACGAAAATTAGGGCCTGTATTTACTGGTTAGGTTATTTTTACGTAAAATATTAATTTAGGGCTTGTCATGAATAGGTTCCCGATTTCTAGAGGATTAGTAGCAGAGAGTCGGTGGAACTTTTGGAAACAGATATTCAGGTGAGTGTACTGTCTTCTTGCCAACCTATTTTTCTATGTATATATATAATGAAGTATGTGATTACTTAAACTGTATGAATTTATAAACGATATGGATCAAGTAGGATTTGGGTGAGTTGATAAACTGAATTTTTGGAAGATCTCGATGGTTTTCGGAATGAAGCTGAAAATGAATTTTTGCTGGATTTGGTAAAATCAGACGGTGTTTTTAAAAATGGGTAGAAAACATTTGTTTTACTATAAATGCCTGGTTTTCGAAAAATAATAATAATAGTAATAATAAAGGAGGAAAAAGTAGTTTTGATAAAATTAGACGGTTTCTTTAAACGAGAGTGTGAAATATGATTTTCTTTTTGATTTAAAAGTTGCTTTTGAGGGAAAAAGATAGACGTGATGATTTGACGATGTTGAGTAGACGTTATTTATTGAGTTGTGATTCGATGATGCTGTATTTGTTTCGACGATGCCATAGTATTTATCTGTTTCAGTAGAGTGAGGTTATCCACTTCGGCGAAATGATGTTATCCGTTACGGCGGAGTGATGTTTATTTGCTTCAGCAGAGTGATGCTAGACGTTTACACTGCGTAGTGATTATCTGCTTCCGCGGAGTGATGGGTGTTCATAGGAAGGCATATCCTACGGTTGGTATGGTACCGTTGCAAACTCCCGATCGTGAGGTTAAAACGATGATTAGGGTTGGCCAGTGTGTGTATTTGAGGTATGTGTTTGAGATGGGTGCTTGAGATGTGGTGTTTTACGTATATCGGTTGATTTGATATTTATTATTAGGGTGATTAGTATGATTTTTATATTTGAATTTGAATGGAACTTAATTATGTCGCTTTATTTTTCTTACTCATGTACTGGGAATTTTACGAGCTATGTGGTATTTATAAACTTACACTTGATCCATTTATATGTTGTAGAATGTATTATTAATTTAAAAATATTTTTACTAAGAAGGCAGTACACTCGTAGGTAAAATAGTTAGGAGTTGGTCGATCCCCTACTGGCGCTAGATAAAGATTACGCGGGTCACGTGAATGGGTCATTTGAGAAAACTTTTGGAGACGGGATATCAGGAATGAAATCTAAGTGAGGTTCAGGGGATTTATTTTGATTGTATTTATATTCGGGATGGTGTATCCCTACAGGATGGGACTACTATATGTGTTGTATAGATTTACAATTTTGTTATTGACGCATTAGGTTGGCTAGTTAGTGGATGGTGACTTGTCTATGTCACGCTGGCCCCACATGATGGGTTTCTGGTATGGGGTGTGATATTACGTCCCTAGCATGGACGTTTAAGAATTTCGGCTCTATCCTTCAACGAGGGAGATGTTCTGCACAACTCGCTCTTCATCCTTGAAGTAGTGCTTGATCCGCTCCCCGTTGATTCGGAAAGTTCGTCCGTCTTCGCCTTCTAGCACGATAGTACCTACGGGACATTTTCTTGTGCATTTTTCACCAAAATCCCTCATAGACAAGGTATTTTGGATAGAATGCTTTGTTGGATCGTGATTCATCGTATTGAAGTTGGTTTCTTCTCTCTCTCCTTATCCTTTTCAACGTATGGTCAATTTCGGGATGAAGAGCCAAGAATTCCAAACTCCTTTTTCGTTGTATGCTCTGTTTGATCACATCTCTCGAAACAAATTAAACAAATAATTTAAAAGAAAATAAAAGAAAAGAATTGTCAGGATTAATATTCAACCACTTGGTCACAATATCAACCAAATTACAACACATTTCCCCAGCAACGGTGCCAAAAACTTGGTACGTGCAAGGATTCACACCATATTCCTCCTCGCGATAATTGGACTACTCGCAAGTGTACGAGGTCTAGTTTTAATATAATGGATCTTTTAGGATCGGATATCGTTCCACTGGGAAAGGCAGGTAATTCGGTTGAGTATTGCGATTTCAATAGTTTCATATTATCTCGACTAATCAAATTTTATTTGTTTTCTAATTACTATACTAAGATAAATGACAACTATAAAGTTAGTTTTAATTACACTAATTGCTTAGGTATAAATCTCTTTCATATAATGCATAATCGATTTCATTTGGTTAGCTATAACGGTTTTTATCTAATCCGACAACCTCTGTATCAATAACTCCTCCGCTACCTCTCCCGAGTGTAAAATGAAGGATTACATGACTTTGTGTCAACAAAGAAGTCCCCTTCAATGCCTTAACGACCCTAGGTCGTGTGAGTTTTGAGCCAACGTCATGGGTTGCATACGTTCTAACACCCTCCTGGGTCGTTAAAACGTCACGTTGTATTTACCCTAGTCTGAATCCGGGGTTACCTCTCCCGAGTATCAAACCCCGTATTCTCAGTTTATCAATACAAGCATAATATCAAGAATAACGATAAACACAATCGAATTTAGACAAACAACACGTTAGAGTAACATAAATTTACTCAACTAAACGGTTATATGATTTCGACTACACCTAAGTAACATTTAACTACTACTACAAGATCATAACCATATACCATACAAAATAAGAGGGATTCAACATTCTTAGATATGAAAAAGTGATTACAAAGAATAAAACAAGAGAGAAACGATCAAATCTGGAAGTGAAACGGTTCACTGTCGCTAATAATCGATCCGCAAGTTATCCTTCTTTATCCGAATAATGAACCTCCTTCTTGATCTTCAAAATATAGCTTAAGAGCTCTCTACTAGGGTTACGGTTCTTCAACAACAAGTTTCAGACGTGGCCAAGGGGTATTTATAGGCCTAGGGGTTCAAAAATATCTAAATAGATATTTTGACTTGTTCTACGATTTCTGCCTAAGCGGTAGAAACTTCGCTTAGGCGGAGCTTAAGTCGGTTAGAATTCCGCCTAAGTAGTAGAATCTTCGCTTAAGCAGAGGACTAACTTCTTGGCTCTTTATATTTCTGACGGAATTCCGCCTAGGCAGTAGCTACTTCGCCTAGGCGGATTTACAGCAGTGCAGCTCTATTCAGCAGTTCAGTTCATCCAGCGTTCTGATGGATTTTCGCCTGGGCGGTGGAAACTTCGCCTAGGCGGATTCAATACTTCAGCCCTTGCAACCTTCTGATGGATTTCTGCCTAGGCGATGGAAACTTCACCTAGGCGGATTTCAAATCTTCAGTTTTTGCATCTTTCTGCTGAATTTTTGCCTAGGCGGTGGAAACTTCATCTTTTTGGCTACGCTTTTTGCACCATTTCGCTCGGTTTGCCGATTGTTTACTTCCCTGCTCCTGACTAATAAAAACAGCTAAAACGATATTCAAACTTTAATAAAATACTCGAAAATTGGCAAATTCGGTTTTGAATTAGATAGGTATTTTACACCTATCAACCACCCATCAGACAGGACATAATATCAATAACTACCTGCCGGACCACCCATCGGACATGACATAATATCAATAACCACCTGCCAGACCACCCATCGGATATAACATAATATCAATAACTACCTGCTGGACCACCCATCGGACATGACATAACAACGCTCTGCCATAGCAGATAATTAATGCTCTGCCGAAGTAGATAAAATACTATGGCATCGTCCAATCAACAACATCGTCAAACTACAAGTTAATAGATAATCAACGTTCTACCGAAGCAGATAAAATTAATAGCATCGTCAAATTAATAACATCAACACCAAACTACAAATCAATAGATAATCAACGCTCTGCCTAAGTAGATAATAAATGCTCTGCCGAAGTAGATAAACAATGCTGTGCCGAAGCAGATAAAATCAATAGCATCATCAATTCAATAACATCATCACCAAACTACAATCAATAACATCAACCTCTATATCCAAAACCCATTTAATCCAAATATCATTTTTCCACCCTTTCTTAAAACCAACTAGATTCAACAAATCATTTTTCACTTTCTCTAAAAACAACATAATCCATATTTCCAAAAACACCCAGAACCGCTTGATCCATATAAATTAGAAAATCGTCCAGTTTTAAGTAGACATATATTTTTCATCATATATATGAAAATAGATTTACTAGAAGACAATATACACCTTTAATTTAATAACTCCAATTTAGCAACAATTTTTCAATGGTCTACAACTAACACGACACTTACCTAGGATTATTTAACTCATCAACCGCCAGCTCAGATGTTAATATGTTCAAACTCATTAATCAACCATCATTTCAAATATTAATATGTTCAAATTATTATTCTGCCGTTATCTAAGATGTTAATATGTTCCAATTAAAATTATAGGGGCCAAAGTGAAATAATGGTAATAACACATTGGTGCAAAGTGCCCAATCTCCCAAAAACATAACAGAGACATCAATGCAAATATGTAATTTATTTATCCCACCACTAGATATTAATATTTCTTTTTTCTGTAACCACACATAGGAATTCATTCACTATCGCGTATTAGTACCAAATAAAATGCCCAATATTTCGTTCATAAACTTCCGAGAATTTTATTATTTAACCAAATAAAATTTTCAACACATCAATGATTTATGCAAATATTACAGAGCGTAATTTATTATCAGTTTCAATTTTTCAAATCAATGTAAATACTAACAATTTAATATGATCACATTGAAACAACATGGATCACATTGTGCAATTTGGTTAACCAAAAGGTTCACATAATCAATTCAACAGGTATACACATATAAGTCATAAACATAAATAATCATCGTTTGTTATTCTACTTTTATTTCGCAATTTTCACTAAAATTAACAGTTTATTATGAATGATAGGTATCTTAACCCCGGTTCAACGTGATCGCAAATCTAAATTCTGAGTCTACAGAATCTATATCCTAAGCTCTGATACCAAACTTGTCACGACCCAGTTTTCCAAGGCCGAACTATGGTTTCTCCTATAGAGAACTTCCTAAACCTAAAACCCGACTGGTCAAACTTCAAATCTACAACGTTTGGTAATTATGACGGGAATCGTTATTATGATAATAATTACCATTTAAAGTATCACCAATTAAAATCGATCATCTATTTAAAATTTATCTGATTATTTTCTACACAATGGCGACAAATTAAAAAGATCTCGAATTTATAATTTAAAATCCAGTTTTCAATATCATATCAAGCCGATTATATTCCCACAATTTTTTAATACATTAAATTCGAGAGGAGTATTTTACAACAACTACGATAATTAATATTACCGTTTTCTCCGATTACAACAATAAATGATAATTACAATTATTACAACTCGAAGTTCAAATAAATTCTTCCCTCTCTCATTTTCTCCCAGCCGACCCTACAATCCAAAAATTATGGGGTTGTGAGCCAAACGCTCAGTAGAACTCCAACCCCTCTAATACGTACATTTAATTTATATAACACGTAAACCACGTAAACGGGCTCGTCACATAAATTTCGCATCATCCAGATCATTTCATATAATTTCCACAGGTAACACTTCACACAATATACCAAACAATATCAACATATTTCATGCAAACAATTAACGCTAAATTCACCCATAATGACGACACGTATTTCACATTAAGACAATTAAAGGCATATATTAAAGAAGTTCGGAATTCTACCTTCCTCGGATTTTCTATTTGCCGTGAGATGGATTTATTGGATTCTATTAGGGCTGATTCTATAATTTATTTATTTTTTCTTCTTCTTCCCGCTTCTTTTTCTGCTTCCTTTGCCTATTTTTGTTTTGTTGTTTGCATTCCCGACTGACATCTCTCTCCTTCTCCTCCCAACTCTGGCGATCTAATAGTCGACCACACACACACACACACACACACAACACACATACACCAGCGATGAAACAGGGACAATCATACACCCACACACACACCGGCGTCTCTTTCTCTCACTAGCTCTCCACTCCGGCGACACCCCCTACCACCATGCACACACAATCACACACTGATAACACACATACATACCACCGTTCATGTACCCACAACTAAACACACACATACCCGCATACAGCAGGCACACGCACACACGCATGCACTGCTCTCTCTCTCTCTCTCTCTCTCTAAACTACACTTCGACCAACTCCGATGATTATCACACACCACTGTACGCGCGAGGATTCACAACCATCCTCCTCGTGATAATTGGACTAGTCGCAAGTGTACGAAATCTAGTTTTAATATAATGGATCTTGTAAGATCGTATATCATTCCATTGGGACTGGCAGGTAATTCGGTTGAGTATTGCGATTTCAATAGTTTCATATTATCTTGACTAATCAAATTTTGTTTGTTTTCTAATTAATATACTAAGATAAACGACAACTATGAAGTTAGTTTTAATTACACTAATTACTTAGGCATTGATTTCTTTCACATAATGCATAATCGAAGTCATTAAGTTAGCTATAATGGTTTTCTATCTAGTCCGACAATCTCTGTATCGATAACTCCTCTGCTACCTCTCCCGAGTGTAAGACGGGGGATTACACGACTTCGTGTCAACGAGGAAGTCCCCTTCAACGCCTTAACGACCCTAGGTCGCGTGAGTCTTTAGCCAACGCCATGGATTGCATACGTTCTAATGCCCTCTCGGGTCGTTAGAACGTCACGTTGTATTTACCCTAGTCCAAATCCAGAGTTACCTCTCCCGAGTGTCAAACCCCGTATTCTCGATTTATCAATACAAGCATAATATCAAGAATAATGGTAAACACAATTGGATTTAGACAAACAACACATTAAAGTAACATTAATTCATTCAACTTAACAATTACATGATTTCAACTACACCTAAGTAACATTTAACTAATACTATAAGATCTTAGCCATACACAATACAAAATAAGAGGGATTCAACATTCTTAGATATGAAAAAGTAATTAGAAAGATAAAAACAAGAGAGAAATGATCAAATCTGGAAGTGAAACGGTTCACTGTTGCTAATGATCGATCCACAAGTGATTCTTTTTTGTCCGAATGATGAACCTCCTTCTTGATCTTCAAAATATAGCTTAAGAGATTTCTACTAGTGTTAGGGTTTGTCAACTCTCTATTTCAGACGTGGGAAAGGGGTATATATAGGCCTAGGGGTTCAAAAATATCTAAACAGATATTTTGGGCTTTTCTGCGAATTCCACCTAGGTGGTAGAATCTTCGCCTAGGCGGAGGTTAAGTCGGTTAGAATTCCTCTTAGGCGATGGTTTCTTCACCTAGGCGGAGGACTACCTTCTTAGGCCACCTATTCTTTCTAACGGATTTCCGCCTAGGCGGTAGCTACTTCGCCTAGGCGGATTTACAGCAGTGCAGCTCTTCCAGCAGTTCAGCACTTCCAGCGTTCTGATGGATTTCTGTCTAGGCGGTGAAAACTTCGCCTAGGCAGATTCAATACTTCAGCCCTTGAAACCTTCTGACGAATTTCTGCCTAGGCAGTGGAAACTTCGCCTAGGCGGATTTTAACTCTTCAGCTTTTGCAACTTTCTAATGAATTTCCGCCTAGGCGGTAGATACTTCGCCTAGGCGGAATTGCACTGTTCTTTGAAACCTTATTTTTTCATCTATTTGGCTACCCTTTTCTCCACCATTTCGCTCAGTTTGCCGATTGTTGACGTCCCTTCTCCTGACTAATAAAAACAGCTAAAAAGGTATTCAAACTCCAATAAAATACTCAAAAACTGGCAAATTCAGTTTAGAATTAGATAGGTATTTTACACCTATCAAATACCCCCAAACTTGAAATTTTACTAGTCCTCGAGCAAAACACCCTAATGCTAAATAACACTAACTACACTAATTAACTACATTCTAAACTACAAATATGTAATTATTAACAAATAAGAAGTACACACCTGTGAGATTTAAGTTTAGTCAAAGAAACCATGTTATTCTTCCCTTAACAACCCGTAATCAGATCCGGTTGAGGAATAACACACACTACATGGCGTTCCAGAATTTCAACACTCAATATCAGTTAAAATCTTTTTAGATCCTATTGAAATGTGTGTGTGTGAGAACTGGAATATATAACTAATCAAACACTGGATTGGATTATTCAATGAATAAGGTCATGACTTAAACTTATTAAAACATTCAGGAAAGCCATATGCTTGACTGGGCTCAACTATCGACTAATGTAGGTTTGGACATTCACCGAGGTCAATAGGGTTTGGTTTGGCTTTGGAGAACGGCCAAGGGTATTGTAGAAATAGAAACTCGTTATAATGTTTAACGATACCTAAGGTACAAACGCTTATCGCTACATCTCTCTCATAACCCCCTTATCTTTGAAGATATTACCCAGAACAAGATTTAGTAAACTTGTATTCACTTGTCACAACAACCGAAATTAAATACTAGTTCTTTTTTTTTTTTTTTTTTTTTTTTTACACATACCCCCAAACTTATTCAAATTTTTACAATTTTAGGGGCATGTTAATACAATTAAAGGATTGACAAGTGAATACTCTTATACTTAACCAAAAGTATTTTAAACTGAAACCCTGATTGCCTGCTTCAAGTTAGCATAATCTAATGCTACTTGTTTTCACTCAATTTTCACTTTTATTCCTGGAGACAATGGTTCTAAAAGATTTACTTGGTTAAAGTATAGAAACAAGTTCAGAAGTGAAAATGAAGGCCTATATCATGCCTCCGGAATTACCTTACATATAATTTCACCTCAAGCCTCCCCCAGTCAAGTTCTAAATTCCTCATTTCTATCATGAACTTATTACTGAATAATCGGCGTCAAATCGTTCAACTAGTTATACAATGAGTTTATGCGATCGTGCGATTTGGGATCAAAACAATTTTCACCTAATCGACATGCTAAGCACACAAAACACACGTGAATGCAATTACCCCCGACCTTAATATGCAATTTAGGGTGTAAGTTTCATCAACGGGATATGGTTCAGACGAACTCAAAAACTCAGCATGCACGTACAACTATATTCATTAACAAATCTACTCTAATTCTACAAACTAACATTAGTTATACTAATGATTCTTACACATGCATAGCTAAACATTACACTTGCATAACAAAAAGAATTTCAAAATTTACAAAAAAATTTGACATTAATATCATTATAAACTACAATTTGTACAGAAAAAGAATTTTTGTCCCTTTTTACATAAAAAAAATTTCAGCCTTCATATCCTAAAAAAAAAACAAAAAAAACTACATGCTTGCGTTGCATATCATATACCTCCAAGCTTGAATGAGGTAGTGTCCTCACTGCCTAAGCAGGGAACCCAATAGCAGAATAGACAAATATGTATGGAAAACTGGGGTGGACACATACCTAGGAGGGAAGACATACAAGTTTAACCTCCTACCTTTCATTGTGGAGGAGATGGTGGTGGCGGCTCATCAGTCTCGGAAGGCGGCACCAGCGTATAACGCGCTATGTCAATTCCGAGATGTTCGAATATAATTCTTTGGTTTTGATCTTGTTGCCGGATATAGGAATCCATGTAGTTCTCCATCCGAGCCAAATTAGCTTGAAGTTGGCTCATATCGGACTAGAGACTACGGACGTCTCGTGAAATTGGGATGATTTGGACGAGGCTGGTTGTAGGCGTCGGTGGCTCCGAAGGGCTGGCTTCTTCCTCTTCCTGACCCTCTTCTCCTTCACTTGGTTCGCCTTTCTATAACCTATTAATCATTGCAAGATCCAGTGGCTTTACAAGTGGAAAGGGGCTTGTGGACGTGATACGAACTCCGGCTTGTTGAAAGCGCGCGGTGAGGAAGGAGGGAAAAGGAAGGCCACCCTTCTTCGTTTTGGCAGTATGAATTATGGATGAATAAATGTGCCAGCCGACATTGACGGGTATCCCTCTATCAATGCTGTAGAGCATAAACGCTCACTCTTTGGATACATCAGACACATGCGTGGTCGGGAGCAGATTGGCGCAGATAAATGAATGCCAAATCTTTGGGATCGGTTTCAGAAACCGAGACTTGAAGATTACCGGACCTTACCATGTGTTCGTCCACTGGGCATTTTCCGTCGTCAGGGTCTGAATCACCGTACTCGTAGACAGTGTGGTGGCATCGGATAAATCTCTTGAGGCTTCAGGCCCCGTCAATCCCAGGAATTCATTAAAATGATCGGCACTGAACATGACAGGAATGTTTCGGACCCGTATTTGAAATCCCGTGGCCTCCGCAATGTTTGCATAAAATTCTCGTACAAGGGCCAACTCTGCTGTTGGGGGTGGAGCACAGAACTGTTCCCATCGTCTTTGTACGATAACAATCCTAATTTTTTCCGGGAGTTCATTCAAAAGTCCGAACCCCCTCTAACGGATGCCAGGTGGTAGGGGCGATTTTTGCATGCCTACTTACGCTCGCAAGTATACGAGATCTAAAGTTTTAATATAGTGGATCTTTGAATATTGGATATCGTTCCCACAGAGAAAAGTGTGAATAATTGAATTGAATACCGCAATTGACGTAGTCTCGTGTTATCCTGACGACGGAAAGCGTGAATTGAAATTAATCTAAGCTAAATTACAATTAGTGGGTTAATTCTAGCTAAGTTGATTAATTAGGGATTGATTTTGTTCACTTAATACACGTTTGATTTCGTTCGGTTAACAATAACAGAGTTTAGGTATCCGACAATCTTGGTTCGTAAACTCCTCCGTCACCTCTTCCGAATGTAAGACGAGGGAATACGTGACTTCGAGTTGACGCCAAGGTCCCCCTCGATGTCTTAATGACTCTAGGCCACGTGAGTCTTGACCCAACATCATCAATTGCATACTAACTAACGCCCTCCCGGGTCGTTAGGTCGTAACGATGTGTTTACCCTAATCCGAATCCAGGGTTACCTCTCCCGAGTGTCAAACCCTAGATTCTCAAGTCCAATCCTAATACCGTTACAAGCGTATTAAGATCGTCATCAAATTATAAACACAATCAGACTTAAAATAGCAACCATTAAAGAAACGTATATTAAACCAAACGAGTATTTACACAATTACACCTTTCCATAACTAATCTCTAAATTACACTAACATGTTCTTAGCCAATACAACACGAATCAAGAGGAGATCATCATTACCAACTATAAATATTAAATACAAAGATGAAAATAAGGGAATAAAAGCCAAATCTCAAAGTGGAGTAGTCCACTTTCGCCAAAGAACGATCCTCCCGAGCTTCCTATTCTCACTTGATGAACTTTCTCTTTTGGATCTTCAAGGATTGGCCAAGAACACTCTTTACAACTAATCTAATCTACTTCCTAAACTAATCTAATCTAACTAAGGTGGAAGAGAGCTCCCAAGAACAACCGGAGCCTTCTCTCACGTCTAAGGGGTTCTAACTTCTTGAGCAAATGGGGGAGAAAGGGGTTTTATAAGCAAGGGTTGGAAATATCTTCAAAATATCTGAAAACAGATATTTCTGTGTAGAGTGTCACCGCCTGAGCGGTGAACCACCGCTCAGGCGGTGGCTTTAAGTCGGTTAAAGTCTGTCGATGATTTTGCCTAAGCAGTGATTTTTCCGCTTAGGCGGTAGCTGCTGGCATATCATTATGATCTTTTCTCGCCTAAGCGGTGGTTTTCTCGTCTAAGCGGTGGTTCAGCCCTTCAGCACTCCAACATTCTGCCTCTTTTCTGCCTAAGCGGTGGAACTTCCGCTTAGGCGGTGGTCTTCATTCACCGAAACCCTGTTTTATACATTTTCTTCACCGTTTCTCCACCGTTTTCACTTGTTTCTCGCCCTTTGAGGTCATTTCCCTGTTCTACACTAAAACACATTAAAACACAATTAAATATAACTAAAATTCTTGAGAACTAACAAATCCGGTTTAGAAATAGATAGGTTTTTCACACCTATCACCAGGCCACTTACTTTCATGCTCTTTGTACCAGTCCTCAGCCTGCTTTGAAACAAATTTGAGGGAATTGTAGTCCGAAGCAGGCGGAGGTTCGTCTATTCTTGGTTGCTTGGCAGCACGACGCTTTGCCATTTTCCCTAAAAATCAAAATCACAACACCAACCACAATAATAACAATAGAACAAGCAATTCAAACCCTTGTCAGCGAACACACAATACCCTATTTTATCAAACATATGCCAACTAAAACCAAACAATACAAATCTCACAAGATATCCCACCAACCATAACCAAATCATATTTTTGTCGCAATGTAACGCAAACTACATGATTCACATTGTATATCAACACAAAAATATGATAGGGTTTACCATTTAGCATTCCTCAATCCCAAATATCATGAAAATCGCAACTTAGGGTTTAAAGAGGTTTAGGGTTCTAATCAAATCCAATGATTTTTAAAATAAATAAATAAATGAAGCAAATATTTCAACAACTAACTGAAAAAACGGATCATGGACACTTACTTGTTGAAATGTTTTAATCAAATCGGTGGAGAATGGCGATTTCGCACTGTTTCACCGTTCAAACCCTAATTTTCGAGAATGGGAAGAAGAATTCCACGTTTAGACAAAGATTCTTGGTGAAAATCCAAGTTTTTAACACTATAGAATGAATCTTTAACGGGAGGAAGGAATTTGGGATGGTGAAGTTGAGAGGTTTCTTGAAATTTTTAGGAGAGAAATGTCGTTTACGAAGAGGACTGTGCGTTTTAAAATAGGGTTCGTGTAAATTCGCCTAGGCGGTGGTTTTTCCGCCTAGGCGAAGTAGCACATTTTTCTTTTTAAAAACCTTCTGGTGTTAATTCGACTAGGGGGTGGTTTTTCCACCGGGGCAAGTTTACACCAGTTGTGAAACCCCTGATTTCGTGTAAATCCACTTAGGCGGTGGGTTTTCCGCTTGAGCGAGTTTACACCAGTGTGAAACCTCTGATTTTGTTGTAAATTCGCTTAGGCGGTGGGTTTTCCGCCTGAGCGAATTTACACCAGTGTAGGAACTCAGCTTTTCTTCAATGTTCCGCCTAGGCGGTGGTTTTTCCGCCTGGGCGAACTTACGGCAGTGTAAAAATTCAAGCTTTTGGCTTCCTATTTCCGCCTAGGCGAATTTACGCCAGTATGTTTCCTCAGCCTTTTTGTCCAATTTTTGCCTGGGCGGTGATTTTCTGCCTAGGCGAATTTTTGCCAGTGCGGACTTAAGCTGGATTCCTTTAGGTTTTCACATTTTTGCTCTACACCTCTTATTTCCTTTTCATTTCTCAAATGAGTTTTAGCATGCAAATCAATCCTAAGTCTCTAGCCTCATCAATTCACTACACAAAAAAATAGTATTACGAGATCAATACGATCTCCAAAAAGTAATTTATATTAAAGTTGAGAATATTCGTTACCCTCGATGATATATCAAAAGATATTGCTTGGTTTTACGTCCCTAGCATGGACGTTGATGACTTCCGGCTCTATCCTTCAACGAGGGAGATGTTCTCCATAACTCGCTCTTCATCCTTAAAGTAGTGCTTGATCCGCTCCCTGTTGACTCAGAAAGTTCATCCGTCTTCGCCTTCTAGCTTGACAGCACCAAATGGATAAATATGCTTGATCCAGAACGGTCCAGACCATCGGGACTTCAACTTTCCGGGAAAGAGTCTCAGCCTTGAGTTAAATAATAAAACCTGTTAGCTCAGACTGAACTCCTTTCGGACTATCATTTTATCATGCCACCTCTTCATTTTATCTTTGTAAAGCTTGGCATTCTCATAAGTCTCGTGCCAGAATTCCTCCATTTCATTCAATTGGAGGAGACGTTGCGCACCAGAAACTTTTATATCAAAATTGAGTTTCTTAATTGCCCAGAATGCACGGTACTCTAATTCAACGGGCAAATGACACGCTTTCGTAAACACCAATCGATACGGCGATATACCGATCGGCGTCTTAAAAGCTGTGCGATAAGCCCATAAAGCATCGTTAAGCTTCACCGCCCAATCCTTGCGATTAGTATGAACTATTTTCTCTAGAATTAGCTTGATTTCTCGGTTTGAAACTTCAGCTTGGCCATTTATCTATGGGTGGTATGGTAGTGCCATCTTGTGTCTCACCCCATACTTTGCCAACAAAGCGTTTAGCATTTTGTTACAAAAGTGGGTTCCCTCATCACTGATTAAGGCTCGAGGTGTCCCGAACCGTGTCATGACATTGTGCTGAAGGAACTTCAAAACCACTTTGGCATCATTGGTAGGTGTTGCTATGGCCTCAACCCATTTAGACACATAGTCCACCGCTAACAGAATATACTCCTTTCCAAATGACGACGAAAATGGTCCCATGAAATCTATGCCCCACACATCAAATAGCTCAAGCTCAAGAATTGACGTTAGTGGCAATTCATGCCTTCTCGATATGTTACCCACCCTTTGACATCTATCACAGGTTTTCACAAACGTATATGAATCTTTAAACAAAGAAGACCAGTAAAAACCTGATTGAAGTACTTTCGATGCTGTGCAAGTCGCACCAAAATGGCCGCCACAAGGTGATGAATGGTAATGGTAGAGAATACTAACCATTTCCTCTTCCTAAACACATCTCCAGATCACCTGATCAGCACATTTCTTGAATAGCAATGGCTCATCCCACAGATAATACTTTGCATCAAAAAGAAATTTCTTCCTTCGGGCTCCCGTCAACTCAGGTGGTAACACGTTACATGCAAGATAATTAACAATGTCCGCATACCACGGAAGTGCATTTTCCACTGAAAATAGTTGTTCGTCAGGGAACACTTCTGTGATTCTAGACTCCTCACCAATGTCTTCTTGGATCAATCTCGATAAATGGTCGGCAATAACGTTCTCACTCCCCTTTTTGTCCCTGATTTCAACATCAAATTCTTGCAATAGAAAAATCCACCTATCAATCTCGGCTTGGCATCTTTCTTTGCAAATAAGCACCGGATAGCCGCGTGATCCGTGTAGACGATCACTTTTGACCGAATGATATAAGACCGGAACTTATCACATGCAAATACCACCGCTAGCATTTATTTCTTTGTCGTGGTGTAATTCTCCTGGGCATCATTCAATGTCTTACTTGCATAATAGATTGATCAGAAGATATTCTCCTTTCGTTGGCCTAACACCGCCCCAATGGCATAGTTACTCGCATCGCACATTATCTCAAATGGCATTTCCCAATCCGAAACGACCATTATTGGAGCCGTGATTAACTTCTCCTATATCACCTTGAAAGCCTCCATGCAAGCCTCATTGAATTCAAATAAGGTATCCTTCTCAAGAAAGTGACATAACGGCTTTACCATCTTCGAGAAGTCCTTAATAAAGCGCCGGTAAAAGCCGTCATGCCCCAAGAAACTTTGAACTCCTTTCACATTAATCGGTGGCAGAAGCTTCTCAATTGTTTTAATCTTTGCTCGGTCCACCTCAAGCCCCTTAGAAGAGACTCGATGGCCTAAGACGATCCCCTCTTTAACCATAAAGTACCACTTCTCCCAATTTAGAACCAAATTCTTCTCCTCACATCAGTCAAGAACAAGCGTCAGATTATAGAAACGGTGATCAAAGGACAACCCAAAGACTGAGAAGTCATCCATGAAGATTTCCATTTTGTCCTCTACCATATCAGAAAATATCGCCATCATACACCGTTAGAAAGTTGCCGGTGCATTGCAAAGGCCAAACGGCATACGTCGATAAGCAAAGGTTCCATACGTGCATGTGAAAGTAGTCTTCTCTTGGTCCTACGGTGCAATGGCTATTTGATTGTAACCTGAATAGCCATCAAGAAAGCAATAGTACTCATATCCGGCTAATCGATCTAGCATTTGGTCAATGAAAGGAAGAGGAAAATGGTCATTCCTAGTCGCCTTATTAAATCTTCTATAATTAATGCATACACGCCATCCCATGATGGTCCGTGTAGGAATAAGGTTGTCTTTCTCGTTCTTCACCACCGTCATACCTCCTTTCTTGGGCACCACTTGCACTCGGCTAACCCACTCACTATCGGATATAGCGTATATAATTCCCGCATTCAAAAGCTTCAACACCTCCGCTCTCACCACTTCCTTCATAGCTGGATTTAGCCATCGTTGATGTTCAATGGAGGGTTTGAACTCATCCTCCATCAAAATCTTACGCATACAAATCGAGGGGCTAATTCCTTTTATATCTGAAATAGACCAAGCAAAAGCGGATCGGTGCCTCTTCAAGATTCTTAGCAACTTACTCTCCTCTTCTTCCGTCAGAGTTGATGAAATTATAACTGGATCGGTCAAATTCTCTCCCAAAAAGATGTACCGAAGGTGTTCCGGTAATTGCTTGAGTAATAACCCACCGTGAGACGGATTTGATTCCTCGGGAGAGTTTTCAACTTCTTCAATCTTCGCCACATGAATAGGATCTTCTACATCTTTAGATTGAGCATCCAAAGTCAGCACGTAGTCCACAATCTCAACTTCCGTGGTAGAGCCTTCTTCACCAAGATCTCCCATAGATAAGGAATTGGTGAGTGTATGCTCTAATGAATCCATCTCCATAGTTGCAAGAAAGAACTCCCTCACGCAAGAGTCCACAACGTCAACTCGATTGCAATTGAGAGGTTCATCTGGAAAGTTCATAGTTCTAAATTTGTGGAACCTTATCTCTTTATCATTGACTCTCAACGTTAGATTTCTATTATGCAAATCAATCAAGGCTTTTCCCGTTGCAAGGAAAGGTCTTCCCAGGATGATCGGGATTTCTCTATCCTCTTCCGTTTCAAGCACAACGAAATCCACCGGAAATATGAATTTGTCTACCTTCACTAGCACATCCTCAATGATACCTTTCGGATAGGTTAACGAACGATCCACCATTTGAAGAGAGATCGTAGTCGGCTTTGCACTTCCAAGTCCTAACTTCCGATAAACGAAAGAAGGCATCAAATCAATACTCGCCCCAAGATCACAAAGCACCTTATCAAAATGAGATTTCCCGATAGTATACGGAATTGTGAAACTACCGGGATCCTTCAATTTGGTAGGTAACTTTCTTTGTAGTATTGCACTACACTCCTCAGTTAGCTTCACTGTTTCATAATCCTCCAATTTCCTCTTCTTTGTCATGATGTCCTTCAAGAACTTGTCATAGTTGGGCATTTGTTCCAATGCATCCGCAAAAGGTATGTTGATGTGGATTTTCTTGAAGATTTCAAGAAATTTCTCAAATTGGGCATCCAACTTCCTCTTTTGGAATCTTTGAGGATATGGAAATGGGGTTGCTAGAATCGATGGATTCTCTAAAAATGTTACTCACCCCGGTATCACCCTTTCATCTTTTCTTCTTTCCTCGACTTTCTCTTTATTATTATCCCCATTCACGTCTTCACTCGGCTTCTTCTTTCCTTCATCGATTTTTGCTTTAACTTCCTCATCCGTACTAGTTCTTGGTTCATCATCCGAAAACTCATGACTCACTCCTGGCTCAGTTTCCATAGACTTTCTCACTTCCATGTCTCTTTCGCTCCTCAACTTAATCGCCTTGCATTCCCGAGGGTTGGTTTCCGTGTTGCTTGGAAACTTCCCCTTTTGTTGTTCTTGAATGACCCTAGCAAGCTGCGCAATTTGAGTCTCAAGAGCCTTCACTGTGGCATTAGTATTTGTACAAGTGGTATCAATGGAGTCCAGCCGTGTTTCATGTTTGTTCAGCCGATTATGCGTCTCACGCATCATAGTCTGCATCTCCTTCATAAATGAACCCAAAACCTCAACCAAATTTGACTTCGGATTGTGCATTGGTGGTTGTTGCATTGGACGATTGGATTACATTGGATATCCCGAAGCTTGATTTCTAAAACCCGGAGGTGGCCGCAAAGCGTTCTGATTATTCGCATATGAGAAGTTCTCATGGTTACGAAGTCCAGGATTAAAAGTGTAGGCACGGTTGTTTAGAAAATGACATTCCTCAAACTCATTATCCAATCTGGATTGAGAACAACTTGTTTCTATCTCTTCCCCTTGACTCGACAAAGCTCCTTTTGTAGACAAGGCGACTAATTGATCTGAGAGCTTAGACACTTGGGCCGATAACGTTGAAATATGGTCAGATTCTTAGATAGAAGTGACCCGTGTTCCTCTCGTTCGGCCATTAATAGTTATTAGCTGCCATTTCTTCCAATAAGGCATTTGTTTCGATAGGGGTTTTGGACAACAACGATCCCCCTGAGGCTGCATCGACTATCGTTCTGGTCTGGCCATCCAACCTGTTATAAAACAATTGGGTTTGAAACCAATCTGGATAACCGTGTTGGGGGAACCTTCTCAATAAGTCCTTAAACCTCTCTCATGCCTCAAATAACGACTCAAAATATCTCTGGAGAAACTGCGCAATCTCGCCTCGGAGTTGAGAAGTCTTTGAGGGTGGAAAGAACTTAGTGAGGAACCTTTGAGCAAGGTCCTCCCAAGTATTAATGCTCCCCGGTTGAATCAATTGAAACCATCCCCTTGCTCTGTCTCGTAAGGAGAACAGAAATAACCTCAACCTTATAACATCTTTGGTAACTCCGTTAATCTTGACGGTGTCACAGATCTCAAGAAAGGTTGCTAAGTGTACGTTGGGGTCTTGGTGAAGGTTCCCGCCATATTGTA
Organism: Eucommia ulmoides; assembly: GCA_016647705.1. Taxonomy (NCBI): domain Eukaryota; kingdom Viridiplantae; phylum Streptophyta; class Magnoliopsida; order Garryales; family Eucommiaceae; genus Eucommia; species Eucommia ulmoides. Next base: position 22,384,898 of record CM028330.1, on the reverse strand, counting down.
TTTGTTGAACCATGTTGATTAGGGCGGGCTTCAATTCGAAGTTATTCGCTTGGATCGGCTGCCTCCAGATCCCTAAATAATTGTCCAACATGAGTGGCCGATAATAGTCCCTAAGGACTTGTTGTGGCCTCTCATGCTCCGAAGGCTGGAGTGCTTGCGGTTCCGGCGATTGCGGAATATTTTCACGTCCCCTGGCCATTGCTGTAGCTTTTTCCTCTTTCTGTTTAGCAATACGTTGACTACGCCGCATGCACTATTCAAATTCAATAGATAAATAAAATAAGTAAATGAATTGAATAAAATTTAAAAGCAAAAGAATTATCGTGATTAACATTCAACTACTCAATCACAATATCAACCTAATTGAAAAACACATTGCCGTCCCCGGCAACGGCGTTAAAAACTTGTACGCGCGAGGATTCACAACCATCCTCCTCGCGGTAATTGGACTACTCTCAAGTGTACGAGGTCTAGTTTTAATATAATGGATCTTGTAAGATCGGATATCATTCCACTGGGACTGGCAGGTAAGTCGGTTGAGTATTGCGATTTCAATAGTTTCATATTATCTCAACTAATTAAATTTTATTTGTTTTCTAATTAATATACTAAGATAAACGACAACTATGAAGTTAGTTTTAATTACACTAATTACTTAGGCATTGATTTCTTTCACATAATGCATAATCGAAGTCATTAAGTTAGCTATAATGGTTTTCTATCTAGTCCTACAATCTCTGTATCAATAACTCCTCCGCTAACTCTCCCGAGTGTAAGATGGGGGATTACACGACTTCGTGTCAACGAGGAAGTCCCCTTCAATACCTAAACGACCCTAGGTCGCGTGAGTCTTTAGCCAACGTCATGGATTGCATACATTCTAAAGCCCTCCCGGGTCGTTAAAACATCACGTTGTATTTACCCTAATCTGAATCCAGGGTTACCTCTCCCGAGTGTCAAACCCCGTATTCTCGTTTATCAATACAAGCATAATATTAAGAATAATGGTAAACACAATCGGATTTAGACAAACAACACATTAAAGTAACACTAATTCATTCAACTTAACAATTACATGATTTCAACTACACCTGAGTAACATTTAACTAATACTATAAGATCTTAGCCATATACCATACAGAATAAGAGGGATTCAACATTCTTAGATATGAAAAATTGATTACAAAGATAAAAACAAGAGAGAAACGATCAAATCTGGAAGTGAAACGGTTTATTGTCGCTAATGATCGATCCACAAGTGATTCTTCTTTGTCTGAATGATAAACCTCCTTCTTGATCTTCAAAATATAACTTAAGAGCTTTCTACTAGTGTTAAGGTTTGTCAACTCTCTGTTTCAGACGTGGGAAAGGGGTATATATAGGCCTAGGGGTTCAAAAATATCTAAACAGATATTTTGGGCTGTTCTGCGAATTCCGCCTAGGCGGTAGAATCTTTGCCTAGGCAGAGGTTAAGTCGGTTAGAATTCCACCTAGGCGATGGTTTCTTCGCCTAGGTGGAGGACTAACTTCTTGGGCCTCCTATTCTTTCTAACGGATTTTCGCCTAGGCGGTAGCTACTTCGCCTAGGCGGATTTATAGCAGTGCAGCTCTTCCATCAATTTAGCACTTCCAGCATTCTGATGGATTTCCGCCTAGGCGGTAGAAATTTCGCCTAGGTGGATTCAATACTTCAACCCTTGCAACCTTCTGACAGATTTCCGCCTAGGCGGTGGAAACTTCGCCTAGGCGGATTTCAACTCTTCAGCTTTTGCAACTTTTTGATGAATTTCCGCCTAGGCGGTGGATACTTCGCCTAGGCAAAATTGCACTGTTCTTTGAAATCTCATTTTTTCATCTTTTTGGCTACCCTTTTCTCCACCATTTCGCTCGGTTTGCCAATTGTTGACGTCCCTTCTCCTGACTAATAAAAACAGCTAAAAAGGTATTCAAACTCCAATAATATATTCGAAAACTGGCAAATTCGGTTTAGAATTAGATAGGTATTTTACAGCTATCAACCACCATGTACACTGATTACACATATACACACCCAGAACACATAAACACACACAAACCCACACCTTTTGATCAAACTCATACATATACAACAACACACATTGTAAACAGAGCACATACACACCGCCGAAACGCACACACACCCTTTCACTTGAAGAATGGTTGACCTCCGAACAGCACAACACCCACGATCCTCACACACCATAGGCACACCGCCACACTCATAACGGACGGACGACGATGACCCACTGCCGGCAAAACAGATATACCCATATACAAACTCCGGCGACGACGATGACGATCAAACACATACCACGGCCATCGACGAAACTCACTAACCGAACTCACCACATACACATACATAGAATCACACACACACACACACGACAAACATGTGACAACCCCATGCCACCAGACGATCGATGGCCCACTGACTCCCCCATCGTCGGACGCTCTCTTTCTCTCTTTTCTCTTTCTCCGTTTTCGATTTCTCTTTCTTTTTTTCCTCTCCCGCGTATGTGCATGTGTGTATATATATATGTATGAAAGATCGGCCGTGTGTCCTCTCCGAGCTCTATTTGATTACACGTTGCATTTACATATATATATATGTGTGTGTGTGTGTGTGTGTGTGTGTGTGTGTGTGTGTGTGCAAATTGTCGGTCAAGGAGGTACAAAGAAAAAAAACATATTAGTTAAATTACAGTAATCCCCCCTCTATTTTGTTAAGTTTTGAATTAAACCCAAATTATTATTTAATATTTTAAAAATTATAAATTGACCCCTACACTTTTAAATCAAATAATAACGCCATCCATCCCGTTATTTCCGAAATATTTTCAAATACGACTTAAATTGTGCTCTGAGTCTTACATATACGACGAAAACTAAATAATTGTATTGGTGGGGCCCATCACAAAATACCTAACACAATATTGATGTTTAGTATTTGGGAAAAAACACCAATTTGTAAGCAGTACTCTCAATGCAGTAATCAAATGTTGACAATAAATCTTGTCAAATAATAAACCTTTCTTTGGACCGACTTACTGTTCACATGGAACTTGATAATTATTACACATTTATTCTCACAGGTATGTTTATTATTCGGCCAAACAATAACTTTCCTTTGGGCCGATTATTGATTGCATAAATAATAATCATACTAATTTCAAATAAATGTCTTACTATTTAGTTAAACAATATCATTCCTTAGGGTCAGTTTATGATTCGCATAAACAATAGACACCAAATTAATGTTCATTATTTGGCCAAACAATAACCTTTATTTGGACCGATTATTATTCGTATAAATAATAGTCGTCCAATTAACGTTATTATTTTTCTGAACAACAACCTTCATTTGGTCCGGTTATTACTCGCATAAATAACAAACATGAACAACCACCAATGCTTCTTATTTGGTCGAACAATAACCTTCCTTTGGGCCGGCTATTATTTGCATAAATAACAAACATCAATATCTTAATATCCCAAAATAAAATAAAACTATGTAACATAAATTACTTTGGTAACATATTGTTTCATTTTAATTTATTTCAAGATACAAGATTATATTAGTCGACCCTCCTAGTCCATAGATCGAATAGCCAGTAACCGACTTTTGAAAATACCAACTGACTTTCGAAAATAAGACGCCATCGATCGACGCCCTCAAGAAATTAACTTGCCCTAATAGTGACTTGAACACATATGCATGCCGATACACGATTATATATATATATATATATATATAATCCTTTTGCATGTGCGTGTAACATATGGGTACAGCTATTTTAATGCACAAAACAAATAGCTTTCAATAACATATAAGACTATCAACCAAAAAGCAAATTGGACAGCGAACAAGACAAGCGAAAGTAAGATTCTTCACTTAATCCAAAAATTCAGCTAAAATTCTAAGAACATCCTTATGAACCTATTTGAAAAATAACAATCCAAATCCAAGTTTCGCACACAACAAAAAATAACTAGATTTCAGATTTACACACAATCGCACATTATCTATCCGTTTTTATAGAATTAAAATATAAAACTCCTATGGCTGAATCCATGCGCTTAATGTCGGTAACATAAATGTGGATCAGAAATAATGATAATCCTAAACCACCAGCCCTTAAGAGCATAAATCAAATTAAGATTTTTCTTAATCAAACTACTCAATAAGGAGTCGTTCGGGAGAAGATAGTTGAACCAGTAATTGACTGAATGCACTAGGGTTGCTCTCTCACAATATTAAAAATAATCGAATTTTAATGGACGAAACACAAAACCTAAAATTTTACGAACTTGAAAAGACTGAGAAATCCTAATGATTTAATATGAAGTAAGCTCTAATACCACTTGTTGGAATTTAATCCCAATAAATCTGAATCTATAACACTTAAATTAACATGTCAACTCACCAAGAGTTCTAATATACACGTAAATCGTGTACCTGGATCTATTATGAACAATCGACTACCAATGCGAAAATCTACGATGACTGATCACGAGCAGAGCACGGATCGAGTGGATATGTGATCTTCCTCAACCAAATCCCCTTAGTTTCTCAATATGATTATCGATTTTCTTCTATATGGGAAGAAGGGAGTCGTCAAATAATTTGGTGTATTGGGGACCATAACCCTAGTTGATTGCCCAAGAATTACCCAAGAAGGGGGTGAATTGGATTTTGCAAAATATTTCGTTACTTAATTCTACTCAATATAAACTAATTGCTTATGTGATTGTGTGAAATGCACAGTGGATATTCAATCAAAACAATAATCACAAACACAAATATAAGTAGAAAAGTAAAGAGTAGATTTAGAGATATTGACACCAGTATTTATAGTGGTTCTGCAAACACCCTTTACCTAGTCCACTCCCCCGAACTCCTTTAAGGATTTCACTATCTTTGATTTACTTACGGGTGAAGACCAAACTATCTATCGTTGCATCTTGAGAAATCGTATCCCAAGACATTACAATCTAGAGTGAATATGTTCCACTCACAAATCTCTCATCTTGAGAAAAACCCTTACTCAAGATTTACAATCAAAATTCTCACCGTATAACCAAGTCGAGTTTCAACACTCACAAGATATAGAACTCAAGAATCTAAGTGTGTGAAGCAAATACAACAATCACTCAAGAAAATAGATCAAGAAAGAGAAGAAGTGTTGTTGTACAGATTTTTGGTTGGAAGCTTTTGGTAATATCTCTTTGATCTTTGTAGCTTAAGTTGAATGAATGCAACTTGGTGGGACTTTTTTTTTTTTTTTTATTCCAACAATCTTCCTCCTTATATATATGTAGAGAATATATGTCGGATATCTCAATTGAAGAGCTTGAGATCAATATGACCGTTTAAGCTTCTCTTCAAATTATAAAGACAATAATACAAGGCTCCTCTCCAATAGTTTTAGGATGGTCTTGATACCAATTACTTTTCACAATACCTAATTGAACCACAATCTCAACAAGTTTCACAAATCATGGATACAATTAATACAATAATGATTTTTCAAATAATCACATGTATTGAAATTTCAGTGTTGACAAATTCCCTTGATTCTATGAAGAAAACATGTGAACATAATATGGTGAATTCAATACTCAATAAATGTGTAGGAAAGTTGTTTGGATTTATCTGAAGACATGATCATTAAATCAAGTAGGAGGTAGGTGAGCAATTAAATGGGAGACAATCAAATTAAATTATCAAACCCCACCAATAAAGTAAATCATTGTTTATTTAAAGGAGTTTCCATTAATTAGTCTTGACAAATATATACTCTATACTTGTTTACATAGATTATTATGAATTTGAGCATTCATATACTTAATGTATAATGTATATTATAAATGAAGACAATACATTTGAGCACATACAAACATTTCAAGAGATTGAACACTTCGAATACATTTCGCATTAAGAAAATAGAATTTTTGGAGTCTTTGAACCAATTTGTCAATTAATCTTAGATATAATCGATCAAGAATATATCATGTTGACATGTTAAACTAACATAACACAACATAATTTGAATGTTTCAAACAAAATTTGATATGCAAATCCAAGTTTTAGTTCATGACAAAATTCTGCAAATTGTGTTCTTAAAGGAATCACATTGTTTTGAACAATTCCTCTTCAATTCAATGATGTTTGGATCAAATTGAATGATTATAAGACATTTAATAATTATTATAATGTATAGGAATCATCATACAACAATTAGAACAAACATCAGATGTGAAAACAACAAGCTGAAAATGGAGCAGGAGAGAGAAAACATTTTGCTCGGAAGTAGTTCCAACATAAGTAGTTGACTAATTATGTTGCAATTCCTACGGCATTCCGTTTTAGTTCGTTTTTTGTTTTTGGTCTCGGTTTATGACCATTTATCAACCTAAACACTTTTAAAACATATAGCAAGTATATTCATAATGTTAGATGATTCAAAAAAATAATGTATCTTATGATCATGTTAAGAACATAAATTTTCTATTTCGCATAATTATAATCAATAGGTGATTTTTCCATTTTAGCATATAATGATTAAATACATACTTCACATTGTGATATTTAAGCATATTGGACATATCAAGATCAATATATCATAATTTTATACATATACGGTGTGTGCGTGCGTGTCCTATAGAGTTCCGAGTTCAATATCTCACGAATATTTTCGAAATGAAAAATTGCTCTTATTTAAATTATACCTTTCTTACCTTTCGATTTGAATTCATCTTCTATGATATGGTTTGGTGATACTCGGATGATCTATACTTCAAAAACATTGTTAGTTCATTTAAAACGTCAAATGTAGTGTTATTGTCAAAATCACATTTATCCGAGGATCCTATGATTTAAATCACTTATGCTAACAATCTTCCCATTTTTAAGGATGAAAACTCATTTGATGTTTTAGTAACAATAAACACTTTACTAGCTCTCTCAGAGAATGAGATCGATTTTTGAAATGTTTTTATCCAATGAAGTTCAAATTTTTGTTCTCTTAAGGTTAGTAAAGTTTTTGACATTTTCAAAATATAATACAATTAAGATCATAATTAACAACCACACATAATATCACATAGATTAATAGTTCAAGCATACATAGCGATAAACGACACACTAAAATGAACATGCAAACATAAGCAACTAGATGAGTGCCTAACATCAAATCTAGGTCTTTCTCCCCCTTTAGCACATCGAAAAGGAATTAAAACTTAGTTTTGAAGTGGTGGAGGTGGAAAGTGTGTGTAAAAATTGTTAGTGAATTGATTGAAAGTTCCTATGAGTGTATGAAACCACTCATCCAGGTTGTGTACATAGGCATCAAAATGGTCTGAGAGGTTGTTCATCATTCCTTCAAATCGTGTGGAATTTTATCAATTCGACCTTTAAACCTTATGCTCATATTGTCCATTCGAGAGACAAGATCATTATAATTGTAGTTTGGAGCATTGGAACCTTTCCCAACTTCAAAAGTTGAAGTTCCACCAGTTTGAGGTAGTGCATCTTCCATTTTGTCATTGCCTTCCTCATCTTCTTCTTGATCCTCTTCAATATTTTTAGCATATTCTTGGTATGCATCGGCATGCCTTAATTCCACTAGAACATTGGTAAGTGCAAAATCGACGATTTGGTGAATGTCGTATTGTCTACCCAGTTTTCTCCAATGACCATTTACAAAGCTATATCTCATTTTCAACACAGTTGACGAATCAAGGATTTCATGATTGGTAATGATAGAAGATGTATTTTCATTGTTGAGCGGCACTTGGAAATAAGTAAAGATAGTGGTAAGAGAGATTCCATACAGCAAAGAACCTTTGGTTTTGTGCTTTTGAGCTAACATGTATTTTTCGATTACAAAAGCGCGATTGATATTGGTATTATCAAGAAAGCTCTTAAGAATATAGAGATCAAATAAGCTAATATGAGCTCGACTTCCTAATCTTGGCACAATAGAGTAGTTTATTATAGAGTGAATCAAATAAAATTCGAGGGGTAAGTCCGCTACGGAATTATGATGATCGGCACGAAAAATGGTCTAACAAGAGTAGCCAATACATCCCATTGATTAAAATTTAAGTTGGTTGAAAACCAATTGTTATTGATTTTGGATTTAACATCCCCTCTAGATAAATGAAGGATATTAGCAAGAGTTCGGTTATCAAAAGAGACTTCATCACCGTTTATCTAAGAAGTGTAAACTCCATTTTTATACACAAGATTAGCATAGAACATTTGGACAAGAACGACACATAACGGTTAAAAAATTTCAACAAAATAGTCCAAACCGGCATGATTCAAATAATCATAAGTATGAAGGTTATGATTTGAAAGAGATTCAAAATCAACCGGACGACCTAGAATTACCTTTCGGTGAAAGAAATCAAAGCGAAATTGTTCCTCATGTTTGAGATAGAAGAAATGATAATGATCGAATTAAAGAACCCGAGCTTCCTCCTATTGATTTATCCTTGATATCCTTGGTGCCATAGCTAAAACTTACAAGAACCTAAGCTAGGGTTTTGTGATTTCTCACAAATACTCAAGGTTAGCCTTATCTCTAAGATGAGAATGAAATGAGGTGAGAATTTGAGTATTTATAGGCAAAGAAATTGTGTAAACAAGCCCTATAATCATAAAGATTGCGTTAAATCCGTAACCACCCGAACATTCAACCACTAGGATAAGTACTCGACTACATATTCCAAAAGTAGTCGACTGCTTCTGCTATAACTTTTCCAGTAGGTAGTCGGCTTGATCCGTTTCTCATTCTGCGCCCTGTTTTCATGGTTTTAGCCTTTGTATGGTTTTTTTGTGTATATATCAATCCCACATAACTTAGATTGATCTACATTACCCATAACCAAATTGCATTGTTGCCTCAAGGATTCAAGTTATCAAAATTAGATTTTTGATCACTTTGAAAAATATGGTTTTGAATTTCTTTTAAAAAAATTTGAAACACAGCATATATGCATAAATATCAGTGAAATCCATTTCAAATATTATAAATCAAAATTGAAGTGAATTTATACAATTAAGACTATTTTTGCAAAATATATCATACTTACTCTCAAAGTAGGAATTTTTGAAATTTTTATTTTCAAGATCATTTCAAAGCATCTTATTCTCTCATCATACCTAAACCACGTAATATTCTTGAAAATTGTTCTTCCCCAAGAGACTTAGTAAAGATATTGGCTAGTTGATTATTAGTGTCAATAACTTCCAATGTGATATTTCCCTTTTGAATGTGGTCACGAATAAAATTGTATCTAATAATGTGCTTTGTTCGTGAATGCTGAGTAGTATTCTTACTCAAACATATGATGCTAGTGTTATCACATAAGATCAGAATACAACCAGCATTAATACCAAAATCTCTCAATCATTGTTTCATGTAAAGGACTTGTGCACAACATTTTTCAACCGCAACATATTTAGCTTTGATAGTGGATAATACAATCGAATTATGTTTCTTGTTTGACCAAGAAACTAATGCGTGTCTGAGAAAATGACAAGTACGACTAGTGCTTTGAAGCTCGACCTTGCAACTGGCAAAATTAGCGTCGGAATAGCTAAGCGTATCAAAATATTCATTTTTAGGATACCACAAGCCTAAATCACATGTACCAAACAAATATTGAAAAATGTGTTTAACGGCTGTTAAATGTGATTCCTTAGGACAAGATTGAAAACGAGCATATAAACAAACATTAAACATGATATTCGGTCTACTTTCCGTAATATAAAGAAGACTACCAATCATACCTCGGTCTTCCTTCTCATTTACCTTCTTACCGTTTCATCGGTGTCCAATTTGGTTGAAGTACTCATCGGTGTATTATATACCTTTGAGTTTTCCATTCTGTATTTTTTGATTAAATCCTTGGTATACTTTGCCTGATTTATAAATATTTTGTCATTTGTTTGCTTAATTTGCAATCCAAGAAAGAATGTTAGTTCTTCCATCATACTCATCTCGAATTCTTCTTACATATGCTTAGCAAACTCTTGGCAGAAGATCTCATTAGTAACACTGAAAATAATGTCGTCAAATAGATGTGCACTAATAAGATGTTATTTTTAGCTTCTTTAATAAATAGGGTTATGTCGGTTAAACCATGTTTAAAACATTTTTCTAGAAAAAATCTACTTAACCTCTCATACCAAGCTCTATGTGCTTGTTTGAGACTGTAAAGTTCTTTACATAGTTTAAAAACATGATTTGAAAACTTTTCATCTTCAAAACCGGGAGGTTGTGCAACATAAACCTCTTTGGAAATGAAACCATTTAAAAACTCACTTTTAACATACATTTGAAAAAGTTTGAAATTATTAGCACAAGCGAAAGCAAATAACATTCGTATATCTTCTAGTCTAGCTACCGGTGAATATGTTTCATCATAATATATCATTTCTTCTTGATTAAATCCTTATGCTATCAATTTTGCTTTATTTCTAATAACAACACCTGACTCATCCTTTTATTTCTAAAAACCCATTTTGTTCCAATTACGGGATAGTCATTAGGTCTTGGTACTAGGGTCCAAACATTATTCCTTTGCAATTGATTTAAACTCATCTTTCATTACTAGGATCCAAGATTCATCGTTAATATATTCATTTACATTTTAACGTTTAATTTGAGATAAGAAAGCAAAATTGTTAACATAGTTTCTCAAAGAAGATCTAGTACTTACACCGCGTTCAATGTCACTAATGATTTGGTCGGATGGATGAATGTTAACCTTTTTTCTACGCCTTTTGGTAACTTGTTCTTGGATGGTTATACTTCCATTGAATCATCATCATCGGGCCTCAAATCAGCATTTTCAACTTGCTCCGCTGTTTTTTCTACCAAATCTGAATTTTCTTCATCTAAATCCTTACTTGGTAAAAATGGGTTAGATTCCTCAAAAACAACATGCATTGATTCTTCAACTACAAGTATACATTTTTTATATACTCTATAAGTTTTTCTATTAGTTGAATAACCAAGAAAAATACCTTCATCGGATTTAGCATCAAATTTTGAAAGATTTTCTTTATCATTAAGAATAAAACATTTACAACTGAAAACTTTAAAATAAGAGATAATATGGGTTTTACCATTCCACATCTCCTATTGAGTTTTATTTAAACCTCTACAGATTGAAACACAATTCAATATGTAGCAAGTCATACTTACGGTTTCTACCCAAAAGTATTGCTGTGAAGAATGCTCGTTTAGCATAGTCCAAGCCATTTCTTGTAAAGAGTAATTTTTCCTCTCTACAACGCCATTTTGTTGTGGTTCTCTAGGGGCTGAAAAATTGTGTCCATAATCTTGTTGATCACAAAATTTTTCAATCTCATCATTTTGGAATTCTCTTCCTCTAGCGGCTGAAAAATTATGTCCGTGACCTTGTTGATCACAAACTCCTTGGTCTTGGAGAGAAATTTTTGAAATTTATTTTGTTTCTTATGTTGATGAAAACCCAAACCGACTTTGCTGAAAACACTATTTTGACTTCCCAAAAGAAGTTTGAAGTTATTTTCCTTTAGTAAACTTGTGAACTATTTTGGTTAAATCATCAACTTAATAAAGCATATTTTTTCAAGATCATGTTTCTTTAAAGAATCATTTTTTTGTTTTAATGAAACAATTTCAGATTTTCATTTTTCTAAATCTTTTGAAAGAGTAGTTATTGTTTTGTTAAGATTTATCATTGTTGAAAAAAAATGTTTAAGCTCTTTTTTCAAATCTTTATATGCATCAAGTAACTCATCATATTCCTCAATTGAACAAGTTTCGAAAATAGAAGTTACCTCATTTTCTTTTCCCATGAGTGCAAGTAAGTTGGCTTATTCGCTACTACTTTCACTTTCTGAGCTACTTGTGTCGATGTCATTCCAAGTCGCCTTGAAAGCTCTCTTCTCGCTTTAGTGATGATGTTTCTTCAGCTTTTTATGATCCTCTTTGAGTTGAGGACACTCGATTTTGTAATGACTAAGCTTGTGACATTTGTATCATTCAACCTTGTTTGTGTCGGTTTTGTTAAATTTCTTCTGTTTAAAGAATCTCCAGTTGAGCCGATTCATTTGTCTCACCAAGAGAGCCATTGCACGTTCTGAATCACTTCTGATGCTTTCATCATAACCATCATCATATTGAATAGCTTTCATCATCACCATCGTCACCTTTGGTTCCCACATCTTGAGAAGAGCTCTAAGGATCTTTTCATACTTGGTCAGGCAATGAGTATGGATTTCCGAGTGCATTCAAGCTACTACAAATATTTGTAAAGCGAGTATTCATCTCCATAATCGATTCCCTATCCTCCATTTTGAAGAGTTGGTATTGGTACACGAGGATGTCGATATTGGATTCCTTGACTTGGTTTGTACCTTCATGAATAAGCATGAGAGTATCCCAAATCTCCTTAGTCGATAAGAATCCAAAAATCCTATTATACTCATGAACATCTAAACCACAATAAAAAAGGTTAATAGCTTGGACATTTATTGAAACTAACTTGGTATCCCTATCATCAAATTCTGATTCTACCTTAAGTGTAGTAGATCCATCAAGATTAGTTTTAATATGAATATATAAACCATTGTTAAAAACTTTCCAAGCTTCATAATACATAATTATTACAATGAAATTTTTCATAATTGATTTGCTAGGATTTTAAGCCTATTAAGCAAGTGTAGCTATGATACCAATTGATGGCCCAAGAATTACCCAAGAGGAGGGGTGAATTGGGTTTCGACAAATATTTTGTTAATTAATTCTACTCAATATAAACTAAATGTTTATATGATTGTGTGAAGTGCACAACAAATATTCAATCAAAATAATAATCACAAACTCAAATATAAGAAAAAAAGTAAAAAAGTAGATTTAGAGATATTGACACCGGTATTTATCGAGGTTCGAGAAACACCCTTTACCTAGTCTACTCCCCAAAGCTCCTTTGAGGATTGCACTATCTTTAATCTTCATACAGGTGAAGAGCAAACAATCTATCATCGCTGCTTGAGAAGTTCGTATCCCAAAACTTTCCAATCTAGAATGAATATGTTCCACTGATAAATCTCTCATCTTGAGCAAAACTCTTATTCAATATTTATAATCAAAATTCTCACCGTCTAACAAAGTGGGACTTCAACACTCACAAGATATAGAACTCAAGAATCTAAGTATATGAAGCAAATACAACAATTACTCAAGAAAATAAATCAAGAAAGAAAAGAAGTGTTGTTACACAGATTTTTGCTTGGAAGCTTTTGGTAGTATCTCTCTGATCTTTGTAGCTCAAGTTGAATGAATGACACTTGGTGAGACTTCCTTTTTTCTTCCAACAATCTTCCTCCTTATATATATGTAGAGAATGTATGAAGGATATCTCAATTGAAGGGTTTGAGATCAATATAACCGTTTGAGCTTTTCTTTAAATTGTAAAGATAAGAATACAAGGCTCATTTCCAAAAGCTCTAAGATAGTCTTGATACCAATTACTTTTCACAATAATTAATTGAACCACAATCTCAAAAAGTTTCACAAATCATGGATACAATTAATACAATAATGGGTTTTCAAATAATCACATATATTCAAATTTCAATTTTGATAAATTCCCTTGATTCCATGAAGAAAACATGTGAACATGATATGGTGGATTCAATACGCAATAAATGTGTAGGAAAGTTGTTTTGATTTATCTCAAGACATGATCATTAAATCAAGGAAGAGGTAGGTGAGCAATTAAATGGGAGAATCAAATTAAATTGTGAAACCACACCTATAAAGTAAATCATTGTTTATTTAAAGGTGTTTCCATTAATTAATCTTGACAAATACATACTATATACTCGTGTACATACGTTATTATGAATTTGAGCATTCATATACTTAATGTATAATGTATATTATACATGTAGACAATACATCTGAGCACATATAAGCATTTCAAAAGATTGAACACTTAGAATACATTTTGCATTAAGAAAACAGAATTTTTGTAGTCTTTGAACCAATTTGTCAATTAATCTTAGATATAATGATAAACATATCAATTGCTCATGCATATATCATGTAGATATATTAAAGTAACATACTATAACATGATTTGAACGTTCCGAACAAAATTTGATATGCAAATCCAAGTTTGAATTCATGACAAAATTCTGCAAATTATGTTCTTAAAGGATTCACATTATTTTGATCAATTCCTCTTCAATTCAATGGCGTTTGGATCAAATTGAATGATTATAAGATGTTTAACAATCACTACAATGTATAGGAATCATCATACAACAATTATAATAAGCATACGACACCAAAACGACAAGCCAAAAACAGAGTAGGAGAGAGAAAATATTTTGCTCGGAAGTAGTCGACTACTTCCAGCATAAGTAGTCGACTAATTATGCTACAATTCCTGCATATTCTGTTTTTGTTCGTTTTGGGTTTTTGGTTTCAGTTTTTAATCTTTTATCATTCTACACACTTTTAAAACATTTGGCACGTATATTTCATGATGTTTGGATGACTCAAAATCACAATGTATCTGATGATCATTTTAAGAACGTAAATTTTCAATTTCGCATAATTATGATCAATAGGTGATTTTTTCATTTTAGCATGTAATGATCAAATGCATACTTCACATTGTGATATTTAAGCATATTCGACATATTAAGATCAATATATCACAAGTTTGTACACATATGGTGTGTGTGTGCGTCCTATAGAGTTCTGAGTTCAATATCTAGCGAATATTGTCGAAATAAAAAATTACTCTTATTTAAATCATACATTTCCTACCTTTCGACTTGAATTCATCTTCTATGATATAGTTTGATGATTCTCGGATGATCTATACTTCAAAAATATTGTTAGTTCATTTAAAACGTGGTGTCATCGTCAAAATCATATATATCCGAGAATCTTATAATTGAAACCGCTTAGACTAACACTAAGGTGTGATTAGGGTTCTCATAATTCCCTAATCACCTCATAATAATTCGGTATCTACACATTTAATCTACATTCTTTTGAATAGTCTATGGACTTACCCAAATTAATTAAATTAATTAATTTTAGTCCATTAAATTTAAATAGCAAATATAATTGAGTTAATAATATGTTGCCCAAAATAGATTAGGAAATAAAATTTCTTAACATTTATCTTACAATATTTTACCTAAAAAATTAAATACATTAAAACTCATATTTTCTTTTTTCTTTTTTTCTTTTTTTTTTCTTTTTTTAATCTATTCTTTTTTTTCTTTGGTTTTGTTCTTACAATTTTTATGTATTTTTCATACAATTTTTCAAAAACAAAATGTTACGTGAAAAAACCTTCTCTTTTACGTTTGTTCTTCTATTCTTTACACACACACGTATGTATAGGTATTACTATTTATGTATTTATTTTCCTTTTCTTTCACTCTTTCTCTCTCTTTTTCCCTGTTATTCTTAAAACAAAATTACAATTCAAAAAATCAAAATAAAACATTTAAAATTAGAAAAAGACAAAAGTTAATAAAATAAAGCAAAACAAACGAATTTGGAATATTTTTTTAAGTAATAAAAAACATGAATAATTAAAAAATGAGTTCTTGACCAAATAAATGTATTTTAAAAATTTAATTTTTGAAAACACTATTGTTAAAACTTATTTACAGGATTAAAGTAAAACGCATTTGTGAAATGCGTTTTTATAAAAAACGCATTTTCCAAATGCGTTTAAAAAAAAAAATTAAAAAAGCATTCATGAAATGCGGGTCTTTGGGCGGGTTGGAAATCTTTAAAAACGCAAAATGCTTTTGTATTTTTCCGAAGAAATAAAAAAAAAAAATTAAAAACGCGGAATTGTTCTGCGTTTTTAAACACCACTTTTTTTTTTTTTATATATTTTGGCAACAGAACAGAGAGAGAGAGAGAGAGAGAGCGAGGAGCGAGAGCAGACCAACACATTTGGGTTTTAAAAATCCAAATATTGTTTTACACAATATACCCCTAAGTTTGACCATTATTTCATTTTAAATATTTTGTTTTTGCTTTTTACTTTTTACTCTCTTTTTTTTTTTAATTTTTTTTTTTTAAACTTTTTTTTGTTTGTTAATTTTAATTTATTTGATTGTTGTAATTTAAATTTAAAAGCGAGGTCAAATAGTCGATCGAATAAATCAAACGTTTAGTCGACTCTCGGTCGACTGACTGGATTAGTTTTCAGAATTTTTTATTTGCATCGGAGTCATGCTACAATCAAAGTACATTGTTCCTTATGACTTGTTTTCAAGTAATCAGTTTGCTTTATGTGAGCCGACCAAAGCATTAAGGATATTGCCTAGATTTAGGAACATTTTGGTACATTTTAGGGAACAAGGTCTTCCACTTCACGGAATTTCTTTTCAGTGGAAGTACGTAGTTCATAATTCATTTGACAATAAAAAATACGATGAAATTTGGAAGTTCCTTGGTGTGTCATTCATTGGTCCTTCTTATGACTGGTATGGCAAATGCATTCGAACATGTAATCTCATGTTTCTTTCTTCTTCCATGGATGTTTATTGGGAGCTTCTTTGCTTTCTTGCTGACCACTGGAGAATGTTGAACGAAAAAACCGCAAACAACATACCACTCCTCAAGTATAGTGCTTGGAATGGGAAAATTTTGTCATGTACTCGTTCCCAAATCAAACACATGTCACTAAAAATTTATATCAGTCAGTCCGCTGAGGAACATGCTTGACTAAACAAATGGAACATCAAAATGGGGTGCCCAGACGATACATTTTCAAAAAATTCAATTATGAAAATGAATTAAAAATAATTTTAAAGTAGAAATCTATTATGAAAATTAATAATTTTTTGAAGTAAAAATATTTTTGAAATAATAAATAATTTTTCATAGTAGATTTTCACAGTAGATTTCTACTTCAAAAAATCTAGTATAATAAAAAATAATACTAGATTTTTTAAAGCAAAAAAAATATTTATCTTTTTTCAATTGAAGTTAATTTTTTTTTTATATTTTCAATTGAATTCAAGTAAAAATTCAATTGGTCGACAGGATGTCTATTCGATTGACAAGTTAGATCAAGATATGCAATTTGAATTCACTATTTTCAATAGTCCACTGATTTGTCTAGTTGGTCGACTGACTGAATTAGTTTTCAGAATTTTTTATCTTATTATTTTAACCGGTTAAACGTTTGATTTATTCGATCGACCATTTGACCTTACTTTTAAATTTAAATTACAACAATCAAATAAATTAAAATTAACAAACAAAAAAAAAGTTTTTAAAAAAAAAAATTAAAAAAAAAGAGTAAAAAGTAAAAAGCAAAAACAAAATATTTAAAATGAAATAATGGTCAAACTTAAGGGTATATTGTGTAAAACAATATTTGGATTTTTAAAACCCAAATGTGTTGGTCTGCTCTCTCTCCTCGCTCTCTCTCTCTTTTTCCTATCTCTGTTCTGTTGCCAAACAAAAAAAAAAAAAAAAAAAGAGGTGCTGTTTAAAAACGTAGAACAATTCCTCGTTTTTAATTTTTTTTTTTTTTTATTTCTTTGGAAAAACGCAAAAGCATTTTGCGTTTTTAAAGAAACGCAAAACCCTTTTGCGTTTCCAACCCGCCCAATGACCCACATTTCATAAATGCGTTTTTAATTTTTTTTTTTTTTTTATAAAAACGCATTTGTGAAATGCATTTTACTTCAATTCCGTAAATAAGTTTCAACAATAGTGTTTTCAGAAATTAAGTTTTTAAAATACATTTATTTGGTCAAGAACTCATTAAAAAATTAATAAAATAATTTTGTTTCTTAATTATTTTTAATGAAAATCTCTCTCAAAATAATTTATTACCTCGTAAGTAGGGTAAATTAATTTCATGTCCTATTTTGCACACTACTTTTAATTTACGATTCACAATTGTAAGTCCCACTTCCACCGCCGGTCACCGATCTACAACACCACCTTTCTAATTAAAATAGTTTTTTGGTAACTTTAGCTACAATCAACTAAGGTTTTTTAGTTACAATTAGCTAAAGGAGTAGAAATTAGTTCCGAAAAATGGTGGACTCAATTGAAAAAAACAGTGGTGGAAAGGGATCCGTCTACAAATTGCCCTAAATAAAATCATAAAAATCAATAGCCTCTAAAAAGATTATTTCAAAAAAAAAAAAAAAAAAAAAAAAAAAAAAGGCAAAGCGCATTTATTTATAAAATAAAATAAAAATAATAAATTGAACTCAAAAAAAGATTTTTTTTTTTTTAAAATAAAAATCTGCTAAGTATTTATTCCTATTTCCTTTCTTTTTTTTTTTCTTTTTTTATGATTATGCTAAAATAGAAATGAATGAAATTGGATGAAAAAAAGAAGAAGGTAGTTGTGTAAAAACTAATAATAAAATATGACAAATGTCATTTATCTTTCCAATTATGTCATTCTTTTTTTTTTTACTCATGAATGTCCTCTATCCATACAAAATAAAAAATTATCTTGTGCAGAATACGTGGTTGGCCCTCCTGATAAGTACTTTTTTCAGACTCAAATATCTGATTTTACAGAGATCTCTTAACTATTTTAATTCAAGTATACCTTGTTATTTGTGCTATACAATGTTGGTTACCTTATTCTTACTAGGAGGGGAGGTTAGTGATACTATAAGAAAGAACAGGTGTAATTTTGAAATTATGCCAAACAGCAAAAGAGGGAAGCGATATTTGTAGTTAATTTTTGTTTTTATTATTTTAAATAAGGTGGGTTGTTCAAGGCTATGCTTGTTGCGGTCTTCTACGGGCGCCTCCTTTTGTCCGATGACATTTTCAAAATAGCTAATGCCATGCTTATACCTACTCCTTCTGAGTTGAATTTTTCGGAAAAGTTAAAAACATATTTATTGATTGGGACAATTAATCCACCTGGGGAAAAAACTTAGTAAATTCAAATGTAGACATGTCAATTTGAGAGTTCATACCTTCCTATTTCCCAAGCCAAGATTTTTTTGTAACTTTTATTTTTTACCATGTTAGTTGTCATTTCTAAATTCATATTTTTTTTTTTTCAATTGTATTGCAAGGTAAGTCTAAACTAATTTAGGCATGCCTCGACGATCTTAAAGGCACATCTCTCACATCGACCGCGTTCATTCAGTATTAAATTAAAGATTTAATTATTAGAGTATTCCATAAGAGGATCGAACCCTAGTTGCCAAACAAATGAGACATATCCCATTGTCAACCGAACTAATACGTCTTGCGCCCTATATTCAAATAAATATAATGTCATGATTTATCTCTTAACTAGTGCATAACCTGTGCTTAAAGACATGAGGGTAAAAATCTATGATTCGTTTCGAAATATGCGATAACATTATTATAAATTGTGAATTCTCAACCTACATAAGTAATTAAAGAAGTAACTTAAGAAGCAAGAGCTATAAAAACAAATCCAAACACACAGAACAATGAAGATAAAGAAACCTTACATATGAATAATATTGTGACCAATTGTTGATTAGATGTTGAATTGGTAATAGCAATAATAACAACAAAAATAAACACACAAAAGGAAACACACGATTTACGTGGTTCGGCAATTCACATACACCAGAGTGAGACTAGACCTTTTACTGATAGAGAATAGAGAATTACTATACAAAAGCTAGACACTCGAATATATCCCAAACAATATGAGCCCTTAAACCCTTGTGCATCATCTCTCAACTATCTCTACTCAATGTACCTCACAAAGATTAAAAAAAAGCTTTATAAACTTCTTTCTTTCTAAGAACACTCTCTATCAAGATTAGATTGAGAATGTGATGCATTCCTTTGGCCAAGACTCCTCCTATTTATAGGAGAGAACCCACCTAACTTCATTACTTCAACCTACAACTCCCAACTCTCACCTAGTATCATTAATATAAGGAGTTAATGTTATTACAACTCCTACCTAAAACATTTATGTGGAATCATAATCAATGTAAGTGGTTGAGGCCGCTAACTAATTCACAAATCTCCACGTTGGCCGAAAGCCACTTGGGTCCTTCAAGATCTCGTGTCCTAGTAAGACATCTATCATCTTGCCATGGATGCTTTATCAATATTTAGTTCTTTAGAATGATAAAGTCCAAGCAATGCTTGAACTTTGCAATTGCAAGTGGTTTCGTCATCATGTCTATTAGATTATCTAATGTATGAATTTTCTTCAGCAAAATTCTTCCTTCAGACACCACATCTCTGATAAAATGAACTTGGATATCAATATGTTTGGTCATTTCATAAAACATCTAGTTTTTAGTTAGATGTATAACACTCTGGTTGTTACAATATACTGTTGTCAGTTCTTCTACCAACCCTAGATTGCTTAACCAAACCACTCAGCTGGATGGCTTCCTTCACTGCTTTTGTAGCCACTATATATTCAGCTTATGCTGTAGACAATGCAACTGTTGGCTGCAAAGTTGCCTTCTAGCTTATGGCACTTAAACAAATAATGAAGACACACCAGTGAAATATATTCTTTTATTGAGATCTCCAGCATAATCCAAGTCTTTATAGTTATAGAAAGTTTAAAGTGAGCAGCAAGTGAGGTACTCACAAGCTTTGACTTTTGCATTCCAAAGCATTCCAGCCCCCCTAAATGTATCTTCTCTGAGAAAGACACAATTTGTTCGCTTTTCGGTCTCTGTGAATTTTCATGCCTAATATCTTCTTCGAAGTACCTAAATCTTTCATCTCAAATCCATCACTAAGCTAAGCCTTCAGTTCGCTGATATGTGACATATTCTTAGCAGCTATGAACATGTCATCCACATATCATAACAAATAGACGTACGAACCATCTGAAAGATTCTTGTGATAAACACAACTATCATAATTACTTCTTGAGTAACCATTAGTGATCATAAAAGAATCTAACCTTTTATACCACTATCTAGGTAACTATTTCAAACTATACAAATATGTCTTCAATAAACACACGTGATTTTTCTTTCCTTAAACTACGAATCCCTCCAGCTGATGCATATAAATTTGTTCCTCCAGCTTGCAATGCAGGAAAGTTATTTTGAAATCGAGCTATTCTAGCTCTAAGTCACACAGAGCAACCATAGCAAACAACACCCTGATAGAGTTATGTTTCACCACAGGAGAAAATACTTCATTGAAATCAACACCTTCCTTCTGTGTATAACCTTTTGCCACCAGATGTGCCTTGAACCTTGTATTTTCAACCTCTAGAATTCTGTCATTTTTCTTAAAGATCCATTTGCAGCCTACAATCGTTTGGACTTTTGTAGGTTTAACCAGATCCCAAGTATGATTCTTGTGAAGATATTCAATCTCCTCATTCATGGCTATATTCCACTCTTCCGATTCTTACTCCTCAAAGCTTTATGGTAGGTAGGTAGCTCTTGCGCCTCAATACCTTTAATTATACTTATGACATAAGCAAAATAGTCATCGTATCTCCGAGGTGGCTTGATGTGCCTTCTCGCTCTGTCCCAAGTAAGCACATAATTCTCTAGCTACTGAAATTTGCCAAAAGGCATGAACTTCTTTATCATCTTTCTCATCCTGGACATCTTCTTGCAATCTATCTTGCAAGTTCCATGAAGCTTCCATTTCAAGATCCACCCATCTACCAACACCATGGTCTGTTCCAACATCTTGACTATTATCCTTCTTTTTCAACATAGTAGCTCATCAAAGGTCACATCCCTGCTGATGATACATTTAGGTGGTTTCAAATCAGGGCACCACAACTTATACCTTTTCACCCCATCTGTATACCCTAGAAATATACACTTCTTTGCCCTCAGCTCAAGTTTACCATCATTTACATGAGAATAAGTAGGACAACCCAAAACTCTCAATTTAGAGTATTTTGTAGGTGATCCAGACCATACCTCTTCAAGAGTCTTATAGTCAATTGTTGTCGATGGAGACTGGTTAATCAAGTAACAAGTTGTGTGAATAGTTTTAGCCCAGAACTTCTTGGATAAGCCTGCATGTGAAAGCATGAATTGAGATTTCTCCAAGAGAGTCCTTTTTATCCTTTCTACAACCCCATTTTGTTGTGGTGTATGTTAAATTGTGTAGTGTCTCATAATTTCTTCTTTCTTGCAGAACCCATTGAAAGCACCTTTGCAGAATTCGAAGCCATTGTCAGTTCTCAAGCGCTTAACCTGTTTTCCAGTATGTTTCTTGATTATAGCCTTCCATTGTTTAAGCAAATCAAAAACTTCATTCTTGTGCTTCAATATGTATACCCAGACCTTTCGAAAGTAATCGTCAACAAAGGTCAACATGTACCGTTTACCACCAATTGATGGAACTTGAGAAGGACCCCAAAGATCTGAATAGATATAATCCAGAGTACCTTTGGTCTGATGACCAGCTTTTTCGAATTTCTTCCTGCATTTTTTTACCGAAAACACAGTGCTAATAGAAATCCAACTTGCTTGTCTTCTGTCCATTCAACAAGTCTTGCTTGCTCTGCACCTCTAGCGCTCGTTCCCGCATATGGCCCAATCGCATATGCCATTCCTTGGTAGTATCATTCTCTAAATCTGATGAAAATACAGTGGTAGCAGCACCTATTACAGTACTTTATTGGAACAAATAAAGATCGTTCTTATTTACTTCTTTAATCATGACAAGAGAACCTTTGGAAATCCTTACAACTCTACCTCCAGCTTTGTGTGTATAACCGATGGAGCCGAGCGTACCCAAGGAAATCAAATTCTTCCTCAGTTCATAAACGTGCCTAACATTTGAGAGTGTTCTCACAATATAGTCAAACATTCATATTCGGATTATTCTGATTCCAATAGCCTTCCAGGCTGCATTGTTTCGCATTAGGACTTTACCACTGTCGATTTGTTTGTAGGTAGTGAACCAGTCCTTGTTAGGACACATATGATATGAACAACCAGAGTCTAGAATCCACTTGTCTCCAGAGATTATATTTGTGCAAGAGAGAAAATCTCTGTTGGAAATGGTTTTTTTCACAATACCAACATCTCTAGATCTTGAGTCATCCATTTTTTCCTTTTCTTTTCGCTCAGGACAATCTTTACATATATGTCTTTCTTTGTGATAGTTGTAGCACTTGATCTTTCTAGGCTTTGATTTGACCTAAATTTCCATTTTTGCTCGAAGTATTCGCCAATGTTCTTCCTTTTGTGAATAGGCCCGCGCTAGAGCTTCCCTACCTATTCTCGATAACTTTTTTCTTCAACTCCGTAGAGTTCAAGGCTACTTCAATGTCCTCTGTTGGCCCAGTAATCTACCCAAGAAGGGGGCTGAATTGGGTAGTTATAAAATTAAAGCCAATAATTATCTTTGGATGCTTAAATTTTCAAACAATTAATTTAATCCTAAATTAATTATTATCTTTATAATGCATCAAATAAGTGTTATAAATTCTAGATGCACAACCAAATAACAAGAAGTAAAGAAAGTAACAATGCAGTACACCATGATGTATACTGATTTACCAGGCTACTCTTGACTAATTCAGTCCTCCGAGCCCCACGGAAAGTCATACCCACTAAACCACTAAGATTTTTTTAAATAGGTAGGAATCAAACCTTTACAAAACGATTATTTTCATAGGCTCAAAATCAACCTTTACAATTATCTTTTCACAGGCTAAGGAAGAGCCTCTATCTTTTTAACAGGTTAAAGATTAACCTAATTATTTTATACTTAGGCTAAGAATCAAACTTCAACAAAATCACTACAAGTATCATTTTCACCGATAACGATGAAACCATTACAAATCACACAAACTAATTTTATTCAGGACGAATTAACACATATCTCTTTTCACAGAAAAGAGTAACCTAATCTTTTTATACTTTAGGTAAAAATCAAACCTTAATCTCTTTACCGGAAGAGATTGAAACCCAGCTACCCTTGATTAGATATTTCCAACAATATGTAATCTACACACAACTCATCAATTACAATAAATTGATAAGTTTCTTCCCACTTGGAGTTTCTACCACCTCAAGTATATTTAAATTCAATTAATGTCCTGATAAATACTAATGATAGAATTAAGTGATAAATTCAAAATCTTATTATAAAATAAGTGTGAAGCACAAAATTGAGCACGTAATCATATTATTACCAAAATCGTTTTAAAATAATTTTTATGAACTTTAAAGTTCAAAAACAATTTTACAACGATCTAGAATCCAAGAAAGTAATAATAATATCAAATAAAAATTAAGAACAAAATCTTGGAACGATCTCACTAGGATACCACCGAAAGAATGAAAACTGAATCGTAGTAAAGCTTAGATCCGTGACAGCAAAATTCTCAACACTTATTCTCAAGAACTTTTTTCAGGAATGATCTCACAATAAAGTCTCAGTATAATATCAGAATGATGACTCTAAAAATGCTTAGGAATTTATTTGTTCTTGATAGAATAATCTATTTCATAAGTGAAAAACGCAGGTCTATATATATTAATTTTAAACAAGCCCTCTAACGGTTAATTACCACAAGATATAATATTTAAATGCTCATATAGACCCCATATATTAATATTACTCAATCTTGATTCAATTCAGTTAATTATAGCATTTAAATCTTTCAATTTCGTTTGCTAAATATTTCTCAATCTCAAATAAAACTAGATATGAAGTATTGAATGTACCAATTTGAGAAATACTTAAATTATTTGAACCATATCTATAGAGATATATAACTATGAATGATATATCTATAATATGTTCAAATCCCCAGAATATCTCCAAGATATTAACCAAAAACCGTCTAGTAACAGCTACTTTTAAATAAAATTCTCAAATCCTAAAACTACACAGTAGGTTGACCGACCAAACCACTATTAGTCGATCGATAATTTCAAGTTGTAGCCTAATCCATTTTTATGCGCTAGTCGGTCGATCGATTCCCCATATGTCAATTAACTGATCAATTCAAGATGCTTCCCTGACTATTTTTCGACCCTAGTCGATTGACCGATCGATTCAAAGAGTTCACTTCTCATCCTTCAGTTGATCGATCTCTCGTAGTCTGTTGACCAATCGATTCAGAGACTTCCCCAATTCTCAGCCACTTCCCGTCGGTTGACCGATCTCCTTGCCATTGGTTGACCAATCAGTGTTGGATCTCATTTTCTTCAATCATTTCAACTCCAATCTTCAATGTTTTCGACCCTTTAACTGATTTCTTTTCTTGGTTAACTTAATTGATACTATTAATCAATTTTAAATAGAAATATTTCTTAGATACTTTTTTCTTTTTCAATTCCACATTAGGACAAATATATGAACTAAATTAAGATCCTAATAAAAATACACATAAATATAAATTCATTTTTGAATCGTGTATGATCCTAATCAAGTTACATTAAGAGTAAAAATTGACTTGAGTTATTTTCACCTACATTCTTTATAATCTTCAATCTCTTAATGTCCGTATTTTCGACTGTCTCTTTGCATCCTTAGCAGTTTCTTCATGATGGCATCAATAATTAAACTTTTACACTGAACACTCAATAAACTCGTTAGTTCCACCAAGAATATCAATACTTAATTGTCTATTAAAATTTTAGGATCAACAATCTCCTCATTTTTTATGATGACAATTAATTTTGATGTTTTCTTCAAAACAATAATGTAACCACGTTCCCTCTAAATTTGAGAATGGGTTCTGATAGGTGTTATTTATCCATTTATTCCCAAGCTAGTTTTGTTAGTTTTTGAGTATTTTTATAGTGTTTTATTACGTTTTAATGCATTTTTATTCTTTTTGTACAAATCAGGTGTGTGGGGTGAAAAAGGATAAAAACGGATCATAAATAATCAAATCGGATCAAGAATGGTGGAAAACAAGCAAAAAGGCAAAATTCAGAACCTACTACACAGAGAAGGGCCTAAACCCTCTGCAAATCCACCGCCGCGGTGGTGAAACAACAGAATGTCTCTGCTCCCACTGCTGTATCCACCGCCGCGACCGTGACCACTGTCGACCTGCCAACCGCCGCGGCGGTTACTCTGCATAGATTTTAGATATTTTTTTAGATATTTTGCTCCCTATTATTTCCTCCCTCCTCTCCATTCGGAAAAGAGATAACTCTTAGGGTTTAGTATAGTTAGAGAGAGTTTTGGGGAGTGCTCAACAAATCCGAAGGAGAAGAACACGTTGTGAAGAAGGAGAAGCGATCGTTGAACGATTTTAGAAGCAAATCTTCGGACTACGGCTAAGTTCCTTCATTTATTTCTTTATTTTATTAACTTCAGTAGTTTGTTCGAGTATGTTTATCTCATTTATCATTGTATATATGGTTATGGTTGTTAGCTAAATAGATATTGTCTAGGGATTAATATAATTTATAAATATGTGGTTTATTTGAAATCGATGTTTCGTTAATGGTTGTTATTCATTATTTGATTATGTTTACAATTATTCTTCGATTATATACTTGTTTAGATATATAGAAAATACGGGGTTTGACACTCGGGAGAGGTAACCCTGAATTCAGACTAGGGTAAACATAACGCGGCGATCTAATAACCCGGGAGGGAGTTAGAAAGTGTGCAATCCATGACGTTGGGGCAAGACTCATGTGACCTAGTGTCGTTAAGACGTTTAGGAAGACTTCTTCATTGACGCGAAGTCACATATTCACTCATCTTATACTTGAGAGAGGTGGTGAGTGAGTTTACGATACAGAGATTGTCAAATACGTCGAATACCGTTATTGATAACTAAACGAGATCAAACACGTTTTTGTAAACGAAGTTAATCTCTAGATAATATTTTTCCCTAAACATCTCAATATAGTAGTATAGTTTAATTAGATAAATTAGTATTTTAGTATTAGTATATTTAATTATAAAACTACATTTTTTACCGCCTAAATAAAGTTAGGTTATGAAAATTATGGTACTCGATAATAGTCTCAACCAATCCCTATGGACACGATAACCCTAACTCTCCTAAATTATACTAAAACTTGACCCGTACACTTGCAGTGAAAGTGACGATGTAATATTTCGTCACCAGGTTCTTAAGCTCGTTATAGCAATATAATTTAAAAACTCATACGATATTCAACAAACCACAAGATATGATCATTTATAAATATTCAATAAAGCATAGAATAATCATATCAACATTGTTCTCTCCCTACGTTAGTGCAATACTTAGGCGAACAAATCCTAAACACCAACTAACTCATTTTAAGCATGACTATTGTTTCCCTTATAATCAATTAAATTCATTTAAGATATTCAATAAAACAACAACATATTATCCCCCTTTGTCATCTCAAAAAGTAGGGAAGGGGAACCAATCAATAACCACTACTCTAGGCAAGCAATCTAATATATGCTTAAGAGAATAAACCTAAAGTAGTTAAATTATTTTAGCAGCTTAACATGATATTGATATTTAACTCTTTAAAACCATATTAAAACATATCATTTCATAAATAGTTTAAGCATATTATATCCACTCATATAAAAACCGATTTTTAAAGAATAACATCTAATAAGAGAATAAAATCAATTTTTAAGAATTAAAACCCATTTTCAATAAATCAACATTCAAGCACAAAAATCATAAACACTATGTGGATCATCATTAGAGATAAATATTTAGCTAATTAGATCAAATCTAATCACTCCATCCAAATCCATACGCTATTAAGTTTCACTCAATCCTAGATTAACTATTATAGACTAAAATATTAATGTGGGACTTGTTCAAATAACACAACCATAATGAGAATAATAAAAGATAAGAACAAATGGACCACGTCCGGTAAACGGATAGTATGGTCCTAATGGACTAGTGGCTGGCTACTAGGGATACTAGACTATAGGCTGAACATTTGAGTTTGAAGGCATCTGCTGATAGTATGGTATTGACGGTCCTGCTCCGGATGATCCCGCTCCTGATGGCCCTGCTATTACAGCCTCGCTATAGATGGTCCTCCAGAGGACTGTTATGCTCCAAACATAATCTGACCGGTGAAAAGCTGTTAAGCACTATACTGCTACTAGGATGCATACTGTGAGGTCTACATAAACTAGAACATTTGTTCTAGGTTTCTCGTGATTCTGCGAAATCCAGCATCCATGTTCATATTCATCTGAGCCATACCGCTTTGTAGCCCAACCATCTGATGATCCATCCAGTCTACATGTACTCGAAGATCGTCAATCTAATCACGAAGCAAACCCATCTTCTGATATGAGCTCAATTAATCCCCATCATCTTCATCTTCTTCTTCTTCTTCTTCTTCAACCCCCATTCTTTGTCTTCTCTCACTTCTCTTCTTCACCCATCTATCCTTTTTAAACTCATACCTTATTAAAACAATATTTCCCACATTTATCCATCCCAGGGTCACTGACAAAATTTTTTCTTCATTAGAGTCAGTTTCCACTCTGAAGTGGTCAAACACCATTTGAAGTGCATCGGCATCGGGTGACACTCTAGAAGGTTTTTAAAGATGGTATTTCATGTGATCTATCATGATATACGCTAAATCTAATTTCCATCATTCAACAATTTCATTCAATAAATAAAGATCAAAGTTAGTCACATTTGCGTGACTTCCCCCTCTAGGCATGATTGTATAAGTTATTACTAAATGAACGAACCGGTACTTAAGGGTTAACGATCCCGCTTTATCTCCATCCAAATCAAATTTTTCCTCAAGTTCATTTCTGTTAAAATTTTTCGAAAGCCAATGAGGAGTATTAAAAGAAAATACATTTCTTCTTTCTAT
This sequence comes from Eucommia ulmoides, assembly GCA_016647705.1. Lineage (NCBI taxonomy): Eukaryota > Viridiplantae > Streptophyta > Magnoliopsida > Garryales > Eucommiaceae > Eucommia > Eucommia ulmoides. The sequence goes on along the minus strand of CM028330.1, from coordinate 22,356,061 downwards.
CTCCAAAATACCACTCAAAAGACTCCTATCAAACTTGATCTCCTTTCCTTTGACAAACGATGTCATATAAACATCATTAAAAGTGAGATTACTATCAAACATCCTTATCCACACCGGTGTCCATTCATTTTTTTGGGAGACAAACTCGGTCCACCCCAAAGCACTAAAATACTTCTCAATGTCAAGATTTTTCTTCTTCAACCCAACGAAATCTATAAGTTTACAACATACAACCTTTCGATTTGCAAATTCTTGATTGAACCTAATTTCTTGTTCTCGATTTTTAAAGAAGGCATTGTCATATTTAGCTTTGGGAGTACCTATCTTAATTTTAGGCATTTTTCTCACGATTTTAAGAATAATCAACCAAGAAAACTCATTGGATTTGTCCTAGATAGAGCAAAAAACGAAAACCCTAAAATATAGAAAGAATACCAACCTTAAATCGTAGCAAAGGGTTTCCAAATTGTAGATCCAATCCCTAGATCTTCAAATTAAATCCAAACCAAGTTGATTTAGTGAGGAATATGAGTGAATGAACTTGGGAGAGAAAGGGCTTATGAGGAGAAAGGTTTTCAAAATCGAAATGGGTTGAATGAATAGACTAAGAATTTAAATCCTGCAAAGATCGGTTGACCAACTGATTAAAGATTGGTTGACCGATGACTGCAGCGCATGCAGCTTCTGCAAAGCTGCAACTGTCGGTTGACTGATAGTGTTTTCCTTTCCTCTTTTAGTGTATTTAAACCCTAATTTGATCATCTTAGCTTAAGTTTTACCCCTTATTTTGATCCACATATATTATTTAAAATATTTTTAATATCCACACATTAAAACAAACATACACACAAATCACAAATATCTAAATTTCAAAATGTACAAGATTAGTCTCCCTAACAAAATTAATATATTTAATCTTTAAAAAATTCAACATACAAAACTTGGTATGTGTACCTTTGGGGAATTGCTAATTTCAATCTTAGTGTTCTTTGGATCCACTTCTTTTTCCTTTGCTTGATTTGTTACTTTGATTTCTTTATTTTTACCATTTGCAATTTTTTGGATTGGTTCGGTGATAATTTCCTTGCCTTTGCTATGTGCTTTGAGTTGCTTTTCATCATTTTTCTTTGCCACGGCTTTGTATATGGTTATTTTCTTGTATTGATATCTTGTCATTTGTTGAGGATAAGGTTTGTTGGATTTCATGTAACAAACTTGCTGCTCTTTGATCTTTCCGGTTTGCACGTATTGATTCTTCCTCTTAGGTACATTGAATCTTGACTCCCTTGTCATCATATGATGTCTATTGTATCGTTGCGTTTGTTCGAATCTCCGATTAGTACCTACATCAAAATTTTCTCTTTTTGGTATCCAGTTATTTCTGGATCCGATAGAGTAACCATGCAATATATAACAAAATTTCCCATAATGACTATACTTCTCACAATAAAAGCATTTAATATTGTTAGTACGTCTCTTTGGATAGTCATTGTTCTGTATGGGAGCACGATATTCTTGGCGATATTGAGGAGCTGCTTTAGTGACTATTGGTTGTTCAACAGGTTTGGTCCTCTCAATATGCTTGAATTTATTAATTGCTTATTCAAGCTCCTTTTGTGTTTCCTCAAATAATCGCTCATTGGTGCTAACGTTTACCTGTACACCAAAATTCTTTTTATGCATAAATTCAAGATCATTCTTAAAATTTGACACTCATTTTCAACAAAATGAATTTTCACACAAGCTATATCAAGTTCACATCTTGCATTATCCAACTCAATGCTTAAGGCCTCATTTAAAGTTTCAAGATTTTTCTTTTTAAAATCATTCTGCTGAAGATCAAAAATATCATTTTTCAAAACCTCTTTCTCATCTTCAAGAGACTCGATTTTTTCATACAACTTAACAATTTCGGATAAAGCATTTCTAACCTCAATAGTTTCAAAAAATTTGTTCAAATTCTTTTTCTTAAAAGATTTTATAGTACTAAAGTTCTTATTTTTAAGAGTTGCAATCTTCTTCCCAAGTTTAAAATTCTCTTTTCCAAAAACATAGGTAAGGCCAAAAAACATCTCAATAGCTTTATCTGCATTCTCATCATCATGAATTCTATCATTCACACAAGCAGAACAATGACTATCAGAAAAAATGGAAGAATCAACAATAGTACAAATAATATCATAATTAATGCACTCCATGTGATCATGTTTAATAGTGCAAATGATATTAGAATCAAGGAGCCCTACGTGATCGTGTTTAGCTATACTGTGAAGCATATGGAGCTAAAACCAGCTCTGATACCAATTGTTGGCCTAGTGATTTACCCAAGAGGGGGTGAATTGGGTAGTTATAAAATTAAAGCAAATAATTATCTTTCAACAATTAAATTTTCAAATAAATAATTTAATCCTAAATTAATTATTATCTTTATAATGCAATGGATAAGTGTTATAAATTTTTGATGCACACCCAAACAACAAGAAAAAAACAAAGTAACAATTCAATACACTACGATGTATACTGATTCACCAACCTACTCTTATCTGATTCAGTCCTTCGAGCTCTACAGAGAGTCTTAGCTACTAAACCATTAAGATTCCTTTAAATAGGTAGGAACTAAACCTTTACACAACGATTCTTTTCACAGGATCAGAATCAACCTTTACAATTCTCTTTTCACAGGCTAAGGAAGAACCTTTATCTTTTTAACAAACTAAAGATTAACCTAATTATCTTATATTTAGGCTAAGAATCAAACCTCAACAAAATCACACCAAGAGTCCTTTTCATCGGTAAGGATGAAACCGTTACAAATCACACAAACTAATTCTATTCAGGAAGAATTAACATCTATCTCTTTTCATGGAAAAGAGTAACCTAACCTTTTTATACCTTAGGTAAAGATCAAATCTCAATCTCTTTACTGGAAGGGATTGAAACCCATCTACCCTTAATTAGATATTCCTAAAAATATATAATCCACACACAACTTACCAATTACATTAAATTGATAAGTTTATTCCCACTCGGAGCTTCTACCACCTCAAGTATATTTAAACTCAATTAATTCCCCGACAAATACTAGTGATGGAATTAAGTGAGAAATTAAAATTTTGATTATAAAATAAGTGTGTAGCACAAAATTGAGCACATAATCAGATTATTACCAAAATCATTTTAAATGATTTTTATGCACTTTAAAGTTCAAAAATAATTTTACAACAATCTAGAATCCAAGAAAGCAATAATAATATCAAATAACAATTAAGAACAAAAGTTTAGAACAATCTCACCAGGATACCACCAAAAGAATGAAAATTGAATCGCAGTAAATGTTAGATCGGTGACAACAAAATTCTCAGCACTTATTCTCAAGAATGATCTCACAATGAACTCTCAGTATAATATCAGAATGATGAATCTCAAAAAGCTCATGAACTAATTTGTTCTTTATAGAATAATTTATTTCATAAGTGAAAAACACAGGCCTATATATACTAATTTTAAACAAGTCCTCTAACGGCTAGTTCCCATAAGATATGACATTTAAAGGCTCATATAGACCACATACATTAATATTACTCAATCCTGGTTCAATTCACTTAATTCCAACTTTTAAATCTTTTAATTTAGTCCCCTCAATATTTCTCAATCTCAAATAAAACTAGATGGGAAGTATTGAATGTACCAATTTGAGAAACACTTAAAATATTTGTACCATATCTATAGATATATATTAGTATGAATGATATATTTATAATATGTTCAAATCCCCAGAATGTCTCCAAGATATTAACCAAAAATCGGCTAATAAGGGCTACTTTTAGATCAAATCCTCGAAATCCTCAAATCCTGAAACTGCACCATCGGTTGACCGACGAAACCACCATCAGTTGACCGATCGTTTAAGGTTGTAGCCTAAGCCATATTCATAAGCCAGTCGGTCAACCAATTCCCTATGGGTTAGTTAATCGATCGATTCAGGATGCTCCCCAGGCCATTTTTTGGCCTTGGTCGATTGACCAATCATCAACAGTCGGTTGACCGATCGATTTAGAGAGTTCACTTCTTATCCATTGGTTGACTGATCAATTTAAAGATTTCTCCAATTCCCAACCACTTCCCCTTGTTTGACCGATCTTCTTAGCATCGGTTGATCGATCAATGTTGTATCTCATTTCCTTAATTCATTTTAACTCCAATTTTCAACGTTTTCGAACCTTTAACCAATTTCTTTTCTTGGTTAACTTAATTGATACTATTAATCAATTTTAAATACAATCTTTCCTAGATCAATTTTTCTTTCTCAATTTAATGTTGGAGAAAAAATGTGAACTAATTAGGATCCTAATAAAAATACGCATAAATGAAAATTTATTTTTGTGTCGTGTGTGATGCTAATCGAGATACATTAAGAGTAAAAATTAACTTGACTTGTTTTCACTTAGATTTTTCAGAATCTTCAATCTCTTAATATCCGTCTCTTCATTTGTCTCTTTACATCCTTAGCAATTTATTCATGGTAACATAATGAAACTTTTATACTGAAACACTCAATAAACTCATTAGTTCTTCCAAAAATATTACCACTTAATTGTCTACCAAAATTTTTGGATCAACATCTTCCATATAGATCGTATCATTATCGAACATCATTGTATCGATAAACTGCTCGTATGAGGGTGGCAACGAACACAGCAGAACAATTGCTTGATCTTCATCATCTACCTTGACATCAATATTTTTCAAATCAATAATGATTTTATCTAATTCGTCAAGTTGTCTTGGACTAGTATACCTTCATTCATCTCCAACTTGTACATTTGCTTCTTAAGATACAAGCGATTTGTTAGAGACTTCGTCATGTACAAATTTTCCAACTTCAGCCATAATCCGGTGGTTGATGTTTCATTTGTAACTTTCTGCAGCACTCCGTCACTCAAGCATAATAAAATTTTAGAATATGTCTCCTCCATCAAATTCTCCTTGTTGGTGTCTGACATCATGTCGGGTAAAGAAGCTTTACCTTTCAGTGCTTTATGAAGTCTCTGTTGTACTAGTAAAGCGTGCATCTTAATACGCTATATGCTGAAATCATTCTTTCCATTGATCTTTTCTACATCAAATTTTACCGCCATTGCAAAATTTTGGATCTATGTCAGCAGTTTTTGAGGAGTCCAATATAACAGAACCTACAAATAGTACCGTATATGAACAACATCGACCTAGCTCTGATACCGGTTTGTTGTGATAAACTGCTGATTAGATGTTGAATCGGTAATAACAATGACAAGAATAAAAATAAACAAACAAAAGGAAACACACGATTTACGTGGTTTGGCATTTTGCCTTCGCCACAAGTGAGACCAGACCTTTTATTGATAGAGAACAGAGAGTTACTATACAAAAGCTAGACACTCGAATATATTCCAAACAACCCGAGCCCTTAAACCTTTGTGCACTCTCTCTCAACTATCTCTACCCAAGGTACCTCACAACGATTACAAGAAAACTCTCTAAGCTTCTTTCTCTCTAAGAACACTCTCTATCAATATGAGATTGAGAATATAATGTACTCATTTGGCCAATCCTACTTCAATTTATAGGAGAAAATCCACCTAACCTCATTATTCTAACATACAACTCCGAACTCCCGCCTAGTATCATTAATACAAGGTGTTAGTGTTATTACAACTCCTACCTAAAACACTTACTAAGAATCATAATCAATGCAAGTGGTTGAGGCCACCAACTAACTCACAAATAATTTCTTTTTCGTACGTATAAGAACAAGATGACATACTGTAACTTAATAAAAACCTCAATATTATTTTTTCCCATACTTCAAAAGAAGAAAGTTTTGGATAGTCATTTGTGTTCATAAAAACAACGGTATTGTTCATTGTCCAAAACTGGAACCCGAAAAAATAAAGACAAAATTTTAAAATTATAAAAAAAATAAAAATAAATTAGAAATGAATAATTCAGATTTTGGAACATGTTTGGACAATAAAAAGTAAATATGGAAATAAAAACAGATTTTAGAATAGAAAATAAATTTCTAAAATAAAACAATTATTTTTTTGAAAAATTAAGTAAGAATTCACAAATTAAGCGAGTACAAAAGAATGAAAATAAACTTATACAACTTGAGAAATATAAAAAGAAGTATGGAAATGAGAATCAAAATCTAAATAAATTATTTGTACTTTCCTTTTATGGTCACACATTCTTTGATACAATCCTCAAGTCCCTTGTATGCCGCCTGAACCCTTAAGGAAAATGAGATTTGCTCCTTGAGATGCAATAGACGCTCTCGTGGTTCACGAGAAGGAAAATAAATCGCAAAAGACTGACCTTTATTTTTTTGTTCCTAGTTTCTTTTATTAATCCTCAATTAAATTTTATAGTACTCAGAATCCTTTTTAGATTTCAAACCTAAAAAAATAAAAATAAAAATAAAAATAATCAAATTAATCTCCTATGGCGACCTAGATTTATTTTTATTGTTTTCTTCTTCAATCACATTAATCTCCCCCCCCCCCCCCCCCCCCCCCCCCCCCCTTTTAATTACTAAGAACACAAATATCCAAATAAACCCAAATTCAAATTTCATTACTTAACTACAATTTTTACCTTAAAAAGAAGACAACTAAATTTTTTTACCTTGTAATACAACCAATCATAATTTTTAAGCATGTCATTTTTTTTTTCCTTCAGACACTAATCAACCAACACCTAATCCAATGAGGTTAAAGGAACATAAGAGCTAAGAAAAAGACCAAGGTATATCCATAAACCGTAACAAAAGGTACCATTAAAAGGTACATTGATGCTTTGCCACACGTTTTACATGTTTCATACACTCTTAAATCCAACCCAGTGGTAGTCAAGTACAATTTTTTTGAACTTCCTTGGAAGCTCATATTTTATTCCTTAGAATTTTCAGCACACCTAATAAACCATTTAAGAATCGACCAATCTTAAACACTTTCCCAAACAATCAAAAGCATTAAACGTCAAATCCAGGGAAAAATAATCAAATGCAACAATTCCAAAAACAAATCAACAGAAGAAGATCAAAACTAAGCAAATGCGTTGTTGACTGACTCATCGCCCAAACATAGCTTGAACCTATCTGATCTGTGGTATCCAATTACAGTGGCTAGGACGATTTCAATCTTCAAATTCTTGGAATGAAAATGGGTTAAGGTAATGACTTGGGTTTTTTATTTTAGTTTTTTTATTAAATGATTACGACGAAACAAAAACAAATGGAAATTAAAAAAATTAAAAACAAAAAAATATGAATTTAGGAACTAAAACAAACGCCAAAAATAAATCTAAGCAAGTCAAATAATGGATCCGACCAAACTGAAACAAATAAAAGCATAAACAAATAGAGAAAAATAATATATTTTAGAACATTAACATTAAAATTAAAAATTAAAAATTACAAACAACATGAAGTTGGGGAAAAATAATGATTTCCTCTAAAACAGAAAAAAAAAATTAATAAAAAAAAAAATTGATTTTCACAAACCAATAAATTTCATAATAAAAAAATCTCACAGTTGTTCTCTGCAATATTCTACAAGATTCGATCATAAAAATAAATAGATCTTAATTTAAATTTCAATCACACCTGAGAACCACAAAACCAAAATGACAATTGGCTCATATGAAATGCATTTAAATTAAGAAAAAACATTAACTAAACATTACTCTGTCGGGGGTTGGAATTAGTTAATCGGAAAAGGCAAAAATAAGAGAGTGGGTGGTGGCGTATAGCAATGAGTACACATCTTTTGATTCCGAACACAAAATTTAGCCTACGCCTTCTCCAATGTAATTCAGAGTTTCTCATTTCTTATACACATTAAGTCAATTTGAAACATATATAAAAAGAACAAACAACAACGAACAATAAATAAGTCTTCAACTTTGAGGGGGCACTATAACTAACATTTAACTTCTCCATATATATCAAAAACACCATCGTAAAAATTAATTATTTAAAAATATAATCAAAATTTAACAGTAATAGAACATCATACATGAATATATGTGACAAATGTTTCACCAATCAACAAATCCATATGAGGTTGACGCAAAAAGTTCTAGAAGTTGATTAATAACATAGAAACCTCAATGGATGAAAATGGAAAAAAGGTCGAAAACCAAGCTCTTTTTCGTAAGCTTGAAATGACGAAAATAATATCAGATAGCTTAGTATTGTTTTATTTGCATAATGCAATGGAAAAATATTGCCAACCCTCAACAACGAAAACATCGATAGAGTAACCATCTATTGTGGAAAAGGCATGTGTTTCTTAGATATTTAGTCGAACCTAAGCAAGTAAGGAAGTCAACAAAAATTTCACATATAATGGAAGTTAATTAACCAACACTACTTCAATTTTAAACTAACCAACATGAATGTAAACCATTTAAAAAATAATACACTAAAATTTCGCATGTGGACATCTTTTTTGGCATGTTAGCATAACACTAATATGTGCAGGATGAGTAGAAGAACTTTGCACAGACAATTGAGGGTGAAGAATAAGATAGGACTTGGTCTCAAAACCAAAAAAAAACTAACGGACCTCAACTATAATTTATGCAATTCAAATCAAACATGAATGTGTATAATTCAATACCTATGGTAGCAGAATATTACGTCACTACTTTCACCGCAAGTGTACGGGTCAAATTTTAAAGAATAGCGAAGGAGAAGGGTTGTCGTATCTATAGGGATTGGATTAAATTATCTCTAAGTACTGCGATTATGATAACCGAACTTTATTTAGGCGATAAAAATTGGATTTTTGTTTTTATAAATAAAATACTAAATTAACAATTAATTAAACTATAATACTAATTATACTATATGGGAATAGATTACCTAGTGATTAACTTCGTTTACTTATATGTGTTTGATCCAATCTAGTTTACATTAATGATATTCAAACTATCCGACAATCTAGGTATCGAAAACTCACTCACTACTTCTCCTGAGTGTAAAGTGAATGAATATGTGACTTCGCGTCAATGCCGAAATTCCCCACAAGCATCTATACGACACTTGGTCATATGAGTCTCGTCCCAACCTCACAGATTACACACTTCCTAATACCCTCCCGGGTTATTAGATCGTCGCGTTATGTTTAAACCCTAATCCGAATTCGGGATTACCTCCACCTAGTGTCAAACCCCGTGTTATCAAATCAACCACAATATCATAACAAGCATATTATGGAGGTAAAAGAACGATAAAGACAATTGAATAAAGATAAAAAGCCATTAACGAAATATAATTTACTTAAACAACGTATATTAGTAAACTATATCAATCCCATAGATAATCAGTGTTTAGCTCTTAGCCATAACCATATATTCAACAATAATCCATATATACATGTTCAAACAACCAAAAACGAGTTAAGAATAAGGAGAGAAACAAAAGAGAATAGCCATTATCTGAAGGTGGCGTCCGTAAAAATCGCTCCGATCTTGTTTCTTCTTCTCCAATTGTGTTCCTCATCTTTGGTTGGTTGGTTGACAGCATTTAAAAACGCTCCAAATATGTTCTTAGATTGGTTGGGCATGAAATAAAAAGGAATTGGGGCTGAAATATCTAACAAAATGTCTAAAAAAAACTTTACAGTAGGGGCTTCACCGCTGTAGCGATGGGTTTGATCGCTACAGCGGTAGGTATGTCGGCAGGCTCACCACTGCAGCAGTGGACAGTCAATGGAATTCTAATCTTTCACCGCTGCAGTGGTGAAAGATCAGAAATATTTGAACTCTCTATTGTTTCATCGCTGCAGCGGTGAAGCTACTGCTCTTTCTTTTGATCCTCTTAATCGTTTTTCTACCGATTTTCTCGTTTTTCGACCGTTTTCACTCCTAACCCCTGCTTTGAACAAAAATAAATAAAAACGAATTAAAACATAATAAGAATACTCGAAAACTATCAAATTTGGTTTGAAAATATACAAATAAATTTCACCTATCAACCTATATAACACCTGTGTAAACAGGAAGAAACTCAGGGATCTACAGAGCAAGAAAAATGTTTGATAATGCGATTATTCAACATAAATTATCAAATATATTTTGAATCTAATTTAGACCCACATTACTTACAACAAATAATAAAGAAAAGGTGTCTGAAATAATAGAAATAAAATTAATGCACATTGATTCCCCCATAATCGAATGTAGCATTAGAATAGGTTGCTATATATATAAAAATCATTGTTAGATCTAGTGAAATCAAATATAGATCTAGAGAAATCGAACATAGATTTAGCCAAATCGAGCTCCCATTTAGAATCATTATTTCCCTAATTAGAAATAGAAATCAAATTCAAGGAGAATAGGGTTAGACAATCATTGTAAGTTAAAAATATATATTTAATTTTAAAAAATATTTAAAAAAAAATAAGAATGAGAAAATCCCAAAGAGAAAAAATGTACTTCAAAACACCATTATTTTTAAATGGTTCAGAAATTAATTAAACAATTTTAAAAATTGATTATTTAATTAAATATAGAAAAAAACTCTGAGAAATACAAATGAAAGAAATCATAATCATTGGTTACAAAAACATTGCAGATTACAGATAACAAATAAAAAGGCATAATTGAATTTTGTATGACAGTGTATTGATGAAATATTGAATGTGAGAGAAGAGAAAGACATTTATTGTATTACCGAACAAAAACTAAAACTAAATACCAGGAAGAAAGAGATTGAGGAAATAATACGTTTGATGTTTTTCTCCTTAAAGCAGATCTCACCCTCGCTAAAGTGGTTACGGTGCAAATGAGTGTCTACCTCTCAAAATACAATGATTAACAACTATTGGAACCAGCCCTAGAAATCAAAATCTCAACAAACCGAAAAGTGATGAACTCTCTCAAAAACAATACACTCTAAAAAAACTCTAAAAGAAAACATGAACGTAAGTTTATGTTTTGATGCCTATATGCTGAGGAATGCCTGCACTATTATAGGGAGCAGAAGTAGTAACTAAAGATAATCAAGATAGAAAATTATGTAACTCTTGAATTAAGATCCAAGAGTTAATTCTGTAACTCCTACCACATACACATATGAAGAGCCTCCAAATTTTGTAACTCTTTCTAGTTACAAACGTGAATAGTTAGACTCTGTTTGGGATGAATCTAATATAAGAATTGTGTCTAAAAGGGTATCCAGACCAAGTATTCCCTAATACCCAAGACCCTAGGCCCCAAGCTCGACAAAGCGGTTGGTCGGTCGACACTGCGCGCGTGCATGTAGCTTTATTTATGTTATAATCTTTAGCCTACTTTCTATCCATATCAGTTCACCTCCATAATATTCTTACCTTCAAGAGGTACCCGAGTATTAATATATGACTCTTCATATTCTTTAGTGACAAATGCGAGATAACCCACACAACACATCAAGTGGGTACTTTAAGGAATATTTTTAAGTCACGTCTAAATGATATTTTCACAAATAAATATATCATATTTGTTTTCTTATCAAGAAAAATATATTAGTATGAATATCATATGTCCCAATTTAAGATTAGGTCTCATAAATAATTGAGTCATAAAATACCAAAAAAATTATTTTTATATAGCATTCCCCTACCTCAATGAAAATTAATTGGATAAACATGCATATGTAGTGCAGATTCACAAAAGAGAAAGAGGGAGAAAGAGAGAGAGAGAGAGAAAAAAAGATCTCAAAAGAAAACAACTACATCAGAACAAGTGGCTATTGGCCTTGAACCTTCCCTAGTAGCAATCGATCGAATTTACTCAGCCAAACAATGAACATGATGTCTTAAACTATTACGTCTTTCATGTATAGGAACTAAACAATTATTTTCTATACACTTTATATTCTATGGTTTTATTCATTTTGGTCCTGAACACCTTGGTACTTTATGAATGCTTCTTGATAATTTAGCCTTTTATTCTCCTAGAACCGACCCAATTTTAACTCATTTAGGTCATTTTCTAATTAAAAAATCATCCTACCATACCCCACTTGAAATTTTCAAGATATAAAAATCATTAAAATTCATAATTATCCTTAATAATACTGTAGTTCCAATAAGTGGTACATTTTGTCTACTCAGTGATACATTCACAGTCACCTTCATAATTTGGTTGGCCCTTTGAACTAGATCTTAAGATATCCAATCAAGTAGGTTGGGTTACACTTTTTTGTAATTGTCTCTGAGCCTATTCTCCTCGATAAGCAATTTATTCTCTTATGTAATACCTTTGGTCAAAGAATCCACAATGTTATCTTTGGACTTAATGTAGTCAATTGAGATAACTCCATTAAAAATTAATTGTCTCACGATATTATGCCTTCAACGTATGTGTCAAGACTTACCGTTATACGTGCTACGTTGTGCTCTTCCAATCGTAGATTGGCTATCGAAATGTATACAGATAGTTAGCTCATGCTTAGTCCACATTGGAATATCTTTCTAGAATTGTCGAAGTCATTATGTTTCTTCTCCCACTTTATCTAAAGAAATAAATTCAAATTCCATTGTGGATCTAGCGATACACATTTTATTAAAGGATTTCTATGACACAAAAGCTCCTCCTAACACAATGACATCTCTGCTCGTGGATTTGGTGTCTTTAGTATCATATATCCAATTTGCATAATTATATCCTTCAAGTACTGTTGGATATCTCGTGTAATACAAACCATAATTTTGAGTATATCTTAAATATCTTAAAAGTCTCACTATTGCTTTTCAGTGCTCTCTACCTAGAATACTTGTGAACCTGCTTAATTTACTAACTATTTAAGTAATATCATGTTTTGTACAATTCATAATGTATATTAAACTGCCAATTATTTGAGAATACTCCAATAGAGATATGCTCTCACTAGTATTTTTAAAAATATGTTTATTAACATCTACTGGTATTCTTGCGATACTCGAATCATCCTTGTTAAAATTTTCAAGGATCTTCTCAATGTAAGAAAATTGATATAAGATCAATCCTTCATATGTTCTTCAAATTTTAATTCCAAGAATGACATATGTTTTTTCCAAGTCCATTATTTCAAATTTATTAGTTAATATTTATTTGGTAGATTTTATGATCTTATCAATGCTACCAATAATAACTATATTGTCATCTACATATAAGCATACAATAATTTAACTCTTTCTAGTTACAAATTTTGTAACTCTTTCTAGTTACAAACGTGAATAGTTAGACTCTGTTTGGGATGAATCTAATATAAGAATTGTGTCTAAAAGGGTATCCAGACCAAGTATTCCCTAATACCCAAGACCCTAGGCCCCAAGCTCGACAAAGCGGTTGGTCGGTCGACACTGCGCGCGTGCATGTAGCTTTATTTATGTTATAATCTTTAGCCTACTTTCTATCCATATCAGTTCACCTCCATAATATTCTTACCTTCAAGAGGTACCCGAGTATTAATATATGACTCTTCATATTCTTTAGTGACAAATGCGAGATAACCCACACAACACATCAAGTGGGTACTTTAAGGAATATTTTTAAGTCACGTCTAAATGATATTTTCACAAATAAATATATCATATTTGTTTTCTTATCAAGAAAAATATATTAGTATGAATATCATATGTCCCAATTTAAGATTAGGTCTCATAAATAATTGAGTCATAAAATACCAAAAAAATTATTTTTATATAGCATTCCCCTACCTCAATGAAAATTGATTGGATAAACATGCATATGTAGTGCAGATTCACAAAAGAGAAAGAGGGAGAAAGAGAGAGAGAGAGAGAAAAAAAGATCTCAAAAGAAAACAACTACATCAGAACAAGTGGCTATTGGCCTTGAACCTTCCCTAGTAGCAATCGATCGAATTTACTCAGCCAAACAATGAACATGATGTCTTAAACTATTACGTCTTTCATGTATAGGAACTAAACAATTATTTTCTATACACTTTATATTCTATGGTTTTATTCATTTTGGTCCTGAACACCTTGGTACTTTATGAATGCTTCTTGATAATTTAGCCTTTTATTCTCCTAGAACCGACCCAATTTTAACTCATTTAGGTCATTTTCTAATTAAAAAATCATCCTACCATACCCCACTTGAAATTTTCAAGATATAAAAATCATTAAAATTCATAATTATCCTTAATAATACTGTAGTTCCAATAAGTGGTACATTTTGTCTACTCAGTGATACATTCACAGTCACCTTCATAATTTGGTTGGCCCTTTGAACTAGATCTTAAGATATCCAATCAAGTAGGTTGGGTTACACTTTTTTGTAATTGTCTCTGAGCCTATTCTCCTCGATAAGCAATTTATTCTCTTATGTAATACCTTTGGTCAAAGAATCCACAATGTTATCTTTGGACTTAATGTAGTCAATTGAGATAACTCCATTAGAAATTAATTATCTCACGATATTATGCCTTCAACGTATGTGTCAAGACTTACCGTTATACGTGCTACGTTGTGCTCTTCCAATCGTAGATTGGCTATCGAAATGTATACAGATAGTTAGCTCATGCTTAGTCCACATTGGAATATCTTTCTAGAATTGTCGAAGTCATTATGTTTCTTCTCCCACTTTATCTAAAGAAATAAATTCAAATTCCATTGTGGATCTAGCGATACACATTTTATTAAAGGATTTCTATGACACAAAAGCTCCTCCTAACACAATGACATCTCTACTCGTGGATTTGGTGTCTTTAGTATCATATATCCAATTTGCATAATTATATCCTTCAAGTACTGTTGGATATCTCGTGTAATACAAACCATAATTTTGAGTATATCTTAAATATCTTAAAAGTCTCACTATTGCTTTTCAGTGCTCTCTACCTAGAATACTTGTGAACCTGCTTAATTTACTAACTATTTAAGTAATATCATGTTTTGTACAATTCATAATGTATATTAAACTGCCAATTATTTGAGAATACTCCAATAGAGATATGCTCTCACTAGTATTTTTAAAAATATGTTTATTAACATCTACTGGTATTCTTGCGATACTCGAATCATCCTTGTTAAAATTTTCAAGGATCTTCTCAATGTAAGAAAATTGATATAAGATCAATCCTTCATATGTTCTTCAAATTTTAATTCCAAGAATGACATATGTTTTTTCCAAGTCCATTATTTCAAATTTATTAGTTAATATTTATTTGGTAGATTTTATGATCTTATCGATGCTACCAATAATAACTATATTGTCATCTACATATAAGCATACAATAATTTAACTCTTTCTAGTTACAAATTTTGTAACTCTTTCTAGTTACAAATGTGAATAGTTAGACTCTGTTTGGGATGAATCTAATATAAGAATTGTGTCTAAAAGGGTATCCAGACCAAGTATTCCCTAATACCCAAGACCCTAGGCCCCAAGCTCGACAAAGCGGTTGGTCGGTCGACACTGCGCGCGTGCATGTAGCTTTATTTATGTTATAATCTTTAGCCTACTTTCTATCCATATCAGTTCACCTCCATAATATTCTTACCTTCAAGAGGTACCCGAGTATTAATATATGACTCTTCATATTCTTTAGTGACAAATGCGAGATAACCCACACAACACATCAAGTGGGTACTTTAAGGAATATTTTTAAGTCACGTCTAAATGATATTTTCACAAATAAATATATCATATTTGTTTTCTTATCAAGAAAAATATATTAGTATGAATATCATATGTCCCAATTTAAGATTAGGTCTCATAAATAATTGAGTCATAAAATACCAAAAAAATTATTTTTATATAGCATTCCCCTACCTCAATGAAAATTGATTGGATAAACATGCATATGTAGTGCAGATTCACAAAAGAGAAAGAGGGAGAAAGAGAGAGAGAGAGAGAAAAAAAGATCTCAAAAGAAAACAACTACATCAGAACAAGTGGCTATTGGCCTTGAACCTTCCCTAGTAGCAATCGATCGAATTTACTCAGCCAAACAATGAACATGATGTCTTAAACTATTACGTCTTTCATGTATAGGAACTAAACAATTATTTTCTATACACTTTATATTCTATGGTTTTATTCATTTTGGTCCTGAACACCTTGGTACTTTATGAATGCTTCTTGATAATTTAGCCTTTTATTCTCCTAGAACCGACCCAATTTTAACTCATTTAGGTCATTTTCTAATTAAAAAATCATCCTACCATACCCCACTTGAAATTTTCAAGATATAAAAATCATTAAAATTCATAATTATCCTTAATAATACTGTAGTTCCAATAAGTGGTACATTTTGTCTACTCAGTGATACATTCACAGTCACCTTCATAATTTGGTTGGCCCTTTGAACTAGATCTTAAGATATCCAATCAAGTAGGTTGGGTTACACTTTTTTGTAATTGTCTCTGAGCCTATTCTCCTCGATAAGCAATTTATTCTCTTATGTAATACCTTTGGTCAAAGAATCCACAATGTTATCTTTGGACTTAATGTAGTCAATTGAGATAACTCCATTAGAAATTAATTATCTCACGATATTATGCCTTCAACGTATGTGTCAAGACTTACCGTTATACGTGCTACGTTGTGCTCTTCCAATCGTAGATTGGCTATCGAAATGTATACAGATAGTTAGCTCATGCTTAGTCCACATTGGAATATCTTTCTAGAATTGTCGAAGTCATTATGTTTCTTCTCCCACTTTATCTAAAGAAATAAATTCAAATTCCATTGTGGATCTAGCGATACACATTTTATTAAAGGATTTCTATGACACAAAAGCTCCTCCTAACACAATGACATCTCTGCTCGTGGATTTGGTGTCTTTAGTATCATATATCCAATTTGCATAATTATATCCTTCAAGTACTGTTGGATATCTCGTGTAATACAAACCATAATTTTGAGTATATCTTAAATATCTTAAAAGTCTCACTATTGCTTTTCAGTGCTCTCTACCTAGAATACTTGTGAACCTGCTTAATTTACTAACTATTTAAGTAATATCATGTTTTGTACAATTCATAATGTATATTAAACTGCCAATTATTTGAGAATACTCCAATAGAGATATGCTCTCACTAGTATTTTTAAAAATATGTTTATTAACATCTACTGGTATTCTTGCGATACTCGAATCATCCTTGTTAAAATTTTCAAGGATCTTCTCAATGTAAGAAAATTGATATAAGATCAATCCTTCATATGTTCTTCAAATTTTAATTCCAAGAATGACATATGTTTTTTCCAAGTCCATTATTTCAAATTTATTAGTTAATATTTATTTGGTAGATTTTATGATCTTATCGATGCTACCAATAATAACTATATTGTCATCTACATATAAGCATACAATAATTTAACTCTTTCTAGTTACAAATTTTGTAACTCTTTCTAGTTACAAACGTGAATAGTTAGACTCTGTTTGGGATGAATCTAATATAAGAATTGTGTCTAAAAGGGTATCCAGACCAAGTATTCCCTAATACCCAAGACCCTAGGCCCCAAGCTCGACAAAGCGGTTGGTCGGTCGACACTGCGCGCGTGCATGTAGCTTTATTTATGTTATAATCTTTAGCCTACTTTCTATCCATATCAGTTCACCTCCATAATATTCTTACCTTCAAGAGGTACCCGAGTATTAATATATGACTCTTCATATTCTTTAGTGACAAATGCGAGATAACCCACACAACACATCAAGTGGGTACTTTAAGGAATATTTTTAAGTCACGTCTAAATGATATTTTCACAAATAAATATATCATATTTGTTTTCTTATCAAGAAAAATATATTAGTATGAATATCATATGTCCCAATTTAAGATTAGGTCTCATAAATAATTGAGTCATAAAATACCAAAAAAATTATTTTTATATAGCATTCCCCTACCTCAATGAAAATTGATTGGATAAACATGCATATGTAGTGCAGATTCACAAAAGAGAAAGAGGGAGAAAGAGAGAGAGAGAGAGAAAAAAAGATCTCAAAAGAAAACAACTACATCAGAACAAGTGGCTATTGGCCTTGAACCTTCCCTAGTAGCAATCGATCGAATTTACTCAGCCAAACAATGAACATGATGTCTTAAACTATTACGTCTTTCATGTATAGGAACTAAACAATTATTTTCTATACACTTTATATTCTATGGTTTTATTCATTTTGGTCCTGAACACCTTGGTACTTTATGAATGCTTCTTGATAATTTAGCCTTTTATTCTCCTAGAACCGACCCAATTTTAACTCATTTAGGTCATTTTCTAATTAAAAAATCATCCTACCATACCCCACTTGAAATTTTCAAGATATAAAAATCATTAAAATTCATAATTATCCTTAATAATACTGTAGTTCCAATAAGTGGTACATTTTGTCTACTCAGTGATACATTCACAGTCACCTTCATAATTTGGTTGGCCCTTTGAACTAGATCTTAAGATATCCAATCAAGTAGGTTGGGTTACACTTTTTTGTAATTGTCTCTGAGCCTATTCTCCTCGATAAGCAATTTATTCTCTTATGTAATACCTTTGGTCAAAGAATCCACAATGTTATCTTTGGACTTAATGTAGTCAATTGAGATAACTCCATTAGAAATTAATTATCTCACGATATTATGCCTTCAACGTATGTGTCAAGACTTACCGTTATACGTGCTACGTTGTGCTCTTCCAATCGTAGATTGGCTATCGAAATGTATACAGATAGTTAGCTCATGCTTAGTCCACATTGGAATATCTTTCTAGAATTGTCGAAGTCATTATGTTTCTTCTCCCACTTTATCTAAAGAAATAAATTCAAATTCCATTGTGGATCTAGCGATACACATTTTATTAAAGGATTTCTATGACACAAAAGCTCCTCCTAACACAATGACATCTCTGCTCGTGGATTTGGTGTCTTTAGTATCATATATCCAATTTGCATAATTATATCCTTCAAGTACTGTTGGATATCTCGTGTAATACAAACCATAATTTTGAGTATATCTTAAATATCTTAAAAGTCTCACTATTGCTTTTCAGTGCTCTCTACCTAGAATACTTGTGAACCTGCTTAATTTACTAACTATTTAAGTAATATCATGTTTTGTACAATTCATAATGTATATTAAACTGCCAATTATTTGAGAATACTCCAATAGAGATATGCTCTCACTAGTATTTTTAAAAATATGTTTATTAACATCTACTGGTATTCTTGCGATACTCGAATCATCCTTGTTAAAATTTTCAAGGATCTTCTCAATGTAAGAAAATTGATATAAGATCAATCCTTCATATGTTCTTCAAATTTTAATTCCAAGAATGACATATGTTTTTTCCAAGTCCATTATTTCAAATTTATTAGTTAATATTTATTTGGTAGATTTTATGATCTTATCGATGCTACCAATAATAACTATATTGTCATCTACATATAAGCATACAATAATTTAACTCTTTCTAGTTACAAATTTTGTAACTCTTTCTAGTTACAAACGTGAATAGTTAGACTCTGTTTGGGATGAATCTAATATAAGAATTGTGTCTAAAAGGGTATCCAGACCAAGTATTCCCTAATACCCAAGACCCTAGGCCCCAAGCTCGACAAAGCGGTTGGTCGGTCGACACTGCGCGCGTGCATGTAGCTTTATTTATGTTATAATCTTTAGCCTACTTTCTATCCATATCAGTTCACCTCCATAATATTCTTACCTTCAAGAGGTACCCGAGTATTAATATATGACTCTTCATATTCTTTAGTGACAAATGCGAGATAACCCACACAACACATCAAGTGGGTACTTTAAGGAATATTTTTAAGTCACGTCTAAATGATATTTTCACAAATAAATATATCATATTTGTTTTCTTATCAAGAAAAATATATTAGTATGAATATCATATGTCCCAATTTAAGATTAGGTCTCATAAATAATTGAGTCATAAAATACCAAAAAAATTATTTTTATATAGCATTCCCCTACCTCAATGAAAATTGATTGGATAAACATGCATATGTAGTGCAGATTCACAAAAGAGAAAGAGGGAGAAAGAGAGAGAGAGAGAGAAAAAAAGATCTCAAAAGAAAACAACTACATCAGAACAAGTGGCTATTGGCCTTGAACCTTCCCTAGTAGCAATCGATCGAATTTACTCAGCCAAACAATGAACATGATGTCTTAAACTATTACGTCTTTCATGTATAGGAACTAAACAATTATTTTCTATACACTTTATATTCTATGGTTTTATTCATTTTGGTCCTGAACACCTTGGTACTTTATGAATGCTTCTTGATAATTTAGCCTTTTATTCTCCTAGAACCGACCCAATTTTAACTCATTTAGGTCATTTTCTAATTAAAAAATCATCCTACCATACCCCACTTGAAATTTTCAAGATATAAAAATCATTAAAATTCATAATTATCCTTAATAATACTGTAGTTCCAATAAGTGGTACATTTTGTCTACTCAGTGATACATTCACAGTCACCTTCATAATTTGGTTGGCCCTTTGAACTAGATCTTAAGATATCCAATCAAGTAGGTTGGGTTACACTTTTTTGTAATTGTCTCTGAGCCTATTCTCCTCGATAAGCAATTTATTCTCTTATGTAATACCTTTGGTCAAAGAATCCACAATGTTATCTTTGGACTTAATGTAGTCAATTGAGATAACTCCATTAGAAATTAATTGTCTCACGATATTATGCCTTCAACGTATGTGTCAAGACTTACCGTTATACGTGCTACGTTGTGCTCTTCCAATCGTAGATTGGCTATCGAAATGTATACAGATAGTTAGCTCATGCTTAGTCCATATTGGAATATCTTTCTAGAATTGTCGAAGTCATTATGTTTCTTCTCCCACTTTATCTAAAGAAATAAATTCAAATTCCATTGTGGATCTAGCGATACACATTTTATTAAAGGATTTCTATGACACAAAAGCTCCTCCTAACACAATGACATCTCTGCTCGTGGATTTGGTGTCTTTAGTACCATATATCCAATTTGCATAATTATATCCTTCAAGTACTGTTGGATATCTCGTGTAATACAAACCATAATTTTGAGTATATCTTAAATATCTTAAAAGTCTCACTATTGCTTTTCAGTGCTCTCTACCTAGAATACTTGTGAACCTGCTTAATTTACTAACTATTTAAGTAATATCATGTTTTGTACAATTCATAATGTATATTAAACTGCCAATTATTTGAGAATACTCCAATAGAGATATGCTCTCGCTAGTATTTTTAAAAATATGTTTATTAACATCTACTGGTATTCTTGCGATACTCGAATCATCCTTGTTAAAATTTTCTAGGATCTTCTCAATGTAAGAAAATTGATATAAGATCAATCCTTCATATGTTCTTCAAATTTTAATTCCAAGAATGACATATGTTTTTTCCAAGTCCATTATTTCAAATTTATTAGTTAATATTTATTTGGTAGATTTTATGATCTTATCAATGCTACCAATAATAACTATATTGTCATCTACATATAAGCATACAATAATTTAACAAGACTATGTTGTCTTAATATAGACACGCTTGTCACATTCATTGATTTAAAATTATTTGACCATATAACTTTGTAAAATTTCTCATGCCATTATTTTGACGATTGTTTTAATTCGTACAAGTATTTTATAAGTCGACACACTTTATTCCACTAAATACACAATCAATAGTTTTTCTTCCTATTTTAACCTGCTTAGGATTAGAAAAAATAATTTTCTTAAGACAACTACATACGTTTTAAGTATGAATATGTAGGTTTTCTACATTTTCACAATTCCTGAGGAGGCTTATTTAATTTCTTATGAGATAATTTATTTAAAATTAAATTTGCTATTAAAATAGGCTCCCCCACAAGTTCTGAGGGAGACCATAATTTATTATCAAAGAATTCATTATTTCTTTCAAAGTTCCATTCTTTTTATTAGCAAATTTATTTTGCTAAGGTGAATAAGATGTTGTAGTTTGTTGAATTATTCCATGTTGTGCACACAACACACTAGAAGATGCAAATATTCTCCATTACTCTCACTACGCAGCACTTTAATATTTTTGCTAAGTTGATTTTCAACTACAATTTATAATGCATAAACATGTCTAATTTGTCATCTTACTTCTTAAAAGATAAATATAACAATATTGGTAGCAGAATATTACGTCGCTACTTTCACCGCAAGTATACGGGTCAAGTTTTATAGAATAGTAAATGAGAAGGGTTGTTGTATCTATAGGGATTGGATTAAATTGTCACTAAGTACCGCGATTATCATAACCGAATTTTATTTAGGTGATAAAAATAGGGTTTTTGTTTTTAATATAAACTAAATTAAACTAAACTAGTTAAACTATAATACTAAATATATTATATGGGAATAGATTATCTAGGGATTAACTTCATATACTTATACGTGTTTGATCCATTATAGTTTACATTAACGGTATTCAAATCTATTGACAATCTAGGTATCGAAAACTCACTCACTACCTCTCTCGAGTGTAAAGTGAATGAATATGAGACTTCGCATCAACACCAAAGTCCCCTTCAAGCGTCTATATGACACTTTGTCACATGAGTCTTGCCCCAACCTCACGGATTGCACACTTTCTAATACCTTCCTGGGTCATTAGATCATTGCATTATGTTTCAACCCTAATTCGAATTGTGGGTTACCTTTCCCGAGTATCAAACTCCGATTTCTCAATATATCTTAACAATAATATAAATGAAGTTAAAGAGCGGTAAACACAATCGAATAGGTTAAAACAACTGTTAACGAAATACGGATTCAAACAAACATCGCATATTAGTACACTACATCAATCCCATAGATAATCAACGTTTAGCTCTTGTCCATAACCATATATTCAATAATAATCCATATATACATGATCAAACAACCAAAAATGAGTTAAGAATAAAGAGTGAAACAAAAGAGAATAGCCGTTATCTGAAGGTGGCATCCGTAAAAATTGCTCTGAACTTGTTTTCTCTTCTCCAATTGTGTTCCTACTCTTTGGTTAGTTGAGAGCTCTCAAAAACACTCCCAAAGTGTTCTCAAAAAAGTGGGAACGAACCAGGAACAAAAGGGAACAAAAACAAAATATCTAGAAAAATATCCTAAAACACTTTACAGCTAGGGGCTTCACCGCTGCAGCGGTGGGATTGACCACTGCAGTGGTGGGAAGTCAGTGACATTTTGCTCTTTCACCGCTGTAGCGGTGAGCGATCAAAAACTTTCTGATCTCTCTGTTGTTTCACCGCTGCAGCGGTGGATCTCACTACTGTAGCGATGAAGCTATTGCCTAATATTTTGATCCTCTTGATCATTTTTCCACCTATTTCCTTGCTTTTCGAATGTTTTCACTCTTAACCCCTGCTTTGAACAAAAATAAATAAAAACAAATAGAAATGAATTAAAATATTACAAGAATACTTGAAAACTACCAAATTCGGTTTGGAAATGGATAGATAAATTTTACCTATCAAGTATCTTATATCTTAAATAAAGTAAAAATGTATTTTTTCCATCTCTAGTTTGTGAAAATTTTAAATCACAAACATCAGTGTGCATTAGCTCTAGAGGTTCGATTTTTTCATTCAATTGAATGAAAACAATTCGAGTCAATTTTGACTCAACACAAATCTCACATTTGTAACTTGTATTATTTTGATATTTAGGTATTAAATTTATGTTAATTAATTTACGTAAATTATCATAATTAACATGTCACAAACGACCATATACTACATCCAAAGACTCAATCATATAAGCAAAAGAAGTACTAGCTCTATTATTATTGTTATTCTTTGGGATTAAAGTCAGTTATAAAGTTAAGCTTGAAAAGAACTTCATTCATATAGTCTTTTCCAACATACATACCATTCTTAGTAAGCATAATTTTTTTAAATTAAAACACTACCTGAATCCTTTTTTACTCAACAACGATCTAGAAACTAGATTCTTATGGATATTTAGTACATGCAGTACATCGTTTAAATTAAGTTCATTACCAAAGGTTATCTTTGGCATGACATTTCTCTATCCTTTAATTCGAATGTAGTTTCCCCCTGTAGAGCTTATCCCTCAATTGCACTAGATGATAAATGTTGAACATTTCTTATATGAGCATATGTTGCAGATTGCACAGGTATCCATATTCCATTCTCTTGTATTGACAACGAGATTGACTTTGATTACCAATCGTTGACAAATTCATCTCCGAAATATCATCAGTAACGTTTTTCAATTCAGTCACAGGAGTTTGGTTATTAGGCTTCTTACCCTTTGCTATAATGTTTTTGTGAAAATCTTGAGCATTATGTCCTAACATTCTACAACTATAGAAATTTCCCTTGAATTTTTTGTTCGCAACTCCTTTGCTTGAGTTTGATTTAGGTTTATTTCTCTTCTTGAAGGTTTTATGAGTTTCTATGATATTCGTTTTTGACATCATAGATAATGACTCTCACGCTGAAAAGAAATATAATGCTCTTTCTTCAATTCTTAGCTTAAGAACAAAGTCTTTAAGAGCCATCTTCTTTCGTTTGTGCTTGAGATAATTCTTTAAGTCACACAATGATAATGAAAACTTTTCAATTATAGCCATTACTTGAAATGATTCAATAAGAGTCATTCCCTCTGCATTTATATCACGTAGTAGAACTTGGAGCTCTTCAGTCTCTTTGATGATAGTTCTTGAGTCCACCATTTTTTAGTCTAAATGTAATACCTCGTAAATTTGTATTTTGAAAATATTATTTTATATAAATTTAATATTTTTTGGGGGGGTTATTTTTTATATTATCAAAATTTCAGGTATAGAAGAATATTTAATATTTTTAGGTTGTTTTGTATATTATAAAAATTTATAGTATAGATAGATATTTTATAATTTTTAGGTGATTTTGATATATTATGAACATATTAGTGTAAAAAGTGTAATTATAATTTTTCTTTTGTTAGGTGTAAATTGGGTTTTTAATACTGGTGGAAATGTGTTAGTGTTGGAAAGAAAGAAGGAAAAAGACAAAGTAAAAGATTAATTATTATTATTATTATAAATATATTATATTGTTATTAGTATTATTATTACATTTATACATATAGATAGATAGAGATTTGGGAAGGGAAGTCACACAAAACAGAGGAGAGGTGGAGAATGGAATGAGGAGGAGAAAAAATAGAGAAGAAGAGGAAGAAGAGGAGGAGAAAAATTTAATCAACTATTAATCGTGGGTTTGTGGTAGAATTTCTAACCCGTTTAATATATATATTGAAACTTTTCATTTATTATATGGTTTATGCTATTATTGTTGTTTAATTATAGTTTTTGATTTTCATAAAATAATTATGATTATGTATTATGTGAGATACATGCATATGTGTTATTTGTGGACTAGTTAGATGCATATGGTAAAACGGTAAAAATTCTACTAAGTTTTGACTCAAAACCCCACAGTATTTAATACAAAGTTAATGAAAATGAAATTGCGCCTGAAATTATAATTAGATTTGGATTAAATTTTGTAATATTTTTATTTATTGTTATTGTTGTAAAATTGATTCGATTAATTGATAAATATAATTGTCGACATAGTTTGCAAAAGAAATAATCAGATTTTGATAAACTAAAATATTAGTTATTCAGTTTTAGTATTAATTCTCCTTGGGAGAAACTGTGTGGTAGCCCTGGGAAAGTAGATCTTTATAAAGTGGTATTAGAGCATAAGTTTTACGATCACTCTAGGTTTGTGTTATGGTATCCACAACTCATAATAAATTAACTATTATTTAAAAATAATAATTTTAGTATAATTCATTAATTTATTATATTATTGTGCTAAAATAATAAATACAAATTAATTGGTTGTTTATTACTTATTAACAGTTATATATTTATCTTAATTTTTACTTTTGAGCCTAAATAATATTTCAGAAATTCAAATGGAGGTTTTACGTAATATTTTTATCTATATGTTATGTGAGTATTCAATTCATTATGTTACGTGAATATTGAACTTCCGATACATATATATTTATGTGTTTTGAGATATATTTATGTAGGTGTCACGTATTTATATGTTTTGGGGCATATTTATGTGGTTGAGACGTATTTGTGTATTTTGAGACATATTTATATGATGAAAATTAGATCTATTATTGATCGCACCGCATTTATGCAATTTAATATCGCTAAATTAAGTTTTGTTAATCTCTTATGTAAATTAAAAAATAGTAATTAATTTATTTTCTATGTTTTTGCAGATTGTTCGAAATAGAATAAAAACAAGTTAATTCGGAACAAAATGGACAAGAAATAGACGAGAATGAGAGAAGTCTGGACAGATCACGTCCAACAGAGGGGGCACGTATACCCACGGGTCGTTGTGCTACCAGATATGCTGGCCGCATATGCAGGCAAGGGTAGAGAGCACTACACTCTCTGCCCAAGGTGCACATGGTGCATCGAATTTCGGTTCACCCAAAAATTTGGTGCACCGAAATTCGGTGCATCGACCCCTATGTGCCCAATTGTTTCTTTTTTCTTTTTCCCCTTATTGCGTGACAAACCCATTTTCACACCAACTCACTATAAATAGAGGAAGGATCAGACAGTAAGGGGGCTCGATTGATTATTCACATTTCAGAGTGCTATTGGTTATTCACATTTTAGAGTCCTATTGGTTATTCACATTTCAGAGAATTTTTGGAACAAAGTCTTGGAAGATGTTAATTGTCAATAAGGTTTTGTTTTTATTATGTATTTCTAAATTTCTTTGTACTAAGATGAAGGATGAAACCATGTGTAATTAATTAAATTTTATGTTGTGTTGATTCCGAACAATTGGCATTTAAATGTTTATGGTTTTTGCTTCAATTAAATAAATAATTTCATCTTTAATATCATGTATTATTGATTGTTATAAATTATTTAATATTTGGGTTCGTATTATAAAATAAATAATATCTTTTGATTATATATTTTTCATTAATTTGTATACATATAATGCTTAAGAAACTATATTTTCAAGCGAAGGAAAAAACCACCTTGTATAATTTCTAAAATCTTAATGAGATAGTAAAATTCTTTTCTAAAACTATCACTAAAACATTGGAGTCAACACAATAATAGAACTAATTAATTATACATCGGTGGATTATGAAATCTTAGTATTTTTTCACCTTCAATCAAGCTAAATTAATTATTTCACTATTTATTTAATTTTCTCTTTCTTAAATCACAAATCAAAAACAAAATTATCTTGAACTAGACTATAATTAAGTTAACTAGGGCGGATTAAGTTTTTCCTATAAGTAATCATCATGGGATCGACCTTGCTTCCAATAATCTTACTACTATTGATTCATACGCTTGCGAGTAATAAAATTGAAAAAAAATAAAAATAAAAACAAGTTTTGTCAAAAACTAGTTTTTGGCACCGTTGTCAAGGATTTGTGATGGAAAATGTTTGCAATCCATGTTAGTTTAATTATTCTACTAGTTATTTTTTTCCTCTTTATTTTTTCTGTTGGATAGGACGGTTTGAGCCTCCTCCGCTTTATTTTATTTTTCTGTTAGATAGGAAGGTTTGAGCCTCTTCCGTATTTTTTATTTATTTATTTTTATTTTTATTTGTTTTGGACAGGACGGTTGCACCTCCTCCACTGCTTGCAATTACAACTATTATTGTTTGCTTTAATTTAAAAAAACAAAATAGATAGAAATTTTGTACGCTTGCTTGGGAGTGAGATTTAAAGAAACATTTGGTTAGGAGAAGATTATCTTTAAGTAGAGTTGTAGGTGAAATCTCAATAACAATGGAAGAATGAGTTGAGAATCCAGAAATACATGTGAATCCACTAGCACTAGAGAAAACTCTTCTTGAATACTTTTCTCCCATCTCAGCCAACTCTCCGTCTTGCATAATCTTACCACAAACAACTGCTTCCTATTTTAAGCTCAAACCATTCATAATCCAACTTTTGCCATCTTTTTATGGGTTAGAGAGAGAAGATCTATACATGCATGTGAAGGAATTTCTTGAGATATGCTTTACATTTCGATTCCAAAATTTTTCTGATGAATCTGTTCGACTTAGACTTTTTCCATTCTCTCTGAAAGATAAAGCAGAAGTCTGGTTGAATACTCTTCCTCCAAGAACAATTACCAGTTAGGATGAACTTGTTAACAAATTCCTGTCTAAATTTTTTCCAATGTAAAAAACTGACCACCTTAGAAGAGAAATCTCTGAATTTTACCAAAAAGAGGGTGAAGAATTTTATGAATGTTGGGAAAGATTTAATGATTTAACTTTAAAGTGTCCCTACCATGGTTTTGAAATTTTGAGGATTGTGAAGTATTTTTATGATGGTTTAAACCCATCAAATCGTCAAATGATACAATCTATGCATGGTGGAAAATTTTTGTAGTTACGTGGGCAGGAAGCTTGGGAATCTCTTGAAACACTGTCTGTCAATTCTCAATAGTGGAACTATCTAGATTCTAGAGTCAAACCCAATGTACCAAAGAGATGAGGAATTTATGAGGTGAGAGATGATATTGATGTAAAAACTTGTCTAGCCAGTTTGACTAGGACAGTTGATGCATTAGTCTTGAGCCAAAGCATGAATTCTAAAACTAAAGTATGTGTCTTATCTCAAAATCCGTCCCAAACCGCTTAGTTATGTCTGTCATTGCTAACTTTCCAAGCCTATTCTGAACAGGACAATGCAATCTATTCGCATGGGAAATCATCTGATAGCCCATTTGCTCTCACATATAATCCGAATTGGAGAAACCATCCAAATTTCTCATGGATGCAGGATCAACTAGCAATGAACCGATCAGGGCCTCAAGTTAACACCCATAACTAAAACTTCTACCATCCCACTCCGTCATACCCTTCAAGAAAACCATCCTTAGAGGAAACATTACAACAGTTCATGCAATTAACCCAACAATCCATCTCTAAAATTGAAATGCAATTGGGTCAACTAGCAATGGATATAGGAGAGAGAGAAAAAGAAAAGTTTCCAAGTCAACCCATCCCAAATCCAAAAGTTCAATTTGAGGTAGGATCATCGAACCCTAATGAGGATGTTAAATCCATTACTACTCTTAGGTCGGGAAAAATTATCATCAAACCTAATCACCAGCCTAAACTTGAGAAAGTGAGTCCTAAGAACCAACTTGAAAATTCTAAACCCAAAGACTCGATTAAAAACCAATCATTGCCTTACCTTCCAAAAGCTCTATTTCCACAAAGACTTCTTCCAAAATAGAAAGG
Organism: Eucommia ulmoides; assembly: GCA_016647705.1. Lineage (NCBI taxonomy): Eukaryota > Viridiplantae > Streptophyta > Magnoliopsida > Garryales > Eucommiaceae > Eucommia > Eucommia ulmoides. Next base: position 22,326,752 of record CM028330.1, on the reverse strand, counting down.
TACACAATATAGTGACATTTTATAGGTGTTTAAACAAGTTCGCATTAACATCCCCTTCCTTGATGCTATAAAGAAAGTATCTGCCTATTCAAAATTCTTGAAAGATCTTTGTACTGTGAAAAGGAAAACCAATGTTCCAAAAAATGTATTCTTAAATAAACAAGTAAGCTCCATAATCCATCAGAAAACGCTTACCAAATACAAAGATCCTGGTTGTCCAACCATATCTTGTGTAATTGGCGATCGAAAGATTAGTCGGGCATTACTTGACTTGGGTGCGAGTGTGAATTTGTTTCCATATTCGGTTTATGAGCAACTCGGTCTAAGTGAGTTGAAACCCACATCTATGACACTCCAATTAGTTGATAGGTCTATGAAAATTCCAAGAGGTGTTATAGAATATGTTTTATTCAAGGTTGATAAATTTTATTTTCCTGTGGATTTCATTGTTCTTGATACCCAACCAGTTGAAGACTTGCATGCTCAAATCCCTATCATCCTGGGTAGACCATTTTTGGCAACTTCTAATGCAATCATCAATTGTCGTAATGGTGTCTTGAAGTTATCATTTGGAAATATGACTGTTGAACTGAATGTATTTAATGTTAGTAATAAATGTATGGAACTAGATGATGTGTGTGAAGTAAATTTGATTGAGTTAGTTACTAATTATTTTTTCTAGCAAATGAATGAAAACAACCATTTTAAAAAATATTTAACACAATTTGGCTTGAGCATAGATGTTGAAAATTCTATTAGTGATGTAAATTCTTTATTAGAATCTACACCATTAATGCATATTGATGAATGGAATGCCAAAATTGACCATGTTACATGGTAGGGGAGCGATTTGTGCACGCCTACTTACTCTCGCAAGTATACGAGGTCTAAGTTTTAATATAGTGGATCTTGAAGATTGGATATCGTTCCCACAAAGAAAAGTGTGAATAATTGAATTGAATACCGCAATTGACGTAGTCTTATGTTCTCCTGACGACGAAAGACATGAATTGGAATTAAACTAAGCTAAACTATAATTAGTGGGTTAATCCTAACTAAGTTGATTAATTAGGGATTGATTTCGTTCACTTAATACATGTTTGATTTCGTTTAGTTAACAATAACGGAGTTTAGGTATCCGACAATATCGATTCTAAACTCCTCCGCCACCTCTTCTGAGTGTAAGACGGGAGAATACGCGACTTCGTGTCGACGAAGAGGTCCCCCTCAATGTATTAACGACTCTACGCCGCGTGAGTCGTGACCCAACATCATCGATTGCACACTAACTAACGCCCTCCTGAGTCGTTAGGTCGTAACGATGAGTTTACCCTAGTCCGAATCTAGGGTTATCTCTCCCGAGTATCAAACCCTAGATTTTCAAATCCAACTCTAATACCATTACAAGCATATTAAGACCATCATCAAATGATAAATACAATCGGACTTGAAATCAACAACCGTTAAAGAAACGTATATTAAATCAAACGAGTATTTACACAACTACACCTTTCCCTAACTAATCTCTAAATTACACTAACATGTTCTTAGCCAATACAACAATAAATCAAGAGGAGATCATCATTATAAACAATAAACATTTAATATAAAGATGAAAATAAGGGAAGAAAAGCCTAATCTCAAAGTAGAGTAGTCCACTTTCGCCAAAGAACAATCCTCCCGAGCTTCCTCTTCTCCGTTGATGAACATCATCTTCTAGCTTTTCAAGGGTTGGCCAAGAACACCTCCTAAAACTAATCTAATCTAACTAAGGTGGGAGAGAGCTCTCAAGAATAACCAAGCCCTCTCCCACGTCTAGGGTCTCTGGGTCTGAGGTTTGGGAGAGAAAATGGGTTAAAGAGATAAGGTTTTGAAATATCTTCAAAATATCTGAAAACAGATATTTCTGTGCAGAGTGTCACCGCCTAAGACGTGGTTCACCGCTCAGGCGGTGGCTTTAAGTCGGTTAACTTCTGTCGGTAACTTCGCCTAGGCGGTAGCTGCTGGCATTACAATCTGTCGTTTTCTCGCCTAGGCGGTGATTCAGCCCTTCAGCACTCCAACATTCTGCCTCTTTTCCACCTGGGCGGTGGAACGTTCGCCTAGGCGGTGGTATTCATTCACCGAAACCCTAATTTGCACATTTTGTTCACCGTTTCTCCACCGTTTTCACTTATTTATTGCCCTTTAACGTCATTTCCCTGTTTTACACTAAAACACAATTAAATATAACTAAAACGCTTGAAAACTAACAGATTCGGTTTAGAAATAGATAGGTTTTTCACACCTATCATTACACCCATTGAGTCCATCCATTCAAAGTCTGAGTCACCACCTTTGGACCTTAAGCCCTTACCCGATACCCTGGAATTTGCATTCTTTGGACCATCAAAAACCTTGCTTGTTATCATTGCATCTGATCTCGATAATGAACAGGAAGATAAATTAATCAATGTCCTCAAAGATCATAAGGAAGCCATAGGATGGACAATTAGAGACATTAAGGGTATTAGTCTATCAGTGTGCATGCATAGAACTCATTTGGAAGATAATTCCAAAACCAGTTGTGAGTTCCAAAGACGTTTAAATCCAAACCTGAAAGAAGTTGTTAGAACTGAAGTGATTAAACTTTTAGATGTGGGTATCATTTACCCTATTTCTGATAATGAGTGGGCCAGCCCTGTTCAGGTGGTTCCCAAGAAATATAGGATAACAAAGGTTAAAAATGATGAAAATGAATTAATTTCTACCCGAGTGCAAACTGGGTGGCGTGTTTGCATTGACTACAGAAAACTGAATACTGTTACTAGAAAAGATCACTTTCCACTTCTCTTCATTGATCAAATGCTTGAGAGATTGGCAGGTCATTCCTATTACTGTTTTCTTGATGGTTACTCCGGTTATAACCAAATTTCCATTGCCCCTGAAGATCAAGAAAAAACCACTTTCACTTATCCATTTGGAACCTTCGCCTACCGACGTATGCCCTTTGGCTTATGTAATGCTCTAGGTACGTTTCAACATTGCATGATGAGTATTTTCTCTGATATGGTAGAACATTTTCTCAAAATTTTCATTGATGATTTTTCTATGTTTGGGTCAAGTTTTGATGAGTGTTTGCACCATTTAAAATTAGTGTTGGTTAGATGCAAAGAGAAAAATATTGTATTAAATTGGGAAACATTTTGTTCTAGGTCATGTTATTTCAAAAAATGGAATTGAGGACACATTTTGTTCACCGTTTCTCCACCGTTTTCACTTGTTTATCGCCCTTTAACGTCCTTTCCCTATTTTACACTAAAACACAATTAAATATAACTAAAATGCTTGAAAACTAACAAATTCGGTTTAGAAATAGATAGGTTTTTCACACCTATCAATACCCCCAAACTTAGAATTTTGCTAGTCCTCGAGCAAAACACTAACACTAAACTAAACTAACTAACAAACTAACCAACTAAAAATGAATAATTAAACTAACACGAAAGAAGTATATGCATGTAAATATAAAGTTCAATCAAAATGACCAATTTGTTTCTCCCTCAACATCCCTAAATCGGATCAAGTTCGGGAAGTAACCCACACCAAGTGGTGTTCTAGAATTTCAACGATCAATATCAATAAAAACCATTCTAGATCCATTTGAAGTGTGTGTGTGAGAACTCAAATGTATAACTAGTCAAATACAAGTTCGATTATTTAATAGTTAAGCTCATAACTTAAACTGTTGAAAGATTCTGGAAAACCATACGCTTGATTGGAGTCCACTATCCACTAATGTAGGCTCAGATATTCATAGAGATCCATAGGGCTTGGTTTGGCTTTGAAGAACGACCATGGGTATCACTAGAATTGAAAATAGATAATCGTTTGAATTGAACGATACCCGAGGTAAAATCACTTGTCGTTATCCTCTCTCATGACCCCACATTTAAAGTACAACTCTGAATAAGAAACGAAAATCCTTGTATTCACTTGTCGAAAGAGAAGAAAATGAAAACTATATTCACTTTTTTTTTTTAATAACATATTCCTAAATGAACTCGAATTATTACAATTTTAGGAGAGTGCAAAAAGAAGTTAGAGAAACACACCCACAAACTTATTCGAATTAATAAAATTTTAGGAATATGTAAAAAGAAATGATAGAAACATAACCCCAAACTTATTTTAGGAGCGTGCAAAAAAGAAATACGAAAGTGACAAGTGAATACACTAATACCGAATTAATAAATATTTATCAGGAACCCGACCGCTCACTTGATTTCACTCAATTTTGAAAATTAGGCTTAGCGACATTGGGTTAGAAAAAAATTAATTGAAAGGAGTATTTAAATGTTTTCAGAATTTGATTACGTTATCGACTTCGACAGGGGAAATAAGGAATTAACATTTTCAAGTTAGCTACAACGGTTCAAGCAAAAAATTGACGGCCTAAATCAAGTCTCCGGAATTACCTTACCTAGGATTCCGCCTCAAGTTTTGCCCAAATCAAGTTCTAGTTTTCTTATTTTCTATCATGAGCTTAATATCGAATAATCATCGTCTAATCGTTCAGATAATTAAACATTGAGTTCAAATGTCGTGCAAATTTTTGGATCGAGATAATTTTTACCAAATCGACATGTTAAGTACACAAAACACACAAGGAAGGTATTACCCCCGACCACAATATGCAATTCGGGGATAATTCTCATTATCGGGTCTTGGCCCAAATGAACTCACATCTAAACATGCAAACACAACTTTATACATATACAAATCTAAACTAAATTTGATACTAACATACATAAATTAATCTAACACTAAATATGCAAAAACAAAAATTAAACTAAACTAAACTAAAAATTTAAAAACTAAAACATTCAAAATAAAATACATACATAAACATAGATTTGTACATAAAAAAATTTGCATTCTGTTTAAAAAATAATAATTGTTCATCATTTTCTACAAAAAAATCAAAATGGATGAACACTCACTAAACTATCATCCATTCCCTACCATCCAGGCTTGAACATGGCAGTGTTCCAACATCAGCGAACCCAATAAACATATAGCATGCTTGCAAACAAAATAGGTTGAACACATACCTAAGGAATGAGACTTATTCCCTACTGTTCACCTGAAGACAAATCATCACCATCATCACTTTGGGAAGGAGAGTGTGGTCTCTGGAGGAGATGTGGCGGCACAGATGGCATCGGAGGGTAATCGTCCATCTCAAGGCCAAGGCCATCCCAAATCTTTTGTTGGACTCGGTCTTGCTGCCTCAAAAATTGGTCCAGGAAAGAAGCGATCTCATATTGGTTCTGGAGAACGGTCTGAAGCTTGTTATTTATCCTCTCCTGGGAGTTTTCATCTCAGGCTCCAGAAGGTTCCGCCGTCTCGTCTGCTTGCTCTTCCCATTCCTCAAGCTCAGGCTCGGCTGCCTCTTGCGCCCTAGTCTTCCACAATCGATTTATCGCTGACAGATTAAGTAGAATGATAGGGTCGCACAGGCTTTCCCCAGATACCATCACATCAGCTAATCGGAAAATATGGGTCAATAGTGATGGAAATGGGAGCCCAGCCTTTACCGTCTTCATAGCATGTATGATCGATGAATAGATCATAAATCCAACGTTGATTGGTTGCCCGGTTTGAATTTTATAGATAAAAAAGGCCCTGTCCTTTGAGACATCTGACAGATGTGACGTCTGTAGGAGGCTTCTGCAAATGAAGTGGTGCCAGATTTTTGGAATTAGCTCGAGGCAATTCACCGAAAAGGTAGCGACGTTCGGCCCTTGGTGTTTCTGCTTTACTTTACCAGATGTGATCTTTTGAATGACCTTATGCAAAGTAGGGTCTTGGCTTTCAAGGGACTCCGGTGCCGACAGTCCAAAGAGATGGTTGATAAAGTCAAGGATGAAGATGATAGGCTTATTCTGAACCCTTGCTTGGTCATCTATGGCCTCCGTAGTATTAGCATAGAATTCTTTAACCAAAGCAATTTCGCTTGGGGGTGGCAATTTACAGAATTGCTCCCAGTGGCGGCTTCGAATTTTATTTTGAAATTCCACCAGGAGATCCTCAATCGGACCGAAACCCCATTGACGTATGCAGGCACGAAAGTTTTCGTGTTCTTTAAAGTGCTCCTCCGCTTGTTTTGAAACAAAGCGGGTGGCATCGTAGTCAACGTCGGTTGTCACACCAGGGTGTGAACTTAACCCTTCTCATCTCGCCCTCTTCTTTGCTACTCTTTTCGGCATTTCCTACAATCACAATCACAAAAACCCAATACAACCTCATCATATATGAACAATTGAAAAACATAAACCTTCCTAATCACTTTGTCAAGAACACATACATCCCAAAACGAACACCCATTTGAATTTTTCAAACAAATTTCACAAATGTGACATCCTATCTTAGTTCACATACTCAACTAATCCAATTAAACATGCTCATTACCAAGAATCAAACCAAAAACCCATGAAACTTCGGAATCGCGAAAATAGGGTTAAGGGGTTTTGGGCAAAATTTCAAAATCCAATGATTTCTTTGATATAATCATGCAAACCAACCAATAATTTAAACAACTAGACTAAATGTAAAGTAAAAGAAACTTATTTGTTGAGAATTAATGGTCCAATCGAAAGAGAATGAAGAAATCGCACCTTTCACGCAAAACCCTAAATTTTCGGAAATAGGGGTGGAGATCCAATTCTTGGAGGTTGAATCGTGATGGAAATAACTAATTTTGGTAATGGAAGGATTATTTTTGAGTATTGGAACGGTTTGAACGTGAGGTTTTAGAGAGAAGGTGGAGGATTTGGGGGAGGGAACCTTGCAATTTCAATTTTTGAACGAACAGGGGCGGTTTTAACTGCAGAAGGTCCATCGCTTAGGCGGTGGATTTACCGCTTAAGCGGTGGAGCCCTTCTGATGAAATTCTGTCTGGGCGGTGGTTTTTCCGCCTAAGCAAAATTACACCAGTGTGAAAACATTTTATTTTGCTGCTAATCCGCCTAGGCGGTGGAGTATATTTTGAAAATTTGGTGCATCCTGTATTTTTATCGCCTAAGCGGTGGTTCACCGCTTGGGCGGTAGCCGTTTTTGCTGAAAAATACCCACTCTGTATTTTTATCGCCTAAGCAGTGATTCACCGCTTGGGCGGTGGGCCTGCAACTCCTACTTTCATGTTTTTCTCAAATTTTCAAAATACGGCTCCACCCCGTACGTTTTTAATTCGCTTGTTCAACTTTTTTAAACTTAAAACACTTCCCCAAATGTCCATACTCCTAAATTCACTTCCGAACAAGTTCTGAAGCCATGCCGGCTTCCAAAAAGAATAAATAATCAAATAAATAGTAACAAAAATCGGGTAATTTGATACCCTAAGTTTCATTTCAAAAAAATAGCGCTTGAGTTACCGTCCCTAGCTGGAATATCATGTAACTAACTATTTTTCACCAAAATTCCCTATAGGCAAGGAATTTAGGTTCAAATGCTCAGTCGGATCAAGATCATGGCTTGAAGTCGGCTTCTCCTCTCAGTCCTTAACATTTGCAATAAGCTCAATCTCGGGATTGAGAATTAAGAATTCTAATCTTCTTCATCGTTTCTCGCACTGCTTGATCTCATTAACACAATGAAACAAAAATAAAAATTAAAAACAAAACAAAAATAAATGTCAGGATTAACATTAGACTACTTAGTTGCAATATCAAATTAAAATTCACACTAATCCCAAATCAACAGCGTCAATAACTTGGTATGTTGACGGGACTAGAATACAATACATTTTCTTTTCCTATTTAAAACTTAAGTCTTGGGCCGTTACTGCGTTTCTTTTCCAATATTCAATTAAAATTCAAACTATTCCCCGGTAACGGTGCCAAAAACTTGATAGGGGCGCGATTTGTGCACGCCTACTTACTCTCGCAAGTATATGAGGTCTAAGTTTTAATATAGTGGATCTTGAAGATCGGATATCATTCCCACAGAGAAGAGTGTGAATAATTGAATTGAATACCGCAATTGACGTAGTCTCATGTTATCCTGACGACGAAAGACATGAATTGAAATTAAACTAAGCTAAACTACAATTAGTAGGTTAATCCTAACTAAGTTGATTAATTAGGGATTGATTTCGTTCACTTAATACATGTTTTATTTCGTTTAGTTAACAATAACGGAGTTTAGGTATCCGACAATCTCGGTTCGTAAACTCCTCCGCCACCTCTTCTGAGTGTAAGACGGGAGAATACGCGACTTCGTGTCGACGAAGAGGTCCCACTCAATGTATTAACGACTCTAGGCCACGTGAGTCTTGACTCAACGTCATCGATTGCACACTAACTAACGCCCTCCCGGGTTGTTAGATCTTAACGATGTGTTTACCCTAGTCTGAATCCAGGGTTACCTCTCCCGAGTGTCAAATCCTAGATTCTCAAATCCAACCCTAATACCATTACAAGAATATGAAGACTGTCATCAAATGATAAACACAATCGGACTTAAAAGCAACAACCGTTAAAGAAACGTATATTAAACCAAACGAGTATTTACACAACTACACATTTCCCTAACTAATCTCTAAATTACACTAACATGTTCTTAGCCAATACAACAATAAATCAAGAGGAGATCATCATTATCAACAATAAATATTTAATATAAAGATGAAAACAAGGGAAGAAAAGCCAAATCTCAAAGTGGAGTAGTCCAATTTCGCCAAAGAATAATCCTCCCGAGCATTCTCTTCTACGTTGATGAACATCCTCTTCTAGCTCTTCAAGGGTTGGCCAAGAACACCTTCTAAAACTAATCTAATCTAACTAAGGTGGGAGAGAGCTCTCAAGAACAACCAAGCCCTCTCCCACGTCTAAGGTCTAGGGTCTCTAGGTCTGAGGTTTGGTGGAGGAAAGGGGTTAAATAGGTAAGGTTTTGAAATATCTTCAAAATATATGAAAATAGATATTTCTATGCAGAGTGTCACCGCCTAAGCGGTGGTTCACCGCTTAGGCGGTGGCTTTAAGTCGGTTAACTTCTGTCGGTAACTTCGCCTAGGCGGTGGCTGCTGGCATAACAATCTGTCGTTTTCTCGCCTAGGCGATGATTCAGCCCTTCAGCACTCCAACATTCTGCCTCTTTTCCACCTAGGCGATGGAACTTTCGCCTAGGCGGTGGTCTTCATTCACTGAAACCCTGTTTTGCACATTTTGTTCACCGTTTCTCCACCGTTTTCACTTGTTTATTGCCCTTTAACATCCTTTCCCTGTTTTACACTAACTCTTGAAAACTAACAAATTCGATTTAGAAATAGATAGGTTTTTCACACCTATCATTACACCCATTGAGTCCATCCATTCAAAGTCTGAGTCACCACCTTTGGACCTTAAGCCCTTACCCGATACCCTGAAATATGCATTCTTAGGACCATCAAAAACCTTGCTTGTTATCATTGCATCTGATCTCGATAACGAACAAGAAGACAAATTAATCAATGTCCTCAAAGATTATAAAGAATCCATAGGATGGACAATTAGAGACATTAAGGGTATTAGTCCATCAGTGTGCATGCATAGAACTTATTTGGAAGATAATTCCAAAACCAGTTGTGAGTTCCAAAGACGTTTAAATCCAAACCTGAAAGAAGTTGTTAGAACTGAAGTGATTAAACTTTTAGATGTGGGTATCATTTACCCTATTTCTGATAGTGAGTGTGTCAGCCCTGTTCAGGTGGTTCCCAAGAAATCTAGGATAACAATGGTTAAAAATGATGAAAATGAATTAATTTCTACCTGAGTGCCAACTAGGTGGCGTGTTTGCATTGACTACAGAAAACTGAATACTGTTACTAGAAAAGATCACTTTCCATTTCTCTTCATTAATCAAATGCTTGAGAGATTGGCAAGTCATTCCTATTACTGTTTTCTTGATGGTTACTCCGGTTATAACCAAATTTCCATTGCCCCTGAAGATCAAGAACAAACCACTTTCACTTATCCATTTGGAACCTTCGCCTACCGACGTATGCCCTTTGGCTTATGTAATGCTCCAGGTACGTTTCAACATTGCATTATGAGTATTTTCTCTAATATGGTAGAACGTTTTCTCAAAATTTTGATTGATGATTTTTCTATGTTTGGGTCAAGTTTTGATGAGTATTTGTACCATTTAAAATTAGTGTTGGTTAGATGCAAAGAGAAAAATCTTGTATTAAATTGGAAAAAATGTCATTTCATGGTTAAGAAAGGGATTGTTCTAGGTCATGTTATTTCAAAAAATGGAATTGAGGTTGATAAGGCAAAAGTTGAGTTAATTTATAATCTTCCACCTGCACGAACAGTAAAATAAATTCGGTCATTATTAGTTCATGCTGGCTTTTATCACAGGTTCATCAAATATTTGAGTAAGGTTTCTCGACCTTTGTGTGGTTTTCTTGCAAAAGAAACCCCCTTTGTCTTTGATGATTCATGTTTTCAAGCATTTGAGAAACTGAAACACTTGCTGATCTCTGCTCTGATCATTCAACCTCCCGACTGGAATCTCTCTTTTGAAATCATGTGTGATGCATCTAATTATGCTATAGGTGTTGTTCTGAGTCAACGTATTAATAGGTTACCACATGTGATCTATTATGCCAGTAAAACTCTCATTGATGCACAACTGAATTACTCCACCACTGAAAAAGAATTGTTTGCTATTTTGTTTGCTATTTTGTTTGCTCTAGACAAGTTTCGATCCTACTTAATTGGTTCTAAATTCATTGTTTATTCTGATCATGTTGCATTAAAATACATTTTTTCTAAGAAGGATTCTAAAGCTCATTTGATTAGGTGGATTTTGTTGTTACAAGAATTTGATTTAGAAATTCGTGAAAAGAAAGGATCTAAAAATATTGTTGCTGACCACTTGTTTAGGTTGATAGTGGAGTCTGATAGTGAAAATTTTTCCATTAAAGAAACTTTTCCTGATGAACAACTCATGTCTGTATCCCAATTACCTTAATTTCTAATATAGTTAATTATCTTGTCACTGGTGATATGCCTAGTCATTAGAGTCGCCAAGATAAAACTAAATTTTTAACTGAAGTAAAGAATTTTTTTTGGGATAATCCTTATCTGTTCAAATATTACCCTGATCAAATCATTAGGAGATGTATTCCTACGATCAAACAACAAAGTATTATTTCGTTTTGCCATGATCATGCATGTGAGGGTCATTTTTCCTCAAAGAAAATTGCTGCAAAAATCTTGCAGTGTGGATTTTATTAGCCCACTCTTTTCAAAGACACTCATGTGTATTGTCGCTCTTGTGATCGATGTCAAAGACTAGGAAGTATTTCTCGTAGGAATATGATGCCCTTGAACCCAATTCTTATTGTTGAGTTATTTGATGCTTGGGGTATAGATTTCATGGGTCCATTTCGTAACTCTTTTGGTAATATGTACATTCTTGTTGCTGTTGATTATATGTCGAAATAGGTAGAAGCTATTGCTTGTAAGGTGAATGATCATAAGGTTGTGGTGAAATTTTTAAAAGAAAATATTTTTTCCAGATTTGGTATACCACGTGCTATCATCAGTGATGGGGGGAAAACATTTTTGTAATAGGCATTTTGAAAATTTGGTAAAGAAATATGGCATTACTCATAAATCTACTCCTTATCACCCTCAAAGAAGTGGTCAAGTGGAAATTTCAAATAGGGAAATTAAGAACATTCTTGAAAAAATAGTTAACCTAACAAGAAAATATTAGTCTTTAAAACTATCTGATGCATTGTGGGCTTACCGAACTACTTTTAAAACCCCTATTGGAATGTCTCTTTACCGACTTGTTTACAGTAAAGCATGTCACTTACCTATTGAGTTAGAGAACAAAGCATATTGTGCTATCAAACACCTAAATTTTTCTCTAAACCAAGCAGGTATTTAGAGAAAACTCTAATTAAATAAGTTAGAAGAAATTAGGAATGATGCATACAATTGGGGAAAAAGATATAAGGATCAAATGAAAAAAATTCATGACAAAATATTTTGAGGAAATCTTTATTTCCAGGTCAAAAGGTCCTTCTATACAATTCTCGTCTGTATCTATTCCCTGGGAAATTTCGTTCTCGATGGTCTGGTCCATATGTCATTCGCACGTTTTTTCCCCATGGAGCTGTTAAAATTGAAAATCCAAAAGATGGTAGTGTTTTCAAAGTGAATGGCCAAAGTTTAAAACCATTTTTGGAATTAAAAACTCCTGAAGTGGAAGAAACAGTCCTTGAAGATCCCGTTTATCAAGATTAGTCATTCTCTTGATAGAAACGTCTGGCTCAAGACATTAAACTTAACGCTAAGTGGGAGGCAACCCACTATTGTGGCAAACAAGAATAAGCATTCAAACCGTACAAATCAATTCCTTCAGGTAGTATCTTTCCTTACCAATTAATTTCATAATTTTCTCATTGAGGACAATGCGAGATTTAGGTTTTGGGGGGTAAATGATTGTACATGCTTGTGTCCCCTAAGTTAATTTTTTTTTTTTTTTAGGCACTTAATTTTATCAAACCATCTTATGATAGCATATATGTTGAATAAAAACTTGAGTTTGCTAATAATTTTTGGAGCATAGCACTGAAGAAAAATAATTTAAATAAAATTTATTTTTCGACACTTGCATAAATATTAACTTTTAACTTTCCTTTATTTTAAATTCAGTACATTAGCTAATTTTCTAAATTTTGTCTTGACAATAACCTATCCCTGGAGTAAAAAAGAAAAAAAAAATTGTCTTAATGATGAACTTCCGCTAAGTAACCGGGACTCTTGCCTCAGTAAGTTTTGAGTGTTCGCGTCAAAAGGGGGGGAGCAAATTGTTAAGACAATAAATGACTCGTTAATTTCAAAGTCTAAGTTGTTTGAGTTTTTAAGTGTGAAGGTTGTTTTAACACCTAATGCCCTGAGCCAACTGGTTTGAGATCATTGGCCCAACGCTCGCTACATGGACATCTTAGAAAACCCAGTGGGATTAGCATTGCACACGCCATTTATTTAAGGAGATTTGTTTATATGTAAAAAAATAAAATAAAAATAAAAGAGATATACACAAATACATTTTTATTTCAGGGAAAACGTTATTTGATCGTTTAAAATTTGTTGATTAGTTACTTGTATTAAATTCATTATAAAATAGAGTTGAACATATGTTGTGGGTACAAAAGTAGATATTGTTAACAATTCTGTGTTATGAAATCAATAATTATTTCAGTAACTCTTATATGATTTCAACTTAATATGTTAGCATTAAACAGGATTGATAAACTTTTTGTTAAAATAAAATAAAATTGGATGTTTGTGGGTAGTATCATTGCAAACCCTCACGAGACTGTACTTATCCACTAGGGACAACCTAGGGGTTTAGAGGCTTGTTGCATACGCTAAATGCAATCGTATTCCCTACGAAAGTGACTTTTCATTCAAATAACATATTTAGTTTTGCTAGAGGACTAGCAAAACTTTAGGGATAAAGACCTTTTTGGTCCTTGAGAAATGTCTTGGGTGTCCAATTAGCCCCTAAGAAATGCAATTCGACAATTTAGCCCTTAACATTTCAAAATAGTGTCCAATTGGCCCTTCAAACGAATTCTGTGAAGTCAATCTAATGGTTAACGTTAGTTTAAGGATATTTTGGTCTTTTCATTCATTAGGATTAGGGGATAAAGACCTTTTTGGTCCCTGAGAAATACCTTGGGTGTCCAATTGATCCCTAAGAAATGCAATTCGACAATTTAGCCCTTAACATTTCAAAATAGTGTCTAATTGGCCCTTCAAGCGAATTCTAAAACGAACACTAGTATCGAAATGAACAACACTACCGACGAACACCGAAATCGAAAACGAAGAACACCGCCGAACCTTGGGGTTTCAATTTCGATTTCAAAATCAAATCAGGAAATCGAAATCGAAGAACACCACTGAACATCGCCACCAAAATGATGAACACCATCGAAATTGAAATAGGAAATCGATTTCGAAACTAGATTTCGAATTTCGAAATTGAAACAAGAAATCGATTTCGATTTCGAAATCGAAACCAAAAAACATGGCACAAAGAACACCGCCGAATACCACCACCAAAATGATGAACACCGCCGAAATCGAACCTTAGGGTTTCGATTTCTATTTCGAAATCGAAATTGAAGAACACTGCCAAACATCACTACCAAAACGACGAACACCATCGAAATCGATTTCGAAACTAGGTTTCGATTTCCATTTCGATTTTAAAACTAGGTTTCGATTTTGATTTCGAAATTCAAATATGAAATCGATTTCGATTTTGAAATCAAAACCAAAGAACATGGCACGAAGAACACCGCCGAACACCACCACCAAAACGACTTACACCGTCGAAATCGAACCTCAGGGTTTCGATTTCTATTTCGAAATTGCCTCTCCAACTGTCATGAAGTTCCCACTCCCGTCCTTCGCCACCACCAGATCAAATTTCATCGCGTTCATTACCACTGAAGCAACGCTTGGTCCTTCTTCTTAATCCACCTCGGATAACCAGTGCGGTATTCTAGCGGGGGACTTCAGAGAAGACGACGACGAATTCAATTTCTTCAGAATCGCCAGAGAATTGGTCATAACAGCGGTGAAGGAGAGCAGCGGCGGAGAAGAAGAAACCTAAAAAAAATTAAAGAAAAAAAACATTTTTACCCCCTTAAGTTTAAAAAAATATGTAAATATGTCCCATTTTATTAGTAAGCATGAAATGACGCATTTACCCTTGGTCAGACGTCATGTGCTTGTCACGTGACTTTTTCCATCCAAAATCCCCAAATTTTACTAACGGAACCCGACCCAAGGTCCAATTGGACACTCAAGGCATTTCTCATGGACCAAAAAGGTCTTTATCCCCTAATCCTAATGAATGAAAAGATCAAAATATCTTTAAACTAACGTTGACCGTTAAATTGACTTAACAGAATTCGCTTGAAGGGCCAATTGGACACTATTTTGAAATGTCAAAGGTCAAATTGTCGAATTGTATTTATTAGGGGCCAATTGGACACCCAAGACATTTCTCAGCGACCAAAGAGGTCTTTATCCTCAAAATTTAGGTTAGGGGATGTGATCGCACCGTATTTATGCGATTTAATACAGCTAAATTAAGTTTTGTTAATCTCTTAAGTAAATTAAAAAATAGTAATTGATTTATTTTCTTTGTTTTCACAGATTTTTCAAAATGGAATTAAAAACGCGTTAATTCAGAACAAAATAGACAAGAAATAGACGATAATGAGATAAGCCTGGACAGATCAGACAGTAAGGGGGCCCGATTGGTTAGTCACATTTCAGAGTGCTATTGGTTATTCACTTTTCATAGTGCTATTGGTTATTCACATTTCAGAGAATTCTTGGAAGATGTTAATTGTCAATAAGGTTTTGTTTTCTTCTATTATGTATTTTTAAATTTCTTTTTACTAAGATGGAGGATGAAACCATGTGTAATTAATTAAATTTTATGTTATGTTTATTCCGAACAATTAGCATTTAAATGTTTATGGTTTTTGCTTCAATTAAATAAATAATTTCATCTTTAATATCATATATTATTGGTTGTTATAAATTATTTAATACTTGGGTTCGTATTGTAAAATAAATAATATCTTTTGATTATATGTTTTCCATTAATTTGTATACATATAACGCTTAGGAAATTATATTTTCAAAGCGAAGAAAAACACCAACTTGTATAATTTCTAAAATCTTAATGAGATAGTAAATTTCATTTCTAAAACTATCACTAAAACTTTGGAGTCAACACAATAATAGAATTAATTAATTGTATATCGATGGATTATGAAATCTTAGTATTTTTCCACATTCGATCAAGCTAAATTAATTATTTCACTATTTATTTAATTTTCTCTTTCTTAAATCACAAATCAAAAACAAAATTATCTTGAACTAGACTATAATTAAGTTAACTAGGGCGGATTAAGTTTTTCCTATAAGCAATCCTCGTGGGATCGACCTCGCTTCCAATAATCTTTACTACTATTGATTCATGCGCTTGCGATTAATAAATTTGAAAAAAAAAAAAAAAAGTTTTGTCAACAACAATTATTTTGAATTAATAACAATTATATATTTTCTTATTTTCAAAGAATCCGTTATTTGAAATTTTGTTTGTATTGTGATTTGACGGAAAATTTTACGAGATTATGAAATTAAATTGGGATTTTAAAAAAATGATATTGTGGATATTAGAGATGATTATTTTTTGTCTCATGAGATAGTTTACAAGGAATATGGGTTATCTGATGATTATGATATTGGTTGTAAGTATGTTAGTTATGAATATTGAATAGAATTGATCAATATTGGTTATGGGATATAGCAGTGGACTTGAAATATCATGTCAAGTGAGAAAAATTATTGAGGTTGTGGATAAGTTGGCATTGAGATAGACCTAATCCAAGTGAGACAACCGTGATATTTTAAAAATATATTTATTGGTTATATATATATGTTTATTATTATTTTTATTAGAGTACATAATGAAAGTATTTAGAAGTATAAGATTCTCCAACAATTAATTTATCTACATTAGGAGTTGATGACCAAAGTGCACTAGGTTGTGTTTTGTTAGATAAAATATGGGTCATCGCAAATGCGGAATTGTGATACATAGTGTGGATTTTATGAGATGTGAATTTTGGTGACTTTCGGTTACAAGACTCCTACATAGAAAACAATTGTTTTAGAATCAAGTGTAATTAACATGACTGTGCAATTCTGAATTATTCATTTTCAAACGAATTTTCAAGAAATAAATTTATTTAAGGAGGGTAGATTATAATACCCCGAAAATTAATATTTTGAAAATATTATTTTATATAAGTTTAATTTTTTTTAAGATTGTTTTGTATATTATCAAAATTTAAGCTGTAGATGAATATTTAATATTTTTGAGTTATTTTGTACATTATAAAAATTTATAGTATAAATAAATATTTTATAATTTTAGGGTGATTTTGATATATTATGAAAATCTTAGGGTAAAAAATATAATTATCATTTTTTTGTTAGGTGTAAAGTGGGGTTTTAATGGTGGTGGAAACGTGTTAGTATTGGAGAGGAAGAAGGAAAAAAAAAAAAAAAAAAAGACAAAGTAAAAGAGAAGAAAAATTCATGTAAACTATCAATCATGGGTTTGAGGTAGAATTCCTAACCGTTTAACATACGTATTTAATATTTCCATTTATTATATAGTTTATGTTATTATTGTTGTTTAATGATAATTGTTGATTTTCATTAAATAATTATGATTATGTATTATGTGAAAATTATGTGAGATACATGCTTATGTGTTATTATTATTATTAGGGTTAATAACACTTTATCCCCCTATGGTTTGGCTGATTTGTACTTACCTCCCTGTGGTTTTATTTTTTGTATTTATCTCATTTGTGATCTTGGACTAAAGTGCAATGGTAACGTTTTTCGTTAACTCTAACGGTCAACAGATGGAAGTCAACTGAAATCAGTTAAATAGTGAGAAATGGCATTTATACCCTAAATTTTTTTTATAAGGATTGTTGATCTTAAGATTTTGATGAACAATTAAATGTTGATATTTTTTGTGGAACTAATATGTTTATTAAGTGTTTCAGTTTAAAGAGTTCTAGACTATATCATGAAGTAATTATGAAGGATGCAGAGAAGATAACATGTTGAAGAAATTGTGAGGGATGCTGAGACAGATACTAAGAGATTGAAGATTCCGAAGAATCTAGGTAAAAATAACTCTAATCTATTTTAACTCCTAATGTATCCTAATTAGGATCACACATGACACAAAAATAATTTTATGTTTATGTGTGTTTTGATAGGATCCTAATTAGTGAAATTATTTGCTCCTATGTATAATTGAAAAAGAAATAAAAATAATTGATTAAAATTAATTTCAAGATTTTAGTGGATCTAACAGAGAAAAGAAACCGGTTAAAGGGGTGGAAATGTCAAAGAAAATAATTAAGGAGAAGAGTTCTAGCATGGGCAGTCGATAGGTAAGTCAACTTATGCTTAAAAGAAGAAATCTTTGAATCTCCCGGTCGATAGATAGGTCGACTGATGCTTAAAAGATGAACTCTCTGTATCTCTAGAGTGACAAATAAGTCAACTTATGACGATGGAAATTTGTCTTGGGCTACATCTAGAATTGGACGGTCGACCGATGGATGTGTGTCTGTCGACTGATGGCCAGTTTCGAATTTTGAGGATTTTGTGGATTTTGATTTAAATACTAGCCATTATTTGTTTACTTGATTTAGATATTTTAGGGATATGGATATTTCAAATATATGAGACTCCTATTTGAATATCCCTATTGATATGGTATATATATTTTAAGTATTTCTCAAATTGGTACATTTAATTCTTTCTATCCTATTGATTTGAGTTTGACAAAATATTTGTGGAACTAATTTTAATGTTTTGAAAGCTATAATTAAGTTAAATATACCTAAAATGAAATATAATGATATATGGGGTTTATAGGTGCCTTTTAGTTACTTGTCATTTAAAAACTAGTCGTTGGAGAGCTTGTTTCAATAATTAATTTTAGGATAAAATTAATTGTTTGATTTTTGAAGTATTTTCTCTGATAATTTTTAATACTAACCAATTCAACCTCCCCTCTTGGGTAGCTCACTGGGCCAACAAGGACTATTTAGAAACTTAGAGGGCCATAAATGTATGTTCTCTATTATCACATCATCTTCTTCCTAACAACTCCGCCACGTCTTCGCCATAACCACCACAACCGACTTTCGCAAGGTCGCAACCCTTCTAGAATCCTTCATTGATGACATCAAGTGGCTGTTCTCCGTCTTTGACTTGGATTCCGACACCAACCTCACTCTCCTACCTCGTGGGAGAAGAATTAAAACTAAATATTGAAATTGGTTTCTCAGGTTTAAATCAAGAAAGTGAGAAATTGATAGTCACTAAGGTAGTAAATGATGATGAGGAAAAGTCATCCCTTCTTGGAGTGATCTACGCTAATATTCATCTCGCTGACAACTCACGAACTGAAGAAGACTCAATATTTCCATTGTCAACAGAACTTGCAATGCAAGTGGGTCGTGCTCAAGTGTGAAATGAAAAATTCAAAAATAATTTGACTATTTGGATATCAAAGATTATTGGTGACCCAATTTTCTCCTAAGTATGGTCTTCCATCGCCGTTATTCAAATGGGTCAGCTCTAGGACCGAATTGACGCTACCAACGAACTCACCTCTCTAGCCAAAGACAATGACCGGAACAAAAAAATCATAGTCGACGAAGGTGGGATTTTGCCTCTACTCAAGCTACTGAAAGAAATTAGTTCACCAAAAGCTCAAGTCGCCGCCGCTGCCACCACCTTCTACAACCTAGCCATTGATCATGAATTATGCAAGTTTTGAGCGATTCCCCAATGAGGGTTCAAATGTTCGTAGTTAATTTAATCTCAAAAATGGCAGAAATGGATGCTAGAGTTTAAGAGGAATTCGGGAGAGAGAACGTGACAAGGCCACTGGTGACTCTACTATTAATCAACACAATCCTTGACAAACCCAAATCCCAGACAAGTAACAACTCTTTATATTCGATTACCCATGTTTGGAGTGGCGTGGTGGATGGTGGCCAACATGGGGGTGCGACATGGATATTTAGAGTGGCCGGTGTGGTGGATGGTGGTCGACATGTGTGTACGGTTGGGTTGGGGGTGGTTGGAGTGGATGGTTGGGTTGCGGGTGGCCAACGCGATGGATGGTGGCCGGTGTAGGGGTGGTTGGTACCCAAAAGAGAGAGAGAGATAGAAAAGATAATAAAATACACCTTGACCCATTAAGTTTCATAAAATTTGCAAATAGATCCTATTTAATTAATTAGAACAAAATGACAAAATTACCCTTGATTTCAAAGTGAACTGACATAATTACCCCTAGTTTTAACTGTTGCACTTTAGTCCAAGGCCACAGGGGGGTAACTGCCAAAACTAAACCTACATGGGGGTATATGCAAATCGGCCAAATCACAGGGGGTAAAGTACTATTAACCCTTATTATAATTACATTTATACATATAGATAGATAGAGATTTGGGAGGGAAGTCCCACGAAACAGAGGAGGGGAGGAGAATGGAATAAGAAGGGGAAAAATAGAGAAGAAGAGGAAGAGGAGAAAAATTCATGCCAACTATTAATATTTAACATATGTATTTAATATTTTCATTTGTTATATGGTTTATGCTATTATTGTTGTTTAATTATAATTGTTGATTTTCATGAAATGATTATGATTATGTATTATATGAAAATTATATGAGGTACATGTCTATATGTTATTTGTGAACTGGTTGAATGCATATGGTAAAAAGATTAAAATTCTACTGAACTTGGGCAGACAATCCCACAGTATTTGTTGTAAGGTCAATGAAAATGGAGTTGCGTTTAAAATTATAATTAGATTTGGATTAAATTTTATAATATTTTTATTTATTGTTATTATTGTAAAATTGACTTGATTAATTGATAAATATCATTGTTGACATAATTTGCAAAATTTTCAGATTTTTATGAACTAAAATATTGGTTATTTAGTTTTAGTATTAATTCTCATTGAGAGAAACCATGTAGCGGCCTTGGAAAATCGAGTTATTACACTAGAAATCTTTAGACTACAAATTTCTTAGTCCCAACATCTTCAGTCTTGTATTTCTTCTAGGGTTTTCCATAGTTCTTTAGCCGTCGTGAATGGGCAATACACATTATAGAGTGAATTACTCAGTCCATTTAGGATGTAATTCTTGCATAGGAAATCTTAGTGTTTCTATACATCCACCGTAGTTACAATTTGTGTGTCAAATTGTTCGATCATGGTAGGAGCATCCTCGTAGAGGAACCACACCAGGTTGTCAAATAGAACAACATTTTTTATTGTCATCTCTTGAAGAAGTTTCCATCAAACTTCTCCAGCTTCCCTCCATGAGGAGTAGGCAAATGATGCACAATAGGCACAGTCACAGTTGGTTGTGACTTTTTTATTTGCAGCAGTAGTGGCATCATTAGTGCAAGACATTTCTTTCTAAGAAAGAAATCAATAAAAATATAAGAATTTTGTATCTGAAATGGATTTTAAATTAAGCCAAAATTGTGTATTTATAATGAAAATCTACTTTAAGATTGTCAGAAAAATGGTTTGGAAATTAATTAAATAATTTAATTAATTAAGAGAAGAAAAACTCTGAGAAACAGAAATGAAAAAAAAAATCATAATCATTGGTTACGGAAATATTCTAGATTACAAATTACAAATGAAAAGCCATAACTAAAATTTGTATTACAGTATATTGATCAACTACTGAATGTAAAAGAAGAAGAAGACACTTATTGTATTACCTAACAAAAACTAAAATAGAATACCAGAAAGAAAGATATCGAGATAATATTTTGATGATTTCCCCTTAAAGCAAATTTCACCCTCCTATGGTGCTTATGGTTTAAATGAGCGTCTACCTCTCAGTATACAACGATCAGCAATTACTGGAATCAGCGATGGAAACCATGAAATATTGAATGTAAAAGAAAAAGAAGAAAAAAAAAATTAAAAAAAAAAAAGAAGAAACTTATTGTATTACCAAACAAAAACTAAAATAGATTACTAGAAAGAAAGAGATCGAGGCAATCATTTAACAATTTCTACTTAAAGCAAATTTTGTCGTGCTATGGTGCGTATGGTTTGAATGTGCATCTTTCTCCCAAGATACAACGATCAGCAGCTACTAGTACTAGCATTGGAAACCAAAAACTCAACGAATAGAAAAGTGTTGAACTCTCTCAAGGACAATGAACTCTTTAAAAAAATTAAAAAAAAAATGTGAATGCAAGTTTATGTTTTGATGTCTGTATGTTGGGGAATGTCAGCCCTTTTATAGGAGCAAACTAAGTAATTAAAGATAATAAATAGACCAAATTTTGTAATGGGTACCAAAGCATTCCCCAAGGCCTAAGCCTGGCCTGAGCTTGAGCCCGGCCCAAGCCTCGCCCAACAGGGCGGGCGAGCAGGTGGCGGCAGCAGCGCACGCGCGCGCGTTGCTTTATTTATGTCATAGCCTTTAGTCTACTTTCGGTCCAAATCTATTTAACACCCTAGAGTACTTACCATCAAGAGATAACTTAAGCGTTAACAATCAACTCTTCATATTCTTCAGTGACCAATGTGAGATAAACCCATACGACACATAAATCAACAATTTCAAGTAGTTACTTTAAGCAACAATTTTAATTCACTTCCAAATAAATATTTTTCAGAAATAAATAAACCACCTTCATTTTTCCCATCAAGAAAAATACATTGATATATTCATATCAATTTAAAATAATTACTTAAAAAAAAATCATTTTTATAGAAGACCTTCTTCACGAGACACACTAACTCTTATGTTTTCTTGTAAATGGCAACTTATGCGTTTCTTTTTTTCTAGAATATTTTGGCGTGCCTTAAAACACAAGGCAACTCCAAATGCAAATCCAAAATAAATATATATGGACATATATTTTAAAATTTATTTTAAACCTCAAGTTTTTTTGTCCTACTTGTTTAACTTTCTCCCCCACCATTTTCTTGCCCGTGCATGCTTATAATAATACTTTGATTCTTTCCAAACGTGTAATTTTTTTTGGAAGTACCCACAAAAAAACAAAAAAGGAAAGTCACGAACTGCAAGAATAATTCAACTCCAAAACTCACACCGTCGATATCCCTTTTGACTGTCAAATGTCATTGAATCTAATGGTTCAGTTCAAATTTTTCATTCGCAGTTAAACTTGGTTTAATCCAATCTGATTTTTCTGTAAATTTAATATTAAAAAATATCAGAATGACTCCTTAAGTACACTTTTAAAAGTTACAGTGACATTTAGTTAGCATTTCTATTTTTAGTTTTTGAAAACCTGAAAGTACGTAAAACTGTAAAGAAAAAATAAATCAATTCGATTTCTGTAACTTTCAGGGTTAGAACATAAAGCCATATTTTTTTATTTTTGACCAAAAATAAAAATAATTTTATTTCTGATTTGCTATAAAGAAAACTAAATAAATTTGTCACGTTATAATATAAATATATATGTTGGTGTCGGAAAATGGCTAACACCCGTAGTTGGTCCTGTCATGTTCCACATGGCTATTCTTTGCCGAGTTAACGTCCCTGTATAAGGTGTTCCTTGTCCAGTGAATAGTCCATGTTCAAATATTTATAGTCCAAGCTAGCTATCTGCATAGCAGGTCTGCCAACCGAAATCCCTCTAGTGTGAGAGTAAGAGTTCGGTGAAAAAATAATTCAATAGTGCTTAAACAAAATTTTATGTCATATCTGGTGCATTTATTACCCGCTATTTGTAGGAGAAGGGTCAGATTAGTCTTAGAAACTGAACTCCCATCATTAGCGTAATCTAAGGTATGGCCAATGAGGAGGCACGTGGCATGATTAAGCCTTTGAGCCTTGTATTTTTTCCCAAAAGGAGTCCATGGACCAGCCCAAGTGAATAGAAAATGATGTCCAACCCATGGAAATGTAGAAGCCTTCCTAGTGGTCAAAGAGGCATGTTTGATTCTCTCCAATCGGTGGTTAGCCTGTACAGGGGGTGTCATTGGACAATCTGAGTAGTGGTCAGTTATAGATGATCGGCAAGAATTGGTCGGTCTTGCCTCTCTGGTCGATCAACGGTGGACGGTCAAAGTGGACCTCTTCAAACAACATATTGTCATCTGCTTTGCAAGTCATCTGTGGTGCTTGGTGGAAACAACTCTTATCAGTTGGCCCCCACTCCCAAGAACCAAAATCCTAGGTGCTTGGGAATGCAGGTCAATGTACTTATTGTTAGTCAGTGACAAACATGGAGTGTATCGAGTAGGTCACCCACGAATACAAAATATACCATGTCCGATGTCCGTCGCTTGCTAAAGGGAATGCCCCTGGAATGTTGAAACATGGTGGCCTCTTAGTGTTACAGGACCTGGGCCTAATGTAGGGGTCCACCGGAGGCATGGAGAATCTGTTTAGGCCCTGTAGGTTGACGATTGGTCCTTGTACAAGAAGAATTAGCTCTATAAGATCCATCGTGGCCTGGACAATCCTGATTTATTGGCCATGCTATGGTCGCTCCTCGAATAGAAAGACGTGGCTCTATATGACTCATCAAGACCTGGAAGACCTCGTTGACCATCTACTCTGTGGTCGATCTTCAAAATGTACATTGCTCAACATACTTAGGATGGTCCATGGTACAATTATTAGTAGGGCGCGAAATGCACGCCGCTACTTACTCTCATAAGTATACGAGGTCTAAGTTTTAATATAGTGGATCTTGAAGATCGGATATCGTTCCCACATATAAAAGTGTGAATAATTGAATACTGCAATTGACGTAGTCTCATGTTATCCTGACGACGAAAGACATGAATTAAAATTAAATTAAGCTAAACTACAATTAGTAGGCTAATCTTAACTAAGTTGATTAATTAGGGATTGATTTCGTTTACTTAATACATGTTTGATTTCGTTTAATTAACAATAACGGAGTTTAGGCATCCGACAATCTTGGTTCATAAACTCCTCCGCCACCTCTTCCGAGTGTAAGACGAGGGAATACGTGAATTCGTGTCGACGAAGAGGTCCCTCTCAATGTCTTAACGACTCTAGGACGCGTGAGTTTTGACCCAACGTCATCGATTGCACACTAACTAACGCCCTCCCGGGTCGTTAAGTCGTAACGATGTGTTTACCCTAGTCCGAATCCAGGGTTACCTCTCTCGAGTGTCAAACCCTAGATTCTCAATTCCAACCCTAATACCATAATAAGCATACTAAGATCTTCATCAAATGATAAACACAATCGGACTTAAAAGCAACAACCATTAAAGAAACGTATATTAAACCAAACGAGTATTTACACAACTATACCTTTCCCTAACTAATCTCTAAATTACACTAACATGTTCTTAGCCAATACAACATTAAATCAAGAGGAGATCATCAATATCAACAATAAACATTAAATACAAAGATGGAAACAAAGGAAGAAAAGACAAATCTCAAAGTGGAGTAGTCCACTTTCGCCAAAGAACAATCCTCCCGTGTTTCCTCTTCTCCATTGATGAACATCCTCTCCTAGCTCTTTAAGGATTGGCCAATAACACCTCCTAAACTAATCTAATCTACTTCCTAAATTACCTAAACCTAACTAAGGTGGAAGGAACTCTCCAAAATGTTAATCGGAGCCTCCTCTCACGTCTATATATTTGAGGTTTGGTAGAGAAAGGGGTTTAATAAGCAAGGTTTGAAAATATCTTTAAACTATCTAAAAACATATATTTCTGCGCAGAGTGTCACCGCCTAAGCGGTGGTTCTCCGCTTAGGCGGTGGCTTAAGTCGGTTAAGTTTCTGTCGGATCTTCGCCTAGGCGGTGGATGTTGGCATAACATTCTGATCTTTTCTCGCCTAGGCGGTGGTTTTCTCACCTAGGCGGTGGTTCAGCCCTTCAGCATTCCAACATTCTGCATCTTTTCCGCCTAGGCGGTGGTCTTCATTCACCGAAATCCTGTTTTTCACATTTTGTTCACCGTTTCTCCACCGTTTTCACTTGTTTATCGCCCTTTGACATCCCTTCACCTGTTTTACACTAAAACAAACTAAAACACAATTAAATATAACTAAAACGCTTGAAAACTAACAAATTCGATTTAGAAATAGATAGGTTTTTCACACCTATCAATTATCTCTCATCTGCTGCCCCCACTCTCGACCACTAAAGTACAATGTAAGGAGCAATGCAAGCATATGGTCCTGAGTTAGAGACTAACTGATGACCAACCAATGTGGATCAGCCTCGATAATGGTGGGAACTTTGATGGGACATTTTAGTCCTTAAGACATCTTTTGTCTTTCCCATCAATCCATGTTAACACGTGTCCGACAAGGTGACAACCTTTTAAACGAATTGAGATGGAGTTCAGTGAGAAAGAAGAGGAGAAGGATGGTAGTTGGACTGAGGTCACAATCAAAGTTCTCAGCGACTGTTAACTAGGAACAAGAATGAGTAGGTAGTTTGTAGCTCGCTTATAACTTCAGATTTGTGAAAAATTTATTTTTCCACATTCAATGCAAACCGAGCCTATTTTTTGTAGTTCTATATGCACGGTATCTTGTGTTCAGTGCCTCATTTGACATACTTCCAACTCTTGAAGATTGTCTGAAATTTTGCTTACACCTTGTGGTCAGTATGCCTTCAACACTTGGGGACTTTTTGCAATTTTATATAAGCTTTATGCTTGGTATACGTTCAACACAAACATTTTGTAATTTTTTCTAGGCTTTCCGCTCAGTGCTCGATGGATATTCTACTACTAGGTACAATTTAATTTCATCCATAGGTCTCTCCACCTTTTCAATGCCTAACTTGTGGTCGACTTTACTAGGTGGTTGGTACCCATTGTAGGCCCTCGGAACCAATCAATGTCCTGCCTTTGGTGGATAACCATGGTTGGTCCCCTGGGTATAGACTGTTGGCCTGTAGAGAGGTTCTGGTTCCACCCTCGTAGTTCAAACCAAATATAGTTGTAGGTGATTATTTTGAAGACTGGTCGTAGCACAGTGGTTGCTTCTCAATGAGGCTGGAAGGCCACTCGGCTCCCGTCTATGGCGAGATAGAGGGCTATTTAGATCTGCCTATAGGTTATGCTTTTAGGTCATTTGGATGAATACTATATCCATCCTTGGAAATCCAAAAGGTTGCTCGACTTTACTTCTAAGCTTTTCTCATTGGTCAGTTAAAGGGTACTCGACTCCGTCCATAGCAAGATAGAGGACTGATAGGTGTAATTTATCTATTTATTCCCAAATCAGTTTTGGTAGTTTTCGAGTATTTTCATAGCATTTTATTAGGTTTTAATATATTTTTACTTATTTTGTTATAAATTAGGTATTTGGGATGAAAATAGACTAAAACAATCCTTAAACGATCAAAGCGGTCGAAGAACGGTGGAGAAAAATAGCAAAATGGTCAAATCCAACGCCTGTATCCACCGTTGCAGCAGTAAAAATACAGAGAGCTTGCTTAAGCTCCACCGTTGCAGTGGTCAGGCCACCGCTGCAGCGGTTAAAATACAGAGAGCTCCACTACTGAGCGATCAAACGCCAAAAATCCTACCGACCTATCCACCGCTGTGCAATCAGTACCAGACATTTTAAGATATTTTAGGATATTTTGGGATATTTTGAATCCTATAAATATCATCCCTATTCTCCTCAAACAAAAGATAGACGTTTTCGGAAGTCTTGAGAGCTCCAAGGTTATTCGACCAATAGAAGATCACAACGCGATGAAGGAGGAAGCGTTCTTCGAGCGGTTTTAGCAGTAGATCTTCAGATAACCGCTAGTCTCCTCGTTTCTCTTTTTTTCTCTTAAATTGGTAGAATGTTTGTATATGTTTAGCTTGTATTTAGGGCTACGGTCATGTGTAGCTAAACATATATTGTTTGAGGATCGATGTACTTCACGAAATGTTGTTTAGATAAAATCTATGTTTTGTTAATGGTTGTTCTTGTTTATCCGATTGTGTGTACCGTTATTCCACTTTTATATGCTTGTTTAGATATACTGAGAATACAGGTTTCAACACTCGGGAGAGGTAACCTCAAATTAGGACTAGGGTTTAAACAAAACGCGACGATCTAATAACCCGAAAGGGAGTTAAAAAGTGTACAATCCGTGACGTTGGGGTGAGACTCATGTGACCAAGTGTCGTATAGACGCTCGAGGGGGACTTCAGCATTGATGCGTAATCACATATTCATTCCTTTTACACTCTGGAGATGTAGTTAATGAGATTTCGATACGAAGATTGTCGGATAGGATGAACCCCGTTAATATAAACTAGATTAAAATGAACATGTTTAAGTGGACGAAGTTAATCCCTAGGCAACAATTTCCCATAAACGTCATACCACTATATTAGTATAATTAGTTTAATTAACTTAGTATTAGTATATTTTATTATAAACACTACATTTTTATTGCCTAGATAAAGTAGCGATGTATCTACTCGCTACCAAGTTTTAGGAACCGTTGCTGGGGATTGGTTTTTAGATTGTTGTTGATATTGTGAGTAAATAACTTGATTGTAATTTAGGCCTTTATTTTATTTATAATTTTTGTTTGTAGTTTTGTTTTTTATTTCTCATGCAGGGTACTTGAAGATTCTAGATCAACAAGTATTGTTGCATTTGTTTCAACGAGATTTTGATCCGTTTTACTATGCTTGGGATTGATACAAGGAATTGCTATTCCAGTTTCCGAATCATCATTTCCCGAGGGAGTGTCAACTACTGAACTTCCTTGATGGGTTACCAGCCGCAACTAAAAAATATTGTAACAAGTATACAATAATAACATCTACCAATAAAAAAAAATATAACAGTAATATTAAAATAAGGATTACATAAGGTAATGACATTAAACTAAATTATAATAATAACTTATATAAAAGTAGTATATATACTATACGACTAAAGAAATGTTACATAGTAACTGAAAATTTCATGATAGGCACGTCCTAATAACATTTAGCGATTAACAAAAATATAATAGTAATATTAAAATAAAGATTATTTAAGGTGATGACATTAAACTAAACTATAGTAATAAATAATAGCAAAGCAATATTTCTACTCTACGACTATTGTGGTAGTACAACTCCATCCATGGGTCGTCGCCTTTGGGAACATCTTCATTTGTCATGGCCAGTTTGCATACACAAACTGCATCTGTTAGTCAAAATCTTCCTCGAAACGTCCATCTCGTTTTGAATTTTTGATGTAGATGGCCGTCCACGTGTAACAGTCCTAAGATGGTGTGGATGAGAAACCATGATTGGCATGTTCATCGGTGGCTAATAAGCTTCGTGTGGCATCAGATTGAAGTAGTTTTGCCAAATCTGTGAATATACTTCCATTGTGTACGTAGGATCCACAAATGAAAATGGATCATCTCCAATAGCAGTAGTCACAGCCATAATGTGGGAGCACAGAAAGCGATATGTGGCATATTTACCACAGGAACAACTAGGTTCCGGTCTAAGGAAGACAACTTGTTGATTGTGTCCTCCAGAATCTCGTTGCCTAGTCTTTACTTCAAAGCTCCCATCAATCCTGTGGTAATTTAAATTTACAAATTGAACAACTTCAATGAATAAAAATAGGAAAAACTTGAACTCAAAACAATGCCAAATTACCTGTTGAAGCTAACACCCTCGTGTGTATTTCCCCTTGCTTTATTCTTTCTTAGTTCCTCGACGACGTGGCGAGTATACTTAACTTCATTGGCATTATCCCTAGCTGCCTTACAACGTCGCTCATCAAAATATTTAATAGTGCGATAAACCATAATTTTAACTGTTGCGGTGGTTAGAACATTTCTCGCCCCCTTAAGCACGCTGTTAAATATTTTGGCAAAGTTTATAGTTAGTATACCCCAACGTCTACCCTCATCGTGGGACAGTGCCTATTTTTTGGCAAGAATGTTTTGTAACCAAGCATTGGCCTCCGGTTTAAGCTCTTCAATCTTCTCCATGATCTGATCAAATTTTCGAATCTGGTGGGCACTGCCGGCTTTCCATACAAGGTCCTTCAATTGTTGATTCCAGTATATTTTGGTATATTTTGATGAAGTTGTTGACATAGACAATATCAATGATGTCCATGCGGTCCACGGGATGGATTCTCCCAAATGTCCCGAACAACAGACTTGATGGACTGGTGCCGATCCGATATTAGGGTCACATTAGGTAACTGCCAAACGACATGAATGTGGAGTTTCGTTAAAAACCAATTCCAACATTCATATGTCTCTTCCTCCACAAGTGCAAAAGCAATGGGGAAAACTCTGTTGGATGACAGAACGCCAACACCGATAAGCAATTTGCCTTTATACTTTCCGCTAAGAAATGTGCCATCAATGCAGATCACCGATAGACAATACTTGAATCCTTCTATTGCGGACTTGAATGCCCAGAAGAACTTGTCCAAGATAAAACTACCGGGGGTATCACTAGGAAAGTAGTCAAATTGCGCTACAGTACCGGAGTTGAAATATTGTAACACAGCAACATACGGAGGCAATTTTTTATATGACTCGTACCAATCTCCAAATAGCATCCCTATTGCTTTCGTTCTGGCCAGCCAAGCCTTACGATAGGATATCATGAACTTGTAGTTGCCGCATATATTCCGTCTAATGACAGTTATCTTGACTTCGGGATCACACTGCAACATTAATTAATGCAATGATCCTTGTTATTTTCATACAGTGATGAAAGTATACTTATAAAACAATTTAAATTGATGATAATCATGAACTTACAGCAATTTGGTTCAGTAATATATGAGCAATCATTTCCGAATCTAAGTTGGAATGATCTCGATTCGTCTTCGAAGACAAATACGTATGGTTTCCACTGTATCTTGTTACCTCAAAGTAATCGTGTTTCTTTTTCCAAATGGCACGCAACCGCCACCGACAACCATTTTGGCACTCAACAATCCACTTCGTCTGGTTACTTTCCCTGACGATGTACTTACCATTGAATTTCATATTGTATATCTTCACTGCTTTTTGAAGTGACTCTTTATCTTTAAAAACCATCCCAACGCTGAACTCTGGGTTTTCAGGATCCCATGTCTTCAGGTTATTTTTGCATTTATAGTCTTTAATAATGGTTGTATCTCCATATTCGTATTTTAACATGTACGGGATCGGGGTCTCGTACATCATCTACACATTATCATCATCGGCATCATCGATGACATAATCAATCTCATGGCGATCCATAGGTCCAGCGTCCCGTACAACTGTGTCGATGTCATCCTTGTTCAAATAATCTATCGGTTTGTTTGCCATCAACTCCTCATCAACATTCTCCTCCAAATGGTTGTCCACCGTAGATGGATCGTCTATCGTTGTCTCAGGCTCAACCACTAGCTGCTAAACTGCATTCGTTAAATCTCCACAGATACGAGATGGGGCTCGGTCAAAACTACCACTAGGGACTACGTCGGCCTTGTAGACTGACTGCGATTGTAAGTTCTCAACAGGGTCTTGCGAGTAACCACAGCCACTAGGCCCTACGCCGGCTTGGTAGATCGACTACGATTGGAAGTTTCTAACATGGTCTTGCGAGTAAGATGAGGGATTGTACTGGGAAGCGCTCGGAAAATCGTTCAAATTGCATTTTTTCGTTAGCATCCTACTATATGACCCTACTTCATTGGTTAACACAAGACTAAAATATTTTGTTCGAATGACTTTCTTCTCCATGTAAAATTCAACTGTATATATCCCAGAAAATTGCAAAGGTATACGCAAGCACATTGTAAGCGCCTCATCATCCTCAATCGGATACAATGTATTGATCCAATGTGACTGCCATTGAAACAATGGGTATCGGCATTGAAACTTCAAACATACATTTTCCCTGTCTAAAACTACCTTCGGCCTAATCGCATTTATAAACTCGTCCAACGTCGTACCGATACTAAATGATCTTATCTCTTTAGGAGGCATATTATAGGATATAAATCCATTTTGTTCTTGTATAATATTACCACCCCCAATGTAATACAACGTTTGTAATGATTAAGCTTCAAAAATAAAACAACTTTAATTAATAAAAGAAGCTAAATAAATTTAGTAATTTTATAAATATTTAACAAAGATTACTAAATTTAACATATTAATTTTTTAAGTCTAAACAATATAAATAATTTTATTTATTTTAAACAAAATTTTAATTTTTTAAAATCAATTTCTTCGGCCCTACCAAGCCCGGATATGTCTGTGTTAATTTCATTTTATTTTTTCCTTTTCCTAATATTTTTTTATTTTTTTTTTTACAATTTGTTTATTCTAAATAATAACTCACAAACCAAATTTTTTAACCTATTTTAATATATACTTTTACAAAGATTACTACTATAGTAATTCAATTTTTCTAAGTCTACCTAATATAAATAAATTTATAAGAAGATGATTAGTTATTTAACAATTATTAACATCTTATAGTTATTATTTATAAGAAATTTTTTAATTATGTTGTCTAGAAACAAAAAATTATCTCAAGCACGATAATAATCGAATTCGGCCGTGGTAGGGCCGGATTCAGTTAGGATTATTATTTTTTGTTTTGGTAAAAATTGTTTAATATATTTAAATTTCAAATGTAAGAAAAATTATAATTTTTATAAAAAAATTTATTAAATTTGTTTTTTACAAGTTTGTATAAATTATGATTTATACAATTATAAATTTTTATAACTTTTTATATTTTGTATAAGTAATATACAACAGACTAGTGAAAAAAGTAGGTGAATGTGTGCTCGCAATTAGCATTATAGAGTTAGACGTTAAAACATTAATAATTGTTT
This sequence comes from Eucommia ulmoides, assembly GCA_016647705.1. Taxonomy (NCBI): domain Eukaryota; kingdom Viridiplantae; phylum Streptophyta; class Magnoliopsida; order Garryales; family Eucommiaceae; genus Eucommia; species Eucommia ulmoides. The sequence continues at coordinate 22,294,240 of CM028330.1, read as the reverse complement.
TAATTTTTTTATTTATTACATATAAATAATAATGTAAAAAAAAAAAAAAAAATCTGGCCCTCACATATTATTACATATAATATGTTTCGAAAATATGCTACTTATATTAAAATTATTAATTTAACTTTTTAAGAATAAATAACTTTTAAATATTATTTAAACAAAATTTATTAATTTCGGATTTATATATCCAGATTATCTATTGATTTTATTTTTATTTTATTTATTAATAACAAAGAGAATTCGGTCCTCATATGGCCAAATTTAAAAAAGATAAAATAGAATTCGGCCCTGTGAGGGCCGGAAAATAATTTTTTTTATTTTTATTTTATTTATTAATCACAAAGAGAATTATTTTTATTCTCTTTCTTATTTATTAATAACAAAGAGAATTGTTTTTATTTTTATAACAAAGAAAATCGTTTTTATTTTTATTTTATTTATACAAAAAGAATCTGACCCTCTCATATGGCCGAATTTTATCTTTTTTATTTCTAATTTTTTTTTCTCTTTTTTCTTTTATACATTTTGTCATTCTCAAATTTTTTAAAATATTTTGATTTTTAGTTATTTTTTTCAAATTATCTTATTTTATTAGAGATATATTTTTTTGTTAAATTATTTAAAAAATTGTAAAAAAACACAGAAAAGAAAAATTTCAAAAACTTAAGTTGATTCCAGCCATAACAGGGCCGGAATCAAATTATTTTATATATTTAAAAAAAGAATCCCGTCCTGTAAGGGCTAGATTCTCCATTGTTTTTATTTTTATTTTTATTATAATCTATAAATAATAATTATTTTTATTTTTATTTCATTTATTATAATTTGTACATTTTAAAGTATTTTTTATTTTTTATTTCTAATCTTTGTTTTATACATTTTGTCATTCCCAATTTTTTAAGGGCTAATTACACTTTATCCCCTTGTGGTTTGGCCGATTTGCACTTTACCCCCTTGTAGTTTAAACGTTGCCACTTACCCCCCTGTAGTCTTGGACTTAAGTGCCACGGTTACATTTTTCATTAAATCTAGCGGTCCATGGACGGAAGTTAACGGAAATCTGTTAAATGGTGTGAAATGACATTTCTACCCTTAAAAAATTGAGTAAGGACTATTTTAATACTATTCAAAAACTTAAAGGGATATAAGTGTATTTTTTTCAATATCTCTCATTGCTTCGTCTGCTCTCCACATCGGCACCGTCCACTTCGCCGTCGTCAACTTTGCTGTTCACTTCGCGGTCCTCTCCATTCCGATTTCGATTTCGAAATTGAAATTGAAAACCTTCATCTTTGTCTTCGCCGTTGTCTTCGTCTTCTTCTCCGTCTTCGCCGTAACGTTCAAAATCGAAATCGAAAAATCCTCTTCGCCGTTTCTCCATTTCAATTTCGATTTCGAAATCGAAATCGAAACCCAGTTTCGAAATCGATTTCGAAATCGAAATTGAAACCCTAGTTCGTATGTGTATGTATATGTATATGTATATGGTTGGATTAGGATCGATTTCAAAATCAACGATGTGGAAGGTTGGGTTGGGGGTGGCCGGCGCGTTGGGTGGTGGCCAGTATGGGGGTGGTTGTTACCCAGAAGAGAGAGAAAGAGAAGACGTCGGAAATCGCCGGAGCAGTCGGAGGCATTGGAGCAGAGAACAGTTTGGAGAAAAATACATTTTGACCCTTTTAGTTTTTAAAAAATTTGCAAATAGATCCCTTAAATCGTTTAAACAAAATGACAAAATTACCCTTAATTTTAAAGTGAACAGACACAATTACCCCTAATTTTAACCGTGGAACTTAAGTTCAAGACCATAGGGGGGTAAGTGAAAACGTTTAAACTACAAGGGGGTAAAATACAAATCGGCCAAACCATAAGGAGGTAAAGTGTAATTAACCTTTTTTTTAAAAGATATTGATTTTTAGTTTGTTTGTTTTTTTAAAATTATTTTATTTTATTAAAGATATTTTTTTTTAATTATTTAAAAAATGGTAAAAAAAATATAAAAAAAAAAAAGAGAAAAACAAAAAATTAAAAAACTAAATTTGATTCTGGCCCTAACATGACCGGAATCAAATTATTATATATATACATATTTTTTTAAAAAAAATCTGGCTCTATGAGGGATAGGGCCGAATTCTCTCCTTTAATTTTTAAATTTAATTATATATTTTTTTATAATTTTACTCTAACCCACTAAAATTACTTCATAAACAATAAATTGTTAAGTTAAATAACATATAATACTCAAATTACTAATTTAAATTTTTTAAACAACTTTTTCCAATAAAAATTATTAATAATAATTTTTATTAAGAATAATGATTTAATATATATTTTTATTATTAATAAAATAATACAACTTTTTTTTTGGATAAATGACATTTTATACTAAAGTTATTTTTATTATTTTGTTTCGTTCCTAAGATTAACATAAATACATAACTATATTAACTATAAAATAATACTTACACAAAATATAACCTAAAAACATATATTAACATTTAAAAAAATTACCAACAAATAATGTTGTAAACATAAAAACATAATTCCACAAATTTTAACATGGAAACATATATTAACATCTAAAAAATTTAACTAAAATAATGTATTATTACTAACTTCAAATAATAGATAAAACTGAAACTTCAAAATACCGGTGATAGTAGAATGAGAAGGTCAAATAATAGATGAAGCTCCAAACTCTAAACTAATGTCTAGTGAAATCAAGTAACGAACAAAATAAGAGAATGAACAAAATAATATAAATTGTTAAGTTGAATAACATATAATACTGAAATTACTAATTTAACCTTTTTAAACAACTTTTCCCAATAAAATTTATTAATAATAATTTTTATTAAGATTCATAATTTAATATATATTTTTATTATTAATAAAATAATACAACTTTTTTTTTTTTTTTTGGATAAATGACATTTTATACTAAAGTTATTTTTATTATTTTGTTTCGTTCATAAAAACATAACTATATTAACTATAAAATAATACTTATGCAAAATCTAACCTAGAAACATATATTAACATTTAAAAAATTATCAACAAATAATGTTATAAACATAAAAACATAATTACACAAATTTTAACATGGAAACATATATTAACATCTAAAAAATTTAACTAAAATAATGTATTATTATTAACCTCAAATAATAGATGAAACTGAAACTTCAAAATACCGGTGATAGTAGAATGAGAAGGTAAAATAATAGATGAAGGTCCAAGCTCCAAACTCCAAACTAATGTCTAGTGAACTCAAGTAACGAAGAAAATAAGAAAATGAGTAAACCTCAAGTAATAATAGAATAAGTGTACTGAAAGGAATGTATTTAGGTATTTATAGAAGAAAGTAATGATCTATCGTTTTAAAATAAATATACAAAGTTGATGGTTATGATCCAAATGCAATTAACGTTGTAAATTTTTAGTTAATTGTCAAATAATTTCTTTTTGCATTGAGAATGCTCATCAAAATCTTATCTTTTATTTATTTATTTAAAAAAATAAGTTTCAAATCCGGCCTTGTTTCGATTTATTTATTCAAATATATTATTTTTTTTTTACAAATCAATAATTTGAGTAATTATACAAAATATAAAAAATTATAATTTTACAAATGAAATTATATGAAATTTGGAGAAATTTAATTATTTATTTATTGATGGTAGAAATGGAGAAAAGAAACAGGAATTGAAACCGGCCGCCCCACAGCCGGTTTTTTTTTTTTTTTTTTCTTTTTTTCTTTGTTTATTATTATTTTTTTTTTAACTGTTATTTTTTTTTTTCAATACTATGTAATAAAACTTAAAGAAGTAAAAATGGACAAGTGAATGTTTTCTTGAATTTTATTTATTCTTAATTTTTTTAATTAATAATCTCAATTTTGTTTTTGAGATTATGAAAGAAATGATAAAAAAAAATTAAAAAGGTTGAAAATTAGTTTTGGTGGCCGGAATCACAAATTGATTCCGGCCGTGCAACGACCGGAATTAATTTTGATGAACTAATTTTGATTCCAGTCCCACGACCGGAATCTTAAATGTATATATACATATAATTTTATATATATATTTTATTTTATTTTAATTATAATTATTTTTAATATTTTGAAAATAAAATTATATATAATGTGTATGAATGTAGAAAAAAAAAAAAAAAAAAAAAAAGGGGTAAATTTTGGACATAAATTAATTACCGCTTTTTAATTCAAAATTTTTGAATAAAATATTTTTCGTAACAAAGTTGGTAATTTTCTAGTCCGTTTAAATAGGTCATTTTATCAATTGTGCAATTTTTAAATTACATTAATATAAACAAAATCTAATCTACTCGGTCTTGCAGCGTGGCCTTCGCGTATTCCTTCTTGGCCTCCGAACAGGCAGGGGCTCGTCATCTCCCGCCTGTGTCTCTAATTCCCCACCATGACTGCCATGTTGATGTAACCTTTATTGCATATCGTTATCTTGCATCTCTGCCAGCTGTGTAATGAAGCCCATATCTACATCCCCAAAGGTCCACAGCACAAGTGATACTTGTCGTACAGGACCGCCATGTGAAATGGGCTGATGGGGTGGTGGAAAATCAATCGACACGTGGTAAACATCGTCCGTTGGAGTATGATAGGGGCCACCACTTTACGCATATTGATGAAACGCAGATTTATGTGGATTATAGAACGTTGATGTTGAAGCCTCTGCATGGTCTTGCCAAGAACTGTAGGCATCTGCTGGTCCGGAAGTGTAAAGCTCGCTGGACGAAAGCTTACCATCGGGAAAGGCGCGGAAGGTTGGGAGGGGAATGGAACAGGCACTGAAGAATGGGAGGGGGACGGAACAGGCGTGTAATGATGGGAAGAGGAGGGAACATGCAACGAAGGTTGGGTGGTGGAGGGGAATCGTTGTCGTAGGGTGCTCGTCTCATCACGATTATAATATGTAAGTGTCGAGTTACAAATGGATAACATATGTTGCATTTGAGAAAGATCCACAGGTTGTACTCTTCCAGTACGTATATAATTGCTAACAAGTTCTTACATTTGGAGCAACCCCTGACCATAAATTAAACAATATCCATAAGTACAATTACATTATAAATAAATATTGACAACAACAATATAGTAATAAATATTCTAGTTTACCAGTATGTGTGCCATAACCGTTGCTCTACGATACCCTTCGTCTGGGCACCGCAATGGATTACCGACAAACATATGGGTGATGCGTCGATACCATATGTAATATGGATCGTCACGCGCCATCGGCTTGACTGTAGGCTCTCCTGTAACAACAGTGGCAAGCCTGTTGCTCCACGCATGAATATAGGAACTGTGAAAGTCTGCCCAATTGACATTCGATCGACCCCGATGATCGATCTTGTGAACCCTGTCTCTGTCATCATCTGAAGGGTCAAGCAGAGTAGGTTGTCGAATTCCAAACTGTTGCAAGACGCAATTTGGTCGATGTCACTCCAGTACGTCGAAACATATAAGAGGACAAACACTTCTCCAACTAGCGGCGCCACTAAGACAGTACCTGGACAAAGAGGCGATGACATCTTGTGTGTAAGGTAACCATACAAACTACGACATACAAATAAAAAAATGTCAATGAGACAATAATTACAAATAATTGTAACTTAAGTAGATTAACTGTAAATTAATGCACCTCATCGAGTTCGAGATAGTCAAGCTGATCTCGATATGCAGCTAAGATATGGACAGTTGTCCTATCCAGAGTCAACTGTGACATCCACTGATATCCGTAAGGACCGCATGGGAGCACTATTACCTCGAGATCAAGGCCCTCATCACCCGCCGTCATTAACTGCAATCTTTGTGGTCTGATTACAGGTAACCACTCCCATGCCCAAATCTATGAATACACAAAAACGAATATATACAGTCAACATTTTAATATAATGTTCCCATATATGTGTGTGTGTGTGTGTGTGTGTGTGTGTTTATTAAAGAACCTGCAATAAGATTAGACATTCTGCAATCTGGTTTGCCGATGGCCTAGTTGCTCGACACAACTCTCTATACAATACTACTAAACAAACAACACCCCAACTGTAACTACCAATCAAATCGAAGTCTTCGAGTAAAGGCAGGTACATAAGCTTCACAGTTGTGCTTGATTTTTGGGGGAATAATATTCCTCTAATCATGTGGAGTATATACACTCGAGCATATTGCTTGATCATCTCATCGTCGGCATCATCTGGTAATTCACTAAAGGTGTCCAATATCCAGTTCATCCTCAATCCATTATCTTTGATTTCTGTTGCTGGAGGCGTCACTCCAAGGATACCGTCACACATTGCTTGCCAGGTACTAACCTTGTAATTATTGTCTATGCCGGTCACAGCAAGGCCCTCGATAAGGAGGCCCAATAAAATTCCTATATCTTGCAACGTTACCGTGCACTCCTCGCCCGGGAGATAGAATGTGTGCGTCTCCTGTCTCTATCTCTCCACTAATGCCGTGATCAAGGCGTGGTCTAATTTCCTACTACGAAGGCGATATATTCCGTAAAAACCTGCAAGGTGTAAATAATAAATTATTCTGCGGTCCAACGTCTCACGCCAATGTCCTAACTCCGTTCTCTTGCACGTCAATGGGGAAACGTCGTCCTACACAATATAATATAAAAGCAAACTTTTTTAATTATAACAAATATAATGTAATATTTACGAATTAAAATTATAACTTGAAATTCGTACCTCCGAATACTAAACCGTAGAGGACCTGTGGTTTGCTTGATTTGTTAATACTATAGGATCAATAGGTCCAGTAATGCTATCGTCCATAGTAACTGAAAATAATATATGAAGCTCCAAACTCCAAAATAATGTCTAATAAACTCAAGTAACGAACAAAATAAGAGATTGAGTAAAACTCAAGTAATAACAGAATGAGTGTACTGAAAGGAAGGTATTTAGATACTTATAGAAGAAAGTAATGATCTACTGTTTTAAAATAAATATACAAACTTGATGGTTATCATACAAATGCAGTGAGATTTTGATTTTTAGTTAAATGTCAAATAATTCCTCGTCAAAATCTTATCTTCGATAGTATAATTCTTCAGTCAAACATCTATACTTTTTGCAGTAAGAATTTGAACTCAATTATTTTATTTTTTTTCTATATATTTAATTTGTTGATTACATATACATTTTCCGAAAAATCTAGGCTTTTTGCAGTGAGAATTTGAATTCAATTATTTTTTTTAATTTTTTCTTTATATTTAATTTGTCGATTACATATACATTTTTCGATTTGGATCTCTTTCCCCTACTATTTTTCAAGGAATAGATGTCAGATGGCCAGTATTTTTTTTCTTAATATTTTTTTGGTTCTTTTATTTTTTAGGAAACCGGAATTAAAACCCGCCATCCGACGGCCGGTATTTTTTTTTTTAATTTTAATATTTTAATAAACTGGTCGGCGAACGGCCGGTATTTGTTTTTTTTTTATTTATATTGTTTTTTGTAATTTAAGAAACCGGTCGTTGGATGGCCGGTTTGAAATTAAAATTGGCCATCCCACGGCCGGTTTTGTTTCTTTTTCACATTTTCAATTTTTTTAAAAAAAAAATCAATTTTTTTTTGTAAGAATTAAATTTGCAGGTTTTTTTTTTTTTTTTTTTATTTAAATTATCGGATTTTTTTTAAGAAACCGACCGTTGTGCCTATTGGTTTCATCCTTTGTTTTTTATTGATATTTTCAAAATGTTTTTAAGGAAATTCCATTTTTTTAAATATTTTAAACAACTAAAAAAAATATGTAAGAATTTAATAGAAAAAAAAATAATAAAAAAAAATGACATCCATTCAATTCACATAGTCAATTTTTTCTCTATAGGGGTGAAGAACTTTAATTTGTTAGGTTCGTACGATATTTTTTTTATTTTTTTTATAAGCTTTGTAGTAAAGCTTAATCTTTAATTTTTGTAGTACTTTGCAGTAAACTTTATAGCCTTTTAAATAGATTTTGGATTCTATGTATCTTTACCGTAAACCGATTTTTTTCCTTTTACAGTAATCAGATGTCGATCTTCTACTTTTGCTGTACTGAAATATCAAATCTCACTTTTTTCTTTTGGCAGCACTAACAAATATTTTTGTTTCCCTTTTTTTTTTTTTTTAAATTTTTAATTTTTTTTTTTTTTTAAATTTTCAATTTTTTTTGTAAGAATTAAATTTGAGGGTTTTGTTTTGGTTTTTTTTTTTTTTTTTTAATTTTCATTTTTTTTTGTAAGAATTAAATTTGCCAGTTTTGTTTTTTTTTTTTTGTTTTTAACAAATTGGTCGTTGGATGGCCAGTTTCAAATCAGTTTTTTGTTTTTAAATATTAAATTTTTTATTTTAAGAATTAAATATTTTTTTTAGAATTAATAACTCAATATTGTTTTTTAAAAAAAATTAATATTTTTTTCGGTTTATTTTTTTTATTAATATTTTCATTTTTTTTAAAAGAGATTCCTATTTTTTAAAATATTTTAAACAACTAATTGTTTTTTTATTTTATTAATATTTTCAGTTTTTTTTTAGGAGATTTCTATTTTTTAAATATTTTAAACAACTAAAAAAAATATGTAAGAATTTAATAGAAAAAAAAATTGCCAATCATTTTCATCATTTTTTTTTATTAATATTTTCATTTTTTTTAAGGCGATTCCATTTTTTTAAATATTTTAAACAACTAAAAAATTATATAAGAATTTAATAGAAAAACAATTTGACATCCATTCAATTCACATGGTCAATATTTTCTCTATAGGGGTGAAGAGCTTTAATTTGTTAGGTTCGTATGATTTTTGTCTTTGTTTTATAAGCTTTGCAGTAAATCTTAATCTTTAATTTTTGCAGTACTTTGCAGTAAATTTTATAGCCTTTCAAATATATTTTGGATTCGATGTATCCTTAGCGTAAACCAATTTTTTTTCTTTTACAGTAATCACATGTCGATCTTTTACTTTTGCAGTATTAAAATATCAAATCTTATTTTTTTTTTAGCAGCACTGACAAATGTTCTCTGATTCTTATTCTTTATATATATAAATTCTTTGAATAAAATTGGTTTTAATATATTTTTTTACGTTTTCTCTATTTTAAAATTTTTAATTTTTTCTATAAATACTTTCCATTTGTATTTCATTTTTTAATTACATTTATTAGATTCTTCTGTTAGAGTTCTTTACAGTTTTGTGTTAATTTAAAAATTTGGAGCTGTGGCTTAATCTATTATTTGAGGTTAGTAATAACACTTTATTTTAAAAAAATTATTTTGATGTAAATATATATTTTTCGTAAAATTATTTTGATGTAAATATATATATTTTTAGGTTCAAATTTGTGCAATTTTATTTTTAGTGTTTTAAAGAAGAATATTTATTGATTAATTGTTTAAAATGTTAATATATGGTTTTACCTTAGATTTTGTATAGTTATGTTTTTATTCTAAATATATTTATATTTTATTTGTTTCATAAATCAGTTCAAATAGCAAGTGGATGTCGTAACAATAAGGGCAAAGGCAAAGAACAAAGGAAGATCTATTGTACTGGTGAGCGTTCAGGGACAAGAAACCATGCTGGGTACCAAGATAAGATAGGTACGTGGTATGGAATCCAAATACGATGGTCAAAGGTCATACATTGGAGCGAAGACGAACCCCGCCATCCACTACTATGATATGACGCCTGAGAGAGGTTGTGTTACCCACAAGATGTGTGTGATTCGTGGGATGTTATTACAGATATCACTGGTGTTCAACGATAATTAGATCTCTCTGGTGCATGGCTGAATCCCATAACGAGAAAACGAACTTTCTTAGTATAAGGTAATCCATTCAAATAAACTGTTCGATGGGTCAATCGTCGTTACCACGAAACTTACAACTATATCGAATAGGACAAGGATAGTGAAGAAGCAAAGAAATTAAAATGGTCATCGCTAATGGCAAAAAGAAATCTTTATGAGGCAAGATCTCATATGTACGACCTAAAAATTCCGAAATTAAGGTCCTTTGAAATTTTGAAAAACGAATCAGATAACATTAGTAAAATTTGTCATGCATTGAAATAAGAAATTAAACAAATGGAGAAATGAATTCATGTCAAAGAAAGACTTAATTAGATTAAAAAAACCAATGCCCCAAATGCAAATGAGCAGACATTAAAGTACTTTACAGATCCCAAATACACTGATGAGCCATAACTGTCCGATTACGAAGATGGAGAGATTCATTACAAATGGTTTGATAAAACGCGTGAATAGTTGTAGATGCTATAAAAGTTCAATTACATGAACTATTTTGTAATTTATGTAATGTTTTATTTTTGTAATCATTAATTGTACTGGTTAAAGCGTTTACTTTTAATATGATGCTTATTAATTGTACTAAATAAGTTCAAAGCACTATTGAAAGGATGTCTTAATACTTATATACTGCAGAAACAACTCATCCGACCAGTTTTGACAATTATTTAAAAATATTCACTAGTCTGTTTTAACTTTTTTAAGTTTCACTATGTACTCTTAGGAACATATTTTATGTACAAAAAAATTGGGTTAATTTCGGTTACGGATAAACCATCTTTTGTTAACTCAAAGTTGCAAAAAAAAAACTTCAGAACCAGCTCATCCAATCAATTTTGACGATTATTTAAAATTAGTTCACCAATCCGTTTTAACATTTTTAAGTTTTATTACGTATTCTTAGTAACACATTTTATGTACAAAAAAAATGGGATCATTTCAGGTACGGATAAATCATATTTTCTTAACTCAAAATTGAAAAAAAAAAATTGCAGAACCAACTCATCCGACCAACTTTGACAATTATTTAAAAGTTATTCACTAATCTGTTTTGACCATTTTAAGTTTTATTACGTAGTCTTAAGAACACAGTTTATGTACATAAAAATTGGGTTCATTTTGGGTACGAATAGATCATCTTTTGTTAACTCAAAGTTACAAAAAAATTAAAAAAATTGCAAAACCAACTCATCCGACCAAATTTGACGATTATTTAAAAGTTATTCACTAGTACGTTTTGATTGAGATTTACTGGAAAATCTATAAAATTTCTGCAATCCTATATTGCCAAAAAAAAATGGATGTTAAATCAAAAATATAAAAAAAAAGATAAATATCGTACAAAACCTAACAAATTAAAGTTTTGCACCCTTATACTTCATTTATAATTCAAACTACTGTAAAAGAAAAAGTAAAAGAAAAAAAATTAAACATGTGAATCGAATGGATGTCAATTTTTTTTTTATTTTTCTATTAGATTCTTATATATTTTTTTAAGTTGTTTAAAATATTTAAAAAATCAAAATCTCCTTAAAAAAAATTGATGAAATCGAAATCTCCTTTAAAAAAATGAAAATATTAATAATAAAAAAAATAAAAATTCAAACCGGCCGTCCCACGGCCGGTTTCTCAAAAAAGAAAAATTATATATTAAAAAAAAGATTTCTCCAAAAAAATATATGTATAATAAAAAAAAATGAAATCCGCCTTGGGACGGTGGAAATCAAATTTTGACATTTTTAAGTCTAACGGCCAGAATATCTTTCAAAAAAATAAAATATTAAAAAAAAAAAACTCCTTCATATTCCTATATAAACAACATCCATTTACATTTACAAACACATTTCTCTATTCTTCTAAAAAAATTGTGTATTTTTTGCTTCTGCCATAGCCATGTTTTTAATTACAGATGAACTCTTTTTGCTCCTGCCGTGGTAATGTTCTTCTTTCACAAATGTCTACGACTTTCTATTTCAAAGGTGAGTAAAACTATCTTGTTTTCTTAATTAGTTTATGGTTTCGTAAATAGAGGTAGTTCCCAAATTGAAATAAGTATTATTGGGTTTCTTTCGTGTATGGATAAGCTATTGTTTGTTAACTTCAGATTTAGCCGATCGAGAATTTCAACCTCCTTATGTCTTCCACGTGTTGTCTAGGAGATTGAAAAGCGCACACCATGTCTTTCCCTGAATAATAGTGAGGGAAACAGATCCAGATCAGACAACGTTGAAGCGGCTGGAACTGGTAAATCTTTCGGAAATGATGGCGTCAACGAGCTTAGAGTCCTAAGATCTCGATACTTGACTGTGAAGAATTGCATCAGCGATAATTGCATTAGTGTTCTTGGATCTCGATATTTCCAAGGCTGACGTTGAGCGTGCATTCGATTATTGATGACTCACCTCTAATTATACTTTCTGGACTATCAAAACGTGACCTACAAATGATGTTGGATTTGAATGAAGAAGAAGAAAAAACAAAAAACAAATCTCTTCGAAAGTAATGCAAATAAATTACACCGTTATTGAAACAGCTCATCTGACCAACTTTGGCGATTTTGTAAAAATCATTTACTTGTTCGTTTTTTATTTTCTAAATTTTATTATGTACTGTTACCAACTTTAAAGATTACTTAAAAATTATAGTCTCTGATAATGGTTGTATCTCATCCGATCATCTTTTATTTATATATATGTATATGTAATTGACAAATTATATATAAAGAAATAAAAAATAAAAACAATTAACAATCGGACATAGAAAGAAAGAAAAAAAACAATCTTAATCTATTGTCACTACAAAAAGAATAGATTTTTTTTACTATAAATATATATTAATATGTTGTTTAAGTTATTATATTATAAAGAAAAAATAAAAATAAAAGACAATTAAGTTCACTAGACATTATTTTCCAGTTTGGAGCTTCATCTATTATTTGACCTTCTCATTCTACTATCACCGGTATTTTGGAGTTTCAGTTTCATCTATTATTTGATGTTAGTAATAATACATTATTTTAGTTAAATTTTTTAGATGCTATAATTTATGTAATGTATTATTTTTTTGATGATTAATTGTACTGCTTAAAGTGTTTAATTTTGGTATGATGCTTATTATTTTAAGTAATTTTATTCATGTGATTTATCAAATAAAATAAAATAAATATTTTTATATATTAATATTTATAAAAAAATAAAAAAATAAATTAATGGGTACAAGCTCCTATCAAATACAACACACATAAAATATAAGTATTAAAATTTTATTTTAATATTTTATATATATATATATATATATTAAAACATCTTTTCAATTGTGCTTTGAACTTATTTAGCATAATTGATTTTTTTTATTCAGTGTTTATATCCACATACGTGTGTGTGTGTATATATATATATATATATATATATGAGACTTTATGTCAATTACAATCACTCCAAACACATTATTGGAGCGAAGTTAGAAATTTTATATCTTGTTTTACAAAAATAAAATGTACACGGTTAGAGATCTATATTGTTCAATGGGACGTTATTGGATTTTGGAAGATGAATTTTCACTCTTTAGACCCAAGAGCTCGTTACTCTCCATACTGGGTTGCAAAGATGCGAGAGAAATATAGTACGTTATCAGGTCAACCAAGCATAAATTATGGTAAACGGATGCAGGCAGTATGGCAACCACAATGTCAATAGACACGCCACATAATCTTCAGATGGCGTTACATCGCTACCGCGAAGAAAATAACCGAATGCAAATTCGAATTTTCGACATGAGCTTCAAATGACGGCACGTGAGCGTCTACAAGAAGGTTTCTTTACCGAAGCGCGTACTTACATGAGATGCTTAAAGAAACCTCAATATCAGTCGGATATTAAAATGTCTGATGATGAGAATAATGTTTAATGTTTTCGCATTTGTGGTTTGCAATTTCACTATGTATTTATTTTCAAGTCTAATGTATCATTTCGATATTAATTTATGATAACTTTATTTGTTTTCAAATTTTCTTCATTTATAATCACACACAAAAAAAAATTCAACTAGCAAAAAAAAAAAAAAATTATTATTCATTGGACATCTATTCCTCAGACAGATATTCATTGTTGGTTATTACGTTATGATATTCGTTTGGAGAGAGTAATCTATTACTTGCAACAACCATTTCATTGGCTAGTTGGAGTAGATAATATCGCCTACTGCGCAACAACATTATATTATTTTCAATGCGAATTCGTGTAATAGCATTTTCGATGTCGGCTGTGTCATCAATTATACATCCTCGAGGCATCTGAAGACTTCGACAATACGGAACCGATACATGAACAGCTATCAAACAAGATACAAGATTGTTAAACTCTTTTACCCTGTATTCTCATTCTTAGCGTAGCCCAACGCGATACTCTATTGGATTGAAGTCTTGCTCGCTCCACTAGTTGTCATAATATGGTTTTAGAACCCAACGACTTAAGTGATCTTAAGGATTAGGCCAACCCCAAACACCATATGAGTTTTCCTCACTTGAAAAACCATATGAACTTTCTTCACTTGAATTCATATTTGAAGACGTTCCAATACAAAACTCAATTTTTATAGTAACATGGTGATTCATAGGCCTCAAATATCAAATCAACTTTATACTTTTGCACTCATAATTGTATAATTATTCTCCTTGTTTACAATTAAAAAATTTGAAAATAAATAAAATTTGAAAAAATAATTAAAAATCAATATCTTTTTTTTCTTTTTAATTCATTTAAAAATAATTTTTCTAAAAATTTATATTCTTTCAAAAAGGACGAAATAATTGCAGTATGTCAAATCAACTTCAAACTTTTTATTTTACAATAGTTGTCGTTATTTACAATTTTTGGTCACAAAATAGGTTGCAGAAATTTTATAGGCTTTTCAGACTAATTATTTTTTTCCTTTTGTACAATCCAAAATTAAAGTAAATCATATCTTTTAGTCAAAACTTTAACTGTTTCATGAACATTCATTTTTTGGGTCAACATTCATTTACAAAAAATTTAATTATTTTTTAGTTTTTTTTTTTACAATATTTGAATTATTTTTTAAACAATTTATATTCTTTTTATATAATTTTTTAAATTCGGTTGAAATTGAAATTGTATATATTTTAACAAATTTCAAAATTATATATATTTTTTAATTCCAAATTATATATATTTTACAAATTTCCAAATTATATATATTTTTAAAATATAATTTTATATATTTTCAATTACACAAAATTTTATTTTTCAAAAAATAAATTAAAATTGATTCCAGCCGCCCCATGGCTGGAATCAATTCATTTTAAATTTAATTGTTTCCGTCCATGGGACGGCCGAAATCAAAATATTAAACGAAATTTTATATAATTGAAAATATTAAACAAAATTTATAATTAAAATTATTCAAAATTATATATAATTTTATTTCTAAAATATTAGAATTTTTCAATTAGAATATATTTAAATTAAATGTAATTTTATTTCCAAAAGATGGAACTTATATATAATTTTATTTTCAAAAGATTAAAAATATGTTTTAAAATCATAAATTATATATAATTGTATTTTCAAAGGATTAAAAATATATTTTAAAATTGATCGGCCCGGCCTTGAGAAGGCCGGAATAAAAAAATAGATATATTTTTTTTAATATTTGAAAAATAAAATTATATATAATTTTAAAAAAATTTAATTGAAAATTGTATTTAATATTTTTAAATTTTAATTACTTTCAAAAAATTAAATTTTTTAATTACTAATAATTATATATATATATATATATATATTCTTTTAAAAATGACGAAATAATTGCGTAATTGTCAAATCAACTTCAAACTTTTTATTTTACAATTGTTGTCGTTATTTACAATTTTTGGTCTAAAAATAGATTGTAGAAATTTTATAAGCTTTTCAGAATAATTTTTTTTTTTTTTTTTTCCTTTTGTACATTCCAAAATTGAAGTGAATCTTATTTTTTGGTCAAAACTTTACTGTAGAGAGGATTCGACCATGCTATGGACGGATTCATAATGATTATCTTTTCATATTCCTATATAAATAATATTCATTCAACAATCATTCACGTTAATAAACACCTTACTATTTTCTTCTTTAAAAATGGTGTCTTCTCTGCTTCTGCCACAATCATGTTCTTTATTAGAAATGGTGTCTTTTTGCTTATGTCATGCTAATGTTCTTCTTTCACAACTATCTACGACTTTCTATTTCATAGATCAGTAACAATATCCATTTATATTTACAAACACATTTATCTCTTCTTTTTTTTTTTCTTTTTTTTTTTTTTCGAAATAATGTCTTTTTTGCTTCTACTATATCTATGTCCTTCATTACAAATTATGGATTTTTGTTTATGCCACAACAATATTCTTCTTTCACAACTGTGTACAACTTTTTATTTGAAAAGGGAGTGAAAATATCTTATTTTGTTAATTAATTTATGATTTCTTAAAATATTGAAGTGGCGCCAAGGGTTGGAAACTCTACAAAAAATTAACATTTCACTGAACACTGAAGGAACAAAGAGTTCTTAGATCTCGATACTTGACAGTGAAGAATCGCATTAGCAGTAATGCTAGCTTGTTATCTATGATTCGTTTGATTTATAATGCTTAGGAAAAATTTTGATTTCAGTTGCTGATTTAGTGAATACATATATTGATTGTTGCAAATGAGAATGAATATTTCGACTCATTACACTTTCTGGACTATAAAAAATAACCTAGAAATTATGTGGTTGGATGGGGAAGAAGAAGAAACAACTCATTTCACCAATTTATGAAGTGCTTTCAACTTAATTTATGCAAAAATAAATTAAAAATTGACCTTATTCAAAAAACTGATATACCACCATTAGTTAACTCAAAGTTGTCATCAAACTGGGGTTAAATATTTAACATTTTTGATAAATTAATTTTGTATTGTTATGGGATTGTAATATAAAATAACTATTGTTATTCACTAGTCCGTTTTCAGTGTTTTAATTTTTATTACCTAGTTGTTCAAAAAGAAAATGGATTCCGTTACAAATATGTTACATTTTATTAACTCAAAATTTAATTAAACAAAAAAAATATCATCTTCATCGAAATAACTCATACAAATTGTATTTAATCTTATTTGTAAAATATTAAAAAAAATTATAATTAGGTTAATCTTACTTTGCAAACCAAATACTGATACTAAATGATGAGGTGTAAAAATTGGGTAACTCTTCAAGTTTAAAAAAACATAACACTTTGTATGCTAATTAAGAAAATAACAGTAATGGTTTTATATGATTTTTCTTTCAAATTTTGAACTTTTGCAAGTTATCGAGATTTTTGTTTTTTGTACGAGAAAAGAATGGGTTCAAGACGGAGTGAAAAGCTGATGGTGGTTACGCAAGTTAGCGCTGGTAGGTTTGACAAATACACCACTGCAAAAATGCTTTTGGAGTATTTTTAAGAAAATGTTAGGACAGTTTTGAGATGTAGACTAAAGACATCTTCAACTCTTGTTGAATCATATCCATGTTTTGAGATTAACGTTGGCAATATTCAAAAAATGGATGATTATGAAAAGGTCGAACCCCATGCATTCTTGCATTTTTCTATTCCTGAATCTGTGAATTCAGCCCTAAATGCTGCAGGGCGCGGTGGGCTTGTGTATATAGGCAAGTCTCTGAAGGTTAGTTTGGGGCCTCAGAATTCATATCGTATGAATCAAATAAGCAGGACTACAATTTTGTTCAAGCTATCTAATGTGCAAGTTGAGGCTGGGTGTATGAGTAACTTGCAATTCTTTGTTGGTTGGCGATGACCTTCTGAAGGAGTTAATTTTCTTGTCGATTCGTTTGATGGAACTTACAAATTGTATCGTCGTCTAAACAACTCATCCCACTAATTTTAACGATTATTTAAAAATTATTACCTATTTGAGTGTTATAAGTTTTATTATGTAGTGTTATGAACGCAATTTGTATACAAAAACATTGGGTTCTTTACTGTTACGGATAAACCATATTTTGTTAAGTCAAACTTGCAAAAAAATACTGCATCGTCACCTAAACAACTCATCCGACCAAGTTTGGCAATTATTTTAAAATTATTCAGTAGTCCGTTTTTAGAATTCTAAATTTTATTACGTAGTCTTATGAATGCATTTTATGCACAACAAAAATGGATAAATTTTTGTTGTAGATAAGTCATCTTTTGTTAAGTCAAAGTTGTCAAAAAAATTGTATTGTCGTCGAAACAACTCATCCAACCAAATTTGACGATTATTTAAAATTTATTCAGTAGTCTGTTCTGACATTTTTAAGTTTTATTACATAGTCTTAGTAACCCATATTATGTACAAAAAAATTAGGTTTATTTCGGTTACAGATAGACCATCTTTTGTTAACTCAAAGTTATTAAAAAAAAAAAACTACAGAACCAATTCATCCAACTAATTTTGACGACTATTTAAAACATATTCACTAGTCCGTTCAGACATTTTTAAGTTTTATTACATACTCTTACAACCACAATTTATGTCAAAAAAATAAAATTTGGGTTCATTTCAGTTACGGATAGACCATCTTTTGTTAACTCAATGTTGCAAAAAAAATGCAGAACCAACTCATCTGACCAAATTTGACGATTATTTAAAATTAATTCACCAGTCCATTTTGACATTTTTACGTTTTATTACGTATTTTTAGGAACCCAAATTATGCACAAAAAATTTGGGTTCATTTCGGTTACGGATAGACCATCTTTTGTTAACTCAAAGTTGTAAAAAAAAATTGCAGAACTAGCTCATCCGACCAACTTTGACAATTATTTAAAATTAGTTCACTACTCTATTTTGACATTTTCAAGTTTTACTACATATTATTAGTAACATATTTTTTGTACAAAAAAATTGGGTTCATTTCGGGTACGGATAGACCATCGTTTTTAGCTCAAAGTTACGAAAAAACACTGCGAAACCAACTTATCCGACCAATTTTGACGATTATTTAATAAATATTCTCTAGTCTGTTTTGAAATTTTTAAGTTTTATTATGTACTCTTAGGAACACAGTTTATGTACAAAAAATTTGGGTTCATTTTGGTTACAGATAGATCATCTTTTATTAACTCAAAGTTGCCAAAAAAAACTGCAGAACTAGCTCATCCGACCAACTTTGACGATTATTTAAAATTAGTTCACTACGTTTTGACATTTTAAGTTTTATTACATTAGTATCACATTTTATGTACAAAAAAATTGGGTTAATTTCGGGTACGGATAGACCATTGTTTTTTTAACTCAAAGTTACGAAAAAACACTACAGAACCAACTCATCCGACCAACTTTGACAATTATTTAAAACATATTTGCTAGTTTGTTTTGACATTTTTAAGTTTTATTATGTACTCTTAGGAACACAGGTTATGTACAAAAAATTTGGCTTCATTTCGGTTACGGTTGCCAAAAAGCACTGTAGAACCAGCTTATCTGATCAACTTTGATGATTATTTAAAATTAGTTGACTACTCAGTTTTGACATTTTTAAGTTTTATTATGTATTCTTAGTATCACATTTTATATACAAAAAAATTGGGTTCATTTCAGGTACGGATAGACCATTGTGTTTTAGTTCAAAGTTGCGAAAAAACACTGCAGAACTAACTCATCCGACCAACTTTGACGATTATTTAAAACATATTCGCTACTCCATTCTAACATTTTTAAGTTTTATTACGTACTCTTAGGAACATATTTTATGTACAAAAAAATTGGGTTCATTTCGGTTACGGATAGACCATCTTTTGTTAACTCAAAATTAGCAAAAAAAAAATGCAGAACCAACTTTGACGATTATTTAAAATTAATTCACCAGTCCATTTTTGATATTTTTAAGTTTTATTACGTAGTATTAGGAACCCAGATTATGTAAAAAAAAAAAAGAGTTCATTTCGGGTACGAATATACCATCATTTTTTAACTCAAAGTTGCCAAAAAACACTACAGATCCAATTCATCCGACCAACTTTGACGATTATTTAAAACATATTCGCTAGTCCATTATGATATTTATAAGTTTTATTACATACTCCTAGGAACACAGTTTATGCACAAAAAAAATTGGAATCATTCTTGTCACCGTTCGTTTGAGAGAATCCGTTTGGTGACTGTCGTCGTTTGTTATATAATTTTTTAAAAAAAATATATATTTAATACAAACCTTGGGATTCAATTCAAAAGTGTTAATTACATTTTCGCCACCTTTTTCTTTTTAATTTTAGTTTTTTTTTTTTTGCACTTTCATACTTGAAATTTTGGGTTGCAACTAAAAAGTGTTAATTATATTTTCGCCCTTATATTTAATTTTAATTTTTTTTTGCCACTTTCATAGTACAAATCTTGGGATTCAATTAAAAAGTATTAATTACATTTTAGCCTCATTTTTCGATTTTAGTTTTTTTTTTTTTTTTTTGGCACTTTCATCTTTGAAATTTTGGGTTTGAATTAAAAAGTGTTAATTATATTTTCGCCCCTATATTTAATTTTAATGTTTTTTGGCACTTTCATCTCTGAAACCTTGGGTTTCAACTTAAAAGTGTTAATTACATTTTCGCCCCTTTATTTAATTTTTTTTTTTTGCAATTTTATCCCTAAAAACTTGGGTTCAATTAAAAAGTGTTAATTACATTTTTATCCTTTTATTTAACTTTAGTTTCTATTTTTTCTTTTATTGTGGGCACTTTCGTCCATGAAAACTTAGGTTTCATAAAGGAATTGCGTTTTTATGGGAAACGCGTTCAATTTCAGTATAATGGTCATTTTTAATATTATTTTTTAAAATTAATTACATTTTCCAAATAATTTATATTTAATTTTTAATTTTGAAATATTAAATAAACTTTCAAATTATCATAATTTAAATATACATATATAATAAAATAATCACAAGTTTTAGAATATATATATATATATATATATATATATATATATATATATATAAATGAATAAATAAAAAAGGGGATGGGTAATGGGGGTGATGGGGGCATGGGGATGTGTGTTGCGGGGGATGCCAGTGTGGCAGCCCCATTTGGTGAAACCGGCCTTGTCAAGGCCGATTTCACAAAGATTTTTTTTTTTTTTTTTTTTTTTTTTTTTTTTTTTTTTATAGAAACCGGCCGTGTTATGGCCGGTTAGACCTATTTTCATAAAAAAGATAAAAAGGGACCTATTTGCGTAATTTGACAACATTTTAGCATATTTTACGTAAACAACTCTAGGTTTATGTATGTAAAACTAATAATGACTATTTTCATTAATATCTTAAATTTTGAGAATATTTATGTTGACCACATGTCTACCCAATAGAGGAGTGGGGTAAATTAGTTAGTCCTAAAAATTGAAATAATTAAATAAATAATCAATCAATCAACCAATTTTTTTTAACCAGTTATTATCTTGAGTTACATTGAAAATATATTAATCTAGATACACAACCAAACAAGTAGGGATAGAGAAATTGAACACACGAATTTATCCTACTTCGGCAAGGTACTCTTGCTTACGTCCAGTCCCCTAAGCTCTCGTAAGGATTTCGCAATCCACTAACGTTGATTTATTTCCTAGGTAGGAACCAAATTCTTACAATCATTTTCACAAGTTTAGGACTAGCTTAATTCTTCTACAAAACTCAGAATCAAACTTTTATAATTTTTCTTTTACAAGACTCAGGAATAACCTAATTATTTGGAAAGTTAAGAATCAAACTTATCTATCTTTTTACCAAGTTAAAGGTTAATTTAATCATTTTACCGGCAAGAATCAAATATAATCATTTTACAGGCTAAGAATAACACCTAATATTTTTACAGACTAAGAATGAAACATATCCCTGGTTAGATACCGAACCAATTTTTTTTTTTCCCCACAGAGACTTCTACCACCTCAGTACAAGATCAATTAATGTTCCAATATACTATGTGTTAGAAATATGTGAGAATATAAATTTGATTTTACTTAATTAAAACACAAAGATAATTTAAATCAGATTAAATAGGTAAAAAATCATTTGACAAGATATTTCACAAAATTCAAAGATAAAAAATGATTTTCTTAAATCAAATTACTAAAACTTCAGACAATATATATATGTGTGTATATATATATATCACGTACGTCATAAAATATAGATCATGTAAAGTAATCAGAGAGATCTCACTGGAGTTTCTTTGCAAAAAGTAGAGATATGGGTTAGCGCAAAAAATCGGCGACAAAAACAATTAATGCCTCAAACAAGAGCTTGTTCAAAAATCTCTCTCAAATATAATTTTAGCAAAATGATTCTCTCTTTTAGAAATTACTGATTTAAAACTCTTATTCTTGATTCACTTTCCTAAAAAACGCAGATCAATATGTATAGATTTTAAACATTTCTTATAATTATGACTATATTTTAAAAGATAAGCTCATAAATGTCATATATAGACCCCGTATATTATATCCATTTAAATATAAAATATTTAACCCAAAAATACTCTTTAAAAACTCTCAATTTAGTCCCAAAAATATTTTGATTCAACCCCTTAAAAAATATAAAGTGATTTTTCTAGTAAATCTCATAGAATCAAATAGTATAAGAATTAAATAATAAGATATTTAAAATATATAGTATACTCATAAAATATAGTCAAAATCACATAAAATCTGATTTTACAACATTCAAAGATTTAAAATTAGGGTTGAAGATATCGAAAAACAATTTAGTTAAACACAAAAAATATACACTTGGTCGACTGGCAATTCTATCGATCGACCAATTATACTCTCAACGACTCATTTTCTAGCCATTGACAAATAGTTGATCGACTGGGCAGTCGACCGTTTTAGGCTTTGAATCAACCGTTAAACTACTCGGTCGACCATCCAACCTAAAACCCAAAAACACCTAACTTGATTTAGCTAGTCGACCGTTGGAATTTTGCTAGTCCTCGAGCAAAATGCCCTAACACTAAAATAAACTAACTGTACTAACAAACTACTAAAAATGAATGAACTTTAACAAATAAGAAGTAAACGCATGCGAGTTCCAAATTCAATCGAAGAAACCAAGTTGTTCATCCCTCAACAACCCTCAATCAGATCAAGTTCGGGAAATAACACACACTAAGTGGTGTTCTAGAATTTCAATAGTCAATATCAATAAAAACCATTCTAGATCCATTTAAAGTGTGCATGTGAGAACTCAAATGTATAACTATCCAAACACCGGATTGGATTATTCAATAACTAAGCTTATGACTTGAACCGTTTCAGGATTAAGAAAACCATATGCTTGATTGGGCTCGACTATCCACTAATATAGGTTTGGAAATTCTGAGAGATCAATAGGTTTGGATAGGTATTAGAGAATGGCCAAGGGTGTCTCAAGAATAGAAAACATGTCATCATTATAATTATGATAATTTAACAATACCCGAGGCACAAACGATTGTCGCTATATCTCTCTCGTAACCCCAAATATTAAAAACACAACCCCGAACAAGAATTTAAGAACTTTTGTATTCACTTGCCGAAAGAACGAAAATAACAACTATATTCACATAGTCTTTTTTCTTTTTAGACATAACACACCACCAAACTTATTTGATTTTGTACAATTTTAGGGGTGTGCAAATAAAATTCAAAGATTGACAAGTGAATACACTAATACCGAACCAATAAAATTTTGTCTGAAACTCGCCTACGTACTTCAAGTAGTATAAAATAATACTAACTTGATTTTACTCAATTCGTGCATTTGGCTTAGCGACAATGGTTTGGAATTTTTTTTTAATTGGCTATGGTTTTCATACATGTTTAGAATTGAATAGGTTATCGGCTTCGACAGGGTAATGAGGGATAAAAATTTCAAGGTTAGCTTCAAAGGTTCAAGCGATAAAATTGAAGGTCTAAATCATGCCTCCTGAACTACCTCACCTAGGATTTCGCCTCATGTTTCCCCCTCTAGATTCCTCAAATTTGTCATGAACTTATTACTGAATAATCGGCGTCAAATCGTTCGAATGATTATACCGTAAGTCTATGCTATCATGTGATTTAGGATCAAAATGATTTTTTACTTAATTGATATGCCAAGTACACAAAACACACATGAATGGCATCACCCCCGACCTCAATATACAATTAAGGGATAATTTTTATCATCGAGAAATGGCCCAGATGAACTCAATAACTCAACACGCAAATACTAATTCATATATAAACATCTCTACATTAAATCTAAATACTATCATACATACTCTAATCTAAGCATTTCACATGTAAAAACATGAAAATTAAAAATAAAACTTAACTATATGTTAAAATCTACAATATACATCTAAACTTCTACAAAGCGTAATTATGCATACATAAAACATCCAAATATAATAAATCAAAAATTTTGTTTCAAAAAATTTGTTCATCATTTTCTACAAAAAACGAAATTGGATGAACATCCCCCCAAATTTAAACGAGGCAGTGTTCACACTGATTGAGCA
Source organism: Eucommia ulmoides (assembly GCA_016647705.1). Taxonomy (NCBI): domain Eukaryota; kingdom Viridiplantae; phylum Streptophyta; class Magnoliopsida; order Garryales; family Eucommiaceae; genus Eucommia; species Eucommia ulmoides. Next base: position 22,269,852 of record CM028330.1, on the reverse strand, counting down.
ACACACTTAATTGTAATATATAGCATTCATGAGAAAATATTGGGTTTAAACACATACCTAGGAGATAAGACATAGAAGTCTCACCTCCTACTGTCCACCTAGGGGAACGTCATCGCCATCATTATCGCGTCGGAAAGAAAATTGTGGCGGTTGCAAAAGGTGAGGCGGCAATTGCGGCATAGGTGGATAAGCGCTCATGTCAATGCCGAGGCAATCACAAATGAGCTGATGGACTTGATCTTGTTGACTCGTATACTGATCCAGGAAAGTCCCGAGCTCAGCAATTCGAAGATCCGTACTATATTGCCCTTGGTAAAGAACACGATTATCGACCCAGACCTCCTCGAGCTCCTTATAGACCTTCTATAAAGTGACCTCACCGCGGGCTTTAAATGGCCTCGCCTCTTCCTCTGCAGGCCTTTCCTCTTTTTCAACTTCTTGTTCGCCCACCCCTTGCGCTCTGGCTTTCCACATTCTATTTATCATTAGCCATATCAAGTGGAACTATTGGGGGGTAAGGGCTATCCCCGGTTATCGATATACTGGCTCGTTGGAATATGTCAGTCAAAAACTAAGGAAATAGAAGACTGGCCTTTGTTGTATTGACGGCATAAATAATGGAGGAGTAGATCAAGTAACCAACATTTATCGGCTTGCCCGTCTGAATCGAGTATAGCGTCATGGCCCTTTCTTTGGAGACATCCGACAAGTGAGATGTCGAGAGATGGCTTCCACAAACAAAATGGTGCCATATTTTGGGGATTGGATTGAGAATTTTCCTGGAAAATGGCTAGACCTGGCCCTGTGTGAGTCTACTAGATGTTGCCTAAAGTGATGGCTCGGATCACAATATCCATGCTCGGATCTCTGCCCCCATATGGTTCATTAGTGGGTGTTGGGGCCGCCAATCCCAAAACTTCATTAAGGAACTCAGGACTGAACGAGATGGGGCAAGTTTAGACCCTTGTCTGGTTGTCATTTTCCTTGATAATATTTTCATAGAACTCCCACACTAAGGCCACCTCGCCCCGAGGTGGTGATTTGCAAAAATGTTCCCAACCGCGGCTTCGGATCATATCCTAAAATTCCGCCAAGAGACTATTTAACTACCCAAATCCCCGTTGTCAAATACATGTTCGTTTATGCTCAAAATGGTTGAAATGCTCCTCAGCTTGTTTGGAAACAAAGCGGGCGGAATCATAGTCAGCAGCAGGACCCCCGGTGTGAGAACTTGAACCTTCTCCTCTTGTCCTTTTTGATGCGGATCGTTTAGTCATGTCTCCTATCAATCACAATCACAAAACACGGAAACCCAATCATATAGGAACAATGGAAAACAATCCTCCGAATCAACACCGTCAAGAACACATTACAATCTCAATACGCACACACCAATTACAATGGTTTCAACAAAATGTCAACAATGTAGCATGCAATTTTGTATCACACAATGAAACAATCCATAGAAATCTTGTTCATCACCAAAAATCAAACCAAAACCCCATAGATAAAGAAAATTACGAAAATTGGGTGTTCAAGGGTTTAGGGCACAATCCAAATTCAAGGATTCGTGATATGAATATGCAAATCAACCAAAGATTTCAACAAATAGATGAAATGTAGGATCAAAAGTACTTACTTGTTGAAAAACATTCGGTCCAATCGATTGAAAATGGGTGAAATCGCACCTTTTGCTCCTTAAACCCTAGGATTCGAAATGGGGTGGAAATCGATTTTTGGATGATGACTCGTGGTAAAAATCACAAATTTTAGAAATGGAATGATGAATTTGTGGGTTGAAAATGGTTTGGGAGGATGAAAATGGAGAGATTTAGGGGTTTTAGAAGTAGTTATGACGGTTTAAATGAGCAGGATGGTTTTAATCGAATAGAGGCTTCACCACCTCGGTGGTGGAGTGTCTTTTTTAAAATCCAAACTTTTTGTTGTTTCACCGCCTCGGCGGTGAAGCGCTTGTTAAAAACCTTTGGAACTTGAAGTTTCACCACCTCGGCGGTGAAGTATTTTGCTAAAAACCTTACATCCTGTATTTTCACCACAAGGCTCCACACCATGCGCTTCCACTTTGCTAGTTCAATGATTTTAAGTTCGAAACACTTCCCTGAGTATCCAAACTCCTCAATTCACCTCCAAACACGCTCCGAGACCATTTTGGCCTCCAAAAAGTAGGTAGTAGGAAAAGTTGGGTAAGAACATACCCTCAGTTTCATATCAAAACGAGTTCTTGATTTACCGTCCCTAGCTAGACTTAGCGAATTCCAAGATCAGTCGTCAACGAGGGAGATACTCTCCACAACGCGCTTTTCGTTTCTAAAGTAATGTTTGATCCGCTCCACATTGACTCAGAAAATTCGTCTGTCATTGCTTTCCAATTCGACAAAGCCGAATGGAAATATATGCTTGATCCAGAATGATCTGGACCACCGGAACTTCAACTTTTCGGGAAAGAGCCTCAGCCGTGAATTAAACAATAGAACTTACTGACCTGGGCTAAACTTTCTCATCTCGATCATCTTGTCATGCCACTTCTTCGTCTTGTCTTTATAGAGCCTGGCATTTTCATACGCCTCATTCCGAAATTCTTCTATTTCATTAAGTTGGAGAAGACGCTGTTCACCTGAAGCTTTGAGATCAAAGTTCAATTTCTTTATTGCCCAAAAGGCACGGTACTCTAACTCGACTGGCATGTGACACGTTTTTCTAAACACCAACCGATACGGTGACATACCGATCGGTGTCTTAAAAGTCGTGCGATGTGTCTACAGTACATTATCCAACTTCACTGCCCAATCTTTGAGATTAGAATGAACTGTTTTCTCCAAAATGCTCTTGATCTTCCTGTTTGATACTTCGGCTTAGCCGTTTGTCTATGGATGGTACGACATTGCCACCTTATGCCTCACCCCATACTTTGTCAACAAAATATTGAACATTTTGTTACAAAAATGAGTTCATTCATCACTAATTATGGCCCGAGGTATCCCAAACCGCATCAAGATATTTCTTTGAAGGAACTTAAGAACCATTTTGGCCTCATTGGAAGGTGTCGCCACAACAACAATGTTTTCACTTGTACCAACTGTGACAAACGATCAGCAATAACGTTTTCACTTTCTTTCTTGTCTCTTATCCATCAAACTCTTGCAACAAGAGAATCCATCTGATTTAATGCGATTTGGCATCTTTCTTAGCAAATAAGTACCAGATGGTGGCGTGATCCATATAAATGATCACCTTGGATCCTATAATGTAGGATAAAAACTTATCGCATGCAAAAACAACTACCAGCATCTCTTTCTCAGTTTTAGTGTAATTCTCATGTGCATCATCCAACGTATTGCTTGCATAGTAAATAGATCGGAAGATCGTCTCCTTGCATTGGCCTAAAACTGCTCCAACCGTATAGTCGCTAGCATCGCACATTATTTCAAATGGCTCTTTCCAATCCGGAGCAACTATTATAGGAGCCGTGATAAACGTTTTCTTCATTGCATTAAAATCTTTTAAGCAAGCTTCGTCAAATTCAAATGGGGTGTCCTTCTGAAGTAAGTGACACAACAGCTTTACCGTCTTTGAAAAGTCTTTGATAAAATATCGGTAGAAGCTGGCATGCCCCAAGAAACTTCGAACTCCCTTCATATATATTGGAGGTGGAAGTTTTTCAACTATTTCAATCTTGACTCGGTCTACCTCGAGCCTTTTCGAAGAGACTCAATGACCTACGACCATTCCTTCTTGAACCATAAAATGACACTTCTCCCAGTTAAGAACCAAGTTTTTCTTTTCGCAACGATCGAGGACAAGCGCCAAGTTGTACAAGCAATGATTAAAGGACGAACCAAAAATTAAAAAGTCATCCATGAAAACCTCCATAATGTCTTTCACCATATTCGAGAATATCGCCATCATACACCGTTGGAATGTGGCCGGTGCATTGCATAAACCAAACGGTATATGTCGGTAGGCAAACTTCCCATAAGGGCATATAAAGATAGTCTTCTCTTGGTCTTCCGTTACTATGGATATTTGATTATACCCTGAGTAGCCATCAAGAAAATAATAATGATTGTAGCCGGCAAGACGATCAAGCATTTGATTAATGAGTGGAAGAGGAAAATGATATTTCCTTGTTGCCTTGTTCAATCTCCGATAATCAATATACACACGCCACCCAGTGATGGCGCATGTCGGAATAAGATCATTCTTCGCGTTCTTTACAACCGTCATGCCGCTTTTCTGTGGCACCACTTGTACCAGACTAACCCATTCGCTATCAGATATATCATATATAATTCTAGCCTTCAAGAGCTTCAACACCTCTGCTCTAACGACTTCTTCCATTACTAGATTTAGCCTTCGTTGATGCTCAATGAAAGGTTTAAATGAATCTTCCATTAAGATCTTGTGTATGCATATGGTTGAGCTAATTCCTTTAATGTCGAAAATAGACCACGCAAAGGTGGATCTATGCCGTTTCAGAATTTTCATCAACTTGTACTCTTCCTCCTCCATCATGGATGATGAGATTATCACCGAATTGGTTATATTCTCCCCCAAAAAGATATACTGAAGGTGATCCGGTAATTGCTTGAGTATTAATCCACCGTGAGGTGAATTGGATAGTTCAGGAGAACTAACTTCTTCGTCAATCATATCCACATGAATCAGATCCTCTACGTCTTCAGATTGAGCCTCCATAGCAAGCACGTAGTCCACAACACCAACTTTTGTGGTTGAGCCCTCCTCACCAAAATCCCCCATAGATAAGGAATTTATGAGTGTTTACTCCAATGGATCCATATCCACATTTTCATGAATGAATTCCCTCACACACGAGTCAACAACAGCTACTCGGTTGTATTTAGGACATTCATCCAGAAAGTTCATAGTTTTGAAAATATTAAACTTTACCTCATCTTTATTAACTCGCAATATTAAATTGCCATTATGAACATCAATTAGAGCCTTTCCCATTGCAAGAAAAGGTCTTCCAAGGATGATTGGGATCTTCCTATCCTCCTCCATTTCTAGCACGACTAAGTCCACTGGGAATATGAACTTGTCCACCTTCACTAAGATATCCTCAATAATCCCTTTCGAGTAGGTCAATGATCAGTCCGCCATTTGAAGGGAAATCATGGTCGGCTTTACATTACCAAGTCCCAACTTTCGGTAGATAGAAGATGGAATCAAGTTGATGCTAGTACCAAGATCACATATTTCTTTGTCAAAATAAGATTTCCTGATAGTACACAGAATCGTGAAACTACCGGGATCCTTCAATTTTTAGGCAATTTCCTTTACAGGATTGCACTGCATTCCTCCGTCATTTTCACCGTCTCATATTCCTCCAAATTCTTTTTCTTTATCATGATGTCTTTCAAGAACTTGCCGTAGTTGGGCATTTGTTCTAACACATCCACAAAAGGTAAGTTGATTTGTATTTTCTTGAAGATGTCAAAAAACTTTGCAAATTGTGAATCCAACTTCTTCTTTTGGAATAGTTGCAGATAAGGCAAAGGTGCAGTTAGAATCGGCGGATTGTCCAAGAATGTAATTCTCCCCAGAATCACCTTTTGATCTCATTCTTCTCTTCCACTTTCTCTTCTTTCTTCTTATCTTCTTTCTCCTCTTTCTTCTCTTTATTCTTCTTCTCCTTCGTCTCATCAACGTCTTCCTCCACATTTCTTTTCAATTCATTTCGGTCAACATCATGGCTTACCCCTGGCTCTTCTTCTACTAGTTTTTTTGCTTCAATATCTTTCCCGCTTCTCAACATAATATCCTTGCATTCCTTCGGGTTAGTTTCTTTGTTGCTCGGAAACTCCCCTTGGTCTGCTATTGGATCGCACTTGCAAGTTGCGCTATCTAAGTCTTCAATGATTTCGTAGTAGCATTTGTATTTATACATGTCATATTAATAGAGTCAAGCCTCGTCTTGTGCTTGTTAAGCCTGTTGTGCGTCTCACATAATATTGTTTATGTTTTCTTCATAAAAGATCCCACATTATCCTCCAATTTCGGCTTTTGATTTAGAATTTAAGGTTATTTCATTTGACAATTTTGTTGCATAGGATAACCTTGAGCTCAATTTCCATAACCGAGAGGTGGCTACTTGCGATGTTCTTCGCTTCACGACTTGACAAAGTATCTTTAGTTGAGAAGGCGACAATTGATCCGAGAGTTTAGAGACTTGGGCCGATAAGGTATCAATATGATCGGCTTCTTGAATTGAAGCTACCTTTCTTCCCGTGTTCCTCTCATTTGGCCATTGGTAATTATTGGTCGCCATTTTCTCCAAAAGCGCATTTGCTTCAGTAGGTATTTTAGACAACAAAGATCCTCTCGAGGCAGCATCAACTATGGTCCTTATTTGGCCATCCAACCCATTGTAGAAGAGTTGGGTTTGAAACCAATCTTGATACCCATGTTGGGGGCATCGACGTAATAGATCCTTAAATCTTTCCCACACTTCGAATAGTGGCTCATAGTCCCTCTGGTGAAATTTCTCTATTTCACTTCTTCGTTGAGAAGTCTTTGAAGGTAGTAAGGAACCTTTCAGCAAGGTCATCCCAAGTATTGATACTTCCAGGTTGAATCGATTGTTACCAACCTCGTTCTTGGTCGCGAAGTGAAAACAGAAACAACCTAAATTGTATTACATCCTCTGCAATATCGTTGATTTTTATCGTATCACAAATCTCTAGAAAGGTGGCCAGATGGACATTTGGGTCCAAATGCAGATTGCCACCATATTGGTTCTGTTGAACCATATTGATCAGGGTGGGCTTTAACTCGAAGTTGTTGGCCTAGATCGGCTGCCTCCAAATTCTAGAGTAGTTGTCTAACATAATGGGCCGATAGTTGTCCCTAAGGACCTATTGTTGAACTTCCTGCTCCGATGGTGACTGCGGTAGTGCCAGTGGAACCTGCGGTTGTTAAGGCATATGTGGTATTTGATCATCTTCATCGTTGGCCATAGTGGGAGCTTGGTTTCTTCTCTCTCTCCTTATCCTTGTCAAAGTACACTCGATCTCAGGATTAAGAGTAAAGAATTCCAAACTCCTACTACGTCGCATATACTGCTCGATCACAACAAATGAAACAAATTAAAAAAAATGAATTGAAAAACAAATAAAACAAAAGAATTGTCTGGATTAATATTCAACCACTTAGTCATAATATCAACCAATTCAAAATCCCGCTCCCCGGCAACAGTGCCAAAAACTTGGACGCGACCACTTTTTTCATGTCTTAATATAATCGCAAGTACACAAGGTCAAGTTTTAATACAGTGTACCTTTCGATCGGATTTCGTCCTCTGGGAAACATGTTTAATTAATTAAATACCACGATTTACATGGTGTTATATTATCTCGATGGTTCAAGATATGTTTGAGTTTAAATATTTAACAACTAAGTTAAACTAACAACTATTGGGTTAATTATAATTAAATGGATTACCTAGGAATTAATTTCATTCACTCAATACATGTTTAACTTCGTTTTATTAACAATAACGGTGTTTATCCTATCCGATAATCTAGGTATCTCAAACTCCTGAGTGTAAAATGAGCGATTATATAACTTCACGTTAACACTGAAGTCTCCCTCTAGTGTTTTATGTAACACATAGCCATATGAGTCTTGACCCAACCTCATGAATTGCACACTTTCTAACGCCCTCCTGGGTCGTTAAATTGTCGTGATGTGTTTTACCCTAGTCCAAATTCGGGGTTACCTTTCCCGAGTGTCAAATCCCGTATTCTCAAAACCAACCCTAATACCTTAACAAGCATATGAAAATTGTATTAAAATGGTAAACATAATCGAATTTAGACAAACAATCATTAAAGTAACCTAGATTCACTCAAACATGTATTTGCATGAGTTACACCAATCCCTAGATAATATTTATCTAGCCTACCATGATCTTAACCATACATATATTAAAACAAGAAGGATTAATTATCATTTGATATAAAAAGTTAAGTTATAAAGATAGAAACAAATGAAGAACGATCAAATCTTTAAGTGGAGTGATCCATTATCGCCAAAGATTGGTCCTGAAATGATTCATCTTCTCCAAATGTTGAATCTCCTCTTTGAGCTCCCAAAATACTCTTAAGATCATCTATGATAAGTATGGAACCTTTTTTTGACAAATGGGGGATAGAAGGGTTTAAATAGAAGACTCGAAACTATCTAAAAAATAGATATTTTTTCCACAGAGAGACCGTCGCGGCAGTGGTTCACCGCTACGGCGGTGAACTAAGTTGGTTAACTTCACCACTATGGTGGTGACTGACCGCTGTGACAGTGAACCAAAAATGAAACTCTTTGTACTTTCACCGCCTAGGTAGTGAATGACCGCTACGGCCATGAAACAAAACCTAGGCTCTTTGGACTTTCACTGCCTCAGCGGTGGCCTGACTGCTGGGGCGGTGACTTCTGCACAATTTTCCCTGTATCTCCACTACCTCGGCGGTGGCCTGACCGCTGGAAAAATGATGAATTCTTTCACTTTTTTTTATCGTTTTTCCACCGCTTCGCTTGTTTGTCACTAAATTACGTCCCTACACCTGATTTACTTAAAAAAAAATTAAAAAAAAAAAAAAAAAAAAAAGGCCATAAAATATTACTAGAACACTCGAAAACTACCATTTAGGCCCAAAAAATACAATTTTTTTTTTACATATTTTATTAAACAACATTTTAGAAAAAATATTTAAACACTTGAATTTATTACTTCTTACCATATTCCATATAATTCAATTTATTTTGTAAGTGTTGTGAATGATTCTAATCTAAGTACATTAGCCATAAAATGTATTGAGTTGTTTTTTATATACAAATACCCAAAACAAAATCTACTTTAAAAATCGCCAATGTCTTCATTACAATCATCTTGAACTTCAATCAAATATTATCTTGAAATGTTTTTTTTTTTTTTTTTCATTTTTTAATCAGAACTATATTCTGAAATAACTCAATAAAACCATTAGTTTCATAAAAATATCAATGTTAATTTGTCCATCAAAATATCTAGAGTCAACAATCTCCATTTTTTTTTATGGTTACAGTTAACTTTGATATTTTCTCATAATAATTATGTAACCATGTTCTCTCCTTGAGTATGAGAACTGGTTTTATACGTATTTAAGATCATGATTCGAAAAATCATTTTCAAGAATATGTAATGATTAGATTAAAAATATGTTCGAAGTATATTATTCGTAGAATTTTATTTCTCCCCATTTCTCAATATTTTTATGAATTTATACAACATGCAAGAAAAAACAATAGAACTTCTCCTTTTTGTCATCTCAAAAAGTAGGGAAGAATGATTAAAACATCTACTCGAAGCATATATCATTATATTTAATCATTCCCAAACCTCGAATGATTTTAAAAAATTGATCTTTAGCCACAAGTTTATTAAATATATCAGCAAGCTGGTTGGAAGTATCTACATACTCGATAGAAATATCACCACTTTGGTAGCAGAATATTACATCGTTACTTTCACCGCAAGTGTACAGTTCAAGTTTTAGTAAAGTGGGAAGAGTAGGGGTTATCATATCCATAGGGATGGTATTAGATGGTTGTTGAGTACTGCGATTGTCATAACCTAACTTTATTTAGGTGACTCAATTTATATTTTTGTTAATAAAAAAATATACTAAACTAATTAAGCTAATATACTAAAATTGACGTTTAAGGGAGTAAATTGTCTAGGGATTAACTTTGTTCATTTAAACGAGTTCAATTCAATCTAGTTTACATTAACGACAATCAACCATATTCGACAATCTAGGTATCGAACTCTTGAGTGTAAAGTGAATGAATATGTGACTTTCCGTCAACACCGAAGTCCCCCTCGAGCATCTATTTGACACTTGGTCACATGATTATCGCCCCAACTTCACGGATTGCATACTTTCTAACGCCCTCTCAAGTCATTAGATCATCACATTATGTTTAAACCCTTGTCTGAATCCGAGGTTATCTCTCCCGAGTGTCAAACCCCGTATTCTCAAAATCAACCCTAATACCATAACAAGCATATCAAGACTGTAATAAAACAGTAAACACAATCAGATAAAGATAAACAACTGATAACGAAATAAAGATTTAACCAAACAATGTTTTTATAAACAAATTGCTCCCTAGACAATATATGTTTAGTTTATCATGGTCATAACCATATATACAACATTATACAAGCTAAACATATACAAAACTATCAACCAAAACTAATAAATAAAGAGAGAAACAAAGAGACTAGCCGTTATTTGAAGAACCGATGTTAAAACTGCTTCCAGAACATTTCCTCTTCTTGGCTTTGTGACCTTCTCTTGGTTGATAGGTTTTGGAGCTCCCAAAAACCTTCCAAAAACGTCCTAAGTGTTATGGGCAAAGATGTGTTATAATGAAACCCCAAAATATCAACAAAATATCTCAAAATATCTTAAAAGATATGGTGTCGAACCGCTGCAGTGGTGGTTTCACCGCTATAGCGGTGGGAAAGTCAGCAGTCTTCTTTTACTGTTGACTGCTATAGTAGTGGAAAGCACCACTACAGCGGTGAGGTTTACCACTACAAGGTTTACCACTCAGTGGTTTCACCGTTGCAGCGGTGGAGCTGCAGATACTGAAAGGCCTTTTTTACACTTTTTCCACCGTTCTTCCAGTGACTTGCTCATTTATGGACCGTTTTTGTCCATTTTCTCCCTACCTGATTTATATATAAACAAATAAAAATATATTAAAACATATTAAAATGCTATAATATTACTAGAAAACTACCAAAACTGACTTAGAAATAAATAGATAAATTACACCTATCAAATACCTCCAAATTTAGAATTTTGTTAGTCCTCGAGCAAAACACTCACACTAAAATAAAAAATACAACTAAATTAAATAACACAAAACTAAACACGAATAAAAACACAAACTACCTAAACATAACGATATGCGAGTTTTGAATTCAACTATCGGCCAAAACATATTTCCTTTAACAACCCCCAATCATATCGAGTTCAGGAGTAAACACACCATGTGATGTTTTAGAATTTCAACATTCAATAATGGTAAATGCCATTCTAGATTCTTTCAAAGTGTGTGTGCAAAACTCAATAATATAACTATCTAACAACCGGATTGGATTATCCACCAACGAAGCGAATGACTTAAACCGATAAGGATTAAGATTTCCATGTGCCTGAATGGGTTCCACTCTCCACTAATGTAGGTTAAGCAGTTCATAACGATCAAAAGGACTTGGTTCGGTTTGGAACATGGCCAAGGGTATATCTGGAATATAAAACAGGTTAACGTCGTTAACTTAACAATACCCAAAGCACAACGCTTGGCACACAATCACACTCGAACCCCTATAGATAAATTTGGAACAACTCTTAACATCTATTTAAGAACTCCGTACTCACTTGTCAAAAGAAACAAAAATTTAACTATATTTCCATGTGTGTGTTTTTTTAACAACAACCACACCCCCAAACTTATTCGATTATTATAATTTCACGGATGTGGTTAAAATGAAAGAAAAATAACAAATGAGTACTCGAATACCGAACAAATCAAAAGTTTTCCCTAAACCCAACCGCTCACTTCAAGTAGCATACACGAATGCTAACTTGATTTACTCAAATTGTGCCTTCGGTTTAGCGATATAGGTTTGGAAAAAGTTCAATTGGCCAGGGTATTTATTACGTGTTCAAAATTGAAATGGATAAATATCTTTGACAGGGTAACGAGGGATAAACATATAGCAAGGTAAGTTTCAAAGGCTCAAGTGAATCAAATGAATGCCTAAATCATATCTCCTGAACTACCTCGCCTAGGATTTTGCCTCAAGTTTCCCTCAATCAGGTTCTAGAATTCCTTAAATTGTCATGAGTTTGGCTAATGGATAATCGGCCTCAAATCAATTGAATAGCTATACATTGAGTCTACGTGCTCGTGCGAATTAGGATCCACAATAACTTTTACCAAAATAACATGCCAAGCACACTGAACACACATGAATAGGCATTACCCTTGACCTCAAAAAACAACTAGGGGATAATATGATCATCAGGTAATGGCCCGAATGAACGTAAAACTCAACACATGCACAACAACTACAACAAACACAAACATACTACACAAACTAACAAACATGAAAACAATTTAACTAAAACTACACAACTAACAACAATTAAATTTAAACTACATAACTAACAAAAGAAAACATACTAACATACTACACATCACCCCCAAACTTAAAACGGGCAGTGTACACAATGTCCCAACATCAAAGTCAACAAATAGAATGCATTATAGTGATGAAGGAGGTTTTGAACACATACCTGGGAGGTGAGACAATCTCGCCTCCGAATGAAATCGGCGGTGATGATCTAATTTATTTTGAAAACTTGGGTTGCCTCCCAATAAGAACTTGGTTTATAGTCCTCGGCTTGACATAGAGAAGTACTCGTTAAAGAACGATTTTTGCCCATAGTAAGTGTCGTACAACACCACATATGGGTCTTGATTTGGAATGCCCTCAAGCTTGGTGAAATGTGGCATTGTTCGGCTCGTGCTTTCAACTTAATTTGGTTCCAGATTATGTACTTGGTTGGCCGAAATGAATGGTGCAAAAGGCAGAGTATGACAATTGAGTCACATTTGATCCTCATAGATGTGATCTTCTTGGATCGGTGGCGGCATCAATATTTAGATCTCAAATGGTTGAGAATTACAATCGTCAATCCATGCTTGGGTTGTCTTCTCATTAGAATCATCGCCATTGAACTCACCCAAGTTTTTCCCGCTCATATCCGGTTCCTCACGGTGGTTTTCACATTCGAATGTGACTTTCGTGTCTCTAAGTGCCTTCATTTCTGCCTCGGCCTCAATGAAGCAAACAATTAGACCGATTTGAGTCTCAAGAGACTTTACGGTCTCATCAATTTCAACGCAGATCGTCTCAATTTTGTCAAGACGGTCCTCATTCTCATTGAGTCGGTCATTTATTTTCCTCCAGAACGCCTGAGTCTCCCCCATACATTTAATGAACATTTCTTCCAGGGTAGGAGAAGACTCTCCATGTTGGTCCGAGGTGTCAATCCATGGTGCTGAAATGGTAAAACTATCCCTTAAGCGTTGGTAGCTTATTGAATAATTCCAACTTCGAAAATCAAACTCAGCCATATCTTCCAACAACCAATAGGCTTTATCCGCAGTTAGTTGGTCGAAAGAGGTGGTACCGTTTCCTCTTTCCACCCAAATTCTTGTTGCGACTAATAACTCATCGAGGAAGTTCAGTAGTTAACACTCTCTCGGGAAACGACGATTGGAGAACCGGAATAGTAAATCCTTGTATCTATCCCAAGCACAATAAAATGGCTCAAAATCTCATTGAAAGAAATGCAATAGCACTTATTGATCTAACATCTTCAAGCACCTTGCAAAATAAACAAAACTACAAACAAAAATTATAAACAAAATAAATGCCTAAATTAAAATCAAGTTATTTACTCAAAATATCAACAACAATCTAAAAGTCAATCCCCGGCAATAGCGCAAAAAACTTGGTAGCGGAATATTACGTCGCTACTTTCACCGCAAGTGTACGGGTCAAGTTTTAGTAGAGTGAGAAAACTAGGGGTTGTCGTATCCACAAGGATTGGATTAGATGGTCATTGAATACTGCGATTGTGATAACCTAACTTTATCTAGGCGACTCAATTTATATTTTTTAAATAAAATAATATACTAAATGGTAGCGCATAAATATCTCGCTACTTTCACTCGCAAGTATACGAGGTTAAGTTTTAGTATAGATGGGAAAGTAAAAGTATCATGTCCATAGGGATTGGTTGTGATTATTATTGAGTAATGTAACTGGCATGACCTAACTTTATCTAGGCGAAAAGAAATGTATATAAAATTAAAATAAACTAATACTAAAATACTAATTAAACTATACTAATACTAATATGAGATGTTTAGGGAAAGTATTGCCTAGGGATTAATTTTTGTTTACAAAAACGTGTTTGGTCTTGTTTTAGTTTACGTTAATGGCGTTCGACTTATCCGACAATCTCAGTTTGTAAAGTCCCCCGCCACCTCTCCCGAGTGTAAGACGAGAGAATACGCGACTTTGTGTCAACGAAGAAGTCCCCCTCAACGTCTTAACGACCCTAGGTCACGTGAGTCTCTCCCCAACGTCATTGATTGCACACAATCCAACTCTCTCCCGGGTTATTGGATCATCGCGTTGTGTTTACCCTATCAACAATCTCAGTTCGTAAACTCTCTTGCTACCTCTCCTGAGTATAAGACGAGGGAATATGCGACTTCGTGTCAACGAATAAGTTCCCCTCAACATCTTGACGACCCTAGGTCACGTGAGTCTTGTCCCAACGTCATCGATTGGCGTTATGTGTACTTTAGCGCGAATCCAAGGTTACCTCTCCTGAGTGTCAAACCCCGTATTCTCGATATATCTATCTACGCATAATAAATATTATAGTATGATAAACCCAATCAAAATAATGAAGAACAACTGCAAACGAAACACAAACTCAACAAAATAATATTTTCATAAATATATTAATCCCTAGAAAAAAACTCATTTAGCTCATGGCCATAGCTGGTTATACAATGAAAACTAAGCTAAACATACTCAAACAACAATCCTAAGTTCAGAAACAAAATAAGGAACAAGAGAAACTTAGCCTAATCCGCAAATTTATCGCTAAAAATGATTCGAGATCGCTCCCCCTTCTTGGCAACATGATCTTCTCCTTATGATTTGAATTAGCACTCCCAAAACCTCTCTCTAAAATATCCTAAGTATATTAGGGCTCTAATGGCCGGAGAAGAAAGGAAGAAAGGGTATAAATAGGAAAAATATCTAAAATAAATATCTAAACTGTGCAGAGGTGACTGCCGCGGCAATGGGAGGCGGTGGAAGGTCGGCTAGATTATCGCTGCGGCTATCGTTTGATCACCGTGGCGTTGGAACAATGGCCTTACTCTCTATATTTTGTATGTCGCGGTGGTTGTTCTGGACCGCGGCGGTGAATTTAAAAATAGTTTGGGCTAGCTCTGAAGTTTGACCGCCGCGGCGGTGGTTTTGTCACCGTGGCGGTGGCTGGAGGTTCTAAATTTCATTTTCTTTGCCTTTTTTCCACCATTCTTTCACCGTTTTTAATCCGATATGATCATTTTTTATCCATTTTCATACATTTTCACCTCAAACACCTGATTTAGTACAAAAAGAATAAAAACACATCAAAATATATTAAAACATGCTAAATATACTCAAAAATTAACAACGTTCGGATTGAAAATAGATAGGTAATTTACACCTATCAAATACCCCCAAACTCAAAATTTTGCTAGTCCTCGAGCAAAACACCCACGTAATACAAGAAAATATAAAAACTAATTACGAAGTTGAAAAACACGAAAAATAAATATGTGCAAGTTTTGAGTATCACCTACCGGCCAAACGAATTATCCCTCATCGGCCCCCAATCCTATCTAGTTCAGGCATAGAAACACACCATGTAATGTTCTATAATTTCAACATTTATAATAGTAAATGCCATTATAGATCCTACTAAAAAGTGTGTGTCTCTGTGTGTGTGTCTCTGTGTGTGTGTGTTTAAAACTCAAATATATAACTGTCAATTAATCGGATTGGATTATCCACCATATAAGCGCATGACAAAAAAAACCCAAAGGTATAGGGAATCCATAGGCTTGACCCAGGATCTATTTTCCACTAATGTAGGCTCGGAAGTTCAAAAAGATCAATAGGTCTTGGTTCGGTTTAGGATAAATGGCTAAGGGTAAATTTAAAAGAGAAAACTGGTTAACGTCGTTAATTTGACGTTACCCAAGGCATATCGCTTGGCACCCCATAGTTAAATTGGGAATCAACCCCGAACATACGTTAAGAATGACGTACTCACTTGTCAAAAAGAAACGGAAAATAAAAACTGTATATACACTTGATTCTTTCTTTTTTTTTCAACAAAGACACCCCCAAACTTATTTGATTGTTACAATTTAAGAGGTGTGTGAAAAATGAACAAAAATGATAAGTGAGTACACAAATATTGAACCAATTAGAAGTTCACCCTAATCCCAACCGCTCACTTCAAGTAGCACAATGAATGCTAACTTGATTCGCTCAAATTGTGCCCTTGGTTTAGCGATAAAGGACTGGAAAGAATTCAATTGGCCATGGTATTAGTTAAGTATGTAGAATTGAAATGGCATTTAGGCTTCGATAGGGTAACGAGGGGTAATAATATATCAAGGTAAGCTTAAAAAGGCTCAAGCAAGAAAATTAATGCCTAAATCATGTCTTCCGAACTACCTCGCCTAGGATTTCGCCTCGAATTTCCTCCAAATCAATTTCTAGAAATCCTAATGTCATGAATTTGGATGATAGATAATCATTTTCAAATAAATTAGACAATTATACAATCAGTTTTCGTGCTCGTGCAAGTAGGATCTATAATAACTATTACTAAAACGTAACATTGAGCACACAGAACACAAAGGCATGAGTTTTACGCTCGACTTCAATAAACAACCAAGGGACAGACTCATCATCGGGTAAAGGCCCAGATAACATCAAAACTCAGCACATAACACAAAAACTATCCTAAACAGACATGCACACGTAGAAACAATAAAACATACTAACTAAGCATACTAAAAACATACTACACATCACACCCGACTCAAATAGGAAATGCCCATAATAACCCAGTCAGCGATCCCAATGACATGATAAAGCATTATAATGAAGACTAGGGTTTAGAACATATACCTGGGAGGCGAGAGAATCTCCCCTCCGAATCAAATCGGTTTGCGACGGATCTAACTTATTTTTTCCTTGGGTTGCCTCCCAAGAAGCGCTTGGTTTATGGTAATCAACCTGACACACCGAAGTGCTCGTCAAATAGTGACTTTTGCCCATAGTACGTGTTGTACAACAACACATACGGGTCTTAGTTTAGTACGCCCTCCAAACTGGCGAGATGTGGCTCTGATCGGCCCGAGCTTTTAACAGGATGCGCCACCAGCTCATGTACTTGGTGGGCATATAAGAAAGTTTCTAATGATGGAGAAGGATCAATGAGCCATATCGGATCCTTATAAATATGATCGTCTTGGATCGATGGTGGCGTCACCAGTTGGAATTCGAACGGTGAAAATGCACAACAATTAATGTGTGAATCTCCATCGATCTCACTCAAGTACCTCCCGCTTGTCTCCGCCTCCTCATGATGGCTTTCACTGAATGTGGCTTGTGAATCTCCTGGTGCCACCACCTCTGACTCGGCCCCAATGAAGCAAATTAGCTGACCGATTTGCGTCTGCAAAGACATTATGGTCTCATCGATGTCGGTGTAGACCATCTCGATATGATCAAGATGATCTTCATGCTCGTTGATCGGGTCATGCATCTCCCTCACTAGTCTCTGAGTCTATCCCATAACAGTTGCGAGCGTTTCTACTAGATTGAGAAAAGACTCCTCGTCGTGATTGTACGATGAGGTTTTTACATGCTCGCGTATTGACTACTTACAAGTGCACGAGGTCAAGTTTTAGTATAGATGGATCGTGAGATCGGATATCGTTCCACTGGGGATAGTGTAAATTAGTTGAATACCGTGATTTTCATAGTCTCATATTATCTCGACTTTTCAAGAATTGTTTGTATTTTAATTAACAACTAACATAAATTACAACTATTGGGTTAGTTATAACTATATTGATTACCTAGGTATTGATTTCTTTCATGTAATACTTATTTGACTTCGTTTATTTAGCGATAATGGTGTTTATCCTATCCAACAATCTCTGTATCTATAACTTGCTCACTCCCTCTTCCTAGTGTAAAGAAAATGAATATATGACTTCGCGTTGACGTTGAAGTCCCTCTCGAATATCTTGTCGAATACGTAGTCACATGAGTTGTGAACCAACGTCATGGATTGCACACTCTCCAACTCCCTCCCGGGTTATTGGATAGTCGCGTTGTGTTTACCATAATCCGAATCCGGAGTTACCTATCCCGAGTGTCAAACCCCAAATTCTCTAATTATCTAAACTAGCATAATATCAAGAATAACGATAAACACAATCGGATTGAGACAAAAAACCATTAAAGTAACGTATATTCAATCAAACTAGCATTTAAATGACTTACAACAACATCTATATAATATTTATCTAAACTACATGTTCTTAGCCATATAAACATATAAAATAAGAGGGATTCAACATCATTAGATAATGAAAAATAATTACAAAGATAAAACAAAGGAAGAACAATCAAATCTGAGAGTGGAATGGTCCACAGTCGCCAAGGATCAGTCCGCAAATGCTTTGTCTTCGCAAATGATGAACCTCATCTTCTTGCTCTCTCAAGAATGGCTAAAGAACCCTAAGCTAAGGTTTGGAACGTTCAACTCATTTTTTACAAGTGGGGGAGAAGTATTTATAGGCTCAAGGTTTCAAAAATATCTAAAAAGATCACATTCTTTGTGCAGAGCTGACCGCCGCGGTTATGGGATTTACCGCCGCGGCGATGGGTAAGTCGATTAGCTCACTGCTGCGGTGGTAGGCCAAAATACAACCTCTCTGATCTTTTACTGCCGCGGCGGTGGGACGTTGGGCTCAAATATCCCTTCTCTGCATTCTCACCATTGCGGCGGTGGCTTGCTGTCCTGAAACCTTGTATTTTTCCATCGTTTCTTCGCCGTTTTCCCACTATTTCGCTCGTTTATAGCTCGTTAATGTCCCTACACCTGAATTATATAAAAACTAACAAAAACACAATAAAAAATTAATAAAACACTCGAAAATAGGCAAATTCAGCTTAGAAGTAGATAGGTATTTTCAACCTATCAAATACCCCCAAACTTGGAATTTTGTTAGTCCTCGAGCAAAACATCCTAACACTAAATCAAACTAACTACACTAATTAACTAATTTCTAAACTAAAAATGAATAAACATTAACAAATAAGAAGTAAACATATGTGAGTTTCAAGTTCAATAGAAGAAACCTAGTGGTTCTTCCCTCAACAACCCGTAATCAGATCAAGTTAAGGAATAACACACACCACGTGGTGTTCTAGAATTTTAACACTCAATATCTGTTAAAATCATTCTAGATCCATTTGAAATGTGTGTGTGAGAGAACTCAAATGTATAACTAATCAAACACTGGATTGGGTTATTCAATAACTAAATTCATGACTTAAACTTTAAAAGATTTCGAAAAACTATACGTTTAACTGGGCTCAACTATCCATTAATGTAGGTTTGGAAATTCACAGAGCTCAATAAGGCTTGGTTAGCTTTAAGAACGACCAAGGACATCATAGTAAAAGAAAACAGAAAATCGTTTTAATTCAACGATACCCGAGGTATAAACGTTTGTTGCTAAATCTCTCTCGTAACCCCCAAACTTTGAAAAATACAACCCTGAACAAAAATTTAAGAACTTTGTATTCACTTTTCAAAAGAAATGGAATTAAAAACTATATTCACATAGTCTTTTTTTTTTTTCCTTATTATTTTTTTTTTTTTTTTTTTTTTTTTTAGACAAACGAGCACACCCCCAAAATTATTTGAATTTGTACAATTTTAGGGGCGTGCAAAAAGAACTACAAGACTGACAAGTGAATACTTTAATACTAAACCAATAAAAACTTATCCGAAACCCTACCTGCTCACTTCAAGTTAGCATTTGTCTATGCTACTTGATTTCACTCAATTTGAATCGTAGGCTTAGCGACAATGGTTTGGAAAGATTTAATTGGCTAAAGTATAGATATGTGTTCAAAATTGAAAAGTTTATGGGCTTCAACAGGGGAACGAGGGAATAAAATTTTCAGGTTAATTTCAAAAGGTTCAAGTGAAAAAAAAAATTAAGGCCTAAATCATGCCTCTGGAATTACCTCGCCTATAATTTCGCCTCAAGCCTCCCCCAATCAAGTTCTATATTCCTCATTTCTGTCATGAACTTATTACTGAATAATTGGCGTCAAATCGTTCAAATAATTATACACTGAGTCCATGAGATCGTGCGATTTTAGGATCAAAATAATTTTTACCTAATCAACATGCTAAGCACACAAAACACAAATGAATGGCATTACCCCCGACCTCGATATACAATTAGGGATAATTTTCATCATCGGGAAATGGCCCAGATGAACTCAACAACTCAACATACACATACGACTTCATTCATTAATATATCTACTCTAAATCTAAAAACTAGCATACATACACTAACTAAACATTACACATGCATAGACAAAGATTAAAATACAACTTAACTAGAAATTAAAATCTATATTATATATTAAAACGTCTACAAAGTGTAATTACGCATACATAAAACATACAAATATAATACATTGCAAAAAATTTGTTCATCATTTTCTTTAAAAAAAAATGGATGAACACCTTTCCAAACTTAAACAAGGCAGTGTCTACACTTTCTAAGCAACGAACCTAATTGCAATATATAGCATTCATTGAAAAATATTGGGTTGGAACACATACCTAGGAGATAAGACATAGAAGTCTCATCTCCTACTGTCCTTCCGGGGGAACATCATCGTCACCATTGTCGAGTCGGAATGGAAATTGTGGCGGTTGCAAAAGGTGAGGCAACATTTTCGGCATAGGCAGATAAGTATTCATCTCAATGCCGAGGCCCTCATAAATTAGCCGGTGCATTGATCTAGGTAATTTCCGTGCTTGGATTAATCAAATCCGAACAGCGCAAACCAACATCACGAAACCAAACTGTCAAGAACACCACTCATTTGCAATCCGCACAAACCAACCACAATTGTTTCAACACAAATTCAACAATGTAGAAATGCAATATATCTCCACACAATGCCACACTCCATAGAAATAATATTCATTAACAAGATTCAAGCAAAAACCCCAAAATGAAAAGAAAAAAAGGCAAAAATGGGGCCTAGGGTTTAGGACATAAACCAAATTCAACCATATTTAAAATGTAGATGCAAATCATCCTACAATTTCATCATAAACATGAAATATAAGTTAAAAAACACTTATTTGATACAACAAATCGAATCAAACGGCTTGAAATTGGAAGAAATTGCCTTCTTGGTTCGCAAACCCTAAAAATCCGAAAATGGGGCTTGAATCTCAAATTTGGTGGATGATTTAAGGTGTAAATCTCTAATATGGAATGAGGAAGGTCGGATTTGGGTTTTGGAATGGTTTGGTAGGAAGAAACTAGAAAGTTTTTAGGATATTTGGGTTTTGAATTCGGTTAAATGAAGCGCAAATAACATTTTAATCGAACAGAGGCTTTACCACCGCGGTGGTGGGATTCACCGCTACGATGGTGAAGTGCCTTTTTGAATCATAACATCCTGAAGTTTCACCGCCGCGGTGGTGAAGTGTTTTAATGGAAATGGACCCATCTTGTATTTTCACCGCCGTGGCGATGAACTTCTACTGATTCTCTTCATTTTTCTCAACAAAACTCCTCACCACTTATTTCCACTTCGCTATTTCAATGGTTTTCAGTACAAAACACAACCCTGAATATCCATACTCCTAGTTCACCACCAAACATGTTCTGAGACCATTCCGGCCTCCAAAAAGTAATTAATAGCAAAACAAATGGGCAAGTTTCATACCCTCGAAGACATATCAAAAATATTTGCTTGATTTAACATCCCTAGTTGGACCTAATTTGCTTGATTTAACGTCCCTAACTGGATTTTTATTCCCTCGGGTTAGTTTCCGTATTACTTGGAAACTTTCCCATGGATTAATCCTTGACAGCACTTGCAATTTAACCGATTTGAGTTTCCAAAGATTTCACGATTGCATTCATGTTCGTACACATGGTCTCAATCACGTCAAGCCTCACTTCATGTTGTTTAAGCCGGTTATGTGTCTCACGCAAAATTGTCTGAGTCTCCTTCATGAAAGAACCCAACACTTCATCCAAGTTTGACTTTGGATTATGCATCTGGGGGTGTTGTATTTGGCAGTTCTATTGCATTGGAAATCCTTGAGCTTGAGTTTCATATCCAGTCGGGGCTTGCATTGGAAAGTATAGGCTCAATTATTTACGAAATGGCATTTTTCAAAATCACTATCCAAACTGGGTTGAGAACTGCTTACAAAATTCTCCTCTACATGACTTGATGAAGCACCCTTAGTACTAGACTAGGCGACCAATTGTTCCTAGAATTTGGTGACTTTGGCCGATAAGGTCGCGATATGATTGGCCTCTTGAATTGTAGTGACCCTTCGTTCGGTATTCCTCTCATTCGGCTATTGATAATTATTGGCCACCATTTCCTCCAATAACGCGCTTGCTTCATCCAGAATCTTTGATAACAATGATCCGCCCAAGGCAGCATCAACTGTGGTTCAAGTTTAGCCGTCCAACCCATTGTAAAAAAGTTGGGTTTGAAGCCAATCTTGATACCCATGTTGGGGGCACTTTCGCAACAAATCGTTGAACATATCCCACGTCTTAAAGAGTGGCTTGAAATCTTGTTAGCGAAACTGCGCAATCTCGCTTCTCAACTACGAG
This sequence comes from Eucommia ulmoides, assembly GCA_016647705.1. NCBI lineage: Eukaryota > Viridiplantae > Streptophyta > Magnoliopsida > Garryales > Eucommiaceae > Eucommia > Eucommia ulmoides. The sequence continues at coordinate 22,247,181 of CM028330.1, read as the reverse complement.
GTCTTCGACGGTGGGAAAAAAATAGGTAAGGAACCTTTGAGCAAGGTCCTCCCATGTATTGATACTACCCGGTTGGATTGATTGAAACCAACCCCTTACTCGATCACGAAGAGAAAATGCAAATAGTCTCAATCGAATTATGTCATCTGCAACTCTATTGATCTTAATAATATCGCAAATCTCCATAAAGGTTTCCAAATGAATGTTGGGGTCTTCGTGAAGATTCCCACCATATTGGTTATGTTGTACCATGTTGATTAGGGCGGGCTTCAACTCGAAGTTATTAGCCTGAACCGGCTGTCTTCGAATTCCAGAATAATTATCTAGCATCATCGGCCGATAATAATCTCTAAGGAGTTGTTGTTGATTCTCAGGCACCGGGGGCTGCTGAGGAAGTCCCTGCGACACCGGTGGTTGTTGGTGCACATTTTGCATAGCATCTTCTCTACCGGTCATAGTTTCTTCTTGGTTTCTTTTCTTTCTCCTTATCTGTCGCAAAGTTTTCTCAATCTCAAGATCCAGACTTAAAGACTCCAAGCTCATACTGCATCGCATATACTACTCAGTCACAATAAATAAATCAAATAAACAAATGAATTGAATAAAAATAAAATAAAAGAATTATCATGATTAATATTCAACCACTTAATCACAATATCAATCAAATTAAAACACTTTCCTGGCAAAGGTACCAAAAACTTGTACGACGAGGTTTTTACACGCTCGCGTATTGACTACTCGCAAGTGCACGAGGTCAAGTTTTAGTATAGATGGATCGTGAGATCGAATATCGTTCTACTGGGGATAGTGTAAATTAGTTGAATACCGTGATTTTCATAGTCTCATATTATCTCAACTTTTCAAGAATTGTTTGTATTTTAATTAACAACTAAGATAAATTACAACTATTGGGTTAGTTCTAACTATATTGATTACCTAGGTATTGATTTCTCTCATGTAATACATATTTGACTTCGTTTAGTTAGCGATAATGGTGTTTATCCTATCAGACAATCTCTGTATCTATAACATACTCACTCCCTCTTCTAAGTGTAAAGCGAATGAATATATGACTTCGCGTTAACGCCAAAATCCCCTCGATCATCTTTTCGAACACATAGTCACATGAGTCATGAACCAACGTCATCGATTGCACACTCTCCAACTCCCTCCCGAGTTATTGGATCGTTGCGTTGTATTTACCCTAGTCCGAATCTGGGGTTACCTCTCTCAAGTATCAAACCCCATATTCTCTAATTATCTAAACTAGCATAATATCAAGAATAATGATAAACACAATCGGATTGAGATAAACAACCATTAAAGTAATGTATATTCAATTAAACTACCATTTACATGACTTACAACAACACCTAGATAATATTTATCTAAACTACATGTTCTTAGCCATATAAACATATAAAATAAGAAGGATTCAACATTATTAGATAATAAAAAGTAATTACAAAGATAAAAATAAAGGAAGAACGATCAAATCTGAGAGTAGAATGGTCCACAGTCGCCAAGGATCGGTCCGCAAATGCTTCGTCTTCTCAAATGATGAACCTCCTCTTCTTGTTCTCTTAAGAATGGCTAAAGAACCCTAAGCTAAGGTTAGGAATGTTCAACTCTTTTTTTACAAGTAGGGGAGAAGTATTTATAGGCTCAAGGTTTCAAAAATATCTAAAAAGATCTTCTTCTTTGTGCAGAGCTGACTGTCGCAGAGGTGGGATTTACCACCGCGACGGTAGGTAAGTCGGTTAGCTCACTGCTGCAGTGGTGAGATCGCACTGCAACGGTAGGCCAAAATCCTAACTCTCTAATCTTTTACCACCGTGGAGGTGGGATGTTGGGCTCAAATAACCCTTCTCTACATTCTCACCGCCGCGGCGGTGGTCACCCGCTGCGGCGGTGGCTTGCTATCCTGAAATCTTGTATTTTTCCATCGTTTCTTCGTCATTTTCCCACCATTTGACTTGTTTATAACTCGTTAACATCCCTACACCTGAATTACATAAAAACTAACAAAAACACAATAAAATATTAATAAAACACTCGAAAACTGGCAAATTCAGCTTAGAAGTAGATTGGAATTTTTAACCTATCAGTGATCCGGAATGTCAATCCATGACACTGTGGTATTAGAAAAATGCCCCAAGTTTTGGTAATTTGGTGAATAATTCCAACTCTGGAAATCAAAGGTCGTTATTTCCTCTAAAAACTAAATGGCTTCGTTCACGGTTAGGTCATAGAGAGAGGGGGTACCATTTGCTCCTTCCACCCATATTCTGGTTGTGGCTTGTAACATTTCGAGGAAATTGGGAAGTTGAATCTTCGTTGGGAAATGATGGTTCGGAAACCAGAGTAGCAAATCTTTATATCGATCCCAAGAACTATAAAATGGCTCAGAATCCCGTTAAAAGAATTGAATCAATACTCGTTGATCTAGCATCGTCGAGTACCCTGTAAGAGAAATAGAAAACAAAACTACAAACAAAAATTATAAACACTAAAAATGCCAAAAGTAAAATTTGATCATTTACTCACAATATCAATAATAAATCAACAACACAATCCCTGGCAATGATGCAAAAAACTTGGTAGCGCATAAATACATCGCTACTTTCACTCGCAAGTATACAAGGTCAAGTTTTAATATAGATGGGAGAGTAAGAGTATCGTACCCACAGGAATTGGTTGTGATTATTATTGAGTATCGTAATTGTTATGACCTAACTTTATCTAGGCGAAAAGAAATGTATATAAAATTAATATAAACTAATATTAAAATACTAATTAAACTATACTAATACTAATATGAGATGTTTAGGGAAAGTATTGTTTAGAGATTAACTTTTGTATACAAAAACGTGTTTGATCTCATTTTAGTTTATGATAGGTGTGATATACCATCATCATTCCAAACCGATTTTGTTAGTTTTAGAGTAGTTTTTATATTTATTTTATTTTGTTTTAATTTTTATATTTTTTATATAAATCAGGTGTATGGGGTGAAAATGTATGAAACTGGAGCGAAAACAATCAGATCGAACCAAAAACGGTCGAAAAACGGTGAAAAAAAGAGTAAGGTGGCAATATTCTGAAAGAAGCCTATTACTGCGGCATCTGTAGCAGTGAAAATGCAGAGAGTGGCATTATCTTGCTGAACGTCCACCACCGCAGCAGTGAGATCTACCACCGCGGCGATGAAACTACAGAATGTCAACCAAGGCCACTGCTGTCTTCACCGCCAAGACGATCAACCAACCGACATACCCGCCTAAGCAGTGGCCTTTGCGCCAGATTAGATATTTATTAAATATTTTTTAGATATTTTCCCTATTTAAGCTCTTATCCTCCCTTATTTTCAGCCATTTTGAGCCCCTTAGAAGATATCTAAGGGTAGGTTTAGGAGTTTTAGAGGGAGAGCTCATATTCCGAAGGAGGAGAAGACGGCGAAGTGATCGTTGAACGTTCTTAGTGGCTAAACTTCGGACAAGGCTAAGTTCTTTGATTTCTTCCTTTGTTTTTTTAACTTAGGTTTTTGAGAGCAGGTTTAGCTCAATTTCAATGTTTATATGGTTATAACCACGAGTTAAATGTGGATTGTATAGGGATTAACAATAAATTTATAAATATGTGTTTGGATAATTTCGGTGTGGCATTTATGTTTGTTCTTCGTAGCTTGATTGTGTTTATCTTATTGTTTGTTTATTATGCTTAGTTAGATACATGGAGAATACAGGGTTTAACAAACCCCGGATTTGGATTAGGGTAAACAAATGCCATGATCCAATAACCCGGTCGGGGTTAGGAATATGGACAATCGATGACGTTGGGCCAATACGCACGTGACCTAGGGTCGTTAAGACATTGAGGGGGACTTTTTCGTTGACTCGAAGTCATGTATTCCCCTATCTTACACTCAGGAGAGGTGGCGGTGGAGTTTTAGAACTGAGATTGTCGATAGGATAAACATAACACAATGATTCAATAACCCGGTCAGGAGTTGGATTATGTGCAATCAATGACGCTGGGTGTGACTCACTTGACCTAGAGTTATTAGGACGTTGAGGGGGACTTATTCGTTGACTCGAAGTCATATATTCCCCCATCTTACACTCGAGAAAGGTGGCGGTAGAGTTTATGATTCGAGATTGTTAAATAGGTTAAATACCGTAAACGTGAGTGAATCGAGATTGAACACCTATTTGTAGACACGTTAATCCCTAGGAAATTCTTTACCCTAAAATGTATTAGTATATTAGTATAGACAATTTAGGTTATATTGGTTTAGTTTAATTAATTATTTACATTTTTGGTCGCCTAGATAAAGTTATGTCATGACAAACACGATACTCGATAGTAACAACACCAATCCCTGTGGATACGATAACCCGATCTTTCACGATCACACTATACTAAAACTTTGACCCCGTACACTTACGAGTAGTCAATTCACGAGCGTGTAACAAATCCTCGCCATACAGTTTACATTAACGGCGTTCGACTTATCCAACAATCTCAGTTCGCCACCTCTCCTGAGTGTAAGACGAGAGAATACGCGACTTTGTGTCAACGAAGAAGTCTCCCTCAATATCTTAATGACCCTAGGTCACGTGAGTCTCGCCCCAAAGTCATTCATTGCACACAATCCAACTCCCTCCCAGATTATTGGATCGTCACGTTGTGTTTACCCTATCGATAATCTTATTTCGTAAACTCTCTTGTCACCTCTCCCGAGTGTAAGATGAGGGAATACGTGACTTCGTGGCAACGAAAAAGTCCCCTTCAATGTCTTAACAACCCTGGGTCATGTGAGTCTTGCCCCCAACGTCATTAATTGGCGTTATGTTTATTTTAGTCTGAATCCGGGGTTACCTCTCCCGAGTGTCAAACCTCATATTCTTGATATATCTATCTAAGCATAATAAACATAACAATATGATAAACACAATCAAAATAATGAAGAACAATCGCAAATGAAACACAAACTCAACAAAACAATATTTTCATAAATATATTAATCCCTAGACAAAAAGCCATTTAGCTCATGGACATAGCCGGTTATACAATGAAAACTAAGCTAAACAGGCTCAAACAACAATCCTAAGTTAAGAAATAAAAGAAGGAACAAGAGAAACTTTGCCTAGTCTGCAAATTTATCGCTAAAAAAGTTTTGAGATCGCTCCCCCTTCTTGGCAAAGTGATCTTCTCCTTAGGATTTGAATGAGCATTCTCAAAACCTCTCTCTAAAATATTCTAAGTCTATTAGGGCTCTAATGATCAGAGAAAAGAGGAGGAAGGGGTATAAATAGGGAATCAAAAATAAATATTTAAACTGTACAGAGGTGACCGCCGCAGCGGTGGAACGTCGTTTAGATTATCGTCGCGATAATCAATCCCATCGCTGCAGTGGTGGAAGGTCGGTTAGATTATCATTGCGGCTATAGTTTGATCACCGCAGTGGTAGAACAGTGGCCTTACTCTCTGTATTTTGTATGCCGCAACGGTGGTTTCTGCGCCACGACAGTGAATTTACAGAGAGTTTTGGTTGGCTCTGAAGTTTGACCGTGGCGGAGGTGGTTTGGTCGCCGCAGCGGTGGCTGCAGGTTCTGAATTTCATTTTCTTTGCCCTTTTTCCACCGTTCTTCCACCGTCTTTGATCCGATATGATCGTTTTGATCCGTTTTCCTACTTTTTCACCTCAAATACCTGATTTAGTACAAAAAGAATGAAAACACATCAAAATATATTAAAACATACTAAACATACTCGAAAACTAATAATGTTCGGATTGAAAATAGATAGGTAATTTACACCTATCACTAAATTAATTAACTAATTAAAATAATTAAACTAATATACTAATATTGACATTTAAGGGAGTAAATTGTCTAGAGATTAACTTCGTTCATTTAAACGTGTTCAATTCAATGTAGTTTACATTAATGGCATTCAACCTTATCCGATAATCTAAGTATCGAAATCTCACTCACTACCTCTCCCGAGTGTAAAGTGAATGAATATGTGACTTTGCGTCAACGCCGAAGTCCTCCTCGAGCACCTTCCAGGGGTCATACTTTCTAACGCCATCCCAGGTCATTAGATCATCACGTTGTGTTTAAACCCTAGTCCGAATCCGGGGTTACCTCTCCTGAGTGTTAAACCCCGTATTCTCAAAATTAACCCTAAAACCACAACAAGCATATCAAGATTGTAATAAAACGGTAACCATAATCAGATAAAAATAAACAACCGATAACTAAATAAAGATTCAACCAAACAACGTTTTTATAAACAAATCACTCCCTAAACAATATATGTTTAGTTTCTCATGGCCATAATCACATATACAACAATATACAAGCTAAACATATACAAAACTATCAACCAAAACAAATATATAAAGAGAAAAACAAAGAGACTAGCCGTTATCTGAAGAATCGACGTTAAAACTGCTCCGAGAACCTTTCCTCTTCTTGGATTTGTGATCTTCTCTTGGTTGATAGGTTTTGGAGCTCCCAAAAACTTCCCAAAACTTCCTAAGTGTTGTGGGCAAAGAGGTGTTATAATAGGATCCCAAAATATCAACAAAATATCCCAAAATATCCTAAAAGATCTGGTATCAAACCGCTGTAGTAGTGGTTTCACCGCTGCAGTGGTGGAGAAGTCAGCAGGCTTTTTTGATTAGTGATCACTGCAGTGGTGGAAAAATAATAACTCTTTGTATTTTAACCACAGCAGCGGTGGAGCTATAGATGCTAAAAGGCATTTTTTGCAATTTTCCACCATTCTTCCGCCGACTTGCTCGTTTATGGACCGTTTTTTACCCTTTTCGCCCCAAACACCTAATTTATACATAAACAAATAAAAACATATTAAAATACTATAATCATACTCGAAAACTACCAAAATTGGCTTGAGAATAAATAAATAAATTACATATATCACATATACTTAGCCTAGTGGTGGATAAGGCTATAGAATTTTATTTCTTACTAGACCAAGAAACTAGTACATGTCCTAAGAAATGACATGAACCACTTGTGCTTTTACGCTCAACTTCACATCCGGCAAAATCAATGATGGAGTAACTAGTCAAAATGAAATTACTCCCCCTAGGATACCAAAATCCTAGATCATGAGTTCCTTTTAAATATCAAAAGATTCGTTTAACAACAGTTAAATACGACTCTTTTAGACAATATTGAAATCTTGCACACAGACAAACGCTAAACATGATATTTGGTCTACTTGCAGTAAGATATAATAAACTATCAATCATACATCAATATATCTTTTTATTAACACTTTTACCTGTATCATACTTATCAATTTTTGTAGCTGTTTCCATAGGAGTTTTATACTCTTTTGTACTATCAAAGTCATATTTCTTAAGTAACTCTTTGGCATACTTGGCTTGATTAAGAAAGATTTATTCTTTAGTTTGCTTGATTTGTAGCCCAATAACGAATGTTAATTATCTCATCATACTCATTTCAAATTCTACCTGTATTAGCTTGGCAAACTCTTGACAAATATTTTCATTAGTAGAACTAAATATGATATCAACCACATAAATTTGTACCAATAGGATGATAGAGTCATTTTGTTTAATAAAAACTGTTATATCACTAATACCACGTCAAAACTATTTTTAATTAACTACTCGCTAAGTCTCTCATACCAAGCTTGAGGAGCTTGCTTGAGACAATACAAACCTTTACGTAGCTTGAAAACATGATCATGTAATTTTTCATTTTTCAAAATTAGGTGGTTGTTCCACATAAACTTCTTCAGTTAGAAAATCATTTAAAAACACACTCTTGACATCCATTTGAAACAATTTAATTTTGCATGAACATGCAGGTTGTCCTGACTCTCGTCGCTCTATCACTAGATTCTGTGTTTTTTTAGGCGCCAAAATTACCAAGAAACAATCTACTGTCTCTCAATCAAGCGCCGAAGCTGAGTACCAATCCCTTGCTCATGTTTGTGTTGATCACATGGGTACTTCATCTGCCCTAGGAGTTGTAATTTTCCATATCCACGCTATCATCTTATTTTGTGATAATCTCAATACTACATATATGGTTTCCATTCATGCGTTCCACACTCATACTAAACATATTGAATTAATCACTTTATACGAGAATGTGTTCTTACTGGTACATACCAAGTTCAATTTGTCCCTTTTATTGATCAACTCGCAGGCATACTTATTAAGGGACTTCACAACACCCTTTCATATTCTATGATCCTACTTCGTCTCTCCAAGTTAGCCGAGTTTGTGGGGGAGTATTAAACCCAAGGTTTTAAATCGCGGTATCGGATTAGTAACGGTCGTGATGTAACGGTATCAGGAGTATCGGCTTGTTTGTAACGGGAATCGGCCGTAACAGTCGTGATTTTTTTAAAATCACCAGAATATCCTCAAAAACTCAATAATAGTAATTGTTTTACTCATTTAACCCTCAATAAATACATTCTAATATATATTATAGCATTTAACTATATATACAACACAATAAAAATATATATATAAAAAAAAAAAAAAAAGATGAAAGGGTTAAAGTCTAAAATTAAATAGAATATATGTTTTTTTTTATTTTTAATTTGAAAAATATATAATTATATATGCATAATTACATATATGTGTGTGTGTAATATATACACAAAATAATGAAACATTTAAATTATTTATTAAAATTTTTGAAGGTTAATATGTTAATTTTTATTTGATTTAAAAAAAAATTGGGGTCAATTGTTATTTTTTTAACTCTTTGGACCAAATTTCAATTTAACCCAAATTACAACCCCCCCCCCCCCCCTCCCAATTATAATCCATCCACCCAACCCTAGCCCTTCCACTTCCAAATCTGATAGAAGAGTCGCGAGAAAGAGAGAGAGAGAGCGAACAACAAAGATCTGGAGATGGCGACGAAGAACAACGGCTTGGAGTGAGCGAACAATGAAGATTTGGTGATGGAGATGAAGAAGAACGACTTGGAGTTGCGACGGTGACGGCAACGAACTCGATATCGGATAAGGATTTTTTAGTCTGTTTGTTCTTGATTATTCTCTGATTTCTTCTCTTTTCCTTTGTTTGTTCTTGATTGTTCTCTGATTTCTTCCCTTTTCCTTTGTGTGCTTCTAATCTCTCTCTCTCGCTCTCTCTCTAAGTGAGCTGTATCGGTGTAACGGCCTGTAACGGGAGCGGATCCATTACATGCCCGTATCGGCCCATCACGGACCAATACTGTGTGAATCGGCCCTAGACTCGAGTATTGGCCCTGTAACAGTATCGGAGGGTTCAATTTCTGTTACGTATCGGTCGTTACGTAATGTAACGGCCGATATTTAAAACCTTGATTAGATGTTTCTTTATTATTGTAATTAATTTAGTGATTAATTCATATTATTTAGTTTATATATTAGGATCAGTTACTATCCATATTTTAGGAACAATTGCAACATAATTATTGTATAAATTGGATCATTCTTTGTAATTGAAAGATATTGAGTGTTGATTTCTCACATGAAATAAGTTAGTTAACACTATGGGTTAGAGGATCTATACTCAAAATCCTAAAATTAAGTTTAAAAAATTTATAGTTGTCAAAATTTGAAATGATAAGTGCCTTTTCTTTTTCAAACATTAGGGAATATGTTTTAATCAGTAGACCTCTCACCTAGAATACACACTAATAATCACTACGTGTCTTGGTTTTTTGAAATTATAAGTTTTTAATACAGTTAAAACTCATTGGAAGAAAAAAAAATATATAAAAAGTGTTGGTTAAATCTTTTCGTGGACGCCATCTTTTGTCCAAGGACTTCTTCAAAATTCGCGAAGGCATATTTAGTTTAGAGTTGAAATTTTCATAAATTTTGAATTTAATTTATCGATTGGGACAATTAATTCACCTGCGAAAATGGTCTTAGAATTCAAATGTCAACTTGTGTGTAATTATTAGAGACATGACAAGTTGATAGTTGGTACCTTCCTCATCAATACTTTTGATAATTCGTCTTCTCTCACAACGGAAGTCATAATCGTCATCCTTAAATTCAAATTAATTGGACACCAATAATAGAATAATAAAATAAAACAAAAAATATTTACGAAGTTACAGCCTAATAAATATCTAGTTTACTTATAAAAATTTTAAAGTTCAACTATCTTTCTCAATTTATGTACCAAAAAATTGATAATAATAAAATACAGAATAATCAAAGACTTATAACTTAACAGTTATTAAATATATTTTCTTAGTGGAAGATTAGTATTCAAAACTCCTTCTCTAACCATTAATACAAAAAAAAAAAAAAAACATATAAATAAATAAAGCACAGAATAAATGTTTTAGACGTCTAATAGAATTATTTACATTTTCTTAGTGGAAGATTAGTATTCAAGACTCCTTCTCTAATCATTTATACAAAAAAAATAATAAAAATATAAATAAATAGAGCACATAATAAATATTTTAGACGTTTAATAGAATTATTTACATATAATATTTTTAATATTATATTTAAATAATTCTATTAGACGTCCAAAATATTAATATTATGTTAAAAATGTTATGACTTTGGGTCTAAGTCATCCCAATCCCAACACCATATATGTACTAATTTTTATTAATAAAAACAAATCAAGGTGAAAATTTCTTTTTAAGAAAAGTGAACAAATGAATTTATTTAAACAAATTTCACGAGTTGTTTAGAGCTTTACATTGTTTTATTTGCTCAATTTGTTATTTTTAATGCTTTCTATAGAGGAATTATGTTTTAATTTATTTTGCACTATACAAGTTTACATCTTTTTATAGAGAAATTATGTTTTAATTCTTATTAACTTATTTAAAAATTGAACAAAATTTTACAATTGACTATATATATATATATATTTTTATTGATGAAGAATCTTCCTGACCAACCCCAAGAACTACCACGTGGAGAAATAGTCTCATGCAACCTGCAAATGAACCAAAACCACATGTCAAATATGTGGCTCCAAACTACCAACAGTAACCGAGGATATTGCTCAGTACCAAGGGAACTGATGAAGACGTGGAAAAACAAGCATGACGCATCCTGCAACACTATTCATGCTCGATTTGCTTACGGACCCACAATCGACGAACCGGGGTTAACATGTATCAGCTCAAGCCTCTAACCCAAGCTTGCGAGCCATTACAACTGTCCGCTATATATATGGAAAGAACGAGCGCATTTAGAGTATATATACGGGCACATCAAACCCATAATCCCACTAAATTAGGGATATTGATGTGAATTAACTAGAATTTATGGAAAGACTTGTCTTACAAGTCTTCCATCTTCTATAAATACTAAAGGGGTCTAGACAAGGTACACTTCTTATCCAATATTTTGCCAAATTTCTTTAAGAATTCTTTATTGATCTCACAACAAAAATACGTCGTCTGCTTGTCTACCCACAGTACATTATTTTTCTTGAATTCACAATCACTTGTGAGTAAAAAATATAATTTTGTGTAAATTTTAAAAAATACAAAATAAATTTAGAATGTGAAAACTTTGGAGAGAGAAAATAAATATACTTCAAAACCACAATTCTTTTATCTTCTTCACGAGTCACACCAACTCACCTGAGATTATATAAAATATAGAAATCCGTCCGTTGGTTTCCTCTCGACTCCGCCAGCTCCGGTGACTTGCCGTCGAGATGAGACGGGATAGATCCGGGTTCCTATAGGTGTCTCCTTGTCCTCCGCCATTCCCTATCGTCGTATCTGCTCGAGTAAAGAGAGAGAGTTCAGAGTTTGGACTAGATTGTGCTAAAATACCTCCAGATCTGTTTTGTCGTCGGGTGTTTGGAGTGAGGCGTCGGATTCAGGCGAACGTCGCCGTCGAGAGTAGCGTAGTAGACCTGTTTCTTTGTTCGCGTCCCATCTCATCACCGACCCTCAGAAACACTTGATCGTCGCTTCAAGAGGCGGAGCAAAATCAAACTCACATCACGGTTATTCCTCTGTTCCCTAACCGTCCGGTGCTAGATTCCGGCGAATCTCGCCTTGTTGGGTGGTATTCCTCTGTTTCCAAACCTTCGGTGCGAATTTTCGGCGAATCTCGTCTGTCGTTGCTGGAGGTGCTTGGAGTTGAATCATATGGGGGTACTTGTGCTTTGTTCTGAAGCGTAGGTGGTGGAACATTATTTTGTTGCCAATCGTCGGCAAGGTATAGAGTTGGTGACTGTGAGGCCTCTTCTTCCCCTCTTTAAGGTTCTATTTACTACCTGTTTGCTTTGATTTTGCTGGTTTTCATTGTGTATCATAGATGGATTGAAGCTGCGTGAATTAAGGAGGGAACGTATGTTCTCAGTCTTTGTTGACTCAATCCCTGAGAAGATGGGGTGGAGAGGGCTTAGGTTCATGTTCCAGTGGCATGGGGTGGTTCGTGATGTGTTCATTCCGAATAAGAAAAGGGTTTGATCCTGTTGGAGCAAATTAATTTTGAAAAAAATGTTTTATGTCAAATGGTTTTTTCCCTCAAAACCTTATGTCCCACATCGGTTGGGAGAGGTTGAATTGAGGTGTATAACTAGTGGTATGTGAGACACTTGGGGTATGCCCCAAGGGGTACCCACATTTTGTGTAGGGGAGAGGAGTTACATCCCTACTAGTTTAACACACACGCGCGCGCCGCCGCCGTCCGTCCGGCCGTGCCGAGTCGAGTCGAGCGTGTGGTGAGGTGGCACTTAATTTTTTGGACAAAATTTATTTAAATAATTATATTTTATTTAAATTAAATTCAGAATGATTTTTCAAAATGTTTTTTTTTTCTTTGACTTGGTAAAAAACTGTTCCGCGATTTGCTCTCCCATATCCCCTAAATCTCTCCACCATTTCTAAATGGTTTTAGATATGAAACTCTTCTATATATACAGACAATTTTCAGATCAGAGTAGAGGAGGTTCGTTCCCTTAAAAACCAGTTTCTTATTCTTCAGATTTGTTCCGAAACTGTTGTTCTTCGTTTTTCTGGAATTGTTCCGAAACAGAAACTGTTCTTCGTTTTTCTGCTATTGTTCCGAAATAGTACATTGCATCATATTGTTCCGAAACAGTGTTCTGTTTCTATTTCTGATCTGTTCTGTTTCTGTTCCGAACTGTTCTGAAACAGTTTTGGTTTCCACTGTTTTGTTCTTCCGGAATTGTTCTGATTTGTTCCGGTACTATTTCTTCAGTTCGATTTTGGTTTCCGAGCAGTTTGTTCATTTTGCGAACAGTGTGTGGGGGTGTTTGATTTTCGGGACTTCTACAGTGGAAAGAACGTCCTAGACAGAGAAGAATTCTGGGTTGTTTTATCCAGGGGACGACGGGGCTAATATTCTGCTTGCACGCTTCTTGGGCAGAGCCACGAAACGTCTTAAAGAGAGCGACCTAGTCTGCGACTCAACCCAAGCTAATTCGGTAAACTCGTTCTTTATTATTTTCTGCAGCAACAATTTTAAGACGTTTATTTCTGCCAATTATCTACTACAATGTTTGATGTCGATCTCAACAAGACCTTTCGTTTCGAAGGGTTTCATTTTAAAAAATGGAGACAGAAGATGTTATTTTTTCTAACTATCGAAAAAGTAGCATATGTATGTACCACTGAAAAACTTGTTTTACCGAAAGATCCTACCGATGCCCAGATTCAGGAAGATAAGACATGGGCTGAAAATAATTTTCGTTGTAAAATTTTTATTCTTAATGGTGTGTCTGATGACCTGTATGATTATTATTGTTCTAACCAAACTGCCAAGGAAATATGGGATGCTCTTTCAAAGAAATATGATACTGAGGAGGCTGGAACGAAGAAATATGTTGTAAGTCGATATCTAAAATATCAAATGACCGATGACAAATCTGTGGAAGCTCAGTCTCATGAACTTCAGAAAATTGCTCATGAAATAATTGCTGAAGGTATGTCCCTTGATGAACAATTTCAAGTTGTTGTTTTAATTGACAAATTACCCCCTTCTTGGAAAGATTTTAAGAATACTCTCAGGCACAAAACAAAAGAGTTTTCTTTAGAAAGTTTGATCACTCGCCTTCGGATTGAAGAGGAAGCCCGAAAACAAGATCAAAAAGATGAAGTGCTTGTTGTGTCTAACAACGCTCACAGAAAATCATCCTCTGCAATTCTGAAACCCAAAAGGAAAAATATGAAGAATCAGAATCAGAATCGCCACCACAACAACCAGAACAGAAATGCACATCAAAATCAGAATAAGTTTAAACCCCCTTCAAGAAATACTTCTGAACAGTTTACTTGCTTCAACTGTGGAAAGGAGAGCCATATGGCTCAGAACTGCCTGCAAAGACGTCGTCCTGCTCCGCAGGTGAATCTTACCGAGGACCAACTAATTGCTATGATTTCTGAAATCAGCATAGTTGGTGGATCCGAAGGGTGGTGGGTAGACACGGGTGCTTCACGCCATGTCTGCTTTGATCGTGCTATGTTCAAAACTTATTATGAAAGTGAAGATAAGAAAGTGTTGCTGGGTGATTCCCACTCCACTATTGTCGCTGGTTCTGGTGACGTGGAATTGAAGTTTACCTCTGGAAAGACGGTCATTCTTAAGGATGTTCTGCATACCCCAGAGATGAGAAAGAATTTGGTTTTGGGTTATCTTCTTAACAAGGCGGTGTTCACTCAAACTATCGGGGCTGATTTGTACACCTTAATCAAAAATAATATTTTTGTTGGGAAGGGTTATGCAATTGATGGAATGTTCAAACTGAATGTTGATGCGAATAAAATTTCTTCTTCTACTTATATGTTGTGTTCTTTTAATATTTGGCATGCTAGACTTTGTCACGTTAACAAATGCATCATTAAAAACTTAAGCAACTTAGAACTAATTCCTAAATTGTCTTTAAATGATTTTGAAAAATGTGAATTTTGTAGTCAAGCTAAAATTACCAAAACCCCTCATAAATCAGTAATTAGAGAATCTGAATCTCTTGACTTGATACATTCTGATATTTATGAACTTGATTGTGTCTTGACTAGGAATGGTAAACGCTATTTTATTACATTCATAAATGATTGTTCTGATTTTACTTATATTTATCTCATGAAAAATAAAAGTGAAGCACTTGATATGTTTAAATTGTATGTGACTGAGATTAAAAATCAGTGCAATAAGAAAATTAAAAGACTACGTAGTGATAGAGGTACCGAATATGATTCTGATATGTTTATTGAATTTTATAATTCTCATGGGATAATTCATGAAAGAACTGCACCATATTCTCCTGAAATGAATGGTAAGGCTGAAAGGAAAAATAGAACTTTTACTGAATCCGTAGTTGCTATTTTACTTAACTCTGGTGCTGCTTCTCACTAGTGGGGTGAGATTTTGTTAACTGTTTGTTACGTGCTTAATAGAGTTCCCAAATCGCATAGTAAAATTTCACCGCATGAAGTTTTCAAAAATAAGAAATCAAATTTGTCTTATTTTAAAACTTGGGATTGTTTGGCATATGTTCGAATTCCTGATCCAAAAAGGAGAAAACTTGCTAGTAAAGCATATGAATGTGTTTTTGTTGGTTATGCTGTGAATAGTAAAGCTTATAGATTTTACGACTTGCGTGATCATGTTATTATTGAATCTAATGATGCTGATTTTTATGAACATAGATTTCCGTTTAAATTGAAGAATAATGGGGGCTCGACATCTAATAATATGTCTATCATTAGAATTAATGAGCCTGTTAATGAATTAGAATATGAACCTAGGAAAAGTAAACGGACTCATACTACTAAGGATTATGGTTCAGATTTCTTTGCATACACTTTAGAGGAGGATCCGCACACCCTCCAAGAGGCATTGTCCTCTATAAATGCCAATTTGTGGCAAAAGGCCATAGATGATGAAATGGACTCTCTCGAGTCAAATAGAACTTGGCATTTAATAGATTTACCTTCTGGTTGTAAAACAATAGGATGTAAATGGATTCTAAAGAAAAAATTAAAACCTGATGGAACCATTGAAAAATATAAGGCTCGTCTTGTAGCCAAAGGGTTTAGATAAAGAAAGAATGTAAATTTCTTTGATACATTCTCACCTGTCTCTAGAATTACTTTTATTCGTGTGCTTTTATTACTTGCTGCTATTCATGATCTCGTAGTGCACCAAATGGATGTTAAAATTGCTTTTTTAAATGGTGAATTAGAAGAAGAGATTTATATGGACCAACCTGAAAGTTTTGTTATTCCTGGTCAAGAATACAAAGTTTGCAAATTAGATAAATCTCTTTATGGTTTGAAACAAGCACCTAAGTAATGGCATGAGAAATTTGATAATCTAGTCATTTCACATGATTTTAAAGTTAATGAAAGTGACAAATGCATTTACTATAAATCTGAAAATGATGTTTGCGCTATTATATGTCTTTATGTGGATGACTTGCTGATTTTTGGTTCTAATATTCATGTTGTGAATAATGTGAAAACCATGCTATGTGCTAATTTTGACATGAAAGATCTTGGTGAAGTAAATGTAATTCTTGGTATTAAAATAACTAGGTCTAAACATGGAATTTCTTTGGATCAATCTCATTATATAGAGAAGATTCTAAAGAAATATAATTATTTTGATTGTAAACCAGCATGTACTCCTTATGACCCTAGTGTGAAGTTGTTCAAGAACACCGGTGACAGTGTTAGACAATCTGAGTATGCGAGCATCATAGGCAGTCTCCGATATGCCACTGACTACACTAGGCCCGACATAGCGTATGCTGTGGGTTTACTATGCAGGTTTACAAGTAGTCCTAGTATTGAGCATTGGCATGCTATTGATAGGATCATGAGATACCTAAAAAGAACTATGAACCTTGGTTTACATTATCAGAAGTTTTCCGTTGTTCTGGAATGATATAGCAATGCTGATTGGAATACCCTTTCAGATGACTCTAAGGCAACTAGCGGCTATATATATTTAGTATAGCTGGTGGAGCTGTTTCTTGGAAGTCTAAGAAACAGACTATTTTGGCTCAATCTACTATGGAGTCTGAGATGATTGTACTAGCTTCGGCTAGTGAGGAAGCAGGATGGTTAAGGAGCCTGCTTTCTGATACCCCTTTATGGGAGAGATCAATTCCAGTTGTCTTGATCCATTGCGATAGTACCGCGACTATTGCAAAAATTCAAAACCGTTACTATAACGAAAAAATGTGACAAATACGTCGCAAACACAGTACTATTAGAGAGTATATCTCTACAGGAGCTGTAAGAGTGGATCATGTACGGTCTAATGATAACTTAGCCGATCCTTTGACGAAAGAATTAGCACGAGAAAATATTTACAAAACCTCGAAAGGAATGGGACTCAAGCCCATGGATTGACGAGTCACTTGTGAGGGAAACCCAACCTATAGACTGGAGATCCCAAGAAATAGGTTCAAAGGGTAATAACAACTTATGAAGTGATATGAAGGAAAACATACTATAATAATAATTTTGAGTTCTATTCCAAATATGTGTTGTTTGTAGTATGACATCTTGAAGCGATAGAAGGTTGAGTTTTCTTTTATTAACTCTTAATGAGATCTATACTCTATTTGGAGTGGAGTACCTAGCTACAGGCTCTTGATAGACTCACCTATGTGAATGTGGAAGTGTGGCCGCTTCCTATAGAATTTTGGGCAAATTCTCTAGAGCATTCACTATACTGGGATATATGTGCATGGCCGTAAAGCACGGGCTTTTGGACTACACTCTGATAAGGTTGTGCGTGTGATGTTGTTAGAGATAGAGTTCAAAACTACGAGTTACTCTAGTATAATCTAAAACATCTTCACTATGTAAAGGTTCAAGTCAATAGACACATTTGCTTATGCTCAATCTTATATCATTAATACTGCTCGAGGAAAACTTATTTTTTAAAAATTCAAGTGGGGGATTGTTGGAGCAAATTAATTTTGAAAAAAATATTTTATGTCAAATGGTTTTTTCCCTCAAAACCTTATATCCCACATCGGTTGGGAGAGATTGAATTGAGGTGTATAACTAGTGGTATGTAAGACACTTGGGTTGTGCCCCAAGGGGTACCCACATTTTGTAGAGGGGAGATGAGTTACATCCCTACTAGTTTAACACACACGCGCACGTCGCCGCCGCCGTCCGGCCGGCCGTGCCGTGCCGAGTCGAGTCCAGTCGCACGTGTGGTGAGGTGGCACTCAATTTTTTGGACAAAATTTATTTAAATAATTATATTTTATTTAAATTAAATTCAGAACATTTTTTTTTTCTTTGACTTGGTAAAAAACTGTTTCGCGATTTGCTCTCCCATATCCCCTAAATCTCTCCACCATTTCTAAATGGTTTTAGATCTGAAACTCTTCTATATATATAGAAGATTTTTAGATCAGAGTAGAGGAGGTTCGTTCCCTTAAAAACCAGTTTCTTCTTCTTCTTCAGATTTGTTCCGAAACTGCTGTTCTTCGTTTTTTTGCAATTGTTCCGAAACAGAAACTGTTCTTCGTTTTTTCTGCAATTATTCCGAAATAGAAACTGTTCTTCGTTTTTTTGCTATTGTTCCGAAACAGTACATTGCATCATATTGTTCCAAAACAGTGTTCTGTTTCTGTTTCTGATCTGTTCTGTTTCTGTTCCGAACTGTTCTGAAACAGTTTCGATTTCCACTATTTTGTTTTTTCGGAATTGTTCTGATTTGTTCCAGTACTATTTCTTCAGTTTGATTTTGGTTTCCGAGCAGTTTGTTCGTTTTGCGAACAGTGTGTGGGGGTGTTTGGTTTTCGAGACTTCTACAGTGCAAAGAACGTCCTAGACAGAGAAGAATTCTGGGTTGTTTTATCCTGGGGACGACGGGGCTAATATTCTGCTTGCACGCTTCTTGGGCAGAGCAGCGAAACATCTTAAAGAGAGCGACCTAGTCCGCGACTCAACCCAAGCTAATTCGGTAAACTCGTTCTTTATTATTTTCTGCAGCAACAGATCCAATTCCAAGTTTGGTTTTGTTAGATATGCCACCATGGAGGAAGCGGGTAGGGCAATCGAGGTTCTCAATGGTATTAGGGTTCATGGTGAAGTGATTAAAGTTAGATGGGCTAGCTTTGGCAAACAACTTTGTAAGAAGAGGTTAGAAAGCAGGGTTGGTAATGAGTTAGGTTCCAGAGGAATAGGAGTTACTAAATGGGTGTGGAGGAGGAAAGGAACAATGAGTTCTATTGTTGTTGTAAATCTGGAGGCTCCAATTTCAAATTTTGTTGGTGATGGTTTGGGAGAAATTAGACGAAATCCTTTAATTTTGGCCGATGGTGGGAGTGATAAGTTGCAACAAGATGACCCCCCATCTTTGAAATATAGTCGGTCAAAAGTGGATAACAACTTGCAAGAAAGTGAAAAAATTTGCAGAGAATCAATTATCAAGTCTTGTCCTACCTTAAATGTGAATGCATCCAATGTTAAAGAGATTGTTCAAGAAGATAAGGGTCGGTTCAATAATTGGGAGGAGGTTCTAGCTTTTCTCGAGGTGAAATCACTATCAAAATATATAATAAAAGTGATGATTAAGAGATTAACCTAGTTGACAAAGTTATGAAGGCAAAGTTATGTTCAATGCTTGTGGGCATTTTGCTGAAGCAGTGCGGGTAAAAATCGATGGAGGCCATTAGCTCAGTAGAGAGGCTGCAGTGTAGCTAATGCTGGAAGTGTTGTAAGTGTAATGTTAGTGTAATTTAGTGTTGGTAGTGTAATTTAGCAGTAGCTCAGGGTATAATGTTAGCGTAATTTAGTGTAATTTAGTTGTTAGGGTAATTTAGTAGTAGCTTAGGGTGAAATGTTAGTGTAATTTAGCAGTAGCTCATAATCATAATTAGACCTAGTAGTGGTAGTTGAAATTGGTAAACTTTATTAGTTGGATTATCAGGCTAGAGATCGATAGTCCCTCCGAGCAGTGGAGGAGGTAAATGGATGTTTTCTGTCGAGAGAAATGCTCAGCCATGAGCGGTGGTCAAGTAAAGGAAATGGTTTCCATGTCTTCTGTCAACATTGGCCGAGGATAGTTCGGGGTAGTGTTCAGACTACTCTCCGTTTGGCATATAGTGTGCGGTTTCCTTTGTCTTAGATGTTGGTGGGATGAAGGGATTGAGGCAGGTTCTTAAGACTATGAGGAATTCGTTCAGTAGTTTCCCCCTGCCATAGATGCTTGTGGGATGTTTGGCTTAGCGGAAGGTTTTAAGGCTGTAGAAATCATGAAGAGCAAAAGGAATCTTATCAAAGATAATAGGGTTGCGTAGGTCAGCTTGTGGTTGTTTTGAGTGGGTTTGTAAATGAGATCTCTTTGAATCTGTTTTGTAGGCTCATTGATGGCCTTGTGAGATTTAAGGAGATCTTTGGTTGGTTTTAAGGGCCAACCTGTTTTGTGTTCAGTCTGGGATTGAAGTAGTTTTTTGTAAGCTTCATACTCGATTGTATCTCTATTGCAATATAACATTTTGCCTATCTCTCGAAAAAAAAAAAAAAAAAAAAAAAAAAAAAAAACAAACCACGAGTCACACCAACTCCATGTGTATTCTTGTAAATGGAAACTTATGCTTTTCCCTTTTTTTCTAGAATCTTTTGGTGTGCCTTCAAATACAAGGCAACTCTAAATGCAAATCCAAAATATATATTAATTAATCTTAAACCTCAAGTTTTTATCCCACTTTTGTAATTTTCTTTCCCCCCAAACATTTTTTATACCATGATTTCATCCAAACATGGCCTGATTCGGAAGTACTCACGAAAAAGGAAACCCATCAACCTCGTCGCTTAAATAATTCAACTCCAATCCTAACCGTTGATGTTCCCTTTGACCGTCAAATGTCACTCCAACGGTTGAGATTCAAAATTTTCTTTTATATTTAGTTGCAGTTGGATGAATTATAGTAGTAGTCCTTAAACTATTAAATTTATTTCAAATAAGACCTTATAGTTTCTTATTTCAATTGGATCCGCTTAACTTTCTAGTGGACAGCACCTCGTCAATTTTGAGAATTAAACTAGTTTTCAGCATCACACGTCTTTTTTTTTTTTTTTTTGTCTTTTTCCAGTAAAAATTATTGGAAGGCTTCTTAGGTGCATTTTTAAAAGTTAAAGGGTTTAGGTAACATTTTTTTTAAAAAATTACAAAAATAAAAATATAAAAGAATTTGATTTCTGTGTTATTGGGGGGGGGGGGGAAAGAATAAATATATTGGGTTAGAACAAAAATAAAAAATAAATGAGTTTGATTTTTATCTTGTTGCAAAGAAAAAAGACAATTTATTGGATTGGAAAATAAATGTGCATATTATTATTCTAATTGTGATTATAAAATTTCAAAAATAAAAGGAAAGGAAAAAAAAAAAAAAACAGTAGTCAAACCCCACCTAACAGACTTGAATGATACAACTAAAACGTATAAGAACTTCTTTGAAACGAAACAGAAAGTTAAGGGGGGTAAAGTGCATTAATTCCTTGCATGATGGAAGCTTCTTGCTTTGTTCTTGTATAAAAACGATCCTCTCCGTTCTTCCCACCTTGTCTATATATACCTCTCTAGTCTCCCCTTGTCTTTACTCATTTTCCCTCCTCTTTCTAAGTTCATTTGATCCTTTTTTGTTTTTTTCTCTCTCATTCTCTCTCTTTCTGAATTCATTAGCTTAAAAAGAGCCTGAAGAAAATTGGAAACTTTTGAGCTTGAAGTTTCTTACTCATGGCGACCCCAGACGAGGTTTTGGCAATTGAACAAATCGAGCAACTCCTCCTTGACGAATTCACCGCCGTCGATGAGGCCTTTTTTGCTGAACTTGGCATTCTTGCTTCGTCCTTCGCGGGCGAAGAATGCCTAAAATCTCACGTTTCCATCTCTCTTTCCGATTCTTCATTTTCACATACCGGAAGTTGTGATTCTTCAATCACAGCTTCCGATTATCTCAGGTCTATTGAATCCAATACCGCGGATGTTTCCACAAGTTTTTTCAAGTTTGAATCCAAACCCTTACGAATCGATCTCACTTCACCAAAACCACATGACTATATCTCTTTTCCGGCGGAACTTGTTCACGCTCATTGTGATTTCTCCGACTTCAATCCCGAATTGCAATTGATTAATTTTGAAACATATAAATTGATTGATTCGAGTTCTCTATCAAGTTCTGAAAGCGAAGGAAAGCGTTCGATTATGAAAATCGATTTGCCTTCAGTGAATAAAATCGAGTGGTTGGACTTTACCGATTCGAATCGTTCAACCACCGCA
The DNA here is from genome assembly GCA_016647705.1 of Eucommia ulmoides. Classification (NCBI taxonomy): domain Eukaryota; kingdom Viridiplantae; phylum Streptophyta; class Magnoliopsida; order Garryales; family Eucommiaceae; genus Eucommia; species Eucommia ulmoides. The sequence goes on along the minus strand of CM028330.1, from coordinate 22,224,891 downwards.
CTGTCCACAGAGCATAGCTCCAAAGTAGAGGAGAAGAAGCGCTACAGAGGTGTCCGACAGAGGCCATGGGGGAAGTACGCAGCTGAGATCAGGGACCCGAAACGCCGGGGCTCTAGGGTTTGGTTGGGAACTTTCGACACAGCCATTGAGGCCGCCAGGGCATATGACCGGGCGGCTTTCAAGATACGCGGGAGCAAGGCGATCCTCAACTTTCCACTCGAGGCCGGAAAGTCGATTGAGTCAACGATCGCCGGGAAAGTTAACCGGAAAAGGAGAATAGAAGTCAGTTCAAACGGTGATGCAAAGGCGGTTAGGAAATAGAGGTCGTAGTAAAGGACAATGACACAGATATGACAGACGATAGTCAAGTTGGATGGCCCTTTGAGATCAAAGCATGAACTGCATATTTAGTGTACCTGCATTAAGGCTGCTATCTCTGCATCAACTTTGGTTTATTCTCAAGTCATGGCCATTTGAAAGTCAAATTGGTGACACTTAGGGTGTCTATAAACGGTTGATGTATGTGAATATTTAGGAAAACAATAACTGTTTTCTCATTAATATATTATTTTTTGTTAATATTTATTGATTTAGTTTAGTTTAAAAGTTTAAAAAAAATAGTTTAGATTTGAATTGTTTAATAAATTTTGAAACACTTAAACAGTTCCATTCGAGTAGCCAATGGAGAATTTAGTAGATGGCCGTCACCTGGAAGAATCGTTCCACAACTAAGATATTCGCATAATCGAACTCGAATGCAAAGGAGAAGTAACAGTACTTGTTAATGTATTATATGGGCTTAATCCACGTGGCCTATTAAGGCAAAACTCTAGCTCCCACTTCTCCTATAGATATGTGTATATCGTTGTATTATACTTATATCTTTTCTCATAATATTAATATATGATTTTTCTCCCACTTCTCAATTATCTTAATATGGTATCAAGAGCAAGTCTTTCCTGGACCTGTTCTCAATAGAATTTACGCCACCCTAACGTTTCCATCGTCATCTCTTTTCTCCCGTGGATTTCGTCACTGCTACAGGCTTCAACATCACTCCGGTATAAACAACCACCATACCACCAAATTCGTCTTGTAGAGACGAACACAACGCCACCAAAATCACTACCATCGGAGTACTCACGCGCTCCCATGCGCCACTAACAGCCTGCAGTAACCACTAGGCGCGACGTCTCGGATTTTGGGCTCTATTGCCTCAACCAGAGCTCCAAATTAAACTCACAGTATACCATCGGAACCGTATCGCTGAGAAGATTCCAAAAACATAAGTCTCATTGCCTGGTTACTGTTCACGTGTGCACACGTGCAGCCTAAACAGGTTGCTGCAAAATCGCATCAAATCCACGCATTGTTGTCCTTCTTTGTTGCTGCCACGTCAGCCCTAGCACCCAACCAACGCCTATTCAGCGCTCACGTCAGAGCCAAGTCAGTGCCATGTCAGCTCCAAGTCAGCACCACGTCAGCGCCACGTCATAACCACGTCAGTGCCACTTCAACATTGACTTTGACACATTAGCATTGACCTTTGCCACATCAGCGTTGACTGCCACCTCAACCCCTACCACGTCATCAATATTTTTTTGTCTTGGTTCAAGCCTTTGTTGACTGGTTTTCTACAAATTTGGACACGTTCCTGGGGTTTTTCAACGTTCTGATTCTGTTTTCGGCCTCCATTTTTGTGATTTGAGACTCGCAGAATATATTTTCTTTTATATTCGTGTGGTTTCTATGCTGGTTCACCCATTTTTTGCTCGGTTCTTGGAGATTTCATATCGGGTCATGGATAATTATGGCATTCTGAATCCATCAGTGACAACAGCTTCTCCAGGTTCAACAATGCTGCCTATGGGTTCTTCGCTCATTTTCAATGCCAAAGAGGGTTCAGACCCTACCTCCTCTATTGTTACAATGTCTATTGCAGATTTGGCCTCATTCATCCTGCATATACTAGTACAAATCTTTCCCCTGCTTTCTCACGTATTACAGGTAATTCATCTTGGTTCTTTGATTCTGCCTGTTGTAATCACATGGCATCTGATCCTAATATGTTTTCAACCAAACTATCTGTGATGAATATCTCTAGTATTCATACTGCTAATGGTTCTCAAATGCCTGTTACACATATCGGTCAGGTTTCTACCTCTCATCTTTCTATTCTTGACACGTATTTGATTCCAAAGCTCACCTTAAATCTCTTGTCTATTGGGCAACTTTGTGAATTGGGATTTGAAGTCATATTTTCTAATAGTAGTTGTCGTGTGCCGGATCCTCGGATAGGAGAAACTCTTGGGACTGGTCATAAGGTTGGACGCCTATTTGAACTTACCAGTTTACATCTTCTATCTCTAACTCCACCATCACCATAACCAAATATCCTTTCATCAACATGTGCAACTTCACCACCACCGCCACTATCCTCTTCCTTATCCTTATCTCCACAACCACCAGTGTCTCTCTCACTATCCCAACTTTGGCATGCTCGTTTAAACTACATTTCATCTAACTGACTCCAATCGCTTATTTCTAATGGTCAACTCGGTTCAGTTCAACATGAGTTCTTCAAATGTATTCATTGCCAACTTGCAAAACAACCAACCCTACCTTTCAAAGAGAGTCAGTCTATTTCTCTTGCACCCATTGATCTAATTCATTTTGATATTTGGGAGCCCTCTTCTCATGCCTCAATGGGTGGCCTTCGTTACTTTGTTATCTTTATGGACGACTACTCTCGATATACATGGTTGTTTCTTATGAGATATCGATCTGAACTATTCCAAACATATTCTGAATTTTCTTCTATGGTTTAAACCCAATTTTCTAGAAATATCAAATTTTTTCACTCAGATAATGCAATGGAATACAAGGACTGTACTTTTCTTAACCTGCTTCGTAAAAATGGCACGCTCCCCCATCACTCGTGTCCTAGTACATCCCAACAAAATAGACGAGCCGAATGCAAATATAGACATATTCTTGACACAGTTCACGCTCTTCTCATTTCTTCATCATGTCCTGAGCGTTTTTGGGGTGAGGCTGCCTTCACCGCCGTCTATACAATAAACCATGTTCCTTCCGCTACAATCCAAAACTAGTCTCCATTTGAACGCCTTTTCGATAAAACTCCCAATTATTCTGAACTTAGAGTTTTTTGTTGCGCCTGTTTTGTTCTTTTGAAACCACATGAACACAACAAACTGGAACCAAGGGCTCGTCTGTGTTGTTTTCTTCGATATGGCATCGAACATAAAGGGTATCGGTACTGGGATCCCATTTCTAAAACCCTTTGTATCTCTTGACATGTCGTCTTTTGGGAACATCAAATGTTTTCTTCCTTACAATCATTTGACATGTCAACCCTCACCAACTCCAAATTCTTCACTGATCCATCCATTAAGTTATTTCCAAATGATACAGTTCTAGTTACTGTTGAGTCCACTCCAGCACCACCAGTTGAGCCTAGCCCTACACCTTATACTGAGTCCATCCCAAAACCGCCAACCGAACCCACTCCAGAACCACTAGCTAATCTCACCCTTCCAAGTACAGCGACCATGCCTGAGATTTATCCTGTGGTTGATGATCCTGTACCGCCTTCTGTTGACACCCACGCCCCAAATTACTCTCGCCGCTCTACTAGGGTAACTGATAGGTGTAAAATATCTATCTATTTCTAAACTAAATTTGCCAATTTTTTAGTATTTTATTAATGTTTTAATTGCGTTTTAGTTACTTTTTATATAAGTCAGGTGTAGGGATGTAAACAATTGACAAACCGAGCGAAACAGTAGGAAATCGATAAAGAAAATATGAAAAATTGAGGTTTCAAGACCAGCTGAATCTGCCGAGGTGAAGAAACCACCGTCTAGGCGGAATTCCGTCAAAAGGTTGGAGTGCTGAAATTCGCCTAGGCGAAGAAACCACTACATAGGCGAAATTCAGTTAGAGAGTTGGACTGCAGCCATCTGCCTAGGCAAAGAAACTACCGCCTAGGCAAAAATCGGTCAGAATGAAAGAAGTTAGTCCTCCGTCTAGGCGAAGAAAACATCGCCTAGGCTAATTTCTAAACGACTTAACCTTCGCCTAGGCAAATTTCTCAGAACAGGGGAAAATATATTTTTAGATATTTTTGAAACCTTAGGCCTATAAATACCCCTTTCCCACGTTTGAAACTGGTTGTTCAGCATCCCTAACCCTAACATAGAGTTCTTAAGTTATCTTTGAGAGATCAAGGAGGAGATTCATCATTTGGGTAAAGATGAATCATTTGTGGAGCGATTAATAGCGACAGTAGACTGTTCGAATCTCAGATTTGATCGTTCTTCTCTTGTTTTTATCTTTGTAATTATTTTTCCATATCTAATGATGTTGAATCATTCTTGTTTTGTATGGTATATGGCTAAGATCATGTAGTATTAGTTAAATGTTACTTAGGTGTTGTTGAAATCATGTAAATGCTCGTTTGAATGAATTAATATTTCTTTAATAAATGTTTGTCTAAATGCGATTGAGTTTACCTTTATTCTTGATATTTTGCTTGTATTGATAAATTGAGAATACAGGGTTTGACACTCGGGCGAGGTAACCCCGGATTCGAATTAGGGTAAACGCAACGTGACGTTCTAACGACCCTAGAGGGCGTTAGAACATATGTAATCCATGACGTTGGCTCAAGACTCACGCGACCTAGGGTCATTAAGGTGTTGAGGGGGACTTCTTCGTTGACACGTAGTCGTGTAATCCCCCATCTTACACTCGGGAGAGGTAGCGGATGAGTTGTAGATACAGAGATTGTCGGAATAGATAAACACCATTATAGCTAACTAAATGAAGTCAAGTATGCATTATGTGAAAGAAATCAATACCTAAGTAATTAGTGTAATTAGAACTAACCTAATAGTTGTCATTTATATTAGTAGATTAAATAGAATGCAGACAATTCTTGAAACATCGGGATAATATGAGGCTATGTCAATCACAATATTCAATCAAATTACACGTGTTCCTAGTGGAACGATATCCGATCTCACGATCACTATTTTAAAACTAGACCTCGTATACTTGCAAGTAGTCATATACATGAAGGATAGTAGAATCTTTCAACGTACAAGTTTTTGATGCTATTACCGGGGACTACGGTGTTTTTAAATTTAGTTGATATTGTGACCAAGTAGTTGAATGTTAATCACGATAATTCTTTTGCCTTTAATTTCATTCAATTCATTTGCTTATTTGATTTATTTGTTCGAACTAAGCAGTGCATGCGGCGTAGTAAAAGAATACGTAAATAAAAATAAGAGAAATCTACTACTATGGCTGGTGGAGGTAAAAACGTCCCGCAACCGTTGGAGCCGAAGGCATTCCAGCATCCGAAATCAGAGCGCCCACAAAGAGTCCTTAGGGATTATTATCGACCATTGATGCTGGATAATTATTCAGACATCCGGAGGCAACCGATCCAGGCGAACAATTTCAAGTTGAAGCCCGCCCTCATCAACATGGTTCAACAAAACCAATATGGTGGGAATCTTCATGAGGATCCCAATGTCTATTTGGCCACTTTTATAGAGATATGTGACACTGTGAAGATAAATGAAGTTGCTAAGGATGTTATCTGTTTGAGGTTATGTTTATTCTCATTACGTGATAGAGCACGGGGTTAGTTCTAATCTATCCAACCAAGAAGCATAAATACTTGGGAGGACCTTGCTCAAAGGTTTCTCACTAAGTTCTTTCTGCCTTCCAAGACTTCTCAGCTCCAAGACGAGATTGCGCAGTTTTGCCAAAGAGATTTTGAGCCGTTATTTGAAGCGTAGGAGTGATTCAAATATTTATTGCGAAGGTGCCCTCAATACGGGTTTCAGGATTGGTTTCAAACCTAATTGTTTTACAATAGGTTTGACGGCCAAACCAGAACGATCATTGATACTGCCTCGGGATGATCGTTGTTGTCTAAAACCCCGACCGAAGCTAATACATTGTTGGAAGAAATGGTGGCCAATAATTACCAATGGCCGAATGAGAGGAACACGGGAAGAAGGGTCTCTTCTATTCAAGAATCTGACTATATCGTAACTTTATCGGCCCAAGTGTCTAATCTCTCAGAACAATTGGTCGCCTTATCTACAAAAGATGCTTTACCAAGTCATGGAGAGAGGAATGTTGCAAGTTGTTCTCAAACTAGATTGGATAATGAGTTTGAGGAATGCTACTTTCTGAACAATCAAGCCTATACTTTCAGGCCCGCTACCAACATTCCAACTCATTACAATCCTGGACTTCGCAATCATGAGAACTTCTCTTATGCGAATAACCAGAACTCTTTGCGACCACCTCAGAGATATGGAAACCAAGCTCCGGGATATCCAATGCAATCCAATCGTCAAATGCAACAACCACCAATATATAATCTAAAATCAAATTTGGATGAAGTATTGGGTTCGTTTATGAAGGAGACTCAGACTATGATGCATGAGACGTATAACCGGATGAACAAGCATGAAACATAGCTTGACTCGATTGATACAACTTATACAAGCACCAATGCCATGGTGAAATCTTTAGAAACTCAAATCGCACAACTTGCTAGATCCATCCAAGAGCAATAAAAGGAGAAGTTTCCAAGTAACACAGAAACTAACCCTAGAGAGTGCAAGGTGATTAAGTTGGGGAGCGAAAGAGAAGTGGAGGTGAGCAAGCCAATGGAAAATGAGCAGGGAGTGAGTCATGAGTTTCATCATGATGAACCAAGAACAAATGTGGAGGAGGAAGTTGAAGAGAAAATCGATGAAATAAAGGAGAAGGCGAATGAAGACAAAAAGGGAGACATAAATGAGGAGAATAACTAAGAGAAAGTCAAGGAGAGAAGAAGAGATGAAAGGGTAATGCCGGGACGAGTAACATTTTCAGAATATCCACCAATTCTAGCTATGCCATTGCCATATCCTCAAAGATTCCAAAAGAGGAAGTTGGATTTACAATTTGAAAAATTTCTTGAAATCTTCAAGAAAATTCATATCAACATTCCTTTTGTGGATGAATTAGAGCAAATGCCCAACTATGGCAAGTTCGTAAAAGATATCATAACAAAGAAGAGAAAGTGGGAGGAGTATGAAACGGTAAAGCTAACGGAGGAATGTAATACAATACTACAAAGGAAGTTGCCTACTAAATTGAAGGATCCGGGTAGTTTCACAATTCCGTGTATTATTGGAAAATCTCATTTTGATAAGGCTCTTTGTGATCTTGGGGCTAGTATTAATTTGATGTCTTCTTCCGTTTATCAGAAGTTGGGACTCGGGAGTACAAAGCAAAAAGCGATCTCCTTCTAAATGGAGGATCATTCGTTAACCTATCCTAAATGTATCATTGAGGATGTGCTGGTGAAGGTCGACAAATTCATATTTCCGGTGGATTTCGTTGTACTAGAAATGGAAGAAGATAGAGAAATCTTGATCATCCTAGGAAGACCTTTCCTTGCAACGAGAAATGCCTTAATCGATGTGCACAATGAAAATTTGACGTTAAGGGTGAATGATGAAGAGATAAAGTTCAAAATTTTTAAAACAATGAACTTTTTGGATGAACTTCCTAAATGCAATCGAGTTGATGTTGTGGACTCTTGCGTGAGGGAATTCTTTCTTGAAAATGTAGAGACGGATTCATTAGAGTATACTCTCACAAATTCCTTATCTATGGGGGATTTTGGTGGGGAAGGTTCTACCATAGAATTTGAAGTTGTGGACTATGTGCTAACTTTGGATGCTCAATCTAAAGATGTAGAGGATCTTATTCATGTGGCAGTGATTGAAGAAGTTGTAAACTCTCTCGATGAATCAAATCTGCCTCACGGTGGATTAATACTCAAGTAATTACCGAAGTATCTTCGGTATATCTTTTTGGGGGAGAATTAAACCAATCCGGTTATTATTTCATCATTTTTGACAAAAGAAGAGGAGAGTAAGTTGCTGAGAATCTTGAAGCGGCATCGATCTTCTTTTGGTTGGTCTATATTGGATATCAAAGGAATTAGCCCTTGGATTTGCATGCATAAAATTTTGATGGAGGATTTGTTCAAACCCTCCATTGAACATCAACAGCGGTTAAATTCGGCTATGAAAGAAGTGGTGAGAGCGGAGGTGTTAAATCTCTTAAATGCGAAAATTATATATGCTATATCCGATAGCAAGTGGGTTAGCCCAGTGCAAGTGGTGCCCAAGAAAGGAGGTATGATAGTGGTGAAAAATGATAAGGATAATCTTATTCCTACACGGACCATCACGGGATAGCGTGTATGCATTGATTATAGAAGATTGAATAAGGCGACGAGAAAGGATCATTTTTCTCTTTCTTTCATTGACCAAATGCTTGATTGGTTAGCCGGATATGAGTACTATTGCTTTCTTGACAGCTATTCAGGTTACAATCAAATAGTCATTGCACCGGAGGACCAAGAAAAGACTACTTTCATATGCCGGTATGGGACGTTCGCTTATAGACGTATGCCATTCGGCCTTTGCAATGCACCAACCACTTTTCAACGTTGTATGATGGAAATATTTTCGGATATGGTGGAAGAGAAAATGGAAATCTTCATGGATGACTTTTCAATCTTTGGGTTACCTTTTGATCACTGTTTATACAATTTGGCGCTTGTTCTTGACCGATGTGAGGAGAAGAATTTAGTTCTCAATTGGGAGAAGTGTCACTTTATGGTTGAAGAAGGGATCGTCTTAGGTCATCGAGTCTCTTCCAAGGGGCTTGAGGTGGACCGAGCAAAGATTGAAATAATTGAGAAACTTTCGCCACCGATTAATGTGAAAGGAGTTCGAAGTTTCTTGGGGAATGTCACCTTTTACCGACGCTTTATTAAGGACTTCTCGGAGACGGTGAAGCCGTTATGTCACCTACTTGAGAAGGATACTCCATTTGAATTCAATGAGGCTTGCATGGAAGCTTTCAAGGCAATAAAGGAGAAGTTGATCACGGCTCCAATAATAGTCACTCTGGACTGGGAGATGCCATTTGAGATTATATCGACGCGAGTGACTATGCCATTGGCGCGGTGTTAGGCCAACGGAAAGAGAATATCTTCCGATCAATCTATTATGCAAGTAAGACATTGAATGATGCCCAAGAGAATTACACCACGACTGAGAAAGAAATACAAGCTGTTGTTTTTGCTTGTGATAAGTTCCGGTCTCATATCATTAGATCAAAAGTGATCGTCTATACAGATCACGCGGCTATCCGGTACTTGTTTGCAAAGAAAGACGCCAAGCTGAGATAGATAAGGTGGATTCTTTTATTGGAAGAGTTCAATGTTGAAATAAGGGATAAAAAAAGGGAGTGAGAATGTTGTTGCCGACTATTTGTCAAGGTTGATTCAAGAAGACGTTGGTGATGAGTCTAGCATCACAGAGGTGTTCCCTGACGAACAACTATTCTCAGTTAGAAATGCACTTCCGTGGTTTGCAGACATTGTGAACTTTCTTGCCTATAATGTGTTACCACCAGATTTGACAAAAGCCCAAATGAAGAAATTCTTTTTCGATTCAAAGTATTATTTGTGGGACGAGCCGTTGCTACTTAAGAAATATGCTGATCAGGTGATCTGGAAGAGGAGATGACTAGTATTCTATATCATTGCCATTCATCACCTTCTGGTGGCCATTTTGGTACAACTTAGACAGTATTGAAAGTGCTACAATTTACTAGCCTTCTTTGTTTAAAGATTCATACACGTTTGTAAAAACTTGTGATAGATGTTAAAGGATGGGTAACATATTGAAAAGGCATGAATTTCCATTGCGATCCATTCTTGAGCTTGAGTTGTTTGATGTGTGGGGCATTGATTTCATGGGGCCATTTTCGCGGTCATTTGGAAAAGGAGTATATTTTATTAGTGGTGGATTATGTGTCCAAATGGGTCGAGGCCGTGGCAATGCCTACCAACGATGCCAAAGTGGTCTTAAAGTTCCTTCAACAAAACGTCATGACACGGTTCGGGACACCTCGAGCCTTAATCAGTGATGAGGGAACCCATTTCTATAACAAAATGTTTAATGCTTTGTTGGCAAAGTATGGGGTTAGGCATAAAGTAGTGCTACCATACCACCCACAGAAAAATGGCCAAGCTGAAGTTTCTAACCGAGAAATCAAGCTAATTTTGGAGAAAACGATTCATACAAATCACAAGGATTGAGCGGTGAAGCTTGATGATGCTTTATGGGCATACCACACAGCTTTTAAGACACCGATCAGCATGTCTCTGTATCGATTGGTGTTCGGGAAGGCATGTCATTTGCTCGTTGAATTGGAGCACCGTGCATTCTGGGCGATTAAGAAACTCAACTTTGACCTAAAGGTTTCTAGTGCACAACGTCTCCTACAATTGAATAAAATAGAAGAATTCTGGCATGAGGCTTATGAGAATGCCAAGCTATACAAAGATAAAACGAAGAGGTGGCATGATAAAATGATAATCAGGAGGGAGTTCAGTCCGGGTCAACAAGTTCTATTGTTTAATTCAAGGCTGAGACTCTTTCCCCGAAAGTTGAAGTTCCGGTTGTCTGGACCGTTCCGGATCAAGTAAATTTATCCATTTGGTGCTATCGAGTTGGAAGGCGAAGACGGGCGAACTTTCCAAGTCAACGGGGAGCGGATCAAGAACTACTTCAAAGATGAAGAACGAGTTGCGAAGAACATCTCTCTCGTTGAAGGTTAAAGCCAGAATTCATAAATGTCCAGCTAGGGACGTAAAACCAAGCAACATCTTTTGATATGTCGTCAAGGGTAACGAACATTCCCAACTTTTGTATAAAATACTTGTTGGAGATCGTATTGATATCAGAATATTTTTTGTAGTGAACTAATGAGGATAGATGCTTAGGGTTGAATTGCATGCTAAAAATCATTTGAGGAACGAAGTGGAAGTAAGTAACCTAGAGAAAAGTTGTGAAAACATGAAGAAATTCAGTCAAAATTCACACTGATGTAATTTCGCCTAGGTGGAAAAACCATCGCCTAGGCAGAAATTGGACAGTAGGCTGAGTTTTCACACTAATGTAACTTTTCCTAGGCGGAAAAACCACCGCCTAGGCGAATTAACAACAGAATCAAATGTTTTTACACTGGTGTAAATTCGCCTAGGCGGATTAGCACCAGAACCCATTGGGTTTCACACTGACGAAACTTCGCCTAGGCAAAAAAACCTCCGCCTAGGCGGATTAATGTCAGAAGGTCTTTTAACCAAAAAGGCGCTACTTTGCCTAGGTGAAAAAACCTCCGCCTAGGCAAATTCGCGTCAGCCCTGTTTTAAAAATAAACCATTCCTCTTCGCAAACGGCACTCTCCCCTAAAATTTTCAGAAATCTCTCAACTTCACCATTCCAAATCCTTTCCTCACTTTAAAATTCATCCAAAAATCGAGAAAAAACTTGGATTTCCACCAAGAATCTTCATCCAAACGTTGGATTCTCTCCTTTATTTTTGAAAATCTAGGGTTTAAGGGGTAAACAGTGCGAAATCGACATCTTCAAGCGATTTGACCGAAAATTTTCAACAAGTGTCAATGATCCTATTTTTCATTTAATTGTTGAAATTTTTGCTTGATTTACATATTTATTTCAAAAATCCTTGGATTTGGATAGAACCCTAAACCCTTTGATCCCTAGTTTCGCGTTTTTCATGTTCTTAGGGTTTTAGGGCTGATTTTTTGTGAAAACTATCATGTTTATGTGTATATAAACAATGGGAATGGTTTATTTTAGGCTACATTGTGAAATTTTTGTGATTTGGTTTTGGTTGGTATGATATATTGCGAAATTCGTATTGATTTGGTTTTGGTTGGTATGTGGTTGTTATAATGGCAATGTGTGTTCGCTGAAAATGAGTTGATTTGTTGTGTTCTATTGTTATTGTTGTGGATTTTGTTGTGATTGTGATTTATAGAAAAAATGGCGAAGCATCAAGCATCCAAACTGCCACGCACCGAAGAATCCTCGGCCGCCACGGATTACGACTCATCAAAATTCGTATCCAAACAAGCCGAAATTCACTTCAACAGACATGAGAGAAAACACCCTGGAATACGTCAATGGGGGTTCGGACCTTTGGAAGAACTCCCCGAAGAATTTAGAACTATCATACAAAGCCGAGGTTGGGAGCAATTATGCGCTTTACCCCCACCAGGAGAGTTAGCCTTAGTACGAGAATTCTATGCGAATATTACTGAGGCCACTGGCTATTAGACGATGATCCGAAACTGGCCAATCCTATTCAGTTCGGACCACTTTAATGATCTGCTGGGTTTGAAGGGGCCGAAAGCCTCGTGGGATTTGTCTGAAGCTCCCACACCAACAATGAATGCTGTGATCCAGGCCCTGACTACGGGTAACGCCTAATGGAAAGACACATAGCAGGGTCAGGCCATCTTTAAGGTGAGGTTTCTGAAGCCAATCCCGAAGATATGACATCAATTCATCTGCGAGAATCTGCTTCCTACCTCCCACATTTCAGATGTTTCTAAGGGGCGGGTTTTTATGCTATATGGCATCGATAGAGGTCCCCATCAATGTCGGTTGGCACATCTACTCTTCGATACTTCATGCGGCCAAAACGACAAAGGGTGACCTTCCTTTCCCTCATTCCTAACCGTTCTATTTATGCGTGTCAGAGTTCAATTAACAGAGACTAGCCCTTTGCCACCTATTCATCCACTAGATTTTTCAATGATTAACCGATTGTGGAAGGGAGGACCATTAGACCCGGCTGAGCAGGCAGTTGAGGGAAAAGAGGGTCCTGACGAGAAAGAAGCAGGCCCTTCGGAGGCACTGACACCCACAACCCGCCGCGACCAACTAAACCAAATTTCACGTGATATCCGTAGTCTCCAATCCGACATGAGCCATCTTCAAAATATTTTTTCTCATATGGGGATTTTATTGGATCACTACACTAGGTAGTAGGATCAAAATCAAAGGGTTTTATTCAAGCATCTCGGAATCGACATGACACTTTAGAGTAGATATGTTAATGAATGTAGTTGTATGTGCTTGTTGAGTTTTTGAGTTCATTTGAACCATGTCCCGATGATGAAATTATCCCCAAATTGTATAATGAGGTCGGGGGTAATGCCATTCATGTGTGTTATGTGTGCTTAGCATGTCGATTAGGTAAAAATTATTTTGATCCTAAATCACACGATCGCATAGACTCATTGTATAATTAGTTGAACGATTTGACGCCGATTATTTAGTAATAAGTTCATGACAGAAATGAAGAATCTAGAACTTGATTGGGGGAGGCTTGAGGCAAAATTATAGAAGAGGTAATTCCAGAGGCATGATATAGGCCTTCATTTTTATCGCTTAAACCTTTTGAAACTAACCTGAAAATTTATTCTCTCGTTCCCCTGTCGAAGCCCATAAACTTTTCAATTCTGAACTTGTTTCTATACTTTAGCCAACTAAATCTTTTAAAACCATTGTCGCTAAGGATAAAAGTAAAAATTAAGTGAAATCAAGTTACATTAGTTTATGCTAACTAGAAGTGAGCGATCGGGGTTTTAGAGTAAATGTTATTGGTTAAGTATAAGCGTATTCACTTGTCAATCTTTTAGTTATATTTGCACGCCCCTAAAATTTTACAATTTGAATAAGTTTGGGGGTGTGTCTTTAAAAAAAAAAAAAAAAAAAAAAAACAACACCTATGTGAATATAGTTTTTAATCTCGGTTGTTGTGACAAGTGAATACAAGTTTACTTAATCTTGTTTAGGGTTGTATTTTCAAAGTTAGGGGGTTACGAGAGAGATTTAGCGACAAGCGTTTGTGCCTCGGGTATCGTTAAATTATAACGAGTTTCTGTTTTCTATTTCTACGATACCCTTGGTTGTTCTTCAAAGCCAAGCCAAGCCCTATTGATCTCTGTGAATATCCGAACCTACATTAGTAGATAGTTGAGCCCAGTCAAGCATATGGCTTTCCTGAATCTTTTAACAAGTTTAAGTCATGACCTTATTTATTGAATAATCCAATCCAGTGTTTGATTAGTTATACATCTGAGTTCTCACACACACACATTTCAAATGGATCTAGAATGGTTTTAAATGATATTGAGTACTGAAATTCTAGAACACCACGTGGTGAGTGTTACTCCTCAACTTGATTTGATTACGGGTTGTTGAGGGAAGAACCACATGGTTTCTTTGATTGAACTTGAATCTCACAGGTGTTTACTTCTTATTTGTTAATGTTTATTTATTTTTAGTTTAGAAATTAGCTAATTAGTATAGTTAGTATTATTTAGTGTTAGGGTGTTTTGCTCGAGTACTAGCAAAATTCCAAGTTTGGGGGTATTTGATAGGTGTAAAATACCTATCTATTTCTAAACCGAATTTGCCAGTTTTTGAGTATTTTATTAATGTTTTAATTGCATTTTAGTTATTTTTTATAAAGGGTAGGTATAGGGATGTAAACAATTGACAAACCGAGCGAAACGGTGGGAAATCGGTAAAGAAAAGATGAAAAATTGAGGTTTCAAGACCAGCTGAAATCCGCTTAAGCGAAGAAACCATCGCCCAAGTGAAATTCCATCAGAAGGTTGGAGCGCTGAAATACGCCTAGGCGAAGAAACCACCTCCTAGGCGGAATTCAATAAGAGAGTTGGACTGCAGCCATCCGCCCAGGCGAAAAAACTACTGTCTAGGCGGAAATCAATCAAAATGAAAGAAGTTAGTCCTCCGCCTAGGTGAAGAAACCATCGCCTAGGCAAATTTCTAACAGACTTAACCTTCGCCTAGGCGAAGAAACTACCGCCTAGGCGAATTTTTCAAAATTGGGAAAAATATCTTTTTAGATATTTTTGAAACCTTAGGCCTATAAATACCCCCTTTCCCACGTCTGAAACTGGTTGTTCAGCATCCCTAACCCTAATATAGAGTTATTAAGCTATCTTTGAGAGATCAAGGAGGAGATCATTTAGTTAAAGATGAATCATTTGTGGAGCGATTAATAGCGACAGTAGACCGTTCCAATCTCATATTTGATCGTTCATTTCTTGTTTTTATCTTTGTAATTACTTTACCATATCTAATGATGTTGAATCACTCTTATTTTGTATGGTATATGGCTAAGATCATGTAGTATTAGTTAACTGTTACTTAGGTGTTGTTGAAATCATGTAAATGCTAGTTTGAATGAATTAATGTTTTTTTAATGGATGTTTGTCTAAATCCGATTGAGTTTACCATTATTCTTCATATTATGCTTGTATTAATAACCTAAGAATACGGGGTTTGACACTCAGGAGAGGTAACCCCGGATTCGGAATAGGGTAAACGTAACATGACGTTCTAACGACCCGGAAGGGCGTTAGAATGTATGCAATCCATGACGTTGGCTCAAGACTCAAGCAACAAAGGGTCGTTAAGGCGTTGAGGGGGACTTCTTTGTTGACATGAAGTTGTGTAATCCCCCGTCTTACACTCAGGAAAGGTAGCGGAGAAGTTGTAGATACAGAGATTATCGGAATAGATAAACATCGTTATAGCTAACTAAATGAAGTCAAGAATGCATTATATGAAAGAAATCAATACCTAAGTAATTAGTGTAATTAGAACTAACCTAATAGTTGTCATTTATCTTAGTAGATTAAATAGAATACAAACAATTCTTAAAAAATCGGGATAATATGAGGCTATGTCAATCACAATATTCAATCAAATTACACGTGTTCTCAGGGGAACGATATCCGATCTCACGATCACTATATTAAAACTAGACCTCGTATACTTGCGAGTAGTCATATACACGAAGGATAGTAGAATCCTTCGACGTATAGTAACTTATCCTCCATATTACCTTTATGATTTTTATTATTTTTCTACTATACTTCATTTGCATGAGCCTCAATTCTATAAGGAGATTAGTACCTAATCCTCTTTGGCAGAAAGTAATGAACGAAGAATTTCAGGCCCTCGCCAAAACTCATACCTAGGATATTGTAGATCTGCCCCTTGGCAAAACTCCTATTGGGTATAAATGGGTGTTTAAGATCAAGACGCTCTCTGATGGCTCTGTTGAACAATATAAAGCCCAACTTGTTACCAAGGGATTTTCTCAAGAATATGGTATTGACTATGGAGAGACATTTGCTCCCATGGCAAGGCCAACATATATCCGTACACTTCTTGCTGTCGCCGCCATTCGAAAACGGACTCTCTTTCAAATGGATGTCAAAAATGCATTTCTCAATGGCGATCTTCTTGAGGAAGTATATATGCATACCCCTCTTGTCTTGGTTGCTCCTCGAAATAAAGTTTGTCGCCTTCGCCGTGCTCTATATGGGTTGAAACAAGCTCCACGTGCCTGGTTTGCAAAATTTAGTATTACTATTCATCAGTTTGGGTTCACACTTAGTACTCATGATTCGGCTCTGTTTATTCGCCATACTACAAATGGTATTATCCTTCTTTTACTATATGTGGACGATATAATTATTACTGGAGATGATATATGCGACATTTCTAAACTCAAAAAGTTTTTAAGTGGCCAATTCGAGATGAAAGACCTTAGCGTGTTCACCTATTTTCTTGGTCTTGAAGTCTCATCAGGTTTTGATGGATATTTTCTCTCTTAGGCCAAATATGCCTCGGATCTCCTTTCCAAGGCTGGGATCACTGACTCAACCACTGCCACTACTTTTCTCGAGCCGAATGTCAAACTTACCCCACTTGATGGTTCACCTCTTCAGGATGCCACTCTATATCACCAACTGGTTGAAAGTCTTGTATATCTCACTGTCACTCGCCCTAACATTGCTTATGTTGTTCATCAGGTCAGTCAGTTCTTATTTGCTCCTCGGACCACCCATTACTCGGTTGTTCTTCGCAGTCTTCGGTATGTTAAGAGTACATTATTTTATGGACTTAATTTCTCAGCTCAGTCTGCTCTAGTCTTACAATCTTATTCTGATGCCGATTGGGCCGGCGACCCCACCGACAAACGTTTAACCACTAGTTACTGTTTTTTTTTTTTTTTTTTTTTTTGGCAATTCTCTCATTTCCTGGCGTAATAAGAAACAAACTGTAGTTGCTCGCTTCAGTATTGAAGCTGAATATCATGCCACGACTGATGCAACTCAAGAACTTCTCTAGCTTCGATGGCTCCTCGCTGACATAGGTATCTCTTCTCTTGCTACCACTACCCTACACTGTGACAACATGAGTGCTATTCAGATCGCTCACAATGATATATTTCACGAGTGTACAAAAAACATCGAGACTGATTGTCACTTCATCCATCATCACATTCTCCAGAATACAGTTCGTTTACAATCCGTCAGTTCAGTCAATCAGACAGTAGAAATTTTCATTAAGGCTCATCCACTCAGACGCTTTCACTATTTGGTTTCCAAATTCAAGTTCACCTCTCACTTACCGACTTGAGTTTGAGAGAGGATGTTAATGTATTATATGGGCTTGACCCACGTGGCCCATTAGCGCAAAACCCTAGCTCTCACTTCCCCTATAAATATGTGTATATCGTTGTATTATACTTATATCTTTTCTCATAATATCAATATATGATTTTTCTGTTACTTCTCAATTATTTTAATACTACCACCAATGTGTCCGATAGAGGCCGTGAGATAGGCACGTTGCAAAGCTCCGGGACAAGGCATGCGAGGGCATGAACTAAGGGTTTTGTTGGGACCTCCACCCTATCATTGGGGAGGTCAAGGGTTACGACCAAGCAACGTTCAAGCTGCTCGAGAACAAAGCGATCCTCAACTTATTTCTGAAATCCGAAAATCCAATTGAGCGGATGGTTAATTAAAAACAATAAATTTAGATAGCAATGAAAAATATATTAAAACCCTTTTGTTTGAAATATTATAATGATTAAATCTATACATATTTACACCATATTTGATAACTACTTAAATTTGAAATTATGAAATTATAAATGCTAAATTTATTAAACGTTGAATATATTAAGTATTTAATTTTTTAATATTTTTACTTCAAAAAAAATTATTTTTTTATAAATTTTTATTCCTAAAATAATTTTTACAATTTTTTTTTTTTTAAATATTATCTCTACAACGTTCTCTCTCTATTTTTTCTCAATTTAATATTTTTTCTTTACATAATTTTTTGTATGTAATTTTTTTTTTTTTTTTTATGAGATTTTACAACATTGGTATAAAATGTTGGTTGTGATAATGAATATTATATAGTACTAAGCGATAAGTACTAAAAAATTAAGTCATACATCATATAAAATTTTGAATTTTTTTTAAGTGATGATTATTTTTTAAGAGATTATTTAATTTTATTATCGCAATTTGATAAGTAGTTAATTGGAAGCATGGCCTTAATTTTTAAACTCATCCTTTAAACAATGTGACTTAATATTTGGAGTAATATGTAATAGGGGATGGGTCAGTACAATATGTTAAAGATGGGTATAATCTGTAATTTAGATATAAAAGAGTTTACTGTCATGGGTTAAAGTTTTCCCCACGAATCTGTCCAGTAATAACATCGTTTCACCCTGACATAAACACTAAGTAAATCTAACCATTATAAACGCTAGCAGAAGACTTCAGCAAAGGGAAGTGATTGGAGAATACGCAATTTGGGGGAAAGAACTTTCCCTATCTTTAGACAGAATTTACAAAGCTCACCAAAAAAAAAATGTTATGGGATCGTTTGGAGTAAATGAGTCTCCCCTTTTTATAGATCTTAAATTTAAAAATGGACGGTCAAGTTTAATTTGATCCTAAGATTGAGATGCTAGGCCTAAAATCTTCTTCTAAAGTATCCTAAATTATTATATACAAAGAATTCTTTAAAACACTATACATAAATATAGAGATGTACAAGACAATTTATTCTAAATTACCTTAGAGTTTTTTAAAATCTTCCAAAAACTTATAGAGTCTCCTTGTGTTGAGCCTCCCTTAAATCTTCCAAAATTTTTTTAGAATTATTATTTTTAGAAAAGCAAGGTATTTTATTGATTAATCAAAATTTATAGGGGGCTTGAGGGAACACGAGCCATGATACTATTGACTTAGAATTTATTTTGTGTGCTTGATGTGAGCCGAATTAAATCCAATGGGTGATAATGTTTTGTTTTACAAACGATATTTAAGATCCGCTCTTAGGTGCAACTCCCAATTTACACGGATAATTTAACTACGAAATAATTATGGGAAATGTATGACCCGGGCTTGCGCGGACGATTTGATTATAAGTTAATGAGTGACGGATTTCTATAACATTGCCTCTGATATTATATTAGGAGATTTCAACTTAAAATCATATGGTGTCAAATTTAATAACTCTTTTAATTTATACAGTGGTTTGGGAATTCATACTAATATTTAAATGTGTTTTAGCGTCCAAAGTTAAGCGAAATGCCTGTTATTAGTGTTATCCTAAAACAAAGATTACCATGTCTTAAAAGTCTTAATTGGAAGTCTTCAAGTTACGTGATGTAATTAATGAAATAAAATTAAACCCAAAAAAAAATTAAAAAAATACACCTTTTTGACCTATGGCAAAAGTTAGAGATTCATTTACTGGGCAAGTTGAAACTTGCAAAGTGTACACCTGTAGTCTAACTTGAAGATTTGGGTTTTGATTCTTGGCATTAAATTATCACTGAAAATCTTTGAATTCATTGACTCTAGTAAGTAATAATATTTTTTTTATCAATTTTAAATGATTTATGACGTGCTCAAAAGTCAAGTCAAGCGCCCTTTCTACGTGAATTGATCGTATCTCCATGTTTCGTGAGCTAATCAGTTTTCTTATATATATTAAAAAGGAAAAATGCTGGTTTTGTTCCTTATGGAATCGATGTGCAATTGGTCTCCACTATTATTTAGTATTAGACACATTTAATTCCTGATTATTCGAATTGGGTTTAATTGGATCCAAATTGTAATTCTCGTAGTCAAAACTTATGGTCAATTGTTTAAGATTTTTTTGTCATTTTCCGTCCAAAGATTATTTGGAGGTTTTTTATGCTATTCAAAAATTTAGGGAGTCATAATGTATTTGTTATGTTATTCATCTTCATCCCCCCTATACTTGATTACAGTAACTCTCCGGCGATCTCTCTCCCCCCCCCCCCCCCCCCCCCCCCTTTCTCTTCCTTCCTCTAATATATATGTATACTAGTTTTAAACTTACACAAAATGCGGCTCTAGAAAATTATATTAATATATATTTTTAATTTGAATAATTTATTTTTATAATTATGATTTTTGATCTACATATAACAGACTAGAAAAATTATATTAATATATATTTTTAATTTGAATAATTTATTTTTATAATTATGATTTTTGATCTACATATAACAAAAATTATAGAGCATTTTCTAAAAGATAATTTTTTTAGGGGTTCATTTGCAATTTATATAAATTAGAGAATAAGTATATGAAATTTTAATGATTGTAATCGATTTTTCCTACAAATAAAAGAGTGAATATATAATTTCAAAAAATTAAAAGTGGTTAGTTCATAGAAGATCTAGGGACAAAATATTAATAGTAAGAAAGAAGATCCAGCCATTGATTTGATAAGAATAAAGAGATTAGAGAAATATCTTATTTTGAATTGTGATTCATTCTTAGTTCTAGTTTCCACATTTAATATATACTAGTTTTAGACCCACGCTAAGTGCGAGTTTTAGATTAATCTACACGTGTATTTTATTTAAGGGCCATGCACCATTAATTCCCAAAATGCAAAAGAAATTATTGATCAAGTCTATTACCTTTTTTTTTTTTTTTTTTTTTGCACCAATAACTCTTTTTGTCTTTTTTAACCAAAATACAATTCATGTAGATGTTGAATGTTACATCAATTGTGTTTTTTTTCCTCTTTTATATATATATATATATGATGTTATCTTTTTGTGACCAAAATACTCATCATGTGTATGTTGAATGTAACATTCAACACCTGTGGATATTGAATGTAATATCAATTTTTTTTTTATTTTTTTATAAGATGGTTTTACATTCAACATATGTAGATGTCAAATGTAGTATCAATTGTTCTCTTGTTTTTGTATGCAAAGTAAAAATCCATATGATGTTACATTCAACACGTGTGGATGTTGAATATAATATCAATTATTCTTAAATTTTTATGGATCGTATTATGCGTGGTTGTTACATTCAACACCTGTAGATGTTGAATGTAACATCAATTATTCTCTTATTTTATGTATCCACGGTTACACGGTTAAAAAACATGTGATGTTATATTCAACATCTGTGGATGTTGAATATAACATTAACTGTTCTCTGCAATAAAATTACAAATTATAGGATGTAATGTGTAAATAGTCAAAATCATTGAGAAAATATCTCCCCCTGCTGTCACACACAAACACAAACAGTAAAAGTTTTTCTTTCACAAATGTTGAAGAGGAAAATGGATTAGATTTCAGAGCAACACCCTTAATTACTAGACAAATTAAGACCCCTATCTATCAAACAATGGAAGCTTTTTCTTTCAGGCGTGCCGGCGAACAGTGGAAACACAATTTCGTTTTCCGGTGAGAAACGTCTCGATCGAAGACGAAGACAAAACCTAAAGTAGACGATGAACACGAGGAAGATGAATGAAGAAACTGCCGACGAATCCATGTAGAAAATCCACACCGTCGGAGTCGATGAAGCCGCTGAAACGAACGGTTACGACAAATCAGATTTGGAAACGGCGAGTCAGATCTGGAAAATCCACATCCTTCGACATCAAGATCAATAACAATGGCAGGAGGGGCGTTTCGACGCTTCGAAAGGAAGACACGAATCACGGGAGGGCATTTCGGTAAACTCGTCTCTTGCCATTTTTGGAAACGGGAGTTTCCGGTGCAAGATTTACCGGCGATGGGAGTAATCGATGCAAGAGAAAGACATAGATGGGAGTAATTGGTGCAAGAAATAAGCGATGAGAGTAGGTGGTAAATAATTCTTCTTTTAAGGAGTAATCAGTAATTTTTCCTTTATTTAATTGTGTAATTTTAATTTTATATTTGTTGTCTCTGACAAAATATTTTGTATTAGTTTCAACATATTTAAGATTTGTTTTTAATTAATTAATATTATAAACATTTTAGTTTAACATGTTTAAACAAAGGCTGTTGTTTAAGGCTGTTGTTTAAGGTTTGATAGAATGATGATTTTTTTTTTTTATCTTTTCAAATAATCAACCTACTTTTACACACCCCCAATGAAAAATATATTAATATAAACCTTTATAAATCCATAGTTATATGAACCTTTATATACTCAAATAAAAAATATAATTACATGAATTTTCATACTCTCACAATCTCAATATATAATATATAAACCTTTATACACCCGCAAACAAATATATATATATAATTTTATTAATCATTATTAAAAAAATTATTAATGATTATCAACAAAAAAAAAATCAATAAAAGAGGAAAAAAGAGAAAATACACTTTTTTGACCAATTTTATATGTCATATTTTTTTTTTTTAAAAAAAAATAGACATTTTGAATGGAAAGAAAATTAATAAACTATTTGGATAATTATTACAATGAATCCAATTAATATAAGTGACAGATTAATATTGGCCCTTGATTTTGGTAGGAGTAAGGAAATGAGAGAAAATGAAAAATCTCAATTGCAGTTGTTTTGAAGCTTTTGCCTTCCACTTTTAATGTTATAATAAGATATGTATGTATATATATATATATATATATATATATATATATATATATATAAATGCTTTGGAAGGAGACCTTCTTCCCCGATGAAATTTCGGAGCTTACACCTCTTTTTTCACTTTCCTTTATTTTTCTCTACATATTTTTCTTCTGACACTTATGTATAGTGTATAGATTATGTAACTTTGACTATAATATTAATTACTCAAAATATTATAATTAATAGAATCAATATTTATAAATATAAATATTATAATAATCAAATTAACATGTATATTTATAAAGGAATTCATAGAGTCATTTTAATAATTTAATAACTTAATCATAATTAATAAACATCTAATTACGACATATAAATATAACAATTGTAAATACATATTAATAGTAATTTATTAAATCAAATAATATAATTTATATATAATCTAATAAGTAAAATATTTAATTTTAAATTATTGTCTTAACATATTTAGGGCCCAAGATTGCAGGCGATAACGGCGGTGAGATTGAGGATTGTATTTGCAGTTGTGATGGAGGTAGGATTTGTGGGTTTCATTTTGTGGTTGTGATGAAGGTGGAGATGAAGCTTTCATTTACAAATGTGATGGCAATGGAACTGGAGGGTTTCATTGTGGCGGCAATGGTGTTGGTGTGCAGAGGTGACGATGATGGGGTGACACTGGCGGAGGTGACGATAAAGAAGATGATATGGTGGCGGGAGGTGGGAAAGAGATATTTTTTTTTATTTTTTTTTTTACAAATTTATCTTGTCTAATTTAATAACTAAATTAGACAAAATAACTAATTAAAATTGTATCTTTAATAACTAATTAAAATTGTAATTAAAGATACATGTTAAAATTAAGTGCCATAATGTTTCACAAGGTTTGATTTTATATTTAATTTCCTAACATAGAACTTTCAAACAAAAAATGGTATAGAAATTAGGTAGAATTTACTATATTAGAACTCAAGAAATATTCATGGGGATCAATAGTGAATATATAGTATATGTGGTTAATTTTCACTATTTTTCCATTGAAATTTTCAATGTTTTTGAGAATAATGTCATTTTTTTTAAGCGAAGACTAATTAACGATGTAATTAAAACTTCATCAATAAAATAGCACAATAACATGTAATAAAATATAGAAATGGTTGGAGAAAAGTCTTAATATTGACACCAAATCAATAGAACTCTCAAACTAATATATATATTTTACTTTTAATTTCATTTATTAGAGTTAATGGCAACAATAAGTTTCAATTAGAATTGCGTCGTCCACCCGTCCCTTGCCACTAAACTCTGACCATTGCTGATCGTCAAATTTTTTTCAATTACATTCACATAATTTTTTAGTAATATATTTTTAATATAATTTTTAGTTACATTTAATTAATTTTTCGGATGTCAATCATCGAAAAATTACATAAATATTATTAAAAAACGCAAAAAAAATAAAAATAAAAAAAAAAAAAAATATATATATATATATATATATATATATATATATATATATATATATATATATATATATATATATATATATGTACACACACACACTAAAAATAATAATTACAACTAAAAAGATGTACTAAAAATAATTACATGTTACATGTAATTAAAAGATATACTAAAAAATTAGTTACACATAACTAAAAAAAAAATTCGGCGACTAGTGGCCGGACTTTAACAACCGGGGGCCCGCGGTCTGACAGTAGGCACAACAAGTTGTCACGGAAGATAACATCAACGGTCAACTATGCATATTTTAATTGGAAGCAAGTGATTGGAGATATAATGAAACATTGACTATAGGACTAAAATTGCAAAATATAATTAAAAAATTTATATATAACTTAAAATTAAAATAAAATAAATTATGAATTAAACTCTCTAGTTAGTATTATTTCTCTAGTTTGATTATTGACCAATTACCCCTAAAGTATAAACTAAATTCCTAAAATATACACTAAATTCATGTACAAAATGATTTGAAAGTGACTTTCTTATTCATATAATGGATTTGAAATCACATTTCACAATTATCGTGTGATTTTTATTTACTAAAAATCCTTAAATATTTTGGAGGGCATAAAGTGTATTTTATCATAGGATATCAATTGTTGTCTGGTGGTTAAGGCTCATATCATATGGGAATTTTGACTAGTAATATTAAGTAAAGTAACATCAATCATGTTTGACAGTTTGACTTGGCCAAATTTGCCATGTCCAATTAGTTATGTATAGACTTGGACAAGGACCACCTCGTCAAAGACATTAGAGGCAGACTTGAGTTAGTGAGGTCATTTAGCCCCCGTTTGTTAACCGTTTTCATTCCAGAAATTTTAATTCTATTTCTAGATTTTTGGAAATTCTGTTTGGGAATAGCGTTTGGTAATTTTTGTTTTTGTTTACATTTCATTCCCATTTGAGAATTGTGCCCATTTTTTTCTTAAAAAATGAGAACAAAAAAAAAAATTATTTCTCATTATTCCTATTCCATTCCCAAAATACACAGTCATTGTTCACCCGCCGGTGACCACCATTCGCCGCTGTCTGCCACCGCCAGCCACCGTCCGCCGCCACTGTCGGCGACCATCTCCGGCGACCATCGACGGTCACCGTCCGGCCGGAAACTTTCCGGCCACTTCCGGCCACTGTCACCCACCCGTCACCGTTGTCCGGTCGTCGCCGACGCCGGAGCCACTACCGTCCGCCGGCGCCGGCACCGGAGCCACAGCCGTTCGGCTGGCGACGGCGCAACTGCCGTCTGGTAAAAAAAAAAACACAAAAAAAGATTTTAGGATAAAATCGTTACCAAACACAATTCTCTTCCCAAAACAAAAAAAAAAAAAAATTATCGTTGCCAAACGCGATTCTACTCCCAAGAAGAAAACAAAATTCTCATCCCATCTCATCTCATTCCCATCCCACTGCTGAAATGAAAACAAAAACGGTTACCAAATGCCACCTTAGTGTTTGTTTGACTAAGTTGTGTTCAAAAGTATTTTTTGTAAAAAAACACTTGGTCAAGCACGTGTCCGTTATCGCCTTTGTTTGACATATTTATAATCTTTTAGACTATTTAATCAATAAAATCTATAATTAAAATATGTATATTAATTTAAAAGGAAAAAATCAATGAAGAAATATGATATAAGTATTATGTTCTAGATCAAATGATGATAAAAGGAAATAGTTTAAGTAGAATTATAATGTCTACTAATAATAAACATGTGCGCATGATATGATCAAAACATTAAGCATACATTCATAAACAAGGCATGTGAGTACAAAGTTATTTACGATACATGCCCTTGCATATATACAAGGTTAGAATGTATTCAAAATATGAGATTGATGTAAGGATTGCAGTTCCATTCGCTCACCCTCTCCACAAAAAAGCAAAAGACAAGAAGTCCAAAATATTAGATTGAGGAATCAAGCATCATCAATGGATGCTTATTCTCCAAACAAGTTGACATCTGAACTGGTCGTGGTAGAGGCAGATATGACATCAGTATTTGCAGGTGGTATTATTGAACCTTGATTGTTTGTTTCTCCAACGGAAGCTTTAGGTGCATATTTTTCAATACACTGTGTTAGTTGTTCACGGGCAGGAGATATAGAGGACAAATTATAAAGGGGCTTCAGTTCTCCACGAACTTGGTATCGATACAGGCGAAGACATACCAAGTGATAAATTTTTGTTGAAGTCTTTACAATGCGACAACGGTCGGTTGGATTTTCCTACAAAAACAAAAAGAATAAAAGAGTTTGTAAATGGCAGCAAAATTTTGAATTTATTTTTCTTTGTTGTTAAACTTAAAAGAAATAAAATATGTTTATTTTTTTTGTATCATAAAAGAATTATATGTATTCATTTATTTGTTCTATTTTTCTATTTTTGTTGTAAAGTTGCAAGAAATAAAACTAAATACACTCACCAATGCTATGTAACTAACCTCAGGTGGATTTTTTTTTTTTAGGTTGCTAAAATTTGTTTATAAGGTTTTGGGCACATGACTCAATTGTTCTCATGGCTCTATTATGTTCTTTGTTGTATAACTTTGTGTTTAAGGACCAAATTGAGTTCATAAAGGCATTAGTGATAGATGGTGATAATGTATGTTGAATCATTATTATCTAAGTTTTATGCATTGCTAAGTATTATGTTTCTAGGTTATTGTACGACTCAAACTGAACTGCAAAGTTGTTAGAAAGACCGGCAGTCTAAAACAATATTTGATAGACATGGAAAATTTCAAAGTTTTTAATAGAAAAATTCACAAGAATGATATACAGATTGTCAATTTAAAGTTAAATGATGCATAATTAGATCAATTATAAGCGAAGTAAAAATACAAAGATAATTTAAATTTTCAATAAAGTAATTTCTTATAAAAAAGAAATGGACTACGGAGATATCTAACCTTGGTAGTATTTTCCATAAGTTCTTTAGCGGTGCAACCAAGGAAGCTCTTGGCTTTAGGTCCAAATAAAGAACCAATTATGGTTCCGCTTTCATCACGAACTTCAACATCAATACGGCATCTGCATTTTAATGTTCAACATTTAACGACCACAAGTAATTATAGGTGGCATTTGTTCATTGTTTATCTTCTATTTTGTTTTTATTGTCTAAAATTTAGAATCAGAAAGGAAAGTTAGAAATGATCGTGGGAGTTTGACATAGACATGTTATAAAGTTTCTAGATTTCTATTATTTTCATCTATATAAAATAGAGACATAATGTTCCATTCGTTTTATTGTTTTTTGCTACCAAATTGGCATTTATGTTACTTTTTTTTTTTCAAGGGAAAAAAATTACAAGAGACAAAGTTGTTCTTATTTTTGTACCTATTTTTGGGTACGAAACAATAATCTTAAGAAAAATGTAACCAAATGTAGGATAGACAAAAGTAGCCTTAATGACAAAAATGTTCTATTTGATATTATCTGGGGCTACCACTTGTGTTCTCTTTCTGGCAATGGAAATAGGTAAATACTTGATCATACAAGGCAGTAGTTTCTTAGTGACAATGTCTACATCCCATGTACCATAAAGGCTTCTCCAGGTTAACAAAAAACAATATACATTTAACCCAAACATAGCGCTGCAAAAAAAAAAAAAAAAAAAAAAACAAAATTGTGTGAGGGAAAATGTCAAATTAATGAGATACATACGGAATACAAATTTTGAGATACACAATTATGGGATAGAGTCATTATCAGGAATTCCAGGTAAAATTTCAAGTGGAACTATATGACGCTCGCGAGGTTCATCACAAAAGTTGTTGACTTTTGGATCGGTTGCAAGTGCAATAAGACACTCTATTGAAGAGACATTTTGATTGATTCTTGAAAAAGTAGATGAAAAAAAGTAAAGAAAGTTAAGTCTTAGTGAATGAATAAAAAATTAACATTGTGAATCAAGTGTATAGAATGATAAGGAGGCATGTAAGTAAAGTTTAAAAAGTGAACACAATATTAAAATGTTATTAGTAGAAGAGGTGGAAGAGAATAAATTTGATTAAAAATAATAATAATTGTATGATGGTGGAAATAATATACCATGTGTGCAACTGATCAACTTTCGAAATGTTTGGATTAATGATAAAAGCGCTTGAAGATCGTATAGATAATGAAAGACCTAAAACACACATCAAGATACAAGTAAAAAATGGTTGGCAAAATGAATCACTCTATTAGGGGTAGAAGGCAAACCATGATAGATAGAGTTACGAAGGCGCATATCAACAATTATAGGTTTCATCGCCATCATTTGTTTGATGGCCATCCCCCCATTTTCAGTTAACTGGTTCCACATTGTCAGAATTAGAGGCTTGTTCCTATAATCCAAAGTAAAAATAATTTACTATAACCTTCAAAAATAGGTATTTTTGATAAAAAAAAATTAATTAAAAAAAAACTATGGGTCTAAAGATTCAGTGAGAGGAAGAACTCTTGCACCCTAGACGAGCCATTTCTGGTGGGCTGAGTTTTGGCTGGAAAAGCATGCAAAACAAGAGCAATGAAATCTGTACAATAAATGAAAATATAATTACATAAAAAATAAATTAATTTTTTTACAATATTTTATAGCGACATAAATAAATAAGATGTGTATTTTGTTTTACAATAAAAGATGGATAAAATGTATGTATCGACTTCCTTGTCCTTGTTCTTGCACTCTAAAATCTCAGTAAAGGAAGTGAAATGGAACGAATGACTTATAATGGGTGGAATATTTTTAGAAACATGTTCAATGATTGTTCGAGAGTTGATTATCCACTAAAAATCATGCGCGGCAAGACGGTGTTTAGGGGAAACAAATTGTACAATGGCATTTGAGATATTATATGTTTTAAGCTCGGCAAGAGTTTTTTAAGTAGCTTGATGTCATTTTCAAAGACTGTTGCCCGAACTTCAGTTCCCTAATGAGAATGTTTAAGACAAAAGGAAAAACGATGTAAGTTGATGATCTTGAGGCGAAATGACATAATGAATATTAACATAAAACCAATGCAAATAAATGGAAACAAGGTTAAGTGCCTAAATGATCATATCATGAGCTACAATATTTAAATTGTTGGAGCAGGTTTTTAGCAAAACTTTAATAACTAAACTTTCTTGCATGGTTAAATATCCAACAATAAGTTGAAATAATAGTATCTAAACCTCAAAGTCAGCAAGTATTATCTTTTGGTATTTTTTTGGGTTGGAAATCAGTTGTCTTGGGTACATTTTTTTCAGCGGACCACAACTTTGACAGTCTAAGGCTGCCTACTTTGTGGCGTAATTTCTTTTATTGAATTTATTTCTCTATGCATTTTTGAACCTACTAAGTGAGAAGAAAAATGAGGGATAGGTAAAAATAAACATGAGAAATAAAAATCGATAATAGGAAAAAATATGGGTGCAATATACACACACATAGACAATATATATATATATATATACATATATATATATATATATATACATATATATATATATATATATACATATATATATATATATATATACATATATATATATATATATATACATATATATATATATATATACATATATATATATATATATATACATATATATATATATATATACATATATATATATATATATATACATATATATATATATATATATACATATATATATATATATATATACATATATATATATATATATATACATATATATATATATATATACATATATATATATATATATATACATATATATATATATATATATACATATATATATATATATATACATATATATATATACTAGCATGGATTATTGATAAAAAAATTTAGTAATGAAATTAAAAAATTAAACACCAATTTGAGTGTCAATTTGATATTAAATTTAAAAGATTATGAACATCATTTGTAGTTATAAAATTTTAATTCATTCTTCTTAATTTAAGAATCTCATCAATCTAAAACCGTAATGAAAAGACATTTCCAAAAATTCGTCCAAAAGTAATAGATCAATAACTAGGCGAACATATTTGTTGATTTTTCTTATTAAGTGGCCAAAATCAATGATAATTACTCAAATGGTCATTTATCTTGTCGAAATTAAAAACCACCACAACACCAAAAAAAAAAAAAAAAAATAAATAAAAAAATAAATTATAGAAGTAAAACAGATAGATGATTATATATAATTTGGAGGTATAATTATAAATGTTTATTGTAAATTTAAGAATCTCATGTTAACTAATTATAACATACATAATAAACAAATTGTTTTTACTCATGTCACTCTCCTTTGCCAAAAATACAACTTCTGACAATTTGATCTCTGTTATCACAAATTTTAGCTATAGTTCCTAAAGCTTGGTCAATGTTCAATTTCCGGCAAATGTGCCGATAGAGTTGGGAGCTGACCCTGCCCAAACAAATAGACATGCCAAAGACCTAAAAAAAGGTGCAGAGGAACTCACTTCTAACATGAGTTTAGTATCTGAAATTGAAAAAAAAAATTAAAAAAACAAGAGATCGTCAATTCTGCCATGGAATTCTCATCAATTACAGTATCGATGTCATCATCAAAACGCTAAAACATTCACCGAAGACACAATCGGAGATCATAATTCTTGAAATCCATACTAATGAAAAAAATATGATAATGCATTAACTATGCAAATGGATGCACTAAACCCTAGAACTACCCCGTTTTTTATGGCCATCATACCTTATTTCATCGGCCAAGGCACTTTCGACAATTCCATTGTTACCAGAATCCTCCAATATACAATCTCCTCTGCCAAAAATGCAATTTTTGACAATTTGATCTCTATTGTCACAAATGTTAGCAACAGTTTCTAGAGCTTGGACAATGCTCAATTTTCGACGAATGTGCCGATGGGGCTGAGAGTTGGGCCTGCCCGAAAAAATAGACTTTCCAAGGACCTAAAAAAAAGGTGCAGAAGAACCCACTTCTAACATGGGTTTCGTATCTGAAATTAAAAAAAATAATAAAAAAAATTGTCAATTCTACCATGGAATTCTCATCAATTACAGTATCGATGTCATTACCAAGAGGCTAAAACATTCATTGAAGCCACAATCGGAGATCATAATTATGGAAATATGTAGCAATGAAAAAAAAAATGATAATGCATTAACTATGCAAATGGATGCACTAAACCCTGGAACTACCCCGTTTTTCATGGCCATCGTACCCTGTTTCACCGATCAGGGCACTTTCAATAATTCTATTGTTACCAGAATCCTCCAATAGATAGTCTCCTTTGCCAAAAATACAACTTCTAATAACTTGATCTCTGTTGCCATGAATTTCAGCAACAGCTTCTAGAGCTTGGCCAATGCTCAATTTTCGGCCAATATATTGGTGGGGCTAGGAGTTGGCCCTACTTGAAAAAAAAGACTTGCCAAGGACCTAAAAAAAAGTTGCGGAAGAACCCACTTCTAGCATGGGTTTCCTATCTGAAATTGAAAAAAAAAAATCATAGGGAAAAAAATAATCGAAGAAACAGTTGAAATTTACCATCATAAGTTGATAATTAAATCCATGGTTGCAGGATCAAGAATTTGATGGTGAAGCTCAGTAGACGTACTGCCATTCTCAATTGATTATCAAGAAATAAACAGGAAAATGAGCAAAATTTGGAGAAAAAAATTTAGAACAGTCAATCAATTCAAATCATATATCATGCACACAGTAAACACTATGAAGAAATCCAAGAAAAATATACAACAACATTTAAATGTGTCAATCTAGTAACTTGTTACCCGCATCAAATAGGAACAACAATTGGCCATTATTTGATTAAATTGTCAGAAGTTATATTTTTGGAAAATGAGACTGTATATTGGAGGATTCCGGTAACAATGGAATTATCGAAAGTGCCTTGGCTGGTAAAACAAGGCACGATGGCCATTATTTGATTAAATCATTTTGAAAGACATAGAAAATCCCTAGACCTAGGGGTAGATGCGTAGTAAATTGTGCTCGCATGCATAAGGAGATATTTACCTCTCCTATAGCATAGAAAATAATGTCTCGTCCATCCAATATTGCATGTCTCCAATCCAGTACTACTGCTGCAGTTACGGCTGGATTTGCGTTTGTTCCCAATTTTATGTGAACGGAAACGAAAATCTCTAAATAGAAACAATAAACAATCCACATGATATGTCTTAGTAAAAAATTTCAGTTTGAAAAAACAATTAAGACAAACAACCAATTTAGGTGGTATTTGTGTAGTATTT
This sequence comes from Eucommia ulmoides, assembly GCA_016647705.1. Lineage (NCBI taxonomy): Eukaryota > Viridiplantae > Streptophyta > Magnoliopsida > Garryales > Eucommiaceae > Eucommia > Eucommia ulmoides. The sequence continues at coordinate 22,192,384 of CM028330.1, read as the reverse complement.
CTGTTCCCAAAAATCTTAGAACAAAAATAGTAAACAAAGAACCAATTACTATTTTAACAAAACAACAGTAGATTGAACTAAAATTATCAGATTCCACTAAACCTCTTTACCAAAACAACAATAGATTGAAATAAAAGAAAAAAAAGAAAGAAAAAAAATTTGTAGAAGAATAAAATCAAATCAATTAAACAAAGAAAATCGATCGATACCAATGGCGATGGAGATGAGCCAGATTAGAACAAGAACATACCTGATCGAGGCACGAAGGCGACGACAAACGTTAGTACCTGATGAAGGGAGAGAATCAGTGGATGATTTCTTGAGATGGAAGGGGATTAAAAAAGAATGAAAAATGTACCAGATTCGAGGCAACGATAGCGATGATGGTGGAGGTAGCTGTAGCGGCTGGCGATAGAGACGGCGATGGTGACTGTGATTGCGACGACAATGCCACAGCTGGCGATGGAGGAGAGAAAGGATCTGTAGGTAGATGACTTATTGAGAACCAGGGAGGTGATTTTAGGGCTGGATCTATTTTAGAGCAGTGGGAGGGAATGAATCTGTTTTCTCACAATTTTATAGCCGGGTATGTGAACTAATTTGGAGCAGAAAATGGGAAAAAAATGGAGAATTTGTTTTTGAAAAGTGCGAGAAAGAAGGATCGAACATGTAACCCTTTCTTTTTTAGATACGAAAATTACTACTTGACCTACCCTCTATAGGTGCAGTTAATCTTAGCCGTAGATCTATTTTAAGTTAATCCGGACCGTGGAATATCCTAGTCAGCATAGACTGTCCTGATATATATATATAATAGAAAACAAGAGAGTAGTAAAAAAATACAACTAAACAACAAAAAATATTTACGTTGCGACTTCCAAAGCTATTTTTCTCAACCAATTGTAATAGAACCTTGAATGTAATAAAGGGAGTCTTAAATAAAGAAACTGAAAAGATAAGAAATGTTTAAAGTGTTCTTGGTATTTTTCAAAATTACATGAAAGTACATCGAATTTAATGAACATCCAGATATTTACCCTACCCGGTCAAGCATATCATAGATTTTTTACTTCGGCATTTAGGCTTCATTTCAATAAATTACTATAGGATCCTATATAAATTACATAATTTCAAATGAACTTATTACATAGCTTGCAAATCAAAACTTCATTTTTCAATGGTTAAATCTCAAATAAACTTTTCAAAATTAATCAAAAAGATTTTTTTAGAAAAAAAGTGACCAAACAACCCTAAAGTCCACTGAGAAATATATTTCAAAGTACTCAAGACTCGCCAATTTTCATTCCATCCACACATTAAGCATGTGAGTTCTTCAATTAAAATTTGGTTTTTCAACACCTCGTGATTGACTGATGACTTAATTAGTGGAACCGCTTTATGATAATCATATTTTGTTGAAATTCATGTCCAGAAAGTAGATTTTGGAAGTAAATTATTAATGAAAACAAACGTTAATGGCCAGGGACAGTAGGTATGGTGTACCAAACTACCTTAAATTTGTCCATGTGAACAAGAAAATTAAAATGTAATCATTAAAGTGATGATATATATAATTAAATCAAACTTATGCAAACAAACAATAGAATTAAAAAACAAAACAAAAAAAACATTAAAGTGATAACCTAGGACAATGTGAAATATACAAAGAAAAGAACTTGTAGCATGAACAATTAATGATTGTAACCACATTTGGTTGCAATTGTGTAAAATAAAAGTGTTCCATAGAAAGTACAAGCTAAAAATGAAAGTAAAGAAAACAACATCACAAGTAATTCTAGTTGAGGAAGCAATATGCATATAAAGAATGTTATTATAAGCTTCAATATGTAGATAACATGAAAGATACTAAAAATAAAATATCTAAGATTAAAAAAATAATGACAATGCTTATTGGAATGGATTTCATTCCATTGATATAAATCGAGAAAATAAAATTGCATTTTAACTTTGAGTTATGATCGTTTATGGATTATGGATGGGGTTCAAGTTACCTTGGGGTATGATTTGTCGTCATGTATGCATGCAAGATAACGAATCATTAGTATGCTAATTAAAAAAATACATAAATAACACATCAGATGTAAATTTTGTTGTGATTTTGGATGTTATGGCATTATACCGCTAAGCCCGTGATACAAGTTACAATATTTCTTGGTACACCACGTTCCTTGTACAAGCAGTGCTAATTTCTGGAAACGTATTTGGGTTGATGAGAATTTTGTCATTATGGAAGTTTGAGCCCTTGGATAAAGTGACATACAATTGACCATGGGAGAAAACGGGTTATGGTAAATTAGTGCCAACGAAGTCCAATATTTGACCCTGTGCTCTGTTAATAGTCATTGCAAAACTTAGTCGACTAGAAAATTGTGTCCTCTTAAATGGATAAACTCCGCTTTCATTCTTTGGAGGTAGTAGTGGAATTCTTGGAAGAAAAACTCTATCACCTTTATGTATTCCAACGGCTATTTCGGCATCGATCACAATCGGGTAAAAAAATTACATACCAATCGGGTGCCCTTACACATTCATTTGGATGGATCTATGTTACGTAGGAGAATAACAACGCAGTTTGGTTTAAGGCACAATATATGTCGTTGGAATCCAATAGGGTTTAGTGTACTAATAAAATCATGTTGGAATCTATGATATGAAATGTTTAAAGGTTTATCATAACTAATATACTCTTTTGAAATTCCTATAAATTGATCTATTAGGAAAGAATTAATATCATTAACCATGTCATTTTTTGGGGCTAAAATTGCACAATAATGAAGGCATCAACATTGTTAACATAGTCGGATAAGTTTGGAAATGCGGCATCAATAAGTGCATTTAAAGGGCTATGAATATTACTATTTAATAACATCGAATAAGGAATTTTTATATTATCATCGATATTAGTCTCTCCTTTTCCATCACCGACTGACAATAAAAAATTAGAGAACTCTGGGTCTAGTCTTGCATGCATATTTTGAGTTAATTTTATTTTTTCAAGTGTATTCCACAAATGAGATTTAACCAAACTCGAATCAATGGTTTGCTTGATGCTTGAACAGGGCAGTACAGGCAAAACTTGTCTAAAATCACCACCAAATACAACCACTTTTCCACCAAATAGAATGTTCGATGTACAAACATCACGTAACATACACTCAAATGCCTCTATTGCTTGCCTTTTTACCATTGGTGCTTTTTCCCATACGATAAGTTTAGCTTGTTGGATCAAATTTTCCAATTCCATTTGTTAGCTAACACGGCATGCAGTGTCTTCGCCTACATTAAGTGGAATTTTAAATCATAAATGTACAATACGACCACTTGGTAATATAGATGCAGCTACTCCCGAACTTGTAGTAGCAAGAGCAATGTAACCCTTAGATCTTATGAAAGTGAGCAATGCACGGTACAAAAATGTTTTCCCAGTGCCCCTGGCCTATCAACAAAAAAAGCACATGCTTTGTTAGAAAGGGCACAATGAACAATTAAATTAAAGGTGTCTTCTTGTTCACTGTTGAGTGCGTCAACACATTAAAGGTCAAATTGCAAAACATCAATACTCATTTCCTCTTCAATTTCTTTAAAGCCCCTGCATACATACTAATGTTTTCTTCAATAATAAAGTAATAATTGATTTTCTTCCCCATTAATTTGAGTTGTGACCCTATTATTTAAAATGTTTTTTTTGCGACTAGCACAAGTGCTCATTCCAGGAAGGCGCAAATAGGCCTCATATAGATGTTCTTTAAATTCAAGCTAAAGAGCATGTGCATTTATAGGGTTACAATAGATAAGGATGGTAGTAAAAAAGTTGTTGATCCTGAGGTTTTGATGGATAATTAAGGATTGATATTTTTTGTGGAACTAACGTGTTTGTTGAGTATTTTAGTTTAAAAGTTCCATTAAAGATCAAATCATAAAGTAATTATTGAAGATACAGAAATGGACATTAAAGAGATGAAGAGTGTTGAAGATTATGAAGAAATTAGGTAAAAAAAACTCATACCTCTTTTACTCTTAATGTATCCCGATTAGGATCACACACACAACACAAATTAATGAGTTATATTTATGTGTGTTTAATTTTATGAAAGTAAGGTCCTAATTAGTGTTAAATTATTTGCTCCAATGTGAAATTAAAAAATGAAAATTTACCTAGGCAAAATTAGTGTTTAAAATTGAATATTAGGGTCACTTGAGTTAACCGAGAAATAAAATCAGTTAAAGGATAAAAACGTCAAAGTTTGGAGTTTAAATAATTTGAGAAGGAATGTTCCAGCAACGATCAGTCAACCGACGGGTAAAAGGTCAGTCAACTGATGGGCGTAAGCTGAAAATTGGGAAGTGTCTGAATTTGATCGGTTAACCGACTAGGGCTTAAAAATGGCCTAGAAATGCTTCCTGAATCGATCGATCAATCGACCCTTGGGGGATCGGTTAACCGACTGTTGTTTGAGAAATGGCTTGGCTTGTAACCCATATCGATCGGTCGACTGATGGTCTAATGATCAGTCAACCGACTGTTTGGTTAGAATTTTGAGGATTTTAAGAATTTATTCAAAGACTAGCCGTTAACTAGTTGTTTTTGGCATATCTGATTTAGATATTCTTGGGATTTGAACATATTTGAGATATAATACACTTATTTAGATATCCCTATAGGTATGGTACATAAAATTGAAATGTTTCTCAATTTGTTATAGTTAATACTTCCTATCTATTCGATCTGAAATTGAGAATTAATTTGAGAACTTAATTGAAAGATTTTAAACCAATATCTAAGTGAATTATACCAAGAATGAATGGTTAAGATATATGGGGTCTACAGGTACATTTAAATGTCATATCTTGAGGAAATTAGCCGTTAGATGGCTAGTTTCAAAATAATTTAAATAGACATGTGAATTTCATATCATAAATATTACATCAATCAAGAACTATCAAAGTTCCTGAGCTTTCTAGAGTTTTTATTCTAAGATATATTTGAGAGATTATCTGTGAGAACAATTGAGTGTGAAGTTCTTGAGTTAAAAGAGCTGATTGTTTTGGCGTCACCGAATTTGTGCTGTCTTGCTATTCTGATTTTAATCTTTCGATTTTTTTTTCTGGTGAGATCTTTCAAGCTATTATTCTTTATTGTGAATTCATATTACTATCTTTTCTTGGTTGATAAGATCTTAGTAAAATCGTTTTTGAGCTTTAAAGAGTATAAAAATTCATTTAAAACGAGTTGTGTGATTATCTGATTACGTGCTTAATTCTGTGCTACCCACACATATTATAATCATATATTAAATTCCTTACTGAATTTATATAACTAATAATTTGGGACATTAATTGAGTTTAATCGATTTGAAGTAGTAGAAGCTTCGAGTGGGAAGAAACTCATTATTGTTTTGTAATTGGTGAGTTTGTGCGGATTGAATACAGTTGGGTTGTATCTAATCAGGTTAGCTGAGTTTTAATCTTTTTCGGAAAAAAAGATTTAGGTTTGATCTTTACCTAGTGGGTAAAATGATTAGGTTATTCTTTTCCCTTGAAAAGATTTGGATGTGAATTATTCTTGAATAGAGTTCATGTTTTTGAGTGAATTGTAACGGTTTCATCCTTACCGCTGAAAAGGATACTTGGAGTGTTTATGAGGTTTAATTCTTAGCCTGGTGAATCAAGATATATTTTTATGCTCTACATTGTTTACATTTTGTTTAGTTATGTACGTAGTTTAAACACAAATCAATTGCGTAACAAGATAATAATTGATTTAGGATAAAATTGATTATTTTATTAATTAAGTGTTTAAAGATTTCAATTGGTTTAAATGTTTATAACTACCAATTTCACACCTCCTCTTGGGTAGCTAATTGGGCTAACAATTGGTACCAGAGCTGGTTTATCTCATTTTAACTTAATACACTAGCTAACAAAGATCACAGGGCGCACCCGATAAGCACACTAGGTGAGGGGCATTCTATACACCGACCACCTTTATTTGCAGATGAAAATTATGCATTGTAGAAGGACAGAATGATTGCATTTCTTCAAGACATAAATTATGATGTATGGCTAGCAATTGAGGATGGTTCGTTTGTGCCTATGAAAAACAAAGTTGCCAAGAAGAAAGAGTTGTTGACCACTTCTAACAAACATAAGCTTTCTATTAATTCTCAAGCTATTAACATTTTATTTTGTTCTTTGGATGCTAATGAATATTCCAGGGTATCAAGTTGTGCATCGGCAAAAGAAATGTGGGAAAAATTGTCAATCACCCACGAAGGGACTAGTCAGGTAAAACAATCAAAGATTAATGCCCTAATCGGTCAATTCAAATTATTCAGAATCGATTCAAGAGATGTACACAATATTCAACAAAGTTTCCAGCCATTTGAATCAACTTAGAAATCCCTACACTACGGAGGACAAAGTTTGAAAGATCTTGAGATCACTAACTAAAGTGTGAGAGCCGAAGGTGACTACGATTGAGGAAGCAAAGGATTTTGCAAGGTTTGAAATTGATGACCTCATCAGCAACCTAATGACGCATGAGATGACAATTTGAGGTTATGAGGACGATACGGGGAATATCGAAAAGAAATCATTAGTATTGAAGGTTCATAAAAAAGAGGAAAATGATGATAAGTGATGATGTGAGTCTTGACAATGAGCAGGAAAAAAGATGTGGTGCTTCTCACAAAGAATTTCAGAAGGATGACTCGACGAATATTCCAGAAAAATAAGAATTTCAACATGACAAACGTGGAATGTTACAACTATCACAAGACTAGACACTTCCAAACCGATTACCCTAAACCAAAGAAAGACAAGGAAAAGGAGAAGAAAAGAAAGAAGAAGAAAAAAATGAAAGAAGAGCAAAAAGAAATCAATGAAAGCTACCTGGGATGATTCCGAATCTAGTAGCTCGGAAAAATCAGGAAGTGAAGGACCATCCATACTTGCTTTAATGGCCACTGGTGATGAGGTACCTAAATGTTGAAGTTCTTGTCCTTCAGATTTTGATGATTTATTTTATATTTATCAAGAACTTACTCATGATTATAAAATTTAGTGTTCTAAAATTAATGCCCTTCAAATAATAATTAATACATTAAACAAGCAAGGGTATAAAGACCTTTTTGGTCCCTAAGAAATGCCTTGGGTGTCCAATTGGCCCCTAAGTTTTACAATTCGACAATTTGGCCCTTGACATTTCAAAATAATGTCCAATTGGCCCTTTAAGCGAATTCCGTGAAGTCAAGCTAACGGTCAACGTTAGTTTAAGGGCATTTCTATCATTTAAGTGCCCTAATTGATTTCCTCCATATCTGTGCAAGTTTCCTACAATTTTCTTCAGCTGTTGTGCCTATAAATTGTGTTGGCATGCCTATCTCTCTTATTGTCTACCTTTTGTACTTCCCCCCCCCCCCCTTTTTTTTTCCTTGTTCAATCTTTGTCCAAAAAAATTTAGAAGATGAACACATTTGTTACTGTGGGAGGAGAGCAAAAATGGCAACGTCTTGGACTAGGTATAATCCCGTAAGGAGATTCTACTCTTGTAGAAATTACGACCAGGTAATTTTTTTTTTTTTAATACCAATTTTTATTAATTATTTTTTATACAAATTTGGATCTAATTTCATTTTATAGGCTAGAGGTTGTGGCTATTTCTTGTAGGTTGATCCTCCTATGTGTCCAAGGTCAATGGCAATAATACCGAGATTATTAAGAAAAGTGAATGTTTTAAAAGAAGAGAATAATCGAAGGAAGAATAAGGAGAGAAAATTATGGATAACATTAATTGTTTCATGGGTGGTGCTTATACTCATTTGGAAAGGAACCCCAGTTTGATTGTACTTTGTATTTTATTTCATAGGTGGTGTATTTTGTATTTTGTTTAAGTAATGGTGTATTTTGTATTTTGTTTCCTAATGAAGCTCCTCTAATGAATGGTGATTTGGTATTTTGTTTAATGAATGGTATTTTGTTTCCTAATGAAGCTCTTTTAATTTAAAATACAAAAAAAAAAAAAAAAAAAAAAAAAGAACACATACAAAAATAGTAGTTTATACTAAAAAAATAACACATAAAAAAATGAAAAAAAACTGGCTAACATACACCCTTGCAAACAGCAGCAGTTTCATACAAAAAAAAAAAAAAAAAAAAAAAAAACACACATACAAATAGAACTTAATTTTCAATGTATTCATAAAAAAAGAGGACATTCATAACCTTCAATACAGTAGTGTGCACACTGCTATGCTATATTAAAAAAAAAAAAATAACAGCTTATACATTGCAGTATGTATCGAAAACACATACATACATTACAGTATGCATAAAAAACAGCAGCTTATACCCAAAAAAACAAAACGACTATGCTATACATTTCCCCTTGCTCAATTCATCTCCGGCGGCTGCCACCGACCCTCTTACTCAGGTAAACAACTTCAATTCTCACTCATAATTCTGCTTGAAAATGTGATGTTGATTTGAGTTTAAGAAGACAGATCAAACTTTTACATATTAAAAGGAAAAATGAAATAAGAAAACAAGGAAAATAGAGATTATAATATGCAACAAAAAAAAAAAAAAAAAAAAAGAAATATAAGGTTTTCATAAATGTTTGGATTCTCAATCATAATTCCACTCAAAATTGAGATGTTGAGTTTAATAACAGAGATCATCATACTTTTAAGAAGGAAAAAAAGAAAAAAAAATAACAATGAAAAAAAAAAAAAAAAAAAAATAGAGTTTAGCATATGCAATATGTGTGTGTGTATTAGGTTTTTCTTCAATTCTTTGGATTGTCTTTCATGTTTTTGAATTGATCATTTTGAGTAAAGGGTTATTTATCAAGAGACAAAGAACTTTCAATTATAAAGGAAAGTAGAACAAGATCTTAAGACGACAACAACAACAAAAAAAAAAAAAAAAAAAAAAAAAGGGAATCATTTCTTAATTCTTTGTTAGGAATTTGATTTTTTCCCCCAAAAAACAAAAACAGCAGCAGTTTCATACAAAACAAAAAGGCATACCTGTCTATCAGCTCCAGCAACAACTCCAGCAGCAACTCCATCAGCTCTATCAACTTTATCACCCTATCCAACATGTTAGTTGAAGTTTTAGTAATTAGAGAAAAAAATTAAATTAATTGAAAATTTTAAATGTTCATACCATTTTCTCTTTGGCCAATTTGCAACTTCGCTTGTTATGCCCCAACTCTCCACATGTACGACATCTAACTACATATTTCCTATTCAACCTTGTTTGACTTTGTTGAGATTCATCGGGCTCTCTTCTTCTCAATTTCTTTGGTCTTCCTATTTGCTTAAGAAAAGAGGCTTCACTTTAGGTAGTTCACTGCTCGGCCACAAATTAGAAGAATCCATTGGGTTGATCACCGGGGAATAGGTCTTCAAATATTTGTCTATGGTATAGAATTCACTCACATACTCCTCTGGATCAAGGCCCTTGTACACAATGGCCGACACTACATGTGTACAAGGAATGCCACTCAAATCCCATTTTCTACATGAACAAGTCTTGGCCTCCAAATCGACACTATATTGATCACCCGAAATACAAGACATCTGAAATTTCTCATCCCCAGCCCACTGTGGTATGCATCCACTGATATTATCCTTAACATAATCTAATATTTTCTGAATTTTTGGAAAAATTTTACCTGTCCACTTCCTCGCCCTTTCTCTGTTCACTGTTATCCGGTTCATCAAAAGGTCTCTCACAGCTTCTAACATGCTAATTATCTCTTTTTCCCTTTCTTCAAGAATAAATGCATTGAAACTCTCACATAAATTATTCAACAAAATGTCTCACTTGGGGAGAACATTGAAATGTGACCTAGACCAATACTTAGGTGGCTTATCATCGAACCAAGTTAGTCCATCTTTGTCCAATTTACCTAATTCTTACATATAATTTTCAAATTTAATTGGAAGTGTAGCCTGGGCAGCCTTCCACACAAGGTTTTTATAGACATTTCCCCTATATTTACCCTTGAAATTGTTGAACAAATGTCGAACACAATGCCTATTTTCAGCAAAAGGCATAATTTTATCAATGGCCCACAACAGTCCTTTTTGCTTATCCGAAATAACAGTGAAGCCTTTCTGCCTGTGCGTCTTCAAATCATCATCTAGATATGCCAAAAACCAAGTCCATGAATTTTTGTTCTATATCTCTACGACTACATAAGCAATTCGAAACATATTATTGTTCCCATCTATGCCAACAGTAGCCAATAGTTGACCCCCAATAGCACCCTTAAGATGGCACCCGTCAACACCTATAATAGGTCTACATATCGAATAGCCTAGATTACAAGCTGCCAAACACATATACAAACACTCAAATTTAACTTTACCTTCGCAATCCGGATCAGAAACATGTAACCGAATTGTGGACTCAAGGTTGGTTCTCTTTAGTTCACAAACATAATCCTGTAGTTTTTCATATTGATACTCCTTACTACTCTCAATAAGAAAAAGAGCCTTTTTCTTAGCCTTATAAATTTGTATCTTAGACACAGTGACATTAAGATCATTTTGGACAGTGGCTCTAAATGCTTTCAAACCCCATTTTTGTCCCTCAATTCTAATATTTTCCATGTATTTTTTTGCCAACCACTTGGAGTTTACATGCCTATTACGAAAATCTCTAGAGCATTTGTGTTATGGTTGATAAGTTTTCACTACCAACCTTATGTCTCCGGATGCACAAGAAGCAAAAATAACCCAACGGCACCCTTCTTTGCAAACAACCCATACTCACTTAGGTTCTCTCTTTGTAAACCTAATGGATTTTCTCATTTAAATTGCTTGATCTCTTACCGCCTGTTTAAATTCTTTAGAAGTACCGAAAACCATACCTAGTTCGAATTTAATTTCCTTCATTTCAGGATTGAACTTGGTTCTCTTACTTTTGTTCTCATCATCCGACTCGCATTGACTATTCAAGTTATCACCGGATTCAACACAGTCTTCTTCGCATTCACTGTTAATCTTATTATTTGTAGATTCATTTAAATTAGAACTAATCGCATTCTTAGATTCGATATTTGTTCTATTAGAATGTGAGAAGTCACCCAATTGAGCCCCTTTATCAACATAATTATCAAACAATTCATCATCCGCACTGATTTCATACTCACTATCAGTGAAATCACGTTCATCATATTCAGATTCATCATCGAACTCTGAAATCACAGTCGAGTCCACAACTTTATCCTTACCACTACCCTCCACAAACAATTCAACCACTTCATTTTCTGGATAAGTGTTAATTGCTTCTACGATCTCAGCATCTGTTTTAACCGTAGCCAACCCCCCTAAAATATCTAAACCATATAAACAAATTTGAAATGTAGCATCACTGGGGTATTCTAATAAGTAAGCAAATTGTTTCAGCACTTGTACTGTCATTCTATCCTTAGATGCATAATCAAAATAACTCACTTTGCCCTCAACATATTCAACAATAGGGTTGTGTATTAAAAAAAAAATCATGATACACCCTGAGTGTAAACAGTTTAGAACCACTCCCTGACAACATAAATGTGTTATATACATCAGCAGCAGGAAACACAACATTAGGATGAATAATGCAGAGAACTTAAAACAACACAAACACAAGACATTGGGATGAATAATACAGACAACATAAAACAACACAAACACAACAGAGCATCGACATCGGGATGAATAAAGAACACAAGATGAATAACACAGAGAACATAAAACAACACAAACACAACAGAGCATGGAAATCGGGATGAATAAAGAACACAAAATGAATAAAATATTCATCAACACATTGTTTAGAAAAAATATCGTTCACTTATTCAAACTAAGAAACAGATTCGTCTTTATTTTATTACTTACTGTATGATGGAGTTCCATACTTCTCCAGATCTTTCATTCGTACCGCCATGTCGTCCCAAAGCCCTCTTCTTTCGAAAACCCTTGATATTTCACTCCAATCGTTTGATCAAAAACCTAAATTTTGGATGGTTTTTGCTCAAAATTTATCTCCATCGTTCTTTCGATTTTTTCGAATCTCAACAGTTTATCTTGGGAAGGAATGTTATGGGCATGTATTGGGAATTGATGAAAGGTGACGTTGGTATTTCAAAATGACACATGTACCCTTCAGCCGATAGTCATGTGCTTCTCACGTGCTATTTTCGTTCATTTTCCCCCAATTTTGTTAACAGAATTCACTTGAAGGGCCAATTGGACACTATTTTGAAATGTCAAGGGCCAAATTGTAGAATTGCAAAACTTAGGGGCCAATTGGACACCCAAAGCATTTCTCAGGGATAAAAAATGTCTTTATCCCAACAACCAAGTGATGGATTATGATTTTGAAAACATTGAATTGAAATCCAAGATGTTGGATTTACATTCAATAGTTCTCAAATTCAACGGCGGTGAGAATAATTTGAAAATTCGTTTGGGAAGTTCACGAGGTACCTTTGATAAAACCGGTATTGGGTTTCAAAAAAATATTAAGCAAAAATGTTTTTATAAATTCTTTTCTGAAACCAGTGATCTTATTAAATGTTTTAAATGTAATGTTGTAGGGCATACTATTCATAGATGTTTTTCTAAAATATCTAACTGTAGACAAGTTTTAGTTCCAAAATGAACTAAAATTGTCCTGACTAACAAGATCGGACCCACGTAGAATGGGTACCACTTAGGAACTATTTGAGGTGCTCTTTGCAGGTTACTCTGAAAGCATCAATAGGCAAGAACAAAAGGTTCCTGGACAGTGGTTGTTCTCAACACATGACGGAAGATAAATCAAAATTTACATCTTTGACACCTAAAGATGGAGGTCATGTGACATTTGGAGACAACGCTAAGGGTAAAATTATCGATATAGGTAATATCGCTAAGTACTACTATTATTAAAGATGTTTTACTAGTTGATGGTCTTAAACATAACTTGCTTAGTATAAGTCAATTATGTGACAAAGGTTATAATGTTGTGTTTGATCATAATAGATGTATAATTAAGAATGGGCATGATAGTAGCATCTTACTTATTACATCACGCTTTGAGAATATTTCTATATGTTCATTTGATGATTTTACTTCTCATAATTTGTTATATCTAAATGATTTATCCGAAAATAGTTGGTTATGACATAAGAGACTTGGGCATGCTAGTATGGAATTATTATCTAATTTGTATGTGACCTACCTGATTTGAAATTTATGAAAGATAAAGTATGTGATGCATGTCAATTAGGAAAATAGTCTAAATCATCATTTAAGAAAAAGATGCACACGTCCACATCTAGATGACTCAAAATGTTGCATCTTGATTTATTTGGTCCAAATGCTATTGCTAGTCTAGGAGAGAACTTTTATGCATTTGTGATTGTTAATTATTATTCTAGACTTATTTGGGTGTTCTTCTTTACTAAAAAGATTGAGCTTGCTTATGTGTTTTCTAAATTTTGTAAACGTGTTCAAAATGAATACCAATGTTCTATTATTAATATCCGTAGTGATAGAGGCAGAGAGTTAAAAAATGATGAGATAATTAGTTATTGTGATGAGCACAGATATGCTCATAACTTCTTTGCACCGAGATCACCACAACAAAATAGTGTTGTGGAAAGAAAGAATATAACGCTTCAGGAAATGGACAGAACAATGCTAAATGAAAATCATTTACCGACTTACTTCTGGGCCAAAGCAGTAAGTATTGCTTGCCACGTGGTAAACAAGGTATCTATTCATAGAGGGTTTAATAAAACCCCTTATGAAATTTAGAATGGTAAGACTTTGACCATATCTTATTTTAAAGTTTTTGGTTGTAAATGATTTATTTTGAATGATAAGGATAATCTAGGTAAATTTGATGCTAAATCAGATTATGGGATTTTCCTTGGATATGCTACTAATAGTAAAGCTTATAGAGTCTATAATAAATGTACGGTAGTAGTTGATAAGTCTATGCATGTTGTTTTTGAGGAATCTGATCCATTTTTGTAGAAAAAGATTTTGGATGATGATGATGTAGGAACTTTAAATAACCAAAACCAAGGCGATAATGCAATAAAGAAACCTAAAAAATAAGAGACTAAGGGAGAAGATTCGGCATTACCATGAGCTATAAAGATAGTACCGAGACACTCGGTAAAAAAAATAACTAGTAATTTCGAAAGAGGTGTAAGTACTCGTTCCTCCCTTAGAGATATTATAAATCTTGCTTTTCCATCTCAAATTGAGTCTAAAAATGTGAATAAGGCCTTAACTAATGAATCTTGGATCTCCGCGATACTAGTAGAGTTAGTTCAATTTGAGCGTAATAAAGTATGGTATCTAGTTCCTAGACCGGATTTTCATTCAATAATTGGTACTAAATGGTTTTTTCATAATAAAAAGGATGAAACAGGTATGGTAATTAGAAAAAAAAAAAAAAAAAAAAAAAAAAAAAAAAAAAAAACAAGATTAGTTGCATAAGGCTATAATCAAGAAGAGGGAATTGATTATGATGAGACTTATACTCATGTGGATAGATTAAAAGCTATTAGAATGCTACTCGCTTTTGCATGTTCACGTAATTTTAAATTATATCAATTGGATGTAAAGAGTATATTCTTGAATGGCTTTCTAGCAGAAAAAGTTTATGTGGAACAACCCTTAGGATTTGAGAGTGATAAATTTTATGATCACGTGTTTAAACTTCATAAGGCTTTGTATGGGCTCAAACAAGCTCCAAGAGCTTGGTATGAGAGACTTAGCCAATATTTGATTGAAAATGGTTTTCAAAGGGGTCTTAGTGATATAATGCTATTTATTAAGCAAACTGATTCTTATATCCTATTAGTATAAATTTACGTTGATGATATTAATTTTAGATCTATTAATGAATATTTTTTCCAAGAGTTTGCCAAGATAATGCAGGTCGAATTTGAAATGAGTATGATGGGAGAATTATATTTCTTCCTTGGGTTCCAAATCAAGCAAACCAAATAAGATATCTTTATAAATCAAACCAAATACACCAAAAGAGTTGCTGAAAAAATATAACTTGGATGGCGCTAAAGAGTACAAAACTCCCATGACAATAGCTACAAAGATAGACAAAGATGATACGGGCAAAAATGTAAATGAAAAAATGTATTGAGGTATGATTGGTAGCTTGTTATATCTTACTGCTAGTAGACCTGATATTATATTTAGTGTTTTCTTGTGTGCTAAATTTTAGTCTTGTCCTAAAGAATCGCATTTTACTACGGTTATGCGGATATTTTGATATTTGAAAGGTACAACTGACCTAGGATTATGATATCCTAGAGGGAGTTATTTCAAGTTAATAAGTTACTCCGATGCTGATTTATCGAGTGCAAAGTCGAGTGGAAAAGTACAAGTGGGTCATGTCATTTTTTAGACATGCCCTGTTTTTTTGGTCTAGCAAGAAACAAAACTCTATAGCCTTATCTACTACTGAGGCTGAGTACATGGCAGCTGGTAATTGTTGTGCTCATATTTTATATATTAAGTAACAATTAAATAATTTTGAAGTGTGTATGGAGGAAGTCTCGATCTATTGTGATAATAAAAGTGCTATATGTTTAATTAAGAATTTTACACATCACTCACAAATTAAGCACATAGAGATTAGATATCATTTTATTCGTGACCATATTCAGAAAAAGAACATTATCATTGAATATATTGATACCTCCGATCAGCTTGTCGATATATTTACTAAACCTTTAGCGGAAGAGCAGTTTATGAGAATTGTCCGAGGTTTAAGTAAGGCTAAGCACAATGATGTTTGCCTAGAGTAACGTTTTTGGTTCCCTTTTCCCACTTTTTGAGATGACAAATGAGAAGAATATATTTAATGTTTATTGAATTAATTTAATTGACAAAGGAGAATATATCAAAGGGAAATCATAATTGCACTTAAAACGAGTTAGTTAATGTTTAGAATTTGTTCGCCTAAGCATTGAACTGATAAAGGGGGAAAACTCTGTTGAAATGATTATGTTATGCTTTATTGAATATCTTAATCGTTGAATTGATTATATTTTTTGCTTTGTTGAATATATGATAAATGTATTGAATTATCTTCATGATTATGCTTTAACGAGTTAAAAAAATTCGTCCTCGGATTTAGGGGGAGCGTGGTTACATTCTTGTTTTGAAAAAAAATATCAAAGTTAATTGTCATCATAAAAAAGGGAGAGATTGTTGATCTCGAGATTTTGATGGACAATTAAGGATTGATATTTTTGTGGAACTAACGTGTTTGTTGAGTGTTTCAATTTAAAAGTTCCATTAAAGATCAAATCATGAAGTAATTATTCAAGATACAGAGATGAACATTAAAGAGATGAAGAGTGTTGAAAATTCGAAAGAAATTAGGTAAAAACAACTCAAACCTCTTTTACTTCTAATGTATCTTGATTACGATCACACACACGACACAAATTAATGAGTTATATTTATGTGTGTTTAATTTGATGAAATTAAGGTCCTAATTAGTGTTAAAATATTTGCTCCAATGTGAAATTGAAAAATAAAAATTGACATAAGGAAGATTAGTGTTCAAAATTGAATATTAGTGTCAATTAAGTTAACTGAGAAACGAAATCTGTAAAAGGATTAAAATGTTGAAGTTTGGAGTTTAAATAATTTGAGAAAAGAATGTTCCAGCAACAATCAATCAACCAACGGGTGAAAGGTCGATCAACTGATGGGCGTAGGTCGGAAATTGAAAAAACTATGAATTGATCAGTCAACCGATGGACTGAAATGATACTCTCTATATAGATCAGTCAACTAACCGTAGGGCATCGGTCAACTGACTAGGGCTTTAACATGGCCTAGAAATGCTTCCTGAATCGATCGGTCAACCAACCCTTGGGCGATTGGTTAACCGACTGATATTTGAGAAATGGCTTGGCTTATAACCTGTATCAATCGGTTGACTGATGGTTTGATGATCAATCAACCGACTGTCTGCTTAGAATTTCGAGAATTTTAATGATTTATTCAAATACTAGTCATTAACTAACCGTTATTGCTATATATGATTAAGATATTCTTGGGATTTAAACATATTTGAGATATAATACACTTATTTAGATATCCCTATAGATATGGTACATAAAATTAAAATGTTTTTCAATTTGGTAAAATTAATGCTTCCTATCTATTCGATTTGAAATTGAGAATTAATTTGAGGATTTAATTGAAAGATTTTAAACCAATATCTGAGAGAATTATACCAGGAATGAATGGTTATGATATATGGGGTCTATAGGTGCATTTAATTGTCATATCTTGAGAAAACTAGTCGTTATAGGGCTAGTTTCAAAACGGTTTAAATTGACCTATGAATTCCATATCATAAACATCACATCAATCAAGAACTATCAAAGTTCCTGAGCTTTCTAAGTGTTGTCATTCTGAGATATATTCGAGAGATTATTTGTGAGATCAATTGTGTGTGAAGTTCTTAAGTTAAAAGCGCTGATTGTTTTAGCATCACCGAATTTATGCTGTCTTGCTATTCTGATTTCAATATTTCAGTGTTTTTCTAGTGAGATCTTTCCAAGCTATTATTATTTATTTTTATTTCATATTACTATCCTTGCTTGGATGATAAGATCTTAGCAAAATCGTTTTTAAACTTTAAAGAGCATAAAAAATCTTTTAATTCTTTTTTTTTTTTTTTTTTTTTTTTTTTTTGTGATTATCTGATTATGTACTTAATTCTATGCTACCCATACATATTATAACTAGATATTAAATTCCTCACTTAGTTTCTATCACTAGTAATTTCGAGGACATTAATTGAGTTCAAATTGTTTGAGGTGCTAGAAGCTCCGAGTGAGAAGAAACTCATTAATTTTTTTGTAATTGGTGAGTTTGCGCGGATTGGATACAGTTAGGTTGTATCTAATCAGGGTAGCTGGGTTTAAATCTTTTCAGGTAAAAAGATTGAGGTTTGATCTTTACCTAGTGGATAAAAGGATTAGGTTATTATTTTCCCTTGAAAAAAATTACGTATGAATTCTTCCTAAATAGAGTTCGTGTTTTTGAGTATATTGTAACGGGTCCATCCTTATCGGTGAAAATGATATTTGGAGTATTTGTGAGGTTTAATTCTTAGCCTGGTAAAAGAATTAGGTTGTGATTCTTCTTGTAATAGAATTAGGTTGTGATTCTTCTTGTAATAGAATTAGGTTAGTTTTAAGCCTAAAAAAAGATAGGGTTCTTTCTTAGCCCGTGAAAAAGGAAATGCGAAGGTTGATTATGAGCCTGTGAAAGGAATCATTGTGAGGTTTTGGTTCCTACCTTTAAAGGAATCTTGATTTTAGTAGGTGCGAATCTCCGGGGGAGCTCGGGGACTGGATTGGCCAAGAGTAACTTGGTGAACCATGATATATCTTTGTATTCTGCATTGTTTAAATTTTGTTTGGTTGTGCACTGATAGGTATAAATTACCTACATATTTTTAATTCGAATTTGTTAGTTTTCGAGTACGTTTATAGTTATTTTTATTATGTTTTAATTAGTTTTTATCTTTTTGTATAAATCAAGTGTGTGGGGGCAAAAAGTTAGGAAATTGAAGCAAAAACGATGAGATCGAACCAAAGCGGTTCGAAGTTACGGTGGATAAACAAGCTCGGAGGCTAAAAGATGAAATAGGATGACCGCCTAAGCATCCAAACCACCGCCTAAGCGGTGAAGAAGCTGAGAAAGAGCAAAATGTTACTGACGGATGACAGCCTAAGCGAAAATTCCATCGCCTAGGCGGAAATCAAGCAGAAGACAAAGATGGGCTACTGACAGCCGCTCGCCTAGGCGAAGTTTTCTTCGCCTAGGAGAAAATCCAATAAAATGTTCCCCCAGTCCACCACCTATTTCACTGCCTAGGCGATCAGCTGAACCAACCTGATTCCGCCTAGGCACAGTTTTCTTCGCCTAGGCGGATTTTCCCTGCACAGTCTTGAGATATTTTGAGATATGTTTAGGATATTTTTGCTATAAATATCCCCTCTCCTCCCCCTTGGCCGGTCTCTCTCTTGCCCACTTGGTTTTGTGAGCACCTTAGGCTATATTTAAGCCTAGGTTTAGGAGTTTTAGAGGTGGAGCTCACATCCCGAAGTTGAGAAGATGGCGAATCGATCGTTGAGCGTTCTTAGCGGTTTATCTTCGGACGAGGCTAAGTTCTTCGATTGTTTTTCCTTATTTCTTTATCTTAGGATCATGTGAGCATGTTTAGCTCGATTTATATGTTTATGCGGCTATGGCCATGAGTTAAATATGGATTGTAGTAGGGATTAACGGTATATTTATAAATATGTTTGTTTGGATGATTTCGGTGTTGCGTTTATGTTTGTTCTTCGTAGTTTGATTGTGTTTATCGTATTGTTTGTTTATTATTCTTAGAATGGTAAATGGAAAATACGGGGTTTTGACAAATCCCAGATTCGGATTAGGGTAAATAAATACCATGATTCTATAACCCGATCGGAGTTTGAATCGTGAACAATCGATGACATTGGGGGCAAGACTCACGCAACCTAGGGTCATTAAGACGTTGAGGTGGCGAGGGAGTTTTAAAACGGAGATTATCGATAGAGTAAATACAACGCGACGATCCAATAACCCGGGAGAGAGTTGGATTGTGTGTAATCAATGACGCTGGGCGAGACTCATGTGACCTAGGGTCATTAAGATATTGAGGGGGATTTCTTTGTTGACTCGAAGTCATGTATTCCCCTGTCTTACACTCGGGAGAGGTGGCGGTGGAGTTTACGTACTGAGGTTGTCAAATAGGTAGAACACCGTAAACGTGAATAAATCGAGATCGAGCATATATTTGTAAACACATTAATCCCTAGGCAATTCTTTACCCTAAAACATATTAACATATTAGGGTAGTTAATTTAGGTTATATTAGTATTAGATTAATTAATTAAATACATTTATTTTTCACCTAGATAAAGTTGGGTCATGACAAAGGCGGTACTCGATAATAAGGACACCAATCCCTGTGGATACGATAACCCGATCTTAACGATCACATTAAACTAAAACTTTGACCTCGTACACTTGCGAGTGTAAGTAGCGGCGTATTTTACGTGCTACCATGCACGTAGTTTAAACACTTATCCGCTACATAACAAGATTATAATTGATTTTGGATAAAATTGTGTTGGCCTAGTAAGCTACCCAAGAGTGGGGTGAATTGGGTAGATAAAAAATTATCAGAGAAAATACTTCAAATACTTCAAATAATTAATTTTAATCCTAAATTAATTATTATCTTTATATCACAGCAGAAATATAAAATCAAATAGGTGTACACCAAACAACAAAAATAAATAATGTAAAGATAGTAGCACACCTGAAATTTATACTGGTTCACCAAGCTACTCTTGGCTAATCCAGTCCTCCGAGCCACACGGAGAGTCGCACTCACTAAACTCAAGATTCCTTTAACGGTAGGAACCAAACCCTCACAAAGATTCTTTTACAAGCTCAGAATCCACCTTTACAAATTCTTTTTCACTGGCTTAGGAATAACCTCTACTTTCTACAGGCTCAAGAATAACCTAATTCTTTTTTAAACTAGGGCTAAAGAATTAAAATCTTTCAAACACTCCAAATATTCTTTTACCCGGTAAGGATTGAACCGTTACAAAATTGCTCACAAGACAATTCAATTCAAGAAGAATTACTACTTCAATCTCTTTACAGGAAGAGACTGAAACCAGCTACCATTAGATTGAATACTCCCAATAGTATTCAATCCGTCACTCAACTTACCAATTAAAAATTGACAAGTGATTTTTCTCACTCGAAACTTTTACCACTTCAGATAAATTAGAACTCAATTAATATCCCAAAACTAGTGATAGAAAAGTGAGATATTCAAAATTTGATTTTAAACAAAAATGGGTAGTACGTAATCAGATTGATTTAAAAAATTGTTTCAAAAATATTTTTCAAAAAAAAAAAATCAGAAAACAATTTCTAAAGATCAAATTCCAAATATAATCAAGCAATACTAAATAGAAAACAATTTGGAAAGATCTCACCCGAAATCCATCGAAAGAATAATTATAGCAATATAACTTCAGATTCGATAGCAGTAATGATCCACAGTAAATAATTCTCAAGAATGACTCTTAGAAAAGCTCTCACAATTCACAATATGAATTCTCTTAGAAACGCTCAGTATAATAATCTTGATCTTTCTCTTTAATATGAAAAACGCATGTCTATATAAATGAGAATAAAATAAGCTCTCTAACGGCTAGTTCCCACTTGTTATGACACTTAATTGCTCTTATAGACTCCTTATATCATTAAGACTTCATCCTGATTTAAATCACTTAATTATAGCTTTTGAACTTCTCAATTAAGTCCCCCAAATATTTCCCAATCCCAACTAATTAGGATAGAAAGAATTACATGTACCAAATTAAGAAATATTCAAACTTAATGAACTAAATCTATAGGGATATCATAATACGTGTTGCATATCTGAAATAACATTAAATCCCTAAAACCTCTCGTGAATCTTAACCAAAGAACGGCTAGTAACAGTTACTTTTAGAATAAAATCCGGAATTTCATAATATCCTAAAATAGTCCCATAAGTCAACCAACCAAGATCACCTGTCGACCGATCGATTCAAGATGTAGCCAAGCTAAAATATTTGTGTCTATAGGTCGACCTATCTGTCGATCTAGAGATTCAGAGAGTTTCATTTTTTATCACAGGTCGACCGCTTGTCGACGTATAGATACAGAGAGTTTATATTTAAGCTCCGGTTGACCTACCAGTTGACTTAGAGATTCAGAGACTTTTCCTTCTATGCTCCGGTCAACTTACTTGTCGACTTATAGATACTGGAATACTTCTCTCAATTCATTTTTAATCCATTTTTATTGACGTTTTTGCCCCTTTAACCGATTTCTTTTCTCGGTTAGCTCCACTAAATACTTAAATTCAATTTTAATCAATTATTAATATTTCTTTTTCAATTACACATAGGAGAAAATAATTTAACTAATTAAGATCCTATAAAAAACGCACATATTTATAAAAATATTTTTGTGTCGTATGTGATCCTAATTGGGATATTAAGAGTTGAAATTTAACCTGAGTTGTTTTTCCTATGTTCTTCAAATTCTTCAACCTCTTAATGCTTATCATCTTTGTCATCAAATCTTCATCATTTGGAACTAATAAACTGAAACACTTAATCAAACTGTTAGTTCCACCAAAAATATCAATATTTAATTATCCATCAAAATCTTAGGATCAACAATTTGATTATTGGATTAATTAAGTGTTTAAAGATTTAAATTTGTTTAACTTTTTATAACTACCCAATTCACTCCCCTATTGGGTAGCTTATTGGGCCAACAAAGATGTCTCAATGTAGCAGACATCTGATATGATGATGACTCTTGTAAGCATAATTGAAGGCTATTATCTGCACGTAACAAACCGTGTAGTAAAGAAGCTTCCCTAAACGAATTTGATCGAACCCCATCAACAATTTTCAAAGTTTCAAAAGAAGTTGGGCCCTTTACATGGTTTAACAACAAGCGTAAATAATATATGTCTCCTTCAATAGGGTTGACTGTAACGATACGGCCAATGGAGAAGCCTTACTTTATTCGGGTCCATATTTTTTCCTTTTTATTCCAAACATAATGCACAGGAAATTCACAATATAAGTAATTTTGTGCATTAGCATCAATTGCGTTCATGTGAAAGAATTCGATGAGCATTGTCTTTGTCAAAAGAGCCAAGCTAACAAGACTTAAAAAATTAGTTCGGGGAGAAAATACCAGTTGTTGTTTGTCCTCTAGATGAACTTTCAAATTTATAACAGCAGGAAAGATTTTATTCAACATAAATTTGTAAATTCTCCACGTAGCCTCAAGAGGTGATACGCATCTAGCAGATTGATACAAACCAATCTCATCGAGGATTATGTCAGCAATTGCTACTAGAAATTCTATTCGATCATGACCCTTGTAAATATATTTGTACTAGTACTTGATCGCTTTTATCGTGGAGAAAATTTCTACACTAATATGAAAATCATATTTAGCAAGCAAGGATTATAAGGTACGACCCAACGATCATCAAGGTTATATTTGCGCACTTTTATGGTTCTTCCATTATTGCGATGCCTATAAATTGGAAATAAGTCTTTAGTCTAGGTAGTAATATCATTAAAGACTTTAGTGTAATGATTTTAACAAGTTCCAACTTTTTTCATGCAAACATTTTTAGGATTAAGTGTACCACATGGTCCGTGTATCATATGTTTCCATACAACATGATATAAATGGGGATTAATATTTTTATCGGGTATTTCAGCACAAACGTACTTGTCAAACATTTCTGGATTTTTAATCTTTGCATCTCCTTTCAGGATGATAAGAAAATGTACATGAGTTAGGCCATGTTTCTAAAATTCGTCAACATACATATATTGGGTGACCGGGCCAAAAATTTGTTTCTTAAACAAATCCTTTATTAGTTCTTGAACTTTAGCTCTAAACACTCTTGCAAGTAAATCTGGACGATTTTGGGCTTCTTCCCCATGAAGGAGATGTTTAATTTCAAACCAAGATAGATTGCACGTCATGGTTAAAAAGAGGTCTAGTTTTCCATAGCATTGTACTAAAGACATAGCATCAGCATAGTGTCGCCTCATATCTCTAGGACCACCTATGAACGATGACGGTAGAACAATGTGTTTCCTAACATTGGCACTGTTTGTTTCACCACTTAGTATACTGTCAACTATTCCTTGATACAATTCTGCTCTAATATGCTTTTGGTTAAGACGAAAAAAGTCCAACCATGAAGTTTCAAGTTTAAATGTACATCAATGAACTTTGATCATAATTTCTACTGAAATTATTTATGTGCTTATGTTCAGTTTCAAATGCTAGAGCTGAAATTTTCTATTTAAATTATTGATCATAGTTCATTCCCATATTTTCTACTAAAATTATTTATGTTATGGTTTTAGAGTATCGGTTGATTTTTTTTTTTTAATTTTCGATTCTAGCATTTTTTATGCTCTGAAATTTGAGCGAACACATTATACCACCATATAAGCAGATTCTAGGTCTAACTGTTTACGTAAAATGAAATTATATACATATATATTCATATAATAAAGTGATAGAAGAACTTGGAAGATATCGTTGATCAGGCAGAATCGAAGTTCACATATACTCCTAAACCAAAATTAGAAACAATTTAGGCCCCAATTGGCAAAGGCAAGATAAGTAGGAAGAATTGGAAATGATGAAGATTAGTTCAATTTTTTAGACAGAAACAAAAACGGAGATGAAATTAGGGCTCTTACCTAGCTTAAATGGTAGTGTAGCATAATAGGAAACAAGAGCCGAGATTACAATCTTCCAACACTTAAAATATAGAAGAAGAGAGGGCGTGGAGGCATGGCAATTATCTCCGTACGCAGTAAGGTGCCGTACTTTTGCAGAGGCCATGAACACTATGATGGAAATTATAGATTTAGATGTGATTTTTTCAAGAGCTCATAGGAAGAAGAGAAGAAATCGTGAACGAATAAAAGAAGTGTATAGAGATTTGGTTTATCGAGAAGTTGCACGTTTTGAGAAGTGTTTGGTTTCTGCTTCTGAAATATCAATTAAAAGTGATTTTGTTTTTGAAATGTGTGGTCAATGGTTAAACTCAAGTATTTGTTTTTTTCTCTCTTACCCATCCTCACACGTAAGAGAGAGAAAAAGAAAATGAATACAGCTATTATTCATTATGGCATTCATGGAAAAGCAACTATCTCACATGTGAGATAGTACACATGAATGAAAAGGCAATTATTTTCATTAATGGGGAAAAAGTAGTCTATACTCCACATGTGAGGATATGTGAGTGAACATTGGGTAATTGGAAAATATATATATATATATATATATATATATATATATATATATATATATATATATATATATATATATATATATAATATAAGGATATTTTAGACAAATTATATAGCAAATGAATAGTGCTAAAACCTTGCTTTATATAAGAGTTAATGATAATGATTTGAGGAAGTGCTACTAAAATCAATTTAAAAAACAAATAGGTAGCGGTGGTCATGGGCTAGGGCCCACCCAACCCACCAAGCCCGACCCTATTTTTTTAGGACATGGGCTTTAGTTTTAAGCCATTGACAAGGCTTGGGCTTTGATTTTTAAGCCTGATCAAATTTAGGTCCGGGCTTGGGTAAGTCGAATTTTTTTAGGGCCGGCTCGATGACTACTAATTTTAAAAAAATATTATATATGTGTGTGTGTGTGTGTGTTCACACACACCAAACAAATCCAACCCTAGTTGGTTTGACTTAATTTCATGTGAATATGAATGATAATATTAGTTTGGTTTGATTTTATGTTTATGTTTATATTTTAATATTTATTTTTTAAATTAATATATATATATATATATATATGGTTGGGCCAGGCTTGGGCTTGATTTTTTTGGTAGGGTCGGGCTTAGGTATAAAACTAGGGCCCAATCATAGGGTCGACCCGGGCTAGGGTCTAGTATTTTTTTTTTTAATATCCTAACTAAAGTCTAACCCAAACCTAGCCTGACCCGGCCCATGACGACCCCTACAAATAGGTATGTAAATGTGTTGCCTAAATATATTATTTGTGAAAATTAATTTAAGTAGAACTATTTTAATTTTATTATTTAAAATAGTTTGTTGATCAAAGTGATTTCAAACATAAGAGATTACTAAATTTGATTTGATGATAGCATGCTATTTTAATTAATAATTGAAGTGGGATCCATTCATTAAATTAATCGGGTTTGATTTTAATGCGTTCCTCGTCGTTGGGGATCGACGTGATATAATTGTTTGACAAAAATGATATGATTTGAATAAAATTTTAACTCTCAAAGTAACCCACTTTAGGTTAGTTGAAGATTATAATGGATGAACAATCCTATATCACTTGTGGAGGAAGAACTTGAGCACCATATCAAGTTATAAGTTGTAAGCAATCTCACATTGGTTGTGGAGGAAGAACTTGATCTTATATCAAATTATAAGTTAGAAATAAAAGGCAAGACATAAGGTAACAAACATACAACCTGAATCGGCCTGGGTCAGTTCGAGGTCCAAGTCGGGTTGGGTTAATCCAGTTCAGAATTAGATAGGATTTGGGTTGGGTCTGGGTCGGATGTGAGTGGGGTTGAATCTTGGCCCGCAATGATAGTTATTCAATATTTAAAGAAATAACAATTAAGCAATTAATTAACTACTTAACAGTTAAGCCTGAAATAGTACCAAGGAACAGATATGAATATTCATTGGTGATTGTTCAATGTGAACGTTCACGGGAATAAGTGTCATTCTAAATTGCATTTATTCAATGATGTCTTTTGATTTTCTATAAATAGGAGACATCACATTCTTTTCATATTGTCTGATTCACAATATTATCACTTCATATCACCACTAAAACACAAAACATATAAAATTTTATGAGAGTTCAAGCACAAATTCAGTTCGTCAAAGTTTTTTATTTCAAGTGCTTGTACCAGAAACTTGAAGATCGTTGTACCCTAGGAGGCAAACATCTATTCAACCATTAGCACTATTATGGGGGCACGAATCTGCTTGAAGAGCATACAGTCAAGCTCTAGTCTCAATCTACTTCGTTATTATTCATTATTTAAATATCCGAGTAAGTCTTTACTTAAAGTTTAATTCACTGTTTTTGTTACGCAAATGTTCACATCCTGTCTCTGTTTTTTCTTATGTTTCTGTTACGTGAACATTTACGTACACAATCTGTTTCTACTAGATAGTGAATGTTTACGTTTTGTATCTATGTGAGAATATTCACATCATGATTACGATTTGTTATACACTTTATTATGTTTCACAGAATTTTCATAATTTGGTTTTACTGCGCATTCATAATTTGGTTTTCCTGTCTATGCGTGCTTAGTAATGTTCACATTAATATTATTTTGATTATTATTAGTTTTATTTTATGATTATTTAAATATTTATTTAAAAATTTCAGTAATTATCACCAACAATATTAAAACAAATTCGAGTTTAGTTCTAAAACAATACTTTGTTTATTGTTGTTGAAAATTCCTGTTACATAAATTTTTGAAACTGTATTTAATTATCATAAATTTCTTGTTTAAAATATTGTTGGAACAATAATTGTTTATTGTTAGATTAAGTTTATCCGAAATAATTCCTATTTCGGTAATATTGTTTGTGTGAACAATAAATTAGTTATTGTTCAAATCTGTGAATGTTTTTGTTCTGAATCTGTTTCGTAAACATTCATGTTTTGATTTTATTTATGATTATTTTGTGAACGTGAACATCCAATTTCTGGTTTGTAAATGTACACGTCCTCAGTCTGTACTTTGGTTGTAAAATATTTACTACTAAATTTTCTAAATAGATATATACATTCTTTAAATTGTAGACATACTACTCTATGATGGGAAGCAAAAACACAATGCTGATTGAGACATCAAATGTGACGCCTTCTGTGACTTAGCCTATTATCAGTGGAGTGCCTACTCTATTGCCTAAGGCTGAAAAACCTGAAAAGTTTCATGGGAATAACTTCAAGAGCTGGTAACAAAAAATGATGTTCTACTTTACAAATTTAAGATTGGTTCGTTAGCTCAAAGAAGATACTCCCATTTTGACTGAGAATGTTGATGCTCAGACAATGGCCAAGGTGGAAGCACAGAAGGATTCTGATTATCTGTGTCAAAACTACATCTTCAATGCTTTCAATAATTCTCTATAAAATGTATGAAGGAATTTCGACTACTAAAGAATTGTGGTAATTCTTAGACAAAAAATACAAAACGGAAGACATTAACTCAAAGAAATTTGTAGTCGGAAAGTTCTTTGATTATGTTGTGGTGGATTCCAAATCAGTTATCAATTAAGCCGAAAATCTTCAAGTCATTATACATGACATTCTCGCTGAGGGAATGCCATTGAGTAAATCATTTCATGTAGCCTCATCATTGAGAAGTTACGATCAACTTGGAGTGATTTCAAAAATTATCTCAAGCATAAATGCAAGGAGATGAATGTTCAAGATTTGATTGTAAGACTTAGAAATTGAAAAGGAACATCGATTTACTGAGAATCTTAATGGTCGTCATTCAATGAAATCACGGGAAAATGTTGTGGAGGTTCACAGGACCAATAAGAAACTAAAGTTTCATAACCTTGGAATCAGTCATAGTCTTGGCCTCAAAGAAAAGAAAATGAAGAAATTCAAAAAGAACTAATTCTTATGTGGAAATATTGCAAAAACTTGGTAGCACGTGAATATACATCGCTACTTTCACCGTAAGTGTAGGAGTCATGCTTTAGTATAGATTAGGAGAGTCAGGGTTGTCGTATCCATGGGGATTGGATTAGACGGTTATTGAGTACCGCGATTATCATAATCAAACTTTATTTAGGCGATAAAAATATAGTTTTTTATAATAAAATATACTAAATTGAGTTAATTAAACTAATTATACTAATATACTAGTACGACGTTTATGAGAATTTATTGCCTAGGGATTAACTTCATTCACTTAAACGTGTTCGTTTCAATCTAGCTTACATTAATGCCATTCATCCTATCTGACAATCTCGGTATCGAAATCTCATTCACTACCTTTTCTGAGTGTAAAGTGAATGAATATGTGACTTTGCGTCAATGCCGAAGTCCCCCTCAAGCATTTATATGGCATTTGGTCACATAAGTCTCGCCCCAATGTCACGGATTGCATACTTTTTAACTCTCTCCCGAGTTATTAGATCGTCGTGTTGTGTTTAAACCCTAGTTCGAATCCGGGGTTATCTCTCCCGAGTGTCAACCCTGTATTCTCAATATATCTAAACAAGCATATAAATGTGGAATAACGGAAAATACAATCGGATAAACATGAACAACCATTAACAAAACATCGATTTATTCAAACTTCATTTTCGTGAAGTACATCAAGACCTAAACAATATATGTTTAGCTACACATAGCCATAGCCCTAAATACAAGCTAAACATATACAAACATTCAACCAAACTAAGAGACAAATAAAGAAATGAGGAGACTAGCCGTTATCTGAGGATCCGACGCTAAAACCGCTCTGAGAACGCTTTCTCCTTCTTTGCGTTGTGATATTCTCTTGTGCGAATAACCTTGGTGCTCTCAAGACTCTAAAAAATGCCTACCTTTATTTGGGGAGAAGAGGGACGATATTTATAGGATCCAAAATATCTCAAAATATCCTAAAATATCCTAAAAAATCTGGCGTTGACCGTTGCATCGGTGGAGAGGTCGATAGGATTCTAACGAGTTACCACTGCAGCAGTGGAGCTCTCTACATTTTGACCGCTATAGTGGTGGTTTCACCACTGCAGCGGTGGAGTTTCAGTAAACTCTCTGTATTTTCACTGCTGCAGCGGTGGATGCAGGTTCAGTATATTGACATTTTTGCCATTTTTCTCAACCGTTCTTCTACCGCTTTGATTGTTTATGGACCATTTTAGTTCTTTTTACCCCAAATATCTAATTTAAGACAAAATAAATTAAAACATATTAAAATGTTATAAAAATACTCGAAAACTACTAAAATTGGCTTGGGAATATATAAACAAATAACACCTATGAATTGGACACCATGCAATTGAATGTCATGCAAAAATAATGGAAAGAGGCCCACACATCAAGCTAATGTGACTAAAGTCAAGCACCTTACTTCAGATATTTCTGAGATGAATTTTTCAGCAGTGGTTTTTGAAGTTAACTTGGTTGGAAACCCTAGAGAATGGTACATATACACTAGGGTTACACGCCATATATGCTCGGACAAGAGAATGTTCACCACCTATCAACTAATCAATCAAGAGGAAAAAATATAAATAGGGAACTCCTCGACTTCTAGAGTTGAATGACAATGAAGGATTGTGCTAAAAATGACTTTTGGGAAATAGCTTACTCTCAATGATGTGCTTCATGTGCCGAACATTTGCAAGAATCTAGTCTTCGTATCTTGGATGAGTAAAAAGGGCTTTAGAATGGTTTTTGAGGCTGAAAATGTTGCAATAACCAAAAGTGGAATATATGTGAATAGAGGCTATATGAATGAATGCATCTTTAAATTAAATGTAATGACTATGATTCTAAAAGCTAATAAAGCTAAATATTTTGTTTATATGATTGAGTTAATTGATGTTTAGCATGCAAGATTAGGACATGTTAATTATGATGCTTTACATAAATTAATTAGTTTATATTTGTTGCCAAAGTACAAAATTGTTTCAAATCATAAATGTGAAACTTGTGTAGAGTTTAAGTTGACTATAACTTCTTTCCAATTTATTGAAAAAAGTATTGAACCTTTAGAGTTAATTCACATAGATATTTGTAATTTAAAATTTGTTCAAACTACATGTGGTAAAAAGTACGTTTTTACTTTTATTAATGATTTCACAAGATGTTGTTATGTTTATCTTTGAAGGAGTAAATATGAAGCCTTAGAAAAGTTTATGCAATACAAGAACGAAGTTGAGAATCAACTTAGTAAAAAGATTAAAGTTCTTCGAAGTGATAGAGATGGTGAATATGAATCATCGTTTGAGGAATTCGGTGCTTAACACGAAATAATTCATCAATCAAATGCACCTTATTGACCTCAGCAAAATGAAGTTGCTGAGAAGAAGAATCAAACTTTAGAAAAAATGATGAATACTATGTTCATAAGTTTTGGTCCAACTTAAAACATTGGAGGGGGGGGGGGGGGGATTACGTTCTCAACAAGATGCCATATAAGAAATTAGATAAAACTCCATACGAAATGTGGAAAGGTAAGCTCCTACTTACAAATTCTCGAAAGTGTCGGGGGTGTCGTGCTTAGGTGGTAGCCCCTATTCCTAAAAGCACTAAAGTAGGATCCAAAACAATTGATTGCATATTCATTATGTATCCCCATAATAGTTGAGCTTAATGTTTTTTAGTTCAAAATTCTGAGATTGAAGATGTATATGAGAATACATTAATGGAATCCATAAATGCATTCTTTTATAAATATATATTTCCTTGTAAGACTCCTCGAGAGACGGGTTTTTCAGAAAGAAAAATAAAATATCTTTGGAAAATAAACCTAGACATTATAAGAGGTCTAACACAACAAATTCATTTGGTCCGGACTTTCTTACCTACATAATAGAGAGTGATCCTAAGAGCTTTAAGCAGGTGAAGTCAACTCCTGAACCACCATTTCAGAAAGAAACTCTAAATAATGAAATAAAATTCATCTTGCAAAATCATACATAAGAACTAGTGGATATTCTATACGTTTCCAAACCCCATAGGTGTAAGTGAATCTTGGAAAATAAGATTAAAGCAGATAGATCAATGATAAATACAAAACTAGACATGTAGCTAAATGTTACGAGTAAAGAAAATATGTTGATTACTTTGACACGTACTCACCAGTTACTAGAATAACATTAATCAGAATGTTGATAACTATAACAGCTATACATAACCTTGAAATACATAAATAGATGTTAAGACAACTTTTTTAAATGGTGAAATAGATGAAGAAATTTACATGGAACAACCTGAAGGATTTGATGCTTCTGGCAAAGAGAATAAAGTTTGTAAACTTGTTAAGTCTATATATGGACTTAAACAAACACCAAAATAGTGGTTTGAGAAATTTGACAAAATTATTATGTCAAATTGATTTAAAATCAATGAATGTGACAAATTTGTCTACATTAACCATAATGCATCTGGATATGTTATTGTATGCCTTTATGTAGATAACATGCTAATTATTGGTAGCAACAATGACATCATTAAGTCTACCAAAAAATATGTTAACTAGTAAGTTTGACATGAAAGATTTAGGTGTTGCTGATATAATTTTAGGAATTAAAATTTCTAGATCTACTGAAGGATTGGTATTGCCGCAATCTCGTTATATTGATAAGATACTAGAGAAATTCAACAAGTATGATACTAACTTAGTTAAAACACCTATTGATGTCAGTAGTCATTTGACTAAGAATACTGGTGAAAGTATCTCTCAATTAGAGTATGTTAGAATAATAGGTAGTCTAGTGTACTTAATAAATTGTACTAGATCTGATGTTGCCTACACTATGAGCAGACTAAGCAGATATACTAGCAATCTAAAGAATATTCACTGGAATGCAATAGTTACTGTTTTTAGATACTTAAGGTATACCATAAACTATGGATTGTATTACACTAGATATCCAACTGTACTTGAAGGTTACAGTAATGCCAATTGGATAACTAATTTTAATGATACTAAATCCACAAGTGGATACATCTTTACAATTGAAGATGGTGTTGTCTTGTGAAAATCCTGCAAAGAGATGTGTATTGCAAGGTCTATAATAGATTTGTGCTTATTTCTTTAGACAAAGTAAGTGAATAAGCAAAGTGACTTTGTCAATGTTTAGAAGATATTCCAATCTGGACGAAACCTGCGTTAGCTATTTGTATGCAATGTGACAGTCAATTTGCAATTGGGAGAGCACGGAATAATATGTATAACGGTAAGTCCCGACACATACAACATAGACATAATACTGTTAAACAGTTACTTTCAAATGGAGTTATCACAATTGACAACGTACAGTCAAAAATAAGATTGTGGATTCGCAAACCAAAGGGTTATCTAGAGAGAGAGTATACGACTCATCAAGGGGAATGAGTTTAAAGCCTACAACTAAAAGTCACTTTAATGGAAATCCAACCTAGCTAATTGAAGATGCCAGATCTAGGTTCAAAGGGACAACCTAATTTTATGTAAACTAAGTAATGTTTGGAAGACTCTTAAGTTTTATACCCATTCCTATCATGACCCAGTGATACATATAAGGATTAAGTTAAGTTTTTATTTTAATGATTCCTATAGCTTGAAAAATTCAAGTAGCTTATAAGAGATACTCGTGACAGGTTAATCACATAGATAAGTGAATAACTGGGTCGATTTTGTGAGAATGAAAAGTCTAAATTCTCTAGATAAGTGAATAACTAGGATATTCAAGGCCAAAACGAACACAACCAAAGAACTGACTGTGTTAGGAAGTATTTTTGCGAATTCTATTGTCTTGGTTTACACAAACGGCTAAACATTTCAAGACATCGCGTTCACCGATTATCCAAGTAAATCCGATAGTCTTTCACTAGAGAAGGTTCAAGGCCAAAAGTTACCTATCTGGATTCAATTACCTCCTACTTGAACTCTCTATAATGTGTCAGGATTGCATATGCAAGTATACTGATCAATCTTATTCGTGCGGGAGGTTGTCAGAATTTTTAGCTATTTTAATTAATTAATTAAAGTGAGACCCATTAATTAAATTAATCAGGTTCGTATTCCAATGTGTTCCTCGTAGTTTGGGGATCGATGTGTTATATTTATATGCCAAAAATGATTAATATTTGAATGAAATTTTAACTATGAAAGTAACCCACTTGAGATTGGTTGAAGATTAGAATAGATGAGTAATCCCACTTCACTTGTGGAGGAAGTTTTTGAGCACCATATTAAGTTATAAGTTGTAAGCAATCCCACAATAATTGTGGAGAAAGAACCTGAGCCTATATCAAGTAATAAGTTGAAAATGAAAGGCAAACCATGAGGCAACAAACATGCAACCTGAATTGGGTCAGGTCGAGTCGAGGTCTGGGTCGAGTTGAGTCAATGCAGTCTAAATTTGGATCGAGGTTGGATTAGGTGCAAGTTAGATCTAGGCCGGGTCGAATCTTAACCCTCCAGGACAGTTATTTAATATTTAAATAAATGACAGTTAAGTAGTTAATTAACTATTTAACAATTAAACCTGAAACAATATTAATGAACAGACATAAATGTTCATTGGTGATTGTTTAGCATGAACGTCCACGTAGATAGGTGCATTTCCAAATTTCACCTATTTGTCTTATGGCCTTCTATAAATAGGAGATTTCGCATTCTTTTGAGATTGTTTGATTCACAACATTATCATTGCATATCCACACCAAAGGATAAAATATATAGAATTTTGTGAGAACTCAAGCACAAATTTAGTTCTCTGAAACTTTTGGTTTGAAATGCTTCACCAGAAACTTGAAGATCATTGTACCCTAGGGGACAGACGTCCATTCAATCATTAGCACCAGTGTGGGAAAGAAAATATGCTTTAAGGGTATAGAGTCAAACTCCAACCTCGATCTACTTCGTTATTATTCATTATTTGAATATGCGGGTAAGTCTATTTAAAGTTTAGGCCATTGTTTCTGTTACGTAAACGTTCACATATCTTCTTTTTTATTTCTTCTATTTCTGTTACGTGAACATTCATAATATGTTTCTGGTTTTAGATAATAAATGCTTACGTTTTGCATCTATGTGTGGATGTTCACGTCACGATTCTATTTTGTTACACACTTTATTATGCTTCACAGAATTTTCATAATTTGGTGTTACTGCCCATACATAATTTGGTTTTACTGCCCATGCATTCTTACTAATGTTCCTATTAATATTATTTAACTATTATTAGTTTTATTTCACAATTATTAAAGTATTTATTTTAAAATTTCAATAATTATCACCAACATAATATAAACATCTCAATTGACATTTTTAGTGGTATGACACTATTTCTACCGACTTTGTATAGAATAGGTTGGTGCTACAAAAAAATTAAGTCAACGAAGTCACGAAGGAATTCAATAACTAAGAAGCTATTAATTTTTGTTTACTAGGTGTATGTAAAAAAATAAACTTTGTCAATATCGTAGTATCTTCAATTAGGCTATGCACCCAAATTACGTATGCAAGATTAAAATGAGTTAAAATCAATTTAACATTAATTTGTGTTTTAAAAAATATTTTATCTTGAAAAGGGCATTTTGGTATTTTTACCATAGGTGAAAATATAGAAAATTGCCACTGACACCCCTTCTATTTGAGACAATAACAAAAAAAGTATCGTCTTTAATAAAATACCACAGAGACCCTCCGCTAGAGAAAAATACTAATCAATTATCATTTTATCTTTATCTTTTACAAAAAAAAAAATAAAAAAATAAAAAAACAACAACTAACTAATGCCATTACTATATTACCGTTATCTATATTTTTTTTTCTCTCTCTCTCCAACCAAACCAAGTGAAGAGACATCCATGGTTCCACCATCACTGCCACCACCATTGTCTCCACTATTGTTATCTGAATCTGTTGCCACCAACCCAGATATGGGAAGAAATTACCCCTATCTCACGGCTCCCCCCTCTTTCTCTTTCCCTCATTTCATCACTTCATGTCCACTACCCACCTATCCGGCCATGATCATGGCCCTTCAACAAATCATAGCTCTTCCTTTATTTTTCTCTCCCTTTCTCTCCCTCTCGCTCGCTCTTCTCCTTTCTTTCTCTTTCTCTATGATATGTATACACACGTGTCCACACAAACACACATAGAGACACACACACACACATACACACACACACACATATATATATATCTCACTATATTTTTGTAGGCAAAGCCTTATGTTTCATAGCCAATAGTGACGAAATATATTCGTAATTGTCTATACTATGTAACAAAGGTCTTTAGAAATGAATCGTATTTTCATCGTGCAAACTTACTATTTTTGTAAACGAGATTGCCAAATTTTTAGCCCAATAATTACATTTTCTGCAAAAATATGGTTGGGAATGACGAGAAAATATTTTGGAATGAACATGTTTCATTATAAAATGATTTATTTTCTTTTCAAGAAAATACATGAACGACGAAATTTGATTCGTCACCTAACTTGTTTTCCCAGAATTTGGTAGGAAAATTCTTATATAAGTTTGGATACAAAAAGATGCTTTTGTAGCAAACTTCTTTTGCTTAAGGTGACAAATATTGTTTGTGTGGCCAATAATTTGAAGATAATTTTTAGAAACAAATAGTATTTTGTAGCCAATAGTTGAAAGGATATTTTTTAGCAATAAATTTTAATTTTGTGGCAAAATAACATAAAAAAATTAGATATTTCATGTTTTAAATCTGTACCTGTTTCCTAGTAAAACCTTAAACAGTCAATAAAATGTATACAAAGTCATAAGGCTGTATTCAAAACGAAATATATCAATGTATTGGTCAAACCATCAATGTACTGGTCAAACCAACATCTTTAACCGCTAATCCGACAAAAAATAAATAAATAAAAATCATAGAGTCGTCTTAGAAAACATCATTAAAAAATAATCCAGAAAAGAACAACGAAGGTCAAACGATCAACATCATCAATTCTATAATATGTTGAATCTATAAAAATTAAAAAAAATAAAAATAAAAATGAACTAATTGGGTCTTAGACTTCTAACTATGCATCATTTTTTCAAATTTAATAGCATTTTTTCCAAGCTAAAAAGTTTATGCCATTAAAAAAATTCTAGGTATCAAACCATCACTTAGCTTTATGTGTCAATCATTTTCAACAATTCATTTAAATCATACGGGCCAATTGTTGGGTTTATCCCACATCAATGTGGAATGGGCTGGTGATCAAATTATAAATGTGAGGGAAAGTCTCACTTCATGAGGTAACGTTTGGAGTTGAGAGAGGCCCAAGACAACTCTATTATCGGGTAGGTCAAATCCATGTGGAGATATAATTAACCCAAAGCCCAATTGTACTTAAATGAAAACAAATAAAAAGAAAAAAATGCCCATTATTAATTTTTTAAAGAAGAAAAAAGGCCATTAAGGCTTTCTTATTTACAAGCCTGCATAATATTTTAAATGGTGGAGGCAACAAGTTCTTTAGAGGAATTAGAGTATAAAAATAATTCACATGGCAATAGGTTTAGAGAGAGAAAATGAAGAGAGAGAGAACTATTTCGGCTTAATGATCATACGACAATTTGACTTCTAATTGGGCTGATATTTTAGGAGTTTGTTCTCGGCATCAAGTATTCTGTTTCCATTGGCCTTGATCTCTTCTAATTGGTGATTCGATAATCATCTCTAAACTAGTATTTATCGCTTCTTATTGTATCCACCATTTTTGTTGATCGTTATGTGATAATCCAATAGTTTTTTCTCTTAAAGGTATGAACAATTATAATCCCATTATTTTGTGATGGTGGAAGTTGATATTGAACTTTGATCCTATGGTTTTTCCTACCTTGGGATTTTCCACGTGAAAATCATATCTCCTACTTTATTTATTACTTGGTTTATCTTGATTAATAATTGTGGGTGTGGAATTGATAATTCCATTTTAATCACATAAATTGAGATAAAATATAATCTAATTAATTGGATATTTTTCCAACAAAGTGGTACTAAGAGTTTTAGGTTATTGGGGAAAGATTTATTTGTGTGATTTAAAATGGAATATAGTGGTGAAGCAGTAAAAATGACACTGGCTAATTATGCGATTTAGAAATCTAGAATGATGGACATCATTTGTTGTAACGATTTGTATTTACCTTGAATAGGTGATACGGATAAACCTAGTGACCAAAGTAACAAACAATAGGAGATAATGCATAGAAAAATAGTTGGTTACTAATAAGGCTAATGAAATCACTTTGTTATTAATGAAACCAAAGCTGTGAATTGTATACCAACATGCTATTAATGAAACCGAAGCTAACGAATTGTGAAAAAAATTAGAGTCCTTTTACGAGTGAAAAACTGGATTGAATAAGGTTAATTTGATTAAGATAATTGTTTACTTAACCAATAAGGATGGATAAAATATAGTTGATCACAAGAATAACTTTCAAGATCTCATTAAACTATTAATTACTATGGAATTTATTTTAGAAGATAAAGTATAGGTATTACTACTTTTCAACACATTACCTGATAGCTAGGAAACGCTTAAAATATCAATCATCAATTTTGTGTCAGATGGAAGTTTGACGATCGATATGGTCAAAGATAGTCCCATTAATGAATAGACGAGGAGGAAAAATCAAGGCTCAACCTCAGAATCGCAGGCATTGGTTATTGAAAATCAAGAAAGACGTGAGAGAAGTAAAAGCAAGATTTCTCTTAATAATTGGAGTTTTGACAAATCGAGAGGTGGATCGAAAGGTAAAAAAGACTTCAGGTGTTTTCCCTGTAATAAGTCAGGACACATGATTTGACATTGCAAAATATTGAAAAGTGAACAACCTAAAGACCAAAATGACAAGGACAAAGCGGATAAAGAGACTAATGCAACTATTATTGATGGTGATATTGTGATTCTTTATGAAGATAGTTGTGTAAACCTTGCATAACAAGATAACAATTGGGTGATTGATTCGGGTGTCTCATTTCACGTGGAGATTTCTTCTCGTCTTACACTAGTAATGACTTTCACTTTGTAAAGATGGAAAATGATAGTGTATCCTAGATCATTGGTATTTGAGACATTTATCTAGAAGCCAGTATTGGATGCAAATTGTTACTTAAATATGTTGGACATGTTCAAGATATTTGGCTCAATTTGATCTCCATCGAAAAACTAGACGAGGAAGGTTAGTTATGTCAATGAAGGAAAATAGAAACTCACCAGAGGTCTTTGATGTTGGCCAAAGGCAATAAATTAAGCAACTTGTATGTAATACGAATGAGATCGGCTAAAGGATAGATCAATGCAGTTAAGGATTCTTCTATAGAGTTATGGAATCGATAACTTGGTCACCTAAGTAAAAAAGACCTTTACATGCTCACCAACAAATAACTCCTAACATATATAAAAGGTATATCTCTTAAAACTTGCACGCACTATTTTGCTAGTAAACAACATAGAGTTGTATTTCAGAACTTTAATCCATCTAGTAGACATTGTCATTTTGACTTGGTACACACAGATATTTTTTTCATGAAAGATAGAACATTTGGTAGTGCTTTATATTTTGCTACATTTATTGATGGTTTTTCTCAAAAAGTATTTGTTTATTCTTTGAAAACTGAAAACTGGGTATTAGAGGTGTTCAAGCATTTCCACACCAAGGTTGAAAGAAAAACAAGAAGGCAGCTCAGATGTGTGTGCACAGATAATGGTGGTGAATACAGAGGCCTGTTTAAGGAATACTGCAGGAAATAGGACATCAGACTTGAGAAAGGTATGCCTACGACTCCTCAGCATAATAGAGTTGCTGAGAGAATGAACCAGACCATTTGTGAACAAATCAAGTGTAAGATTTTCCATGAAAAGTTGCCTAAATCCTTTTGGGGTGAGGTAATGAGGACCATAGTAGACTTGATAAATTTGTCTACATCAATTCCTTTGGATGGTGATGTCCCAGAAAGTGTATGGACCTAAAAACACATCTTCTACAAGTATCTGAGGTGATTTGGATGTCAGGCATTTATTCATGTTCCAAAAGATGAGAGGTCCAAGATTTATGACAAGACAAATCAATGTATATTCTTGAGCTATAGGAATGAGGAATTTGGGTACAGATTGTGAGATCCTGTTGACAAGAAAGGGACTAGTAGCAGGGATGTGACTTTTTTTTTAAGATCAAACTATAGAGTATGTTAAGAAAAGTAGAAAATCAAAACGCTCTGCAGAGTATCCATTCAACCTAGATTTAGTTCCAATACCCATGATAGATCCACCAGAAGAGCAGTTCCGTGAGCCTTTCGATAAAGCACATGTCGGTGATGAAATAGTGCATGAGCAACCACCTCCACTTCCTCCAGTTGATGTTTAGTTGAGAAGGTCTAATATGTATCGAATGACTTCCACAAAATATCAATCAAATGAGTATGTGTTGCTTACACATGGGGGAAAGCAAGAAATTAATGAAAAAGTCATGTTGAGTGAAAACAAAAATGAGTTGAGTAAAATCATGCAAGAAGATATGAAGTCTTTGCATGAGAACTGCACTTATGACTTGGTAAAAATTTCTAAAGGCAAGAGATATTTGAAGAATAAATGGGTTTTCAAATTGAAAACTGAACTAACTCAAAATTGAGTGAAAATAAAAATAAGTGGAGTAAAGTCATACAAGAAGATATAAAGTCATTGCATGAGAACAACACTTATGACTTGGCACAACTTCTTAAAGGCAGGAGATCTTTGAAGAATAAATAGGTTTACAAATTGAAAACTAAAGAGAATAACTCACGTTCAAGGTACAAAGCTTGACTTGTTGTAAAGGGATTCAACCGACTTAAGAGTTGTAGTGAGAGAGAGCAAATCTCCTGCATTTCCCCACATAAGTTGGAGGGGAAGATTTTTAGGGTAGGTCCAGCCCTCATAGGGATGGACCTAACCTAAAGCCTAATTGGACTTAACAAATGAAAAAAAAAAAAAAAAAAAACCATTACTAATAACAACAAAAAATAAAACCAAGGCCCATTAGGGCTTTTTTGTTTACAAACTTGGGGAAGATTTTAAAGGGTGGAGGCAGCAAGTTATTTAGAGGAATCAAAGTAGAAAAATAATTCACACGGCAATGGGTTTAGAGAGAGAAAAGGAAGAGAAAGAGAACTACTTCGGCTTGATGATCAGACGACGATTCAAATTTTAATTGGGTTGAAATTTCAGGGGTTTTGTTCATGACATCAAGTAATTCATTTCCATCGATCTTGATCTTCAATAACACTCTTATAAATGGTGATTCAGTATTCCTCTCTAAACTCGTATTTATCGTTTCTTGTTGTATCCATCTTTTTTTATGATGTTTATCTAGTGATCCAAGAATTTTTTTCTCCTGGAAGGTGTGAATGATTATAATTCCATTATTTTGTGATAGTCAAAGTTGATATTGGACTTTGGTCCCATTGTTTTTTTTTTCCGCCTTGGGGTTTTCCACGTAAAAATCGTGTCTCTTAATTTATTTAATAATTGGTTTATCATGGTTAATAATTTTGGGTGTTGAAATCAATAATCCTATTCTAATAAAAAAAAAAATTAATTAATTGGTGATTTTTCTGGCACCAATCAATTAAAAAAATTCTATTAATTAATATTGTGCTAAGGGGAAGAATTATAAAGATCAAGAAACAATTAACTATGAAAGAATATAATTAGGAGGTTCTCATGAAGATTAAAATCATGTTTGGTCTTGATTATGCTCTTGTCATCGATCGCATAAGTCATTTCAACTATGTTAACCCCACTTCCACAGTGTCAGACTTATTTTGCTAATCTTAGTCCCGAATGACCTTAAGCGCCAAATATAGTTAGCGTTTGTTACTTTGATTGGTTGAGTCAACCAATGATATTGATTACGAATCAGAGGAAAAAATGGTATTATTACATAAAATTAACTAGAAACTAAGTATTAAGAAGATCTTTAATTTTTGAAAAGAAGAAATAACTCTCTGTAGTTCTATCATATGTGATCGACCTCTTTCAGAGTAGTTATACCTTACTCTTTTCACCCTCAAATTAACTTTATAAACACTTTCATTTACCATAGTCGTGCTTGAAGCACATTTTAATTACTGAATATTGAATATGATTACGTCCTCGGTCAGTACGTAAAATCTTAAGATTTTTACCTCTTTGATTCTCAACTAAATGAACAAATCTTTGGAAGCAATCAAATGCCTCTGATTTGTGAGAAATGAGATAAACATAACCAAAACATGAGTAATCATCAATGAATATGATAAAATAATTAGCACCATGTCGTGCCCTAACATTCATAGGTCCGCTAATGTCAGAATGGACTAACTCTAAGGAAGATGTCGCCCTTCCAGCCTTGCCAAAAGGCTTTCTTGTGGCTTTTCCAGCCAAACAAGATTCACAGACAGGTAAGTTAACTCTAGAGAGTGGACCTAAAAGTCCTTGTCGAGCTAACCTTGTTATTCTTTCTTGCCCAATATAATCAAGTCTTGCATGCCATGTAACATATGTAGATGTAATAAAATCATTATTACTAGAAGTTAAATATATATCAAAATATAAAGATTCATCAACATCTAGTACATAAAATTCATCTACTATGTGTCCACTACCATAAAACACGAAATCTAAATAAAATTGAATAGAGTCTATAGTGAAACTGAAAGAAAAACCTAGTCCGGCCATGGCTGCAACAGACATCAAGTTTTGTCGAACTCCAGGAGCATAAAAAACATCATAGAGAAGCACAATGCGTCCAAAACACATCTTTGATTGATAGGTTCCAATTCTTATCACATCTTCGCTAGTACTATTCCCCATATAAATACATTGACTCCCAATTAGAATTCTACGATACTCAATGAACCTTACTCGATCTTTTGCGACGTGTCTTGTTGCTCCAGTATCTACAATCTAATTAGGAAAAGAATGAGCAACCAAGACATGACTACACACAAAGGTGTCATTTTGAAAGATAGAGTTGGTTTGTACCTTCTTCGGCTCAGTGCATTCACGAGCGAAGTGACCAAGTTTATCACAGTTGTAACACTTCAGCTTAGACTTGTCCTTCTTTCCTCCACGCTTGCCTTTTTGATACTTTCTATCCTTTCTCTTTTTATAAGCAGATCCTCTTATTCCTCTTTGTTGTACTTTGTCCTGCCACTTTCACTTGGACCCAAATGTATAGCGATGGCTAGACTCAGCGACAAACATAGAAGTATTACCTTGTGCCTCCAACCTCTCTGCCTCTAATTCCAAATGACGCTGTAATTGGGTAAAATTTTGGATATTTTCATTGTGCGTCATTATGAGTTTCATTTGCTCTCAAGAATCAGGCAAAGAGCGAAGTACAGCTAGGATCTGTTGTTCATCTGATAAGTTGTTACCAGCTGCTTTTAGGTCGCGTATCATAGCCGACATTTTTCGAAGATGCTCAACCATCTTTGTTTTGGGAGACATCGTATAAGTTTCAAACTTAAGTGTCAAGGCTCGTAACCTAGTTGTTGATGTACCGACAAATGCCAACTTCAAGGCATTCCACATCTCTAGTGCAGTGGCATAACCTTCATAATCTCCAATTAGATCATCGTGCATATAGCTTAACATAGTGAATCTTGCACTACGATCTTTCTTGGTCCAATTTTGATAGGTTTCCAACTCACACCGGTGTTGGGCAGAATTACCTTCGAGAGGTGATTCCATGATATGTGTCAGTGTTTCCAAAACCTCTCGCTCATTTAGAAGATACTGGATCTTACGATGTCAAATATTGTAATT
Organism: Eucommia ulmoides; assembly: GCA_016647705.1. Classification (NCBI taxonomy): domain Eukaryota; kingdom Viridiplantae; phylum Streptophyta; class Magnoliopsida; order Garryales; family Eucommiaceae; genus Eucommia; species Eucommia ulmoides. The sequence goes on along the minus strand of CM028330.1, from coordinate 22,149,111 downwards.
ATTTCCATCCAGTTTCTCAACGTTAATAAGATCTGCTACTATATTTGTTAAAGCTATTTCACTACATTTTATGTACATTAAAGATATTAGCACACACTAATTATTTTACCACAATAATCGAATCTAAAAATAATATATATCTCTATAGTACAAAATCAAAAATTTTACTATGTTCATAATCATCTCTTGCATTTATAAATTTAAATATCATTTCTAGATACATTATGCACAAAACAAAAAATGAGGAAAACATATTTCAACTTATTTTTGTCCATAAATTTTAATTTCATACTTTTCTAATATAAACATGATATGTATATCAAATTAAATAACATAGAAGATTTCACATATAATTCATGTGGACAAGTAGTAATGAAATCAAGTTTCATGTCATGCATGTAATTCGAACCCAGTCATCAAATATATAAATAAATGCAACAATGTATGTAACCACTGATCTGTCGTAGTGGTTGTGAGGCCCTTACTATATGTGGAAGGGTATATGTCCGAATTTCGCTAGGCTCAAACATCAAAACCAATTTTTTAATCAGCCATTGGAAAAATTAAATGGAAAATAAAAAATAAAAAATTATGCACCTGGATTCAAACCCTACACCCCCACAGGCTTTTGAAGGCTGTACCAGCGGGTTACCAATGGAACCAACGTAATGTTTCAACTAAAATTTGTGAAAATATATTTGTTAAAAGGAACTAACGCGTGATTTCATCAACAAACGAAACGACGTTGTTTTACGTCATCTTCTTCACTATTCTAGAACCAGAACAGTGGGCACGAACAGAAAGACGAACTCTACGTTTTCAATCTTGAAAAAATCATATAAAATCAATTGTATGTCCAATTTTATGAAATTTATATCGTTGAACTCGTAATGAAACGTAGAATTTTTCTGTATAAAAATTTTCAAAAAATATCGAACTTTTCTGAAAAAAAAATATTTCGGCCATGAACGAGAAAAATCGATTTTTCTTCCATGGACAACATGATTTGGCTAAATGAGTCTATAAGGCTCCGATACCAATGTAAACTTATGCGGAAACATAAAAATGGAAGCGTACCTTTCGGATTCGGCAGACTCGTTTATAACCGTTCCTCGTTTTTTCCCTCGTTGACAAGAAAAATATTATTAGAATATTTTTCGATAATATTCACACATTTACTAACCAAGACCGCTCAAATTATCTGTAATCTGATGGGATAGAGACCTTAATATATCAACGCATATTTATAGAGAAAATCTCAAAGGATGTGTCCGTTCCATTGGGTATATACCGAAAGGGTATGTCCATTCCAACGGGTGTCTATCGAAAAGACGTGATTCTTAAGATTAAGAGTTGCATCCATTCACATGGTGACTCTCCATGAATCATGGAGCCTATGTGGACGCTCCACGGATCGACCCAACCCGCTCCATAATCCAACACTTTTTGTTCACCATTTAGTATCTTATAGAGTTGTGGGTGTATTCTCATTTTTAAGTTTAATTTTTTGAAGAAAAAAAAAAAGAGAGAATTTATTTGAGTTTAAAATGATTTTAAATAGGTCTGATTATCTTTTGCCCCTCTTACTTTGGTCTTGTATTATTCTAACCCCTCTAGTTTTAAAATCTACAAATCACCCCTTTGTACTCTTGAATAAAGGGCTAAATTCAAATTTTATTAAAAAATAATAAAAAATGACTTAATTTCTCTTTATTTTTAAATTAAAATTTAATATTTAAAGATAATAAAAGGAAAAACATAACATTTTATCTCTCTAATTCTCTTCCCATATTTACATTTATTTTTCTTTTCTTTTTAATAAAGACAAAATAAAATAAAATGAAAAATGAAAAATAGTTTTGTCTATTTCATATAGAATTTAAATAAAAGAATTAATTTTACAAATTTTTTAACATATTAGAAAGAAAAAAGAAAATCAATTTAAGACAAGTAGAAGGGGTAATTAAAAGTGTAGATTTTTAAAGTAGAGAGAAAAAAATGAAATAAGATCAAAATACAGGGGTAAAAGATAATTAACCCTTTTAAATATCTTTAAAATGATCTTAGGAATTATGGGGAAAATGGATATAAATTAAGTGTATTTTAGTAAATTCCTTAAGTTTTATATTCTAGTAGGCTACAGAAATCTCACAATAGTGAGGTAGGTGACTACCTTTCAACAGGGTCGACCAATTGAACTTCTGCAAGTCTGGTGGTCAACTATCTATGTGACTGATAGACCACCTCATCTATTTTAAGAAGAAACTTTTGTACCTTATTGAGTGATTCTTCCTATTCAATACCAAAAGATTATAAGTTGGAAAACACCCTCCAAATTTAATTTTGAATTTAATTCTGGATGCACCAGATTGATATGGGGAGGTGTGCCCTTAAGATCGTTCGGGATGTAATTAGTCGAATTCACTACTACAAAAATGACTTAATAGGACACTTTTTTAGAGACAATTCATAAATAATGTCCTCATAAAATTTTATTAAGACACTTAATCTTAGTGTCCTTATAATTTGCTCCCCAAATAAAAATATTATAAACAAATTTCATAGGACACATATAAAAGTTTCCTATTAAGGACTCAAAATTATTATATTTTTTAAAATAATAAAATAGAAAAAATGAATTTTATTTTTATTGTCTAATTAAAAAATATATATATAATAAAATAGAGATAAAAAAGAGTTTTAAGGGCACAAATAAAAATTTCATTTTTAATCTCTAATTAAAAAAGTATAATTATGAATCAAATTGAAAACTATTTGTATATATAATTATGAACTAAAGTGTTTTCAGACTTCTTTTATATTTTATTTATTTTCACTTTGGTCCTTGGTAGTTTCAATTAAAAGAGTGAAACCTAAAATAGAAATATTAGTTTTTAGATACACCTAAATGTAAATACCTAAAATAAAACCTTTTTCATTTGGTCATTGAAGCAGAATTCTTTCATTCAAACGCTTGAGCAGTGAGCTTAATTGTTCATCCGTTCAATACGAATAGAAGCTCAATCCGTTCATCCGTTCATCCATTCATCTTCATCGCTCAATCCATTCATTTCCAGAATCTTCACTTCTCTTCTGACTTCTCAATCGACCGAAGAAAAGGAATGAAGAAATTTTGAGAGTCGACCGGAGCTTAATCGTTCCAATAAATCCAATTTCTCAAGCAATCGATTCAATCCAGTTGTTCTTCTTCAAGCTCGGCTTCGGTTGCTGCCTTTCAGGTATGTTTATGTTTTAGGTTTAAGTTTTCTGTTATACCTTAGAAATTTTCTGGTATAGCTTAGTAATTTTCGCCGCCGGATCTAGAATTAGGTGATTGAATAGATCCATTTCTTTTTTACTCTATTTTGATACATAAATTCATCCCGTTGCTTCAGATATGATCCGTTGCTTCAGATATGCTTTTAAATTTATTCGTTCGATAGATTTGCAGAGCCGTCTGCACGACTTGCAGAGCCGTCCGAATTCATCTGAACTTGATTTCGGAGGTTTTTTGTTAACTGTTTCCTTTTTGTTAACTGTTTATTAGTATTGAAGAGCAAAAATTGTAGTTCATTAGATAAAATTGGATCCATTCTCAATTGATGTTGAGGGTACTATATGCGTATATAGGCGTTCATAGATGTAGATTAACATATTGATGGGAATGCTGCACCACAGCCTATGTTGGTTTATATGTTGCAATTTTTATTTTTTATCTTTTATGTTTATTCATGAAATTAAATGTATACTTAATTTTTCTATCGGCATTGCAAGTTAAAATAGCCTTGAATATTATTTTTTTTAATATCTCAACAGTTTAAATTGTTCATAATGGACAAGAGTTGGATGTACGAATCTCGTGTGAGTCATGCATATATGGAAGGAGTTCAATACTTTCTCGATTTAGCATTTTCAAATGTGAGTATTAAGGGAAAGATCATATGTCCGTGTGTGAGGTGTGGAAATGGAATGTGGGTTACCCGTGAAGAGGCACACGAACATTTGGTGTGTGATGGATTTATTAAAGGTTACACTCGATAGATTGCTCATGGAGAAGCTTCATCATGCACTGAAAGCGGTGCTCAAGTGCCTGGAATGTCAAATAGACAAGATAATATACATGAGTTATTACATGATGTTTTTGGGACACCAAGTGAAGATACAGAAATTGAAGACAATGCGAATGATATAGAGGAACCTAACGAAAAAGCAATTTTTTTTTACAAGTTGCTAAAGGATGCAGAGCAAGAGTTATATCCTGGTTGTAAAACATTTTCTAAGCTTTCTTTCATTATTCGACTGTTCCATTTGAAGTGCCTTGGTAAATGGACCAATAAGACATTTACAATGTTACTTGAATCGTTTAAGGAGGTGCTTCCGGAGGGAGAAACATTACCAAAATCATACTATGAGACAAAAAAGATTATAGCGGAATTAGGCCTTAGTTGTACAAAGATTCATGCGTGTCCAAATGATTGCATGTTGTACTGGAAGGATCATGAAAATGATTCACATTGCAATGTTTGTAACACATCTAGATACGTCAATGTGGAAAACCAAGAGGGAGCAACATCATCTAAAGAGATAACCAAGCCAATTCCTGCAAAAGTATTACGCCATTTTCCTTTGAAACCATGGTTACAACGACTCTTCATGTCATCAAAGACGGCATCTTTTATGAGGTGGCACAAGGAAGGTCGCACAAATGATGGTTGTATGAGGCATCCTGCAGACTCTCCAGCTTGGCGCACTTTTGACTATAAACATAGTGATTTTGCTGAAGATCCCCGTAATGTGAGACTTGGACTTGCTTCTGATGGATTTAATCCTTTTAGAGCGATGAATGTTTCTTATAGTACATGGCCAGTTATCTTGATGCCGTATAATTTGCCTCCGTGGATGTGCATGAAACAATCATCTTTTATGTTGTCATTGCTCATACCTGGTCCTTCAGCTCCCGGGAATAATATTGATGTATATTTACAGCCTTTGATAGAAGAGTTGAAGGAATTATGGAGTATTGGAATAAATACTTATGATGCATCAAGTAAACAAAATTTTCAGATGCGTACAGCATTAATGTGGACTATAAGCGACTTTCCAGCATATGCAAACTTGTCGGGGTGGAGCACAAATGGTGATTTAGCATGTCCTTCGTGTCACAAGTACACATCCTCCCTATGGTTAGATCATAGTGGGAAGTATTGTTATATGGGACATCGCAGATTCTTAGATGATAATCACGTGTTTCGAAAAGATACAGTTTCTTTTGATGGGAAAGAAGAACATGGGAAGCCACCACCTTACTTGTTTGGATCCAAGATTCTCGATGAATTGCATGGATTAAATATTAGATTTGGAAAATTAGTCAAAGATAATCCTGAGTTGCCTTTTGGTTGGAAGAAACAGAGTATATTCTTTGATTTGCCGTATTGGAAAGATAATTTGTTGCGTAACAATCTTGATGTAATGCATATTGAGAAAAATATTTGTGACAATGTGATGGGAACCTTACTGAATATCGAAGGAAAAACAAAAGACCATCTGAAAGCTTGTCTTGACTTGAAAAAGATGAATATAAGAGAAGAACTTCATCCTATAGAAGATGAGTCAGGTCGTATAAACTTGCCCACCGCTTGTTTCTTGCTTGATAAAAAAGAAAAAGAAATCTTTTGTAATGTTCTAAAGAAAATCAAGGTCCCTGACGGTTATGCTTCAAATATTTCAAGAAGCGTGCAACTAAAACCGTTTAAAATTTCTAGACTTAAGAGTCATGACAATCATATTTTGATGCAACAACTGCTTCCTTTAGCACTGCGAAGGGTGTTGCCCAAGCCAGTACGATTATCGGTGATTGGATTGTGTAAGTTCTTCAAAGAGTTGTGTTCCAAAGTTCTTCGTGTTCCACAATTGATTCAATTAGAAGGTCAAATTGCTGAAATTCTTTGTAATTTTGAAAGAATTTTTGCTCCAACCTTCTTTGATGTGATGGTTCATTTATCAATTCACCTAGCAACTGAAGCTAAACTTGGTGGTCTGGTCCATTATCGTTGGATGTATCCAATTGAAAGGTACGCCAAAATTTGTTTAATTCTTAATATTTAGTGAATGAATTACTTAAAGATATCAAAATTTATTCTTAATATAGGTACTTGTCAATACTTAAGTCATATGTGCGAAATCGGAGTCGTCCTGAGGGTTCTATTGCTGAAAAATATTTAGCTGAGGAGTGTTTAATATTTTGCTCGAGATATTTGGATGATGTGGAAACAAAATTTAATAGAGTGGGTCGAAATTATGATGAGGGAAACACGCCCTCAAAGGAGTTGACAATTTTTTTGAAAACGGGTCGTCCATTTGGAAAAGAAGAGGCGAAACCTTTGGATAATGATACATTGTTGAAAGCGCATCAATATGTGCTATTCAATTGTGATAAAGTTGAAGGTTATTTGGTGTAAGTTAGTTACTAAAATTATGTAATTGTTTTTTTTTTTTGCTAACAACTATGATTTATTTTGCCAACAACTATGGTTTATTTTCTTGTGTAGACAACATAAAAATATGATCCGAGATCAAAATCCTCGTTATCGAGTGAGAGAACGTATTCATAGTCAAACATTTGCTTCATGGTTTCGCAATTATGTGAGTATTAGAAAACATTTGTTTCATGTGTTAATTGGTTCATTTGTTTTATGTTTCTCAAATGGAATAGGTTGAAGAATTGTATCTTGCGGACAATGCACAAGTTTCGAAAGAACTAAGAGCCTTAGCTCGGGGACCTCACGAAGTTGGAAAGAGATATTGGGGCTTTATAATAAATGGGTTCAGATTTCACACAAAAGAGATTGAGAAAAAGAGGAAAACCCAAAATAGTGGAGTGGTTGTTACTGCAACAACGACAAGTTTTTCCAGTGTCAACGACAACAATCCTATTTTAGGAGACGTAACATATTATGGAGTTTTAAAAGATATAATTGAATTACAATATCCGGGAGGGAATGACATGGTTTTGTTTAAATGTGATTGGGTTGCGGAAGTTAAAAAGAAAAACAAAGAAGATGAAGGGTTCACTCTCGTAACTTTCAATCGATTGGTGCATAAAGATGAACCATTTATTCTTGCTTCTCAAGCACAACAAGTATTCTATTCAGCCGATCCTATTGAAAATGGATTGTATCTTGCTATTAAGATTACACCAAGAGATACATTTGATATGAATGCAAGGTCAAGTGGGGACGATATCGAGGCGTATTTGCAAAGTGAAACATTCAACTATCAATTCCACATTGAAAATGAAAGTTTTATATGGGTTAGAACAAATTTGGAAGGCTTTTAAAATACCATTTGTTTGGTGTTTCTGTTTCCATTTGTTCCTATTTTTGTTTAAAAGTTACAGACTATCATTTATTCAGTACTTCTTACTTTAGAACTTCCCCATTTTGTTTGATTGTTCTATAGGGTAGTATGGTTCTATAGCGGATGCTTGTGATGATATATCCTCTGTTTTTTTTCCCAATTGTTAGATACTCTCCAGAGCAGTTAGTTGTTGTGGTTTCTGCTGTTGACTTGGTGTCAACGATCAGGTATGTGTTCCTTTTCCTTATTTCTTAAGCCAATCACTTTTCTCTAATCCATATAGGCTCCCCATGATTGCGAATACAAGAACATAAACATTATTAAGAGTATAGAGATTGTGTTTTATCTTTCTGTGAATGTGGCATGCTTTGCCTGACAAAGACCTTAACAAATGGGCCTTCTGATGACAGATGCGACGAACCATTAGATGGACATCTCAATCCCTCTCCACTTAGACATCTCAGAGGGCATTGTTCCACAATTGCTGGGAGTGGGGGTGGATGGTGGTATAGCTCATCACGTTTGTAATCAAAGCAAGAGATGCCTGATGGTTTCTTTCTTTCTTTCTTTAATTTACCTTTTTATTTTTATTTTCTGTTTTCCCTTCCCTTGATCTAGCGGTATATTAGTGATCGCAATGCCTTATGCTAGTGGATTTGATCACTTTTTCATTGCTAATGAAGTACAGTTCAAATTTGATAGGTGTCTTCGCTCTCTACACGAATCAGTGAGTTCCAATTCTGACCTGTAGTATTTGTTCTGGTGTTGTTCCAAGGTTTTTCTCTTATATTTTCTCTAATACACAGGTATGAGATCTTCCAATTTTTGGCATTGGGCATTCTCTTGGTTCCGTCATTCACCTTCTAATTGGTACTACGTGGTCCTTGTTCTTTCTATTTCTTTAAGGCATATGGTTGATATCTGCTGCACTTGATTAGCACGCTAACTTGTCTTTTAATCAGTGGATAAGATTTTTTTGCCTCATCCGTATGAAAAATAATATCACTAATTGTAAAAATAATTATAAAAAAATTGTAGTAAAGATTTTGAATTTTTTTTTGGGCGGGCCTCTTCACTCGTAGTGGGTGGATTGTAGGATGAGTGGAGAAGAGGCTCAAGTATTGGTTAACCATGTACTGCAAATTCCATTCATGAGTTTCACTTGAAAGAAAATGGATGTTCTGATGTTCTGATGAGCTGTTTTGAAGTCAATGAAAATGGATGTGTTTTTAAGTCTTTGTACTTAGTAATATGCATATGTTTACAGTCGTACAGTTGTGTAGGGTGATGGATAGATGGGGATGAGAGAGATTTAGCTTTTATACAACTTTTTGTACTTGTATCTGAGAGAGTGCAGCTACACTGTTGTTGGACTAATACATGTATTTCCCTGCAAGTTAAGACACACAGCCAGTTGAATTAAGGCAGTAAATAAGGGTCTTTTCGGTTTTATTATGGATTTCTCTGGATAGAAGCTGCAGGCAATATGTCTTTTGAGGTCTGGTCATGTATCTGAGCTTTGTTCAAGCAAGGAAAGAGAATGTATGGAGTGTTGTTATGGCATCAGCTATTATAATGTTTTTTAGTTTTGCTCTTAATCTTTTGTTCGTTTGTTTGTGGTGAGGGGAAAGGGTTGGATGTTTTTGGGATTAAGTATGCAATTTATGAGGTTTGAATAAGGAGATAAATAGGGAATCCAAGAATAATCCTAAAATTGTGATAAGAACCCTCCTTTACATCTTTCCTTTGAAGTGTTAATGCAGGATAGGAGGCATACAAATATGTTTATGCTAATCAGAACATACTGGTTGGTCATCAATGTAATATAGCTTAGTTTCTTCTTCACACCTAAGAGTATTTTCTAATTTTATGCATCCTTTTAAATTGAAGATATCAATAATTGTTACATTTTTTGCTATGCCTGTAGCTATTGGCTTATTTGATCCCTTTTATATTTTTGACCTTGCAAACCATGCTGCTCAGTGTCAAGTCTTTGATGCCCTATTGCTACATTGTTATGTTTTATCTTTTCCCCTTTGCTACCAAAGTTCAAATGTATAAATAAACATATGATATGTATCTATATATATGTATATGCACAAATATGTACTTATATTGTCTTTCATTCCCCACTTCATATATTTCTGTGGCAGCAGGCACATACAAATTCGTTACCAAGTACTTTGTTGGCTGCAAATGCTCATGCTATAAGAGAATCTGATATTCCGTACTCACCTTTTCCAATGACTCAACCAATGCCTACAAGATATGGCAACATGGCATCTTCTCTTGGTGGTTCAACTATTTCAATGCCAGAGGTAACTCCACATGCTCTAGGCTCTCAAACTTCGTCCTAGATTCCTTATTTTTTTATATAGATTTTCTTTCAAGTGAAATTGATGAATAGAAATTTCCTCCACTGAAGAGCCTATACATTTTTTCACATGTTTCTTGTCCTTCATTTCGCCCCTAGGTACAATTGGCTAGATGACGTTGGTTTTTGGGTATTGTTGCTTCATTGCGACTTGCATATCTTCATTGAGTCTTTTCTCTGCACCATGAACTAAGCAATTAATGTTCAGGTTGAAAGCTCATTTTGAAATTAACCCAAAAGAACTACTTGTTTGGGAAAGCAACTAACACCCCTTGACAATGACGAGGTATGGGTTTTTTTTTTTATTTTATTATTATTATTATTATTATTTTAAAAAAAAATTAAGTTTTATTTTTAATAACACCCCTTAACAATGATGAGGATAAGGCTTGGGCATCGAAAAGAAATGGCTCCAAGGATGCAAGAAAATGCGTCAAATGCAACTTCGTTTAATGCTAACTCAGGCATGTAACAATGAAATTACTTAAATGGTTGTTTTTATTTGCTCACCTATATCTTTCATTTATATCTTTAAATTGATTTTTAGCAAGCATGACGGCGAAAAAATGGGTACGAGGACCAACGTTTATGCGCAATATTTGGGGTCAAAGTGATGACGAAAACATACATGTTGAGTTCAATAAATATGGGCAACCCATTGATAAAGGTTCTAGCACGTTTTCTCATTTCCTTGGGACGGTAGCACGTAACGGAAGGTATGCTCCACTACACCACAAGAGTTGGGTAAAGGTTCCTCAAGTTAACAAGTCAGACATGATAGACTTGGTAAAGGTACAATGATATTTTAATATTATAAAAATTATTTGTTTTTAATATTGTTTAAAATTTTATCTGAGTCTTTTGCTTCATTGTTGTATATTGTTTAAAGTCGAAGTTTGATATTCCTCCCGGCCACGAGAGCTATATATTAAAGTCGATTGCAAAAAAATGGAGAACTTGGAAATCTATTGTGAAGTCGGAGAATTACGATCCAACCTTGTCTGTGGAGGAGCAATTGAATAATGTACCCAATAGAGTGCAAGAAGATCAATGGAGAGCATTATTAAAGTATTGGGACTCTCTTGAAGGGAAGGTACTATGCGTGGTAAAAACGATTTATTTTCTTGAATATTAAATGGATAGTTACTCACCATTTTTTTTCTTCAGAAAATTAGTGCAAATAACAAAGCCAATAGGAAAGAGTTAAAGATGATTCATTGTATGGGAAAAACAAGTTTTGCAAAGGTTGAAAGGATGATGGTAAGTTCTTGGCACATTTTTTAGAATTAACGGAATAACATTGTTCTTGGTAAATTCCTAGAAATTTATTCTAAAAAATATTTTTGTAGGAAAAAGACTATGGCCACTGTCCGTCTCGTGCAGAAAAATTTATGTTTTGCTACACGAGGAAGGATAAAAGGCTGATAAATGAAGTAGCAAGTCGTGCAATGGTAATCCTATATATTTTTGTTTTTAGTTGTTGTTTCGTTTGATTCTTTCAATAATTAATCATGCATGTAGGTACAAATGAAAAAGCTATTTGACCAAGCCCCAGAAGGTTATGAAGATAATTGTGGTCCAAATGATATATACTCTCAAGTTATGGGAAATGAAAAGCCAGGACGTGTTCGTATGTATGGATTGGGTATTTCTGCTTCTGATATTTGGGGTATAATACCTAGTCGTGAAACATTTTATAGATTGGCCGTGGAGTATAAGGAAAAATTGAGTCGAATGGAAGAAAAATGTGAAAAATTAAGCAACCAATATGAAGAATTGAAAGCTTTGATTGTGAAAAATGTAAGACAAGCAAACAATTCATCAGGGGCTTCAAGTGATCAATATTCCTCTCATCAAAGAGTTATTCGGGTAAAATTAATTCTCTCAACCTCTTATCAAATAGAAATCAGTTTATGTTTTTAAGTTTTTTAAAAATCTGGGAATTTACATAAAAATTATGTATTAGGTTGGAGATTATGTATTACTCAAAAGTATAACAAACCTATCTCGATGCGTGGCAAAAGGAAGAATCTATAGTATGGATCCATCTGCACAAGTAGGAGGAGAAGAATTAGGGCCAAATTGGTGTGAAGTTCACGTCTAAGTTCCGGTGAAGTGGGATGAAAATTTAATTAGATCTTACGGATTTTTTAAGACCGTTGGTGATGCGATTGGAGCACCTATTGCTTGGCCTTTATCTTTAATAAGTTAATTTTCATTTTTAGTTAATGCATTGATCTAATATTGAATAAAAGTTATTTAGTTATACTCTTATTATTTGTGCATTTCATTTTTGTACAGGTTGCCTTGATTGAAGATTGAAATGAGTCGTATTTTTTGGTAATCAATAAAGGACAAGGTATGAATTTCACGTTTAATGAGGTAAATAGAAAACATAAATATGGAGAGCGGTAAACAGAAAACAGGAACATGCAATGGCAGATAGACGAGGTTCTGTTTCCAGATTTTGTTTCTGTTTCCAAATTTTGTTTCTGTTTCCAGATTTTGTTTCTGTTCTCAGCATTTTGTTTCTATTTCTCAGAAAACAAAAACAGAAAACAGGAACGTGCAATGGCGGATGGACGAGGTTCTATTTTCAGATTTTGTTTCTGTTTCCAGATTTTGTTTCTGTTCTCAGCATTTTGTTTCTGTTTCTCAGAAAACAGAAACAGAAAATTTTGTTTCTGTTCTCAGAACAGATTTTGTTTCTGTTATCAGAAAACGGAAAATTTTGTCTGAAATGTTTTTTTGTTTCTGTTTCTGTTTTTAAATAAAAATGTGGACTAGTAAACATATCTGTTATAGTAAACAAATTTTCTGTTTCTGTTTCGATTCTGTTCCCAGATTTTGATTCACAATTTTTAGTAATATTTGATTTTCAATTGGATAAATTTGGATTATTGGTTTTAGCCAAATTAAATATATTTATTATTTTTTTTAAAAAAAAATAACACTTTAAATTGTTGTATATATTATTTATTAATGGTTTTAGGAAATGCTCAAAAGATTTATTAGGACACATAATAGTGTCCTAATAAATATAAACTAATGCGACAAAAAAATAAGTGTCTTTATAAGTTATTGGGACAATATTTTATAGGACACATTCTTGAATTGTCTCAATACATAATGTGTCCCAAAAGAACATATATTAGGACACATTTAGGTGTCCTCAAAAGTAATTTTTGTTGTAGTGATTACACGTAAACTGGTTTGAACAATAACTTATCAAAATCAAAAAATAAAATAAAAAAATAATTCTATGTTTCATTAGACTTTTATAATTATAGATAAGGATTTCTATGCACAACATACATATCATTCAACACCCTAAAAGCTATACAACGATATATTCGTCCTCTTAAAGTAGAAAATCTAGATTCACACACAACCTGCGTCATTACACTTTAAAATCTTAATTTGTGTGAAGTTGATTCGGGCCTATACACTACACTAACAAGTTCTTCACTATCAATATTGAAAGTGTTTTGAGGGCTTCAATACTTGTAATCTTTTATTTTTTTTAAAGGGTGTAAATGGAGTGCAGAAATAAACACTCTAGTGGTTGAGTTTTTTTAGAGAGTGAATCATATCAACTTGGCGAAAAATCTTAAGATGTTTTCTCAAATGGATTAATTGTAAAGATGGTCTGGGTCTCACCCGTAAGAGGCACTATTAAAATTTAGTAGACTGAACTCTTCGTGAAACTCTAAAAAGTAGTCACTGGCAAACCAACTGGTGTAAGTTATCATGTCAATTTTTCTATCCCTTACTCTTTATTTTACATGGTTTGTTTACTATTTATTTTACATGGTTTGTTTGTTTAATTTAGAATCTTAGATTGTTTATGTTACTTATATTAAGTCATAGCTCTTGATTACCCTATTACTTCGTTTTTTAGAGTTGTAATTTTTAATTGTAAAATTAGCATGATTTTAAATATGCAATGTCAATTTTGTCCTTAAATTAATATTATTTATGTTATATACAATAATACATATATTTGAAAAAAAATCATGAAATTTTATAGGTATACGAGTTAGTGGTGTGAATTTCTAAACAATGATTTAAGTTAGTTTGCTAATTTAATATAACTTTAGTATGTCTAATCATTTTATAAAAGTGAGGTTAATCCTATAATTTAAATAATTATGGTGTTGTCGATATCATATTAGTATATCAATTAATTATTAATGATAATATAGAGTTAATTTGATAAATAATAGTGTGACTAATTAGTAATAATATTAAAGCATAATAAAAAAAAATATAAAAGGTTAAATTAAGAGGAAAAAAAAAAACAAAAAATCAACCACAAAAATATGGTTGACTAAGGCTTTGTTTATTTGTTTATTTTTGTTTCTTACTCTCAGAATTTTGAGATCAATATACAAAAATGTGTTTAGTAAATATGTTTCTGCTCCCAAATATTCTCAAAATTTTGAGATTAATTCAAGAATTCCTCAAGAAAAAAAAAAAAAAAAAAAAACTTGATTCCTATTCACCCCGCAAAATTATTCCCAATTTCATGAGGAAAAATGTTTATGACCATGGCCATGCCGGCCACCACATCTTCATCTTTTCTCTCTCATCTACTCTCTCTATCTCTTTTGTTGAAGCAGAAAATAAATAATGAACGAGTTAACCAAAATTTCTTGAGTTGAGTCGCAGACTAAGTCGCTCTCTTTAAGACATTTCGTGGCTCTACACAAGAACGTGCAAGCAGTGTAACAGCCCCGTCGTCTCCAGGAGAAAACAGCCCAGAATCACCTCTATCTAGGACCTTCTTTGCACAATAGAAGGCCTAAATACTAAACACCCACACAATGTTTAAACAAACAAACAAACTGCTCGGAAATCAAAGTTAAAAACAAAATTGTTTCAAATGAAGAAACTGTTTTATAGACAAATAAGCTACAGAAACTGTTTCAGATGAAAAAGAACAATGAAGTTGTATTTTGCTGTTTCAGATGAAGAAGAAGACTCAAGCAAATTCAATGTTTTACAACTATTGAAGAAATCAGTATTTATAGGTAGAAAAAGAAATCAAAACGTTTGAATTATTATTGAAATTAATTCAGACTTTATTGGCATATATTAAAAACGTTTAAGAAAAATAAACGTTTTTATTTTTTTAAACGTTCAAAACAGTTAAACGTTTTTTATTTTTTTAAAACATTTTTTTAATTATTAAAACGTTCAAGAAATTCTGAATCAAGAATTTAATTGTAAAAACGTTTTAATCAAACTGTTAAAAAAAATAATTTTTAAATAATTTTTTTCCCAAAAAATAAATAAGTGTCACCTCATCACATGCGCGCTCGACTCGACTCGGCACGGCCAGCGGCGACGACACGCGCGCGTGTGGTAAACCTGTAGGGATGTAGGTCATCTCTCATCCACAAAATGTGGGTACCCCTTGGGGCACACCCTAAGATTTCCACATGCCCCATGTTATACTCCTCAATATCTCTTCTCCCAACCAATGTGGGAAAAAAGGAAAAAGAGAGAAAGCTCTATGATACTTTCTATAAAATATTTTAAAATTCATAAGTTTCAACAATCCTCCAATTGAATTTTTTTAAAACAATTTTTCATCGAGCAGTATAATACAATATAAGATTGTACATCAGAAAAGGTATCTATCGACTTGAACCTTTACATAGTGAAGATGTTTTAGATTATACTAATGTAACTCATAGTTTTTACCTCTATCTCTAACAACATCACACACACAACCCTATCAGGGTGTAGTCCAAAAGCCCGTACTTTACGGCCATACACGTGTATCTTAGTATAGTGAATACTAGAGAATTCTGCCCAAAATTCCATAGTCCAAAAGCCAGTTAAACGTTTTTTATTTTTTTAAAACATTTTTTTAATTATTAAAACGTTCAAGAAATTCTGAATCAAGAATTTAATTGTAAAAACGTTTTAATCAAACTGTTAAAAAAAAATAATTTTTAAATAATTTTTTTCCCAAAAAATAAATAAGTGTCACCTCATCACATGCGCGCTCGACTCGACTCGGCACGGCCAGCGGCGACGACACGCGCGCGTGTGGTAAACCTGTAGGGATGTAGGTCATCTCTCATCCACAAAATGTGGGTACCCCTTGGGGCACACCCTAAGATTTCCACATGCCCCATGTTATACTCCTCAATATCTCTTCTCCCAACCAATGTGGGAAAAAAGGAAAAAGAGAGAAAGCTCTATGATACTTTCTATAAAATATTTTAAAATTCATAAGTTTCAACAATCCTCCAATTGAATTTTTTTAAAACAATTTTTCATCGAGCAGTATAATACAATATAAGATTGTACATCAGAAAAGGTATCTATCGACTTGAACCTTTACATAGTGAAGATGTTTTAGATTATACTAATGTAACTCATAGTTTTTACCTCTATCTCTAACAACATCACACACACAACCCTATCAGGGTGTAGTCCAAAAGCCCGTACTTTACGGCCATACACGTGTATCTTAGTATAGTGAATACTAGAGAATTCTGCCCAAAATTCCATAGGAAGCGGCCACATTTCCATATTCACATAGGTGAATCTATCAAGAGTACTCCTGTAGCTAGGTACTCCACTCCAAATAGAGTATAGATCTCATTAAGAGTTAATAAAAACTCAACATTCTATCGCTTCAGGATATCATGCTTCAAACAACACATTTATAAACTAGAACTCAATTTTATTATTATAGCATGATTCTTCTCATATCACTTCATGAGTTGTTATTACCCTGTGAACCTATTTCTTGGGATCTCCAGTCTATAGGTTGGGTTTCCCTTACAAGTGACTCGTTAATCTATGGGCTTGAGTTTCATTCCTTTTGAGGTTTTGTAAACCTTTTCTCAAGTTAATCCTTTCGTCAAAGGATCGGCTAGGTTATCATCAGACCGTACATGATCCATTCTCACAGCTCCTGTCGAGATATACTCTTTAATAGTGTTGTGTCTGCGACGTATTTGTCATTTTGTTTCCCGTTATAATAAGAGTTCTAAATCTTTGCAATAGGCGCGGTACTATTGCAATGGATCAAGACAGCTGGAATTAGTCTCTCCCATAAAGGGATATCAGAAAGCAGGCTTCTTAACCACCCTACTTCCTCGCTAGTTGAAGCTAGTGCAATCATCTCAGACTCCATAATAGATTGAGCCAAAATAGTCTGTTTCTTATATTTCCAAGAAACAGCACCACCAGCTATGCTAAATATATAGCCGTTAATTGCCTTAGAGTAATTTGAAAGGGTGTTCCAATCAGCATCGCTATATCCTTCCAGAACAGCAGGAAACTTCTGATAATGTAATCCAAGATTCATAGTTCTTTTTAGGTATCTCATGACCCTATCAATAGCATGACAATGCTCAATACTAAGTCTGCTTGTAAACTGACAAAATAATCCCACAACATACGCTATATCGGGTCTAATGCAATCAGTGGCATATCAAAGACTACCTATGATGCTCGCATACTCAGATTGTCTAACACCATCACTGGTGTTCTTGAACAACTTCACATTAGGATCATAAGGAGTACATGCTAGTTTACAATCAAAATAATTGTATTTCTTTAGAATCTTCTCTATATAATGAGATTGATCCAAAGAAATTTCCTGTTTAGACCTACTTATTTTAATACCAAGGATTACACTTGCTTCACCAAGATCTTTCATGTCAAAATTAGCACATAACATGGATTTCACATTATTCACAACATGAATATTGGAACCAAAAATCAGCAAGTCATCCACATAAAGACATATAATAGAGTAAACATCATTTTCAGATTTATAATAAATGCATTTATCACTTTCATTTACTTTAAAACCATGTGAAATAACAAGATTATCAAATTTCTCATGCCATTGCTTAGGTGCTTATTTTAAACCATGAAGAGATTTATCTAATTTGCACACTTTGTTTTCTAGATCAGGAATTACAAATCCTTCAGGTTGGTCCATATAAATCTCTTCTTCTAATTCATCATTCAAAAAAGCAATTTTAATATCCAATTGGTGCACAATAAGATCATGAATTGCAGTAAGAGATAAAAGTATACGAATAGATGTAATTCTAGAGACAGGTGAGAAAGTATCAAAGAAATCTACATTTTCTATTTGTCTAAACCCTTTGGCTACAAGAGGAGCCTTATATTTATCAATGGTTTCATCGGGTTTCAATTTCTTCTTAAGAATCCATTTACATCCTATTATTTTACAACCAGGAGGTAAATCTACTAAATACCAAGTTCTATTTGACTCGAGAGAGTCCAACTCATCATCTATAGCCTCTTGCCATAAATTGACATCTCCAGAGGACAATGCCTCTTGGAGAGTAAGCGGATCCTCCTCTAAAGTATATGCATAGAAATTCGAACCAAAGTCCTTAGCAATACGAGGTTATTTACTCCTTCTAGGTTCAATATCTAATTCCTTATCAGATTCATTAATCCTAATGATAGGTTTATTACTAGATGTCGAGCCTCCACTATTCTTCAATTTGAAAGGAAATTTATATTCATAAAAATTAGCATCATTTGATTCAATGATAACTCGATCTTTTAAATCATAAAATCTATGAGTTTTGTTATTTACCGCATAAGCAATAAAAGCACATTCATAAGCTCTACTAACAAATTTTATTCTTTTTGGATCAGGAATTCGAATATATGCCAAACAACCCCAAGTTTTAAAATAAGACAAATTTGGTTTCTTATTTTTGAAAACTTCATAAGGTAAAATTTTACTTTTTGATTTGGGAACTCTAGTAAGTACATAGCAAACCGTCAATAAAATTTTACCCCACCAGTGAGAAACTGTACCGAAGTTAAGTAAAATAGTAACTACAGATTCAGTAAAAGTTCTATTTTTTCTTTCAGCCTTACCATTCATTTCAAGAGAATACGGTGCAGTTTTTTCATGAATAATCCCATGAGAATTATAAAAATCAATAAAAATATCAGAATCATATTCGATTCCTCTATCACTACGTAATCTCTTAATTTTCTTATTGCATTGATTTTCAAACTTAGTTACAAATATTTTAAATATATCAAATGCTTCACTTTAATTTTTCATGAGATAAACAAAAGTGTAATCAGAGCAATCATCTATAAAAGTAATAAAATAAAGTTTACCATTCCTAGTCATGACACCATCAAATTCACAAATGTCAGAATGTATCAAATCAAGAGATTTAGATTTTCTAATAACTGATTTATGAGGGGTTTTTGTAATTTTGGCTTGACTGCAAAATTTATACTTTTCAAAATCATTCAAAGATAGTTTAGGAATTAGTTCTAAATTGCTTAAATTTTTAATAATGCGTTTGTTAACATGACAAAGTCTAGCATGGAAAATATTAAAAGAACACAACATGTAAGTAGAAGAAGAAATTTTATTAATTTCAACATTCAGTTTGAACATTCCATTAGTTGCATAACCCTTCCCAACAAAAACATTATTTTTGGTTAAGGTATACAAATCAGCCCCAATAGTTTAAGTGAACCCCGTCTTGTTAAGAAAAATAACCCGAAACCAAATTTTTTCTCATCTCTGGAGTATGCAGAACATATTTAAGGATGACTGTCTTTCCAGAGGTAAACTTTAATTCCACTTCACCAAAACCGGCAACAATAGTGGAGAGGGAATTACCCAGCAACACTTTCTTGTCTTCACTTTTAGAAATAAGACTTGAACATGGTACGATCATAGCAGACATGGCGTGAAGCACCAGTGTCTACCCACCACCCTTCGGATCCACCAACTATATTGATTTTAGACATCATAGCTATAAGTTGGTCCTCGGTAAGATGAGCCTGTGGAGCAAGACGACGTCTTTGCTGGTAGTTCCGAGCCAAATGGCCCGACTTCCCATAGTTATAACAAGTAAACTGTTCAAAATTATTTCTTAAAGGAAGTTTGTTTCTATTCTGATTTTGATGCACATTTTTGTTCTGGTTGTTATGGTTGCGATTTTGATTTTGATTTTTCATATTTTTCCCTTTAGGTTTCAGAACATCATAAGATTTTTTTGTGAGCGTTGTTAGAAACAACAAACACTTCATCTTTTTTATCTTGTTTTCAGGCCTCCTCCTCAATCCGAAGACAAGTGATCAAACTTTCTAAAGAAAACTCTTTAGTTTTGTGCCTCAGAATATTCTTAAAATCTTTCCAAGAAGGGAGTAATTTGTCAACTAAAACAACAACTTAAAATTATTCATCAAGCGACAAACCTTCAGCAATTATTTCATGAGCGATTTTTTGAAGTTCATGAGACTGAACTTCCACAGATTTGTCGTCGGTCATTTGGTATTTCAGATACTGACTAACAACATATGTTTTACTTCTAGCCTCCTAAGTGTCGTATTTCTTCGAAAGAGCATCCCAAACTTCCTTTGGAGTTTTGTTAGAGCAGTAATAATCATACAGATCATCAGACATACCATTAAGAATGAAATTCTTACAACAAAAATCATTTTCCTCCCAAGACTTAACTTCTTGAATCTGAACGTCAGTAGGAACTTGAGGTAATTGAGATTTTTCGGTTGTACAGACATATGCTACTTTTTCGATAGTTAAAAAAAATAACATTTTCTATCTCCATCTTTTAAAATGAAACCCTTCGAAATGAAAGGGTTTGTTGAGATCAACAATGACTTGTTTAAATTCGTGATCAGTAGACATCTTAGCAGATGATCGGCAAAAATTGAACGTCTTAAAATTGTTGAAGCAGAAAATAAATAATGAACGAGTTTACCGAAATTTCTTAGGTTGAGTCGCGGAATAGGTCGTTCTTTTTAAGACGTTTCACAGCTCTGGCCAAGAATATGCAAGCAGTGTAACAGCTCCGTCGTCCCCAAGATAAAACAGCCCAGAATCACCTCTATCTAGGACCTTTTTTGCACAACAGAAGGCCTAAATACTAAACACTCATACACTATTTGAATAAACAAACAAATTGCTCGGAAATCGAAGTTAAAAACAAAATTGTTTTAGATGAAGAAGATGTTTTATAAACAAACAAGTTGCAGAAACTGTTCTAGATGAAGAAGAACACTGAAGTTGTATTTTGCTGTGTTTCAGATGAAGAAGAAGACTTAAGCAAATTCTGTGTTTTACAATTGTTGAAGAAATCAATATTTATAGGAAGAAAAAGAAATCAGAACGTTTGAATTATTATTGAAACTGATTCAAACTTGATTGGCATACATTAAAAACGTTTAAGAAAAATAAACGTTTTTATTTTTTTAAACATTAAAAACAGTTAAACGTTTTTTAATTTTTTTAAAACATTTTTTTAATTATTAAAACGTTCAAGAAATTCTGAATCAAGAATTTAATTGTAAAAACGTTTTAATCAAACTGTTAAAAAAAAATATATTTTAAATAATTTTTTTTTCCCAAAAAATAAATAAGCGTCACCTCATAACACGCGTGCTCGGCTTGGCCGGTGGCGGCGCGCGCGCGCGTGATAAACCTGTAGGGATGTAGGTCCTCTCCTCTCCACAAAATGTGGGTACCCCTTGGGGCACACCCCAAGATTCCCACATGCCTCATGTTATACTTCTCAATATCTCTTCTCCCAACCAATGTGGGATAAAAGGAAAAAAATGGAAAGCTCTATGACACTTTCTATAAAATATTTTAAAATTCATAAGTTTCAACATCTCTCTCTCTCACACATATACACATAATATATAAACGATCCAAACTTAGTTGTAACAAATGCATTTTTTTATTTTTGTTATGAGAAATTATAAAAATAATTATCGTTACCAATCGCAATTATGTTATCAGACTACTTTAGAACAAAAACATAATTTTCATCCAACAATTTCTTTGAGACTAGAAATAGAAAAACGGAAACGTTAATTGGAATGTGTTTTTGATAATGAACATGTTATTGTTGTGGTGGGCTGCCTTTGGAGCTAACCGAAATGTCCAACTAGCCTTAGAGAAGTCCATTATGAAACCAACCCAATTTGAAGCCCAATTTCTCCAAGAAACAACTTATTCGCGGTTTGCCCTTCTAATTATCCATTAATCGTACAAGGTTGAAAAAAAGAAGAAGAAAGAATAGCTTCATGCCAAGCTAAATCTCCCATCTTAATATTTTTTCTTTTTAACCCCACAAATCTATTAATTCTCGCGAAACTTATTTTTTTAGCATGTGTTTAATAATTCTCGCAAATTCAATAATTTTGTATTAGTTAAAAGTTTTGTTTAACAAAAGAAGTTATATGTATTTTTAAGATTTGAGATACTTCCTAATTTATTTAAGTTTAACAAAAAAAAAAAAATTTTACAATTATTATAAATATAAGGGAGTAAAATATAGGTTTTCAAAGTAAATGTGACTAAGAAGAAATAAAATCAAAGTACAACGGGTGAAAGGCAATTAATCCTTTTATTTTCTACCCTCTTTCTTTTATTTTTTGCTTTTGTTCTTATATATATATATTTTATTTCTTTACTTTTTGTATATAGTGTTTATAAAAAATAAAATAAAAAATTAAAATTAAAATTAAAAAATAAGAAGTACTCAATAAAAACCAAAATAATACTCAAAGAAAAATTTTAAATTTAAGACAAACAAAAAAAAAAAGTTTTATTTTTATTTTTAATTTATTTATTTATTTTAGTTTTTATTTTCATTTTTATCTTTTAAATGTTTTTTTTCAGATTTTTTTCTTGTTATTTACTTTTTATTTTTAGAAACACATAAAGATAAGATTTTTTTCTTAATGTTTTATCCCCTTTAAATATACTAGGAAATTAATTTTCATTATTATTTAATTTTTATAAAAAAAAAATTATCGTTTTTTTTTTTCCGGTAAAATAGATTTTAAACTCTCTAACTATTAACACATTTTTTTAACTATTAACACATTTTTATAACTATTACCACATTTTTAATACATGGGGTTTCAATTTAAACTCTTTCGGTACCTAGGCTAACTTTTTTTCTATTTCTTCTTTTTTTCTGTTTCTTTTTCTTTTGTCTTTCCTCCACCTGCCTCAGACCCATTATCTCTCTCCTTGGGAATATTCAAAGGGGTGAAGGAAGCCAAAAAAACAGAGGCTGAATTCGAGAGGAACAGAGGAGAGAATCCACCGCAGTTGGGTTCACAACGGTTGGTGCTGATCGGGTCCTGGTATTTCTTCCGCCGGTGGTGGTAGCGGCGTTCTTTCGTTTTCCTTCGTCATCGAGTTCTCTCTATCTGTACAGGAGGACGAATCTCGAGGGAGATCCAAATTCGACAAACCACTGTCAGGAGTTTATTCGCAGATCTGGCGGTGGTTTTGCGACGGGAACGGACGATATTGTTTGAGAGGCTAGTGTTTCAATTTCAGGTGAATGTGTTGATTTCTTGCTTCCTGATTGGGGATCGTTTTGCTGAGCGGAGTGATTTGCTTTCTGTGGTTTGAAAAAAAATATCCATTAAAGTCACTAGGTGGTTTCTGTGGTTTGGAAAAAATATTCATAGCCAATTAAGCTAGCAGATGAGAACATATCCATTAAAGTCACTCATCCCTTACAGTATTCTGAATTTTTATTTTATTTTTCTAGCTCAAATTCACAGTTCAATGTAGGAGGATGACGGGGCTTTGGCGTTGATGGAGCTGAGAGAGGAAGGAGGAGAGAGATGATGGGTCTTTAAAAAAAAAAAAAAAAGAGTAAAAGAGGTGCATCGATCAAAGGCAATTACATCCATTCTGCAAGCATTATCTCAATCATGTCCTCCGGTGGTGATTCCATAATCTTCAGATCGATCTCGCTATTCGCTTCTTTTTTTGCAAGGTAATCCGCACATTGGTTTTCTTTTCTTGGGGCGAACTGGAGGATATATCCAGTGTTCATCATAAATCGTTTACAATCTTCCACCCAGAGTTTGTATCAGTGTGTCTTTGGGCAATCCTCAAGGATGAGGGTGACTGCTTCCTTCGAATCAGTTTCCACGACGACTCTTGGTATGTCTCTCTCTAGCGCAACCCTCATCCATGTGTGAATGTTGCGAATCTCTGCAACAAGGCCTGTACACTCTGGGATAATCCAAAGTATCCAACCATCCAGGTTCCAAGACCATCTTTGATGAGGTCACCGATTCCTCCACTCCCTGGGTTCCCCAAAACGATCTCATCTGTGTTAAATTTATAAAGACCTACACAGGGAAATTTCTAATGAGAATACCTGGAGACTGCTTTTATCATTTAGGAGATAAAGGGAGTGAAATGCCTCCAACAGCTCATTTTTTAGGCAATTGATGTTGGAAAACAATTTGAAAGCGTCAGTCTTGACACCTTCAATGGTATCTCTATTTCGATATCTCCATATCTCCCAAATGATTGCCAGAAAAAGAAAAAGACGAGAGAGGTTAGAGCTACTCCCTTTTGTATGCTTCTTGATTCATGTCGGAAGGTCCAAGTTGAAATCCTGCAAGTTAGAAAAATGTACTACAAAGAAGGTCCATATCCTGCCCGCTTTTGGACACAAACAGAGGGCATGATCAATGGTTTTCGTGCTTAGATTACACCTTTGGCAAAAACTAGAGACCTCGTTATTCCTAATGGCTCTGAATTGATTTGTAACGAGTTTACCATTAATAATCAACCATAAGAAATAAAGGATTTTTTGCGGAAGATTTAACTTCCAAATCCAGTTCCAATTGTAGCTATCTGTTTCAATTTCTTCATTAGATTCAATAATCCCATAGGGCGATTTAACAATAAATTTTTCGAAATTTTTCAGACCCCAAAAAGGTTTGTCAGCCGAGTTAAAATCCTTAGATTCACTTTTAAGGATGTCCTCTTTTTTATTGTCATTTATTAGATGGAGGATTGGTGTAAGAAACCAATATCCATTATCATCCATGACATCAACCACTTTTAGATCTAAACTTTCTTGGAGTGCATCGGGACCCAAAAGACCCTTCCCACCCCACCAATCATTCCAAAAGTTAATATTAGTGCCATCCCCCATTTTCCACTTCATACCTTTTCTAATGACATCTTTAGTTTTAAGAATCCCTTTCCAAATATAGGAGTTTGTGGGCCTAGGTTTCCAAGTACTAGGAGTTTATATTGGCCAACCTTTTGACTCTATTAACCCCTCGCGCATTTTCATGAATTAGCAATGAAAGGTTCAGTTATAATAAATTATATTTCAGTTAATTAATGTGTTATTTCCATTTCCTCGTTATTGACTTTTATTTCACTATTCCCTCTTTTATATTCATAATGGTTGAAACCTGCAAATCAACTTCTCGAACAACCGTCGTCATTTTATCACAGGCTAAGTCCTTAATCGCTTGTATTGTTTCGGTCATGTGGTTGATTTATCTTCTTCATTCAATATATTAGTGTATTTGAATGTCGTACGACATTGATTTTTATTTTTATTTTTTTTGTCGAACAAGATTATTCAAATTTTTTTACTTTTAAAAATTTGGTAGTTGTATATTTAGTACATTATCATAGGTGGTTGGCAGTTTAATAGTTTGTTTTTTTTGTGAGACCCCATGCGACCCACTAGCCTATTACTATTTGGACGAGTCCACGTGGCCCAAAATGTTTAAGCCATGTACTAGTAGTAGTTTATAGGGTACTTTATATATAAAACAATATTTTCTAATGCGTATTATGTGTGCTTTCACAATATCCCATATTCAAAGACACGACGTCCTTGTTGTGTTGACCTCGTTAATTCTCTTGGTTGGTGTTGTGGATAAAAATGCATAAGCGGACATAGAAAATCCCAAAGCAAACACAGGGTACCTACTTCGAGGCCTCTACTCCTTTATCAATACCAGCACGATACTGTTTTCGAAGAGTTGGTTTTGACACCATTCGTAACGCCGCACGCGGCCCACTGGCTAGACCTTTTTTACCGAGTCTACGTGGAACTTTATATACCATACAATCTTTTTTAATATTCCCGATGCAAATCTCACAATATCCCCCACACAAAGATGTGACGTATTTGTTGTGTAGGCCTAGTTCATCCCCTTTGTTGGTGGTGTAGATAACAACCTATAAACGGACACAAGGTACCTACCTTAAGATCTCTAACCATCTCCAGAGCCTCTACTCCTTTATCAATACTACCACAGTATCGTTAACAAGGGTTGGCTCTGATACCATTTGTAACATCCCATGCGATCCAGTAGTCATGTACCTTTCGGATCTTGTAATGCCCCATGCGGTTCATTGGCCTAATACCTTTTGATTCGAGTCGACGTAACCCAAAATATTTGAGTCAAGATTGTTGGCCCAGTAGAATACCCAAGAGGATGGAGTGAATTGGGTAATTAAAAAATAGGGAATCTTGTTGAGAGGTTTCATGACTCAAAAAATCACTTTTTAAGGATCATGTCATGTGTTAAAAAATCACTGTTACAGGACCCCGCAGAGTGATGATTTTATGGAATATGACCTTTTACCAAATTTTCCTAAAAAATATTATCAGAATATACTTGAATAAATCAAATAATTAATTTTATACCTAAATTAATTATTATCTTTATATCACAGCGAAATTATAATAAATCTAGTTCACACCTAAACAACAAAAACAATCAAAATAATAATGCAGCACATAAAAGATTTATACTGGTTCACCAAGCTACTCTTGGCCAATTCAGTCTTCTGAGCTCCATGGAGGTCGCACCTACTAAAACCAAGACTTCTTTAAAGGTAGGAGCCAAACCCGCACATCGATTTTTTTTACAAGTTCAGAATCAACTTTTACAATTTTCTTTTCTCAGGCTAAGGAAGAACCTTTACTTTTTACAGGTTAAAGAATAATCTAATTATTTTTAACACTAAGGCTCAAGAATCAATACCTCACCAAAACACTCAAAATATCTTTTTACCCGGTAAGGATTGAACCGTTACAAAATCACTTAAAAAACACAATTCTTATTTAGGAAGAATCACTACCTCAATCTCTTTATAGGAAGAGACTGAAACACAGCTACTCTTGATTAAATATCCCCAATGATATTTAATCCGTCACAACTCACCAATACACAAATTGATAAGTAGTAAATCTCACTCGGAGTTTCTACCACTTCAGATAAATAAAAACTCAATTAATATCTCAACTAGTGATAAAAATATCTGAGATAAAGAAATCTGATTTTAACAAGAATATAGGTAGCAAATTAGAGTACGTAATCAGATTCAAGAAATTGTTTGAAAGAATATTTTCTTCAAAAATCAAAAACAATATCTAAGATCAATTTCCAAAATATAAAATAATAAACAATATGAAAAAATTTCACCCAGAATCTACAAAAATAATGATTAGAATAATATAACTTCAAATCTAGTATCAGCAAGAATAGATCGCAATTGATTCACAAAATCACTCTTAGAAAAACTCACAATATCAGATAATACTAACTCTTATAAAAGCTCTCTCAAAATGATATAGAATAATTAACTCTCTTAGAATGATTAGTCTTTCTAATAAAATTCGCAGATCTATTTAAAGGAACTTGTAATCAGCCTTCTAACGGCTAGTTTACAAATGTCATAAAAATTAAAAGCTCTTATAGATCCCTTATAACATAAGAACTTCATTTAGGTTCAATTTCACTTAATAATAACTTTCAAAACATTCAATTAAACCCCTAAAGTATTTCTCAATTAAATTAAATAAGTATAGAATCAATTTTAATTACCAAATTGAGAAATATTAATATTTAATGAACCATATTGAAAGAATTTAATTAGTATATGAACCATATCTCAAATATAAAGAATATCCCCAAAATCTCTCTCAAATCCTAAAAAAAATGGTTATTTTTGGATTTAAACTTGGATAAAACTATATCCTGAAACTACGCGTTCAGTCGACTGCTCAGTCGACTGGAAGATACTGGAAGT
Organism: Eucommia ulmoides; assembly: GCA_016647705.1. Lineage (NCBI taxonomy): Eukaryota > Viridiplantae > Streptophyta > Magnoliopsida > Garryales > Eucommiaceae > Eucommia > Eucommia ulmoides. Next base: position 22,121,476 of record CM028330.1, on the reverse strand, counting down.
AGCCCATGTAATTCATCGGTCGACCGCTCAATCGACTCTTCAATTCTGAGAGTTTGTCATGCGTTCACCGGTCGACCGCTTGGTCGACTAGTAGATTCAGAGTGTTTAGTTGTTTTTACCGGTCGAGCTGTCGGTCAACTCTTCGATTCATGATGTTTCAGCTTCTTTCTCCGGTCGACTTCTCAGTCGACTGTCTCCTTATGAATCTCTTCTCTGATCTCGTTTTTAACTCACTTTATTTTATGATTTCGTCCCTTTATCTATTTTTATCTTTAAATAAACTCCACTAATTTTCTTATATTTCATTTTAGTCATTCAAAAATATTTCTTTTCAATTAATGTAGGAGCAAATAATCATACTTAATAAAAGCACACATAAAAGATAAAATTCATTTTGTGTCATGTGTGTGTTCCTAAATGGGATATTAAAAGTTAATATTTACCTGGGTTGTTTTCCCTAATTTCTTCAAACTCTTAATATTTCTTCATCATCTTGATATCTTCATTTAGCATCTATTCAATTTGACATCTTCATTACTGGAACTTTAAATCACTAAAATACTTGATCAAACATTAGTTCCACCAAAACATCAATACTTAATTATTTATCAAAATCTTAGGATCAACAATCTCTCCCTTTTTTATGATGACAGTTAATTTTGATATTTTCTTTAAAATAAAATATAACCACACTCTCCCTGAATCCGAGGACGTGTTATTTAACTCATTTAGGTATCATAATGAAGATTTTATAAAACATAATTTAAAAATACTCAATAAAACACAATTTTTTAAATTTCTCCCTTTTGATTAAAACACAGTTTTAGAATACTCTCCCTAAATAAAACAAATAAAACATCATTAATTTCTCCCCCTTTATCATCTTCAAAAACAACTTTAGGTAGAAGAGAAGAAAACAACACACATGTAATTCACTCTAGGCAAACATAAAAAATAAGCTCATTGAATCAACTCTTAAAAATTAAAACTTATTTAATCTATTTTTAAGCATAAAATATTTTCTTTATAGATAAATATCACATCAACTCAACTTTTGAAAGAAATTGAAATTCATTGAGCATATCAAAACCATTTTCAACAAATACGATGTGGATCATCACTATATTTAAAAATCTAACTAGTTGGATCAAATCTAGGTAATTCACCAAAATCTAAATACTAGCAGTCAAGGAAATCCAAGTAACCTAGATTAACTATTACAGACCAAAAAAAAAATTAGTTGTGGAACTTGTTTGAAAAACAACACATCAATAAGATCTAATGAGGGCTTTGTCTAGAGAAATGGCAGTAAAGTCCCATTGGACTAGTGGCTGACTGCTGCGGATATGGGACACTTGGCTGAATCATTGGTCCAGGAGTCATCTGCTGATTAAATGGCGTTGAAGGAACTGCTCCAGATGGTCCCGAGCCTAATGGTCTTGCTGCAGTAGGTCCTCTAAAGGACTGTTGTGCCCTATACATAGGATGTTCTACAAAGTGTGGTTGGGCACTATACTATTGCTGGTCAGTATGATGAGAAGACTGCATATATTGAAACATCTGTTCCAGATTTCCCATGATTTTTCCGAATCCAGCTTCCATGTTTGTATTCATCTAGATCATTTTATTTTCTAGCTCAGTCATCCTCTCATCTATCAATTCCGCATGAATTCTCAAATCATCAATCTGATCATGAAGAAAGTCCATCTTCTGATCTATGCTTATCTCTCCTTCATTTTCTTCTTCCTCGTTTGCAGTCTGCTTTCCCTGAGTCCTCTTCTTCACCCATCTATTTCTTCTAAACTCATACCCCATCAATGAAGCATTTTAAACATTGATTCATCTAGATGTGGTTGTCAAAAACCTATGCTCATCAAGATAAATTATTATTCCAAAGTTATCAAATATCTTCTGGAGTGCATCTGCATAAGGTAGTATTCTTGAGGGTTTGTTAACGTGATGCCTCATATGCTCCATCATGATATGGGTTAAGTCCAACTTTCTCCCTTCCACAAATTCATTCATCAAGTATAAATCAAAGTTATTCACATTAGCATGACTTCCTCCTCTAGGTACAATCGAATAGGTCAGTACTAAGTAAAGAAATCGATGCTCAATAAATAACGAACCTACTTTGTCTTCCTCTAAATCAATTTTTTTTCGCAATTGCCCTTTTATTAAAAAATTTTGAAAGCCAATGAGGGGTATTATATAGAAATACGTCTCCTCCAGGTATTTTCAAAATGTGGCTTAACAGTACCGCATCAAAACGAATTACTGTTCCTTTAACAAATGATTTAATCTCAAGATCATTGAAGGTCATATTACTGTAAAACATTCGTACCTATACTGGCATCCACTCTTCTTTTTTATTAACAAACTCAATCCATCCTAAATTTCTAAAATACACTTCAATATCAATGTTTTTCTCTTTTAATTCAACAAAATCAGTGGGTTTGCAGCCTAACACCCTACGATTGACAAATTCATCATTGTTTTTTCTCTCAACCTCTTCACTTCGAAAGAAAACATTATCAAACTTGGGCTTATTTGCACGACTCTTGATTCTAGGCATTTTGCACAATCTCAAGCAACCAATCTAGAATATCTCAATAAACCAAAGCCAAACAAACACCCAATCTGAAAATAGCCACACAAACTAAGGCCTAACAATAAGAACAGCCGAAACTCTAGAATGAGAGAGAACCAACCTGTTTTTCGCTAGAGTACGACCTTCACCACTCAAATCCGAGCTTTAAACTTGTTGATTTATCCAAAAATTCTACAAATCTGAGTCAAAATTAACTGATTTTGTGAGATTTAGGCTTGGGCGAACTTAGGAGAGGAAGGGTTTTGAGAGAAAAAAGGGTTTTAGGGTTCAGATGAAATGAAATAAAGAAGTCAGCTTTTTTTATATCCCGACACGATCGGTCGACCGCTCAGTCGACTGATTGAGTCAGAGTGACCCTTGGGATTCCAACCTGAAACCCCTGAAACCTTCGGTCGACTAATCAGTCGACTGCTCTTTTATGTTTTATTTGATTTTATGCATTTAAATCTAATTTGATCCTCTTAGCTCAATTTTTACCTCTTATTTTGATCCACATATATTTAAAAAATATTTACTCACACACTTGAACACACACATACACTCATATTGCAAACGTCTAAATTTCAAAGTGAACAGGCTCATTCTCCCTAATAGAATTAATAAACTTAAACTTTAAAATTTTTGATATACCTGGATCATCTTTGGGAGCAAGTGGTATGTGTACCTTAGGTGGATAAATAGTCTCTGATTTTACATTCTTTGTCTCCACCAATACTTGATTTTTCACCTTGATTTCCTCCTTCTTAGAAACAACAATTCTTTGAGCTAATTCGGTTAGAACCTTTTTGCCTTTGTTTGTTGCTTTAAGCTGCTTTGGCACAACTTTGTAAATAAATCTTTTCTTGTATTGGTATTTTGCCGTTTATTGTGGATAAGTTTTGTCAGCTCTAACATATTAAGTTTGTTGCTACTGTATTCTTGTATTTGGCATGTGATGATTCTTTTTAATAGATACATTGAATCTTGGTTCACTCTTTGGCATGACATATTCATTGTACCTTATTGTCTGTTCATATCTCTTTGTCGGCACGTGGTATTTATTGTATTTTTGTATGAATCTTAGATTTGTACCTACACCAAAATTTTCTCTTTTTGGTATCCAGTTATTTCTGGATCCAACAGGGTAACCATGTAATAAATAACAAGAGTTTTCATAATGACCAAATTTACCACAATAGAAACACTTAATACTGTTAGTATGCCTCTTCAAATAGTCGGTGTTTCTTACCGGAGCATAAGATTTTCTGTGATTTTGAGAAGCAGTTTTAGTAGCTATTGGTTTTTCAAAACATTTAGTACTCTCAACATTCTTGAATTTATCCATTACTTCCCTAAGCTCTTTTTGAGTCTTCTCAAGTAATCGTTTATTGGTGCTAACGTTTACTTGTAGACAATTTTTTTTTTTTTATGCATAAATTCAAGATCATTCTTAAGAATTTGACACTCATTTTCAACAGAATGGATTTTCAATCGAGCTCTATTAAGCTCACACATTGTATTGTCCAATTCAATACTCAAGACCTCATTCAAAGTTTCAAGATTTTTCTTTTTAAATTCATTCTGCTGAAGATAATAAAAATTATTTTTCAAAACCTCAGTCTCATCCTTAAGAGACTCAACTTTATCATACAACTTACTGATTTCTGATAAAACATTTTTAAATTCAATAGTTTCAAAATATTTCTCCAAATTCTTTTCTTTAGCGATTTGATAATACTAAACTTCTTGTTTTCAAGAGTTGCAATCATTTGCTCTAATTTAAAATTCTCTTTTCCAAAAACATAACTAAGAGCAATAAGTGTCTCAATAGCTTTATCTGCATTCTCATCATTGCAAATAATATCAAACTCATGATCAGAATAATGACTATTAGGAGAGGCAGAGTTAACAGTAGCACACATAATATCAGAATCAGGACAATCCATATGATCTTTGTTAGCTAATAAATTCGAGCTAAACTAGTTATGATTCCAATTATTGGCCCAATAGAATACCCAAGAGGGGGAGTTGAATTGGGTAATTAAAAAATATATTCAAAATATATTTGAATAAATCAAATAATTAATTTTATGCATAAATTAATTATTATCTTTATACCACAACGGAATTATAAAAAATCTAATGCACACCCAATCAACAAAAATAACCAAAATAATAATGCAGTACACAAAATATTTATACTGGTTCACCAAACTACTCTTGGCTAATCTAGTCCCCCGAGCTCCACAAAAGTCGCACCCACTAAAACCAAGATTCCTTTAAAGATAGGAACTAAACCCATACACCGATTCTTTTACAGGCTCAGAATCAACCTTTACAATTTTCTTTTCTCAGGCTAAGGAAGAACCTCTACTTTGTATAGGTTAAAGAATAACCTAATTCTTTTCAACACTAAGGCTCAAGAGTTAAAATCTCACCAAAACACTCCGAATATCCTTTTACCCGGTAAGGATTGAACCGTTACAAAATCACTCAAAAAACACAATTCTTATCCAGGTGAATCACTACCTCAATCTCTTTATAGGAAGAGATTGAAACCCAACTACCCTTGATTAAATATCCCCAATGATATTTAATCCGTCACAACTCACCAATACACAAATTGATAACTAGTAAATATCACTCGGAGCTTCTACCACTCCAAATAAATAAAAACTTAATTAATATCCCAACTAGTAATAGAAATATGTGAGATACAAAAATATGATTTTAACAAGAATATGGGTAGCAAATTAGAGCACATAATTAGATTCAAGATATTGTTTGAAAGGCTATTTTCTTCAAAGATCAAAAATAATTTCTAAAATCAATTTCCAAAATATAAAATAATAAATAATATGGAAAGATCTCACCTGAAATCCACAGAAATAATGATTAGAACAGTATAACTTCAAATCTAATATCAGCAAGAATAGATTGCAATTGATTCACATAATCACTCTTAGAAAAACTCACAATATCGGAGAATACTAATTTTTATAAAAGCTCTCTCAAAATGATATAGAATAATTAACTCTCTTATAATGATTAGCCTTTCTAATAAAATTCGCAGGTCTATTTAAAGGAACTTGTAATCAGTCTTCTAACTGCTAGTTTACAAGTGTAATGAGAATTAAAAACTCTTATAGACCCCTAATAACATAAGGACTTTATTTAGGTTCAATTTTACTTAATAACTTTCAAAACACTCAATTAAACCCCTAAAGTATGTCTCAATCAAATGAAATAAGTATAGAATCCATTTTAATTACCACATTGAGAAACATTAATATTTAATGAAACATATTGAAAGAATTTAATTAGTATATGAACCATATCTCAAATATAAAGAATATCCCCAAAATCTCTCTCAAATCCTAACAAAAAACGGTTACTTTTGGATTTACACTCGGATCAAACAGTATCCTGAAACTACGTATTCAGTCGACTGCCCAGTCGACTGGAAGATACTAGAAGTAGCCCGTGCAGTTCATCGACGGTCGACTTTTCGATTCAGAGAGTTTGTTATGCTTTCACCGGTCGACCGCTTGGTGGACTCGTAGATTCAGAGAGTTCAGTTGTTTTTACCGGTCAACCTGTCGGTCGACTCTTCGATTCAGGATGTTTCAGTTTCTTTCTTCGGTCAACTCCTCAGTTGACTGTCTCCTTCTGAATCTCTTCTCTGATCTCATTTTTAACTCACTTTCTTTTATGATTTCGCCCCTTTATCTATTTTTATCTTTAAATAAGCTCCACTAATATTCTTATATTCCATTTTATTCATTCAAAAATATTTTTTTTTTAATTCATATAGGAGCAAATAATCATACTTAATAAAAACACACATAAAAGATAAAATTCATTTTGTACCATATGTGTGTTCCTAAATGGGATATTAATAGTTAATATTTATCTGGGTTGTTTTCCCTAATTTCTTCAAACTCTTAATACTTCTTCATCATCTTGATATGTTCATTTAGCATCCATTCAATTTGACATCTTCATTACTGAAACTTTAAATCACTGAAACACTTGATCAAACATTAGTTCAACCAAAATATCAATACTTAATTGTTCATCAAAATCTTAGAATTAACAAATATATTTGTAGTAGCTCACACGATACTTTATATATGAGATAATCTTTTCTAATAGTTTCGATGTGGTATCTAGTAATATCTCCCACTTAAAGGCACGATGTCCATTTCGTGTTGGGCCAATTTATCCCTTTGGTTGGTAGGGGTAGATAACATCCTATATGTGTGAAAATGTGTTTATCTTATGTGATAACACGACTGCTATTCGTCCAAGTAAGAATCTTACACAACACTCCCTCACTTAGTGCATTGAGATTTGTCACCACTTGATTGAAGACTACATCCAAAAAGGCGACATCTCCTTAGAGTTCATAAACACACACAAACTAGTCTCTGATATCTTCACTAAACCTCTAGCAAAATAGCATTATTTATTTTTAAATTATACGATGCTTGGGATTGGCTAGGTAATGACATTTTTCCCCATTTAAATTATAACGACTCGATTTTCCAGGGCCATCACATGATTTTTCTCAAAAAAATAAATAAAAATAGTACTAAAACTGAATAACAAATATTTTATTATCTATAAAGTCAAGAAGTTTTACAAATGACACCGACAATTATAATTATCAACTAATTGAGTCAATTTTATAATAGTAAACAATAAATACAATTATTATAAATTAATTAAAAATTCAAATATAGTTTCAAGCGCAACTCTGTTTTTCGTTGACCGAGCAATAAATATTGTGATGGTTGTAAGCCAAAATTCAGTAAAATTTTTACTCCTCTAATACGTGTGTCCAATTAATATAACAAATAAACACACAAACATGTATCACATATAATTTTCACATAATCATAATTATTTCATGGAAATAAACAATTATAATTCAATAATAATAATAATAACATAAATCACACAATAGAAAGATTATATATATATATATATATATATATATATTAAAAGAGTTAAAAATTCTACTTAAAATCTACGTGAAACCATTTTATGTTCATCTTCATTTTCTTCTTTGCCTTCCTCCTTTTTGTGTTCTCCCCCCCCCTCCACACCCTATCTCTCCATATTTTCTATATTTCCCTTTAGTTTGAACGTCCCTTACTACTTCTCAATATATCTATCTATATATTATATATAATATAATATGATTGTTATTTTCTTCTTCCCTTGTCTTTATTTTTTTCTTTTGTCTTTTTGTAATGATTCGTATGCCTTCCCATATTAAACTAGTGGGATCGATCTAGTGGGATCTTATATATATATTTTTTTTATTTTTTATTTTATCTTTTTTTTTTTCTTTTTTTTTTCATTCCCCTTTACATGTGTCTATATGTCCAAGACTTAATGAAATAAGATCATTTATCCATGTGCATCCACGGCTCAAATAATTCCAACACATAAGTTATTTTAATACAACTTTTAAAAGTTTACCAAAACACCCTCAAAATTTATATATTATCATCCTTAAATCCAAAAATTACACTTAAAACCCCAAAAATTATTAAATACTTAAAACTCCAAAAATTATTAAATATATATTTTTACCATAAATTTTCATAATATACAAAATATACCCAATAAGTATTTAACTCTTAAAATATTATTTTCAAAAATATAAATTTTTGGAGTATTACAATCTACCCCCCTTAAATAAATTTTATCCTTGAAATTTAAAAAGAAAAAATTAGTTCAGAATCACACGGTCATATTAGTCACACTCAATCTTAAAACAATTATTGTGTCTATGTAGGGTCCCGTAACCAAAAATCATCAACAATCCACAACTCCTAAAAATTCATACTACAAATCGTCATTCTCAGTAACTCCTAACACAGATAACTAATTGTCAAAGAATCTTATGTTTCTAATTACTTTCACTGCACACTTTGATAAAAATAGTAATATATATATATACAACCAACAAATATATTTTTAAAATATCACGTTAGTTTCACTTGAATTGGTTCTATCTCAATTCTAACATGTCCATGACCTTAATATTTTTTCTCACTTGACATGACATATCAAGTCCATTACCATATCTCATAACCAATATTGATAAATTCCATCCAATATTCATAAGCAACTTACTCACAACTAACATCATAATCACTGGATAGCCCTTTTTCCTTGTGAACTGTCTCGTGAGACAAAAAATCATCAATTCTAATATCTACAATATCATTTTGTTTTAAAATTCCAATTTAAACTTATAATCTCATAAATTTTTTCAAAAAATATCAATATAGTCCAAACTTTAAATAACTAATTATTTGAAAATTAGAAAATATATAATTATTATTAATCCAAAAAATAAATATAATTTTCTTCACATAAATACATCTCAAAATAAAATACATTCCAAAACAAATAAATATGTTTCAACCACATAAATACGCCGCGAAACACATAAATACGTCTTAACCACATAAATACGTTTCGAACACATAAATACGTTTTAAACCACATAAATACGTCTTAATCATGTAAATACATCTCAAACATATAAATACGTCTCCAAACACATAAATATGTCTCAAAAGTTCCATACTCACGTAACATAACGACTTGAATACTCACTTAACATAACGACTTGAATACTCACTTAACATATATATACAAAAAATATTATATCAAATCCCCACTTGAATTTCTAAAATGTCATTTAGGCTCAAAGTAAAGATTAACATAAATATATAATCGTTAATAAATAATAAGCCAAATTAATAAATTATACTAAAATATTATTTTGAAATATTATTCACTTTATTATGAGTAATGGGTACTATAACCCAAGCCTAGGATGGTCGTAACCTATGTTCTAATATCACTGTAATGGCTCGGTTTCTTAATGCCGCCGCACAGTTTTTCCCAGAAAGAATTAATATTAAAATGGAATAATGGATATTTTATTATTCATAAATTTGAGAAGTTTTACAAACGATGCCGACAATTATAATTATCAACTAATCGAGTCAATTTTACAATAGTAAACAATAAATACAATTATTATAAGTAAAATAGAAATTCAAATATAGTTTCAGGTGTAGCTCCGTTTTTCGTCGACCCTGCAATAAATATTATGGGGTTGTGAATCAAAGCTCAGTACAATTTCGACTCCTCTAATATGTGTATCCAATTAATACAACAAATAAATACATAGGCATGTATCACATATAATTTTCACATAATCATAATTATTTTATAGAAATTAACAATTATAATTTAACAACAATAATAATATAAACCACACAATAAAAAAATTAAATACATATATTAAAAGAGTCAGAAACTCTACTTGGAATCCACGTGAAACTATTTTATGTTCATTTTCATTTTCTTCTTTGCCTTTCTCCTTCATATGTTGCCCCAACACCACCCATACACCCACACCCACCCACCCACCTATTTCTCCATATTTTCTCTATTTCCCTTTAGTTTGAACGTCCCTCGCTACTTCTCAATATATCTATCAATATGTTATATATAATATAATATGATTATCATTTCCTTCTTCCGTTTTTTTTTTTTTTTTGTCTTTTTGTAATGATTCTTATGCCTTCCCATAATAAACTGGTGCGATCTTATCTTTTTTCTTTTTCCTTCCCCTTTACATGTGTCTATATGTCCAAGACTTAATGAAATGAGATAATTTATCCAAGTGCGAGTCAAATAATTCCGACACATAAGTTACTTTAATACAACTTTTAAAGAATTTACAAAAAAACCCCCAAAATTTATATATTATCATTGTTAAATCCAAAAATTACACTTAAAACCCCAAAAATTATTAAATATATATTATTACCATAAATTTTTATAATATACAAAATATCCCTAATAAGTATTTAACTTATAAAATATTATTTTTAAAAATATAAATTTTCGGGGTATTACAATCTACTCCCTTAAATAAATTTTGTCCTTGAAAGTAAAAATAAAATAAAAAATAGTTCAGAATCACACGATCATATTAGTCATACTCAATCTTAAAACAATTGTTGTGTTTATGTAAAGTCCCGTAACCAAAAGTCACCAACAATCCACCACTTTCAAAAATTATACTTGACTAGTGAGTAGTGTATATACATCATTTGTTATTTGAGATAATTAAATTTCGAGATGAAATTTCTTTTAGGGGGAAGGGTTATAAGACCCGACTTTTGCATATACATATTTTTAATTATATTTTAGAACATTTAAAAAATAATAAGGTCTATTGTGTTATCTAAGTTTTACTTTAAAATTTTGAGGGATTACTTTATTATTTAAAAATTTGGCTTTAAAAACTTTGGGAGTTAAATGTTAATTTTTTAAAAGTTTAGGGATTATTATGCTATTTGAAATATAATTTTAAGAGTTTTGCGATATAATTAAAATTTATTAAATTCGAAGTGGACTTTTTGTGTAAATAACCAAAAAAATAAAATAAAAATGGAATGTGTTGTCTTCATTTAACAAAGACATCACATCCAATATTTAATTGTGTTGCTAACACAATACAATTTTAAAAAATAAAATAATAATGGAGTGTGCTGTTGATAGGTGTAAAATATCTATCTATTTCGAAACCGAATTTGTTAGTTTTCAAGCGTATTAGTTATATTTAATTGCGTTTTAGTTTGTTTTAGTGTAAAACAGGTGAAGGGACGTTAATACGCGATAAACAAGCGAAAATAGTAGAGAAACGGTGAACATAACGTGAAGAACTAGGTTTCGGTGCATGAAAACCACCGCCTAGGCGGAAAAGAGGCAGAAAGTTGGAGTGCTAAAGTGCTGAACCACCGCCTAGGCGAGAAAACGTCAGAATGTTGGAGTGCTAAAATGCTGAACCACCGCCTAGGCGAGAAAACCACCGCCTAGGCGAGAAAACGTCAGAATGTTGTACCAGCAACCACCGCCTAGGCGAAGATTCGACAGAAGCTTAACCGACTCAACCACCGCCTAGGCGGTGATACTTTACTCAAAAATATCTGTTTTTAGATATTTTGAAGATATTTTCCCAAACCTTGCTTTTTAATCCCTTTCCCCCTAATTGTAAAGGACCGCCATTCATATTTTGAGAGCTCTTTCCACCTTAGTTAGGATTAGATAATTTAGGAAGTAGATTAGATTAGTTTTACGAAGTGTTCTTGGCCAATTCTTAAAGAGCTAGAAGAGGAAGTTCATCAGTGGAGAAGAGGAAGCTCGGGAGGATTGTTCTTTGGCGAAAGTGGACTACGCCACTTTGAGATTTGATTTTTATTCCCTTGTTTCCATCTTTGTACTTAATGTTTATTATTGATGTTGATGATATCCTCTTGATTTAACATTGTAATGGCTAAGAACATGTTAGTTTAATTAGAGATTAGTTAGGGTTAGATGTAATTCATGTAAAGACTCGTTTGGTTTAATATATGTTTCTTTAACGGTTGTTGCTTTTAAATATGATTGTGTTTATCATTTGATGATGATCTTAGTATGCTTGTAATGGTGTACTAGGATTGGATTTGAGAGTCTAGGGTTTGACACTCAGGAGAGGTAACCCTGGATTCGGATTAGGGTAAACAAATTGTTACGATCTAACGACCCGGGAGGGCACTAGTTAGTGTGTAATCGATGACGTTGGGTCAAGACTCACACGGCCTAGAGTCGTTAAAACATTGAGGGGGATTTCTTCATTGACACGAAATCGCGTATTCCCTCATCTTACACTTCGAAGAGATAGCGGAGGAGTTTACGAACCGAGATTGTTAGATATCTAAACTCCGTTATTGTTAACTAAACGAAATCAAATATGTATTAAGTGAACGAAATCAATCCCTAGTTAATCAACTTAGTTAGGATTAACCCACTAATTGTAGTTTAGCTTAATTTAATTTTAAATCATGTCTTTAATCGTCAGGATAATATAAGACTACGTAAATTGCGGTATTCAATTATTCACACTTTTCTCTGTGGGAATGATATCCGATCTTCAAAGATCCATTATATTAAAACTTAGACCTCGTATACTTGCGAGAGTAAGTAACGGTGTATTTTACGCCCTACCAAGGTTTTGGCGCCGTTGCCGGGGAATTGTGTGAATTTTAAGTTGATATTGCTACTAAGTGGTCGATTGTTAATCTTGACATTTATTTTTTATTTTTTTATTTTAATTTTTGTTTTATTATGTTAATGTGATCAAGCCGTGCGAGAAACGATGAAGAAAATTAGAATTCTTAATTCTCAATCCTGAGATCGAGTTTATATTGCAAATGATAAGAACAGAGAGATAACACCGACTTCAAGCCATAATCTTGATCCAACTGAGCATTTGAGCCCAAATCCCTTGTCTATGGAGAGTTTTGGTGAAAAATACTTAGTAACACGAAAGTCCAGCTGGGGACGGTAAAGCAAACGCTATATTTGTTTTTGAAATGAAACTCAGGGTATCAAATTACCCAACTTTTGTTACTATTTATTTGATTATTTATTCTTTTTGGAAGCCAGCATGGCTTCGGAACGTTTTCAGAAGTGAATTTAGGAGTGTGGACGCTTGCGGAAGTGTTTCATGTTTAAACACATTGAATAAGCGAAGTGAAAGTAAGTGGCGTAGAGAAACGTTGTGAAAACATGAAGAAATCCAGCAAAATTTCACACTAGCGTAACTTTGCCTAGGTGAGGAAACCACCGCCTAGGCAGAAATAGTGCAGTTGGCTGAGTTTTTACACTAGCGTAAATTCGCCTAGGCAGATTAACGTCAGAACCCAATGTTTTTCATACTGGCGTAACTTCGCCTAGGTGGAGAAACTACTGCCTAGGAAAATAAACATCAGAAAGGTTTGCTTTTTAAAAAAAAGGGTTCCACCAACTAAGCGGTGAATTCTCCGCCTAAGCGATAGACCTTCTGCAGTTAAAACAACCCGTTCGTTCAAAATTGAAAATCGCAAGGCTCCTTCTCCAAAAACTTCTACCTTCTCTCTAAAACCTCACTTTCAAACCGCTCCAATACTAAAAAATCATCCTTCCATTACCAAAATAAGCCATTTCCATCACGAATCAACCACCAAGAATTGGATCTCCACCCCTATTTCCGAAATTTTAGGGTTTTTGCGTGAACGGTGCGTTTTCTTCATTCTCTTTCAATTGGACCATAAATTCTCAACAATTAAGTTTCTTTTATCTTACATTTAGTCTCGTTGTTGAAATTATTGATTGGTTTGCATGATTATGTTAAAAAAATAATTGGATTTTGAAGTTTTACCCAAAACCCATTGACCCTATTTTCGCGATTTCAAAGTTCTATGGGTTTTTGGTTTGATTCTTGGTGATGAGCATGTTTAAATGGATTGGTTAAGAATGTGAACTAAGATAGTATGTCACATTTGTGAAATTTGGTTGAAAAGTTTAAATGGGTATTTGTTTGAGATGTATGTGTTCTTGACAAAGTGATTTGGGAGGTTTATGTTTTTCAATTGTTCATATATGATGAGGTTGTATTGCTTTTTTGTGATTGTGATTGTTAGGAAATGCCGGAGAGGGTAACTAAGAAGAGGGCAAGAAGAGAATGGTCGAGTTTGCAACCCGGGGTGCCGACCGAAATTGACTATGATGCCAACCATTTTGTGTCAAAACAAGTGGAGGAGCATTTCAAAGACCACGAAACCTTTCGAACATGCATACGCCAACGTGGTTTCGGTCCGATAGAGGATCTCCCGTTGGAATTTCAACAAGAAATCTGAAGCCGCCAATGGGAGCAATTCTATAAATCGCCACCCCCGGGCGAGGTAGCTTTGGTCAATGAATTTTACGCTAATGCTACGGAGGCCATAGACTACCAAGCAAGAGTTCGAAATCGGCCGATCATCTTCAGTCCTGATTATATCAATGATCTCTTTAGACTATCGGCACCGAGGTCCACTGAAATCCAAGAACCAACTTTGAATAGGGTCATCAAAAAGATCATATCTGGCGAAGTCAAGTGGAAACACCAGGGACCGAATGTCGCTACCTTCTCGGTGAAATACCTAAATCCAATTCCAAAAATCTGGCACCATTTCATTTATGGAAGCCTCCTACCGACATCACATCTTTCAGATGTCTCAAAGGACAGAGCCTTTTTGATCTACAAAATTCTAACTGGAGAAGCAATCACCGTTGGATTCCTGATCTACTCATTGATAATGCATGTTGCGAAAACGGTAAAAGGTGGGCTCCCATTTCCATCACTTTTGACCCATATTTTCCGACTAGCTGGAGTGACGATATTCGGGGAAAACCTGTGCCACCCTATGATGCCACTAGATCTGTCAAAGATAAACCGTTTGTGGAAGACTGGGGCACAAGAGGCAGCTGAGCCCAAGCCTGAGGAAGGGGAAGAGCCAACCGACGAGACGGAGGGACCTTCCGAAGCCCGAAATGAAAACTCCCAGGAGAGGGTATATAATAAGATTCAGATCGTCCTCCAAAACCAATACGAGATCAGTTAATTCCTAGATCAATATTCGAGGCAGCAAGATCGAGTCCAACGGATGATTTGCGAAGGCCTTGGCCTTGAGATGCGCGATTACCCTCCGATGCCATCCGTGCCGCCACATCTGCTACAGAAACCACACTCTCCTTTCCAACGAGATGACAATGATGACTCCTTGTCAGGTGAACAGTAGGGAATAAGTCTTATTCCCTAGGTATGTGTTCAACCCATGTTGTATGCATTAATGCTATATGTTTATTGGGTTCGCTGACAGTGGAACACTTCTTTTGTTCAAGCATGTATTGGGATGGAATGGATGTTAGTTTAGTGGCTATTCATATATTTTGATTTTTTGTAGAAAAGGATGAACCATTATTATTTTTTGAACAGAATGCAAAAAATTTTATGTACAAAATTATGTTTATGTATGAATTTTATTATTTTAATGAATGTTTTAGTTTTTAAATTTTTAGTCTAGTTAGTTTAATTTTTGTTTTTGCATGAGTAGTGTTAGATTAATTTATGTATGTTAGTATTAGATTTAGTTTAGAATTGTGTATGTATGAAGTTGTGTTTGCATGTTTAGATGTTGAGTTTATTTGGGCCAAGTCCCGATGATGATAATTATCCCCTAATTGCATACTAAGGTCGGGGGTAATACCTTCCTTGTGTGTTTTGTGTGCTTAACATGTCAATTGGGTAAAAATTATCTCGATCCTAAAATCGTACGACATTTGAACTCAATGTATAATAATATAAACGATTAGACGCTGATTATTCAATATTAAGCTCATGATAGAAAATGAGGAAACTAGAACTTGATTTGGGGGAAACTTGAGGTGGAATCCTAGGTATGGTAATTCCGGAGACGTGATTTAGGCCGTCATTTTTTGCCTTGAACCGTTGTAGCTAACCTAAAATTTTTCATTCCCTATTTCCCCTGTCGAAGCCGATAACGTAATCAATTCTGAAAACGTTTAAATACTCTTTTCATTTAAATTTTTCCTAAACCAATGTCGTTAGGCCTAATTTTCAAAATTGAGTGAAATCAAGTGAGCAGTTGGGTTTCTGATAAATTTTTATTGATTCAGTATTAGTGCATTCACTTGTCACTCTCGTATTTCTTTTTACACGCTCCTAAAATAAGTTTGGGAGGGGGGTGTTTCTATCATTTCTTTCTTTTACATATTCCTAAAATTTTATAAATTTGAATAAGTTTGGGGGTGTGTTTCTCTAACTTCTTTTTGCACTCTCCTAAAACTATAATAATTCGAATTAATTTAGGAATATGTTGTTAAAAAAAAAAATACGTGAATATAGTTTTCATTTTCTTTTCTTTCGACAAGTGAATACAAGGATCTTCATTTCTTATTCAGAGTTGTATTCTAGGAATGTGGGGGTTATGAGAGAGGATAGCGACAAACGATTTTACCTCGGGTATCAATCAATTAAACCAATTTGCTATTTTTTTATTCCTGTGATACCCGTGGTCGTTCTCCAAAGCCAAACCAAGCCCTATTGATTTCTGTGAATATCCGAGCCTATATTAGTGGATAGTAGACTCTAATCAAGCGTATGGTTTTCCTGAATCCTTCAACGGTTTAAGTTATGAGCTTAACGATTGAATAATCCAATCCGGTATTTGAATAGTTACACATTTGAGTTCTCACACACACACTTCAAATGGATCTAGAATGGTTTTTCTTGATATTGATCGTTGAAATTCTAGAACACCACTTGGTGTGGGTTACTTCCCGAACTTGATCAGATTTAGGTATTTTGAGGGAGGAACAAATTGGTCCTTTTGATTGAACTTTATATTCACATGCATGTACTTATTTTGTGTTTAAGTTTTTCATTTTTAGTTGGTTAGTTCATTAGTTAGTTTAGTTTAGTTTAGTGTTAGTGTTTTGCTCGAAGACTAGCAAAATTCTAAATTTGGGGGTATTGATAGGTGTAAAATACTTATCTATTTTGAAACTGAATTTGTTAGTTTTTAAGCGTATTAGTTATATTTAATTGCGTTTTAGTTTGTTTTAGTGTAAAACAAGTGAAGGGACGTTAACGAGTGATAAACAAGCAAAAACGGTGGAGAAACGGTGAACAAAAAGTGAAGAATTGGGTTTTGGTGCATGAAGACCACCGCCTAGGTGGAAAAGAGGGAGAAAGTTGGAGTGCTGAACCACCGCCTAGGCGAGAAAACCACTGCCTAGGCAAGAAAACGTCAGAATGTTGGAGTGCTAAAGTGCTGAACCACCGACTAGGCGAGAAAACGTTAGAATATTGTGCCAGCAGCCACTGCCTAGGCAAAGAAACCACCACCTAGGCAAAGATCTGATAGAAGCTTAACCAACTCAACCACAGCCTAGGTGGTGACACTCTGCGCAGAAATATCTGTTTTTAGATATTTTGAAGATATTTTCCCAAACCTTGCTTTTTAACCCCTTTCCCACCAATTGTAAAGGACCACCCTTCATATTTTGAGAGCTCCTTCCACTTTAGTTAGGATTAGATAATTTAGGAAGTAGATTGGATTAGTTTTAGGAAGTGTTCTTGGCCAATTCTTAAAGAGCTAGAATAGGAAATTCATCAATAGAGAAGAGGAAGCTCGGGAGGATTGTTCTTTGGCGAAAGTGGACTACTCTACTTTGAGATTTGATTTTTCTTCCTTTGTTTTCATATTTGTACTTAATGTTTATTGTTGATGTTGATGATATCCTCTTGATTTAACATTGTAATGGCTAAGAACATGTTAGTTTAATTAGAGATTAGTTAGGGTTAGATGTAATTCATGTAAATACTCGTTTGGTTTAATATATGTTTCTTTAACGGTTGTTTCTTTTAAATCTGATTGTGTTTATCATTTGATGACGATCTTAGTATGCTTGTAATGGTACTAGGGTTGGATTTGAGAATCTAGGGTTTGACACTCGGGAGAGGTAACCCTGGATTCGGATTAGGGTAAACACATTGTTACGATCTAACGACTCGGGAGGGCGCTAGTTAGTGTGCAATCGATGACGTTGGGTCAAGACTCACGCGGCCTAGAGTCGTTAAGACATTGAGGGGGACCTCTTCGTTGACACGAAATCACGTATTCCCTCGTCTTACACTCGGAAGACGTGGCGGATGAGTTTACGAACTGAGATTGTCAGATAGCTAAACTCCGTTATTGTTAACTAAACAAAATCAAACATGTATTAAGTGAATGAAATCAATCCCTAGTTAATCAACTTAGTTAGGATTAACCCACTAATTGTAGTTTAGCTTAGTTTAATTTTAAATCACGTCTTTAATCGTCAGGATAATATGAGACTACGTAAATTACGGTATTCAATTATTCACACTTTTCTCTGTGGGAACGATATCCGATATTCAAAGATCCATTATATTAAAACTTAGACCTCCTATACTTGCGAGAGTAAGTAGCGGTGTATTTTACGCCCGACCAGTTGTCTTCGTTTAACAAAGGCAACATATCCAATATTTAATTGTGTTGTCAACACAAGATATTTTAAAAAATAAAATAATAATAATAATTAAAAAAAATGGATTACCCCATGATCTCCTCCCCCTACATATATAGTTCATTCATTACTTTGTTTTTGGTTGGTTGAATTCTCTCTCCCTTGGTTACGGCATATATATGTATATATATATATATATATATATATATATATATATATTGTTTGTGTATAAAACTAGTACACACTTCAAGTATGGTCAAGTCGGATGATATGTGGATCCTCTTACTTAGGTGCAGTCGTCAGTTGAAAATTCTTTGGGTAAGCTGTACTGGGTCCTAGGAGGACTGACCTACTGTGTCTAGAGTCCTACTCCTTAGAGAGTGTACTTGTAGAAGGCTCAGACCAGGATTTGTCTCGGTGAAGCCCTTCCGGCCTGGTAATCAGTGCTCAGAGAGAAAATGTTTAGTAATACAACAAATAAGTAAATGAACTTGCGCGTAATGTAAAGCATATTCCAACGTACGTTGGACTTACAAAGCTCCCGATATATATAGGTGTTGGAGATGATTAGTTGGGTCTAAACACGGTTAATTAGCCAAATCACTGTGTTTACCTGATAATCCGGGGCGCTTAGGAGATAATCGATGGGCTTAGGCTTTTGGGCCAAGTTTGGCGAAGTTCGCGGGCCTTTGTTAGGCCTGTGATAAAAATGTTGACAATAGTGGACACGGGACCGGGGCCAGGTGCTGACTCGAAGAAGTAAAAAAATACTCTTATCAGTAGCCCCCCTAGCCCTGTACGACGAGGGAAGTGAGACGGTCAGGGATATCAATTTCTGGACGAAATGGGCGTCTCGAAGGCTTCGCAACTCTCGAAACATAAACGTATATATAAACATGCATATTATAAAACTTTAATTTTTTAATTTAAATTTAATTTTTTTTAGTCAGTGACGGCAACGGCCGGCGACTCGTTGGCTATCGCCCGACGATCGCTGGCGCCAACGCCAGCAACCAGCATTGGGCCGGCACCGGCTAGGGCGGAGCTCGCCCCCTCTATGGAGGATATTACATCCCCTTGGGGCGGGGTGTGTGTTGTGTGCTCCCTCTCCCTTAGATAGGGGCACACTGCGTCCCTTTTTCTCACTTAGCAACCGGGAGTAGAGAGTAGGAAAGTGGGTGCAGGGACCTTGGTATATTTTTCACACTTACAAATTTTTCGAGGGAGAATTTTAGATTGGCTCCCATACGTACAGGGTCCGGGGTCAGGTAGCACGGCAAGGCGACCTCAAATTTCTTCGATTTTTAGGACGACAATCTTTCAAGAGTTGAATTTTTTTAGAGGAGTTAATTTGAAGTACGCTCCTATATGGCCGGGGTCAGGGGTCAAGTAGCACGGTAGAACGACCCCGAATTTCTTCGATTTTCAGGACGACAAATTTTCAAGAGTTGAACTTTTCTAGAGGAGCTAATTTGAAATAGGCTCCTATACGGCCAAGGTCCGAGGTCAAGTAGCATAGCAGGGCGACCCCGAATTACTTCGATTTTTAGGGCGGCGATTTTATCATGGTTGAACCTTTTCTGAGGAGCTAATTTGAAATAGGCTCTCATACAGCCAGGGTCCGGGGTCAGGTAACATGGCAAGACAACCCTGAATTTCTTCGATTTTTAGGGCGACACACGTTCACCGCGAACAAGCCCTTAGCACGGACTGACCCTCATTGAGGACTAAGGGACAAAAGCAAGTAGGGGAGTTGGGCAGGGTCATTTTCCAGAGGTGTCAAGCGTGCAAAGTGGCTGGCACGCAAGTCTGCTTGCGTGTCGGTTGGCCGGTTCGCGTCATCGCCCAACAACCGTAGGACTAGCAGGTCAATGCTGTTGGCTAGCCAGCTGCCTGTTGGCCGGTGCACCCATGCACCCTTTAGTTTAGCCATGTCCACCATTTTGCACAACCTTCATTGTTTGCACACTTTTTAAGATTTAATACCCTGCACACACTTAAGCTTGCTCATTTCTTTCTCTTTGCTTCCCTGAAGCGTGGGCCTCACCTTGGTAAGTTTGCACCACTAGAGTTAATTTGTTATTATTATTTTTTGAGTTTCACATCCCAAGTCTTAACACTTTTCACCTTGGATGTTTTGCTTGACCATTATCTCACACTTCACTCCCCTAAAGTTTGGCCATAATATATTTTTGACTTTGCATCTTGAAGCATGAACATTACTTTAGCATATTCGCACCATAGGATTCTGTCCAGTATTATGATAACTCTGCACCCCTTAATGTTTTGTCAACATTTTGGCACATGACATTTTCCAATGTGACCTTCTCGATGGGTGAGGCCTGCGGGGAAAGCGCATTGATTACGTCAGGGTGCTGGTCCCCTAGACCTCGTTGATATATTTGGATAAGACCCCCAACTGCGCCCTACTGGCTAAAGGTAGGACGGCAGGGCGATGCCGGTCGTCGTCTGGAATCTGCTGGCTAGGAGCAACACGGCAGGGCGGTGACGGTAGTCATATGAACCCTGTAGACTAGGAATAGCACGACTGGACAGTTCCGGTCGAGGGGCATTGAGGGTGAACCCCTAGATGGAGCCTTGGGGAAGGACTACCATGACAACTGACAGGTGTAATTTATTTATTATTCTCAAGCCGGTTTTGGTAGTTTTTGAGTATTTTTATTACATTTTAATATATGTTAATACGTTTTTATTTGTTTTGTTATAAATTAAGTGTTTGGGACGAAAAGGGATGAAAACGATTCATAATTGAGTAAATCGGTGGAACGTCGATGGAAGAACGGTGGAAAAATAGGAAAAAAAATCAAAGTTCAGAGCCTGCATCCACCACTACAGCGGTCAAAATGCAGAGAGTTGTTGAATTCCCCACCACTGCAGCGGTAATCCCACCATTACAGCGGTCATCCGATAGTAACCCTACTGACTTCCCACCGTTCCAGCAGTGATTCCCACCGCTGCAACGATTCGATAATAGATTTCAATGATATTTTGGGATATTTTTGAGATATTTTGGATCATATTTATATCTCCTTCTCTCCCACACCTATGAGGATGTTTTTAGGAGATTTTTGGGAGCTCCAAAACCTATCAACCAAGAGAAGATCACAAATCTAAGAAGAGGAAACGTTCTCAGAGCGATTTTAGCGTCGGTTCTTCGGATAACGGCTAGTCTCGTTGTTTCTCTATTTATTTCTTAGTTTTGTGTATGTTTAGCTTGTATATTGTTATATATGTGGTTATGGTCATGCGTAGATAAACATATATTATCTAGGGAACGATTTGTTTATAAAAACGTTGTTTGGTTGAATCTTTGTTTCATTATCTGTTGTTTATCTTTATTCGATTGTGTTTACCATTTTATTACAATCTTGATATGTTTGTTATGGTGTTAAGGTTGATTTTAAGAATACGGGGTTTGACACTCAAGAGAGGTAACCCCAGATTCGGACTAGAGCTTAAACACAACGTGACGATTTAATAACCTGGTAGGGCGTTAGAAAGTATGCAATCCATGAGGTTGGGGCGAGACTCATGTGATTAAGTGTTGTATAGACACTCGTAGGGAACTTTGGGATGGATGTGAAGTCACATATTCATTCACTTTACACTCAGGAGAAGTAGTGAGTAAGATTTGGATACCTAGATTGTCGGATAGTGTGAATGCCGTTAATGTAAAGTAGATTGAATCGAATGCGTTTAAATGAACGAAATTAATCCCTTGACAATTTACTCCCTTAAACGTCAATATTAGTATATTAGTTTAATTACTTTAATTAACTTAGTTTAGTATATTATATTAACAAAAACTACATTTGTGCCGTCTAGATAAAGTTAGGTTATGACAATTGTGGTAATTAGCAACGATCTAATCTAATCCTTGCAGACACGATAACCCCTACTCTTCCTACTCTACTAAAATTTAACCCGTACACTTACGGTGAAAGTAGCGACGTAATATTCCGCTACCAAGTTTTTGGTGCCATTGCCGGAGATTGACTTTTAGATTATTGTTGATATTGTGAATAAGTAACTTGACTTTAATTTAGGCATTTATTTTGTTTATAATTTTTGTTTGTAGTTTTGTTTTTCTTGCAAGGTACTTGAGGATGTTAGATCAACAAGTGCCATTGCATTTCTTTCAAGGAGATTCAGAGCCGTTTTATTGTGCTTGGGATAGATACAAAGAGTTGTTGTTCCAGTTATCCAATCATCGTTTCCCAATGGAGTGTAAATTACTTAATTTCCTTGACAGGTTACAAGCCGCAATGAGAACATGGGTGGAAAAAAGAAATTGTACCACCTCTTTCTACGACTTACCCGCGGACGAAGCCTATTTGTTGTTGGAAGACATGGCGTAGTTGAACTATCAGATTTGGAATTTTTTCAACAAGTCACCAAAACTTGGGGGATAATTCTAAAATTTCGGTGCCATGGATTGCCACATCGGACCAACCTGTGGAGTCTTCTCCCACTTGGGAAGAAATGTTCGCTATTGTTATGGGGGAAACTCAAATTTTCTTGAGGGAAATGAAAAATTGTCTCAATGAGCATGAGGATTGACTTGATAATATTGAGACGATCAGCACTGAAATCGACACGACTGTAAATTCTTTGAGACGCAAATCGATAAACCTATTTACTACATTGAGGTCGAGGCAAAAACGGTGACACTGAGAGACACACAAGTCCAATCCGAATGTGAAAGTCATCATGAGGAACCGGATATGAGTGGGAGAAACTTGGGTGCATTTTATGATGATGATTTTTGATAGGTGTAATCTACCTATATATTTTCAAACCGGTTTTGTTAGTTTTAGAGTATTTTTTATAGCGTTTTTATTATGTTTTAATTAGTTTTTATTCTTTTTGTATAAATCAAGTGTATGGGTGAAAAGGTACGAAACTAGAGCAAAAATAATCAGATCGAACCAAGAACGGTCGAAGAACGGTGGAAAAACAAGCATGGCAGCAAGATTCTGAAAACCAGCCCACCGCCTAGGCGTCCAAACCACCACCTAGGCAGTAAAAATGCAGAGAGGGCCAATTCTTGCTGGAAGCTCACCTCCTAGGAGGTGAAACAGTAGGATGGCCCCTAAATCCACCGTTATCTTTACCACTGCGACGATCAACGAACCGACATAATCACCGCCTAGACGGTGACCTCTGCACAGATTTAGATATTTATTTTAGATATTTTGCCTATTTAAAACCCTCTCCTCCCTTCTCCTTTGGAAGCACTAGGCATTTGAGCCCCTTAGAATATATCTAAGAGTAGGTAGAGAAGTTTTAGAGGGGGAGCTCACATCCCGAGGTGAAGAAAGACGGTGGAGCGATCGTTGAACTATTCTTAGCGGCTAAACTTCGGACTAGGCTATGTTTTTCAATTTCTTCTTTTATTCCTTTATTGTAAATACGGTTATGGCCATTAGTTAAACATGGATTGTATATGGATTAACAATATATTTATAAATATGTGTTTTGAATGATTTTGGTATTGCGTTTATGTTTGTTCTTTGAAATTTGATTGTGCTTATCGTATTGTTATGTTTATTATGCTTAGATATATATATATCGAGAATACGGAGTTTGACACTCGGGAGAGGTAACTTCGGATTCGGACTAAAGTAAACATAATACCAATCGATGATGTTGGGGTAAGACTCACATGACCTAGGGTTGATAGACATTGAGAGGTACTTCTTCGTTGACTCGAAATCATGTATTCCCTTATCTTACACTCAGGAAAGGTGACGGTGGAGTTTTAGAACTGAGATTGTCGATAGGGTAAACATAACGCGACGATCCAATAACCTGGTCGGGAGTTGGATTGTATGCAATCAATGACGTTAGGGAGAGACTCACGTGACCTAGGGTCATTAAGACGTTGAGGGGGACTTCTTCGTTGACACGAAGTAGCATTATATCCCTCGTCCTACACTCGGGAGAGGTGGCGGGCGTGTTTACAAACTAAGATTGTCAAATAGGTCGAGCACCGTAAACTTAAGTCAATCGAGATCGAACATGTATTTGCAAAACCGAGTTAATCCCTAGACAATTCTTTCCCCTAAAACATCTCATTATATTAGTATAGATAATTTAGTTAATTAGTTTAGTTAAATGTAAATTTTATACATTCTTTTTAGCTTAGATAAAGTTAGGTCATGACAATTACGGTAATTGATAATAACAACAACCAATCCCTGTGGATACGATACCCGATCTTAAAAATCACACTATACTAAAATTTTGACCTCGTACACTTGCGAGTAGTCAATACATGAGCGTGTAACAAACGCGCTCCATACAGATTTTTGGCACCGTTGGTGGGGATTATGTTTTTTTGTTATTATGGATATTGTGAGTAAATGACCCGATTTTACTTTAGGCATTTCTTTTGTATATAATTTTTGTTTGTAGTTTTATTTTTATTTCTCATGCAGGGTACTTGGTGATGTTAGATTGACGGGTATTGATGTATTCCTTTCAACGGGATTTCGAGCCGTTTATAGTGCATAGCCACGCACATAAGCCGGTGGGGCATGTCGTGGAAAGATCAAGCCGAACAAAGTAAAACCTCGCCAAGCTTGAGGGTGTTCTGAATATGTCGGGCCGAGGATATTAAACCATGAGCTTCTTGGAAGGCAAACCAAGTCAAAAATAAATTAAATTCGTCACAGCGGAATTCATTCGGAGGCAAGAGAATCTCACCTCCCAAGTACGTGTTTAAAACCCCTTTCGTCAGCATGCTTTAATTTTATATATTGAGAATGATGATTGGGCTGCTGAGGATACTGTCTGTTTTGAGTTCGGAAGTGATGTGTAGTATAATATGTCTTATGTTTCCTTGTTTTACCATATGCATGTTTGTTTAAGTTAGAATGTGTTTATGTTTGTGCTGTTGTTGCATGCTGAGTTTTGCGTTCATCTGGACCGTTACCCAATGATGATATTACCCCTTGGTTGTTTTCGAAGTCAAGGGTAATACCCATGCATGTGTGTTCTGTATCCTTAACAATGCATTTTGGTGAAAATTATTGTAGATCTTAATTTTCACAAGCTCATAGACTCAATGTATTTCTATTCAATTGATTTGAGGACGATTATCGATTAGCCAAATTCATGACATTAAGGATTCTAGAACCTCATTGAGGGGAAGCTTGAGACAAAATCATAGGCGAGGTAGTTCAGGAGACGTGATTTAGGCATTCGTTTTGTTGCTTGAGCCTTTTTAAGCCTACCCTGTTATATGTTTATTCCCTCGTTTTCCTATCGAAGCCTAAATGCCATTCAATTCTGAACACATAAGCAAATACCCTGGACAGTTGATCTTTTTCCAAACTTATATTGCTGAATTAAAGGCACATTTGAGTGAATCAAGTTAGCATTCATATATGCTACTTGATGTGAGCGGTTGGGT
Organism: Eucommia ulmoides; assembly: GCA_016647705.1. Taxonomy (NCBI): domain Eukaryota; kingdom Viridiplantae; phylum Streptophyta; class Magnoliopsida; order Garryales; family Eucommiaceae; genus Eucommia; species Eucommia ulmoides. Next base: position 22,095,488 of record CM028330.1, on the reverse strand, counting down.
TTAGGGCTACCTTCGGATTGGTTCGGTATTCGATTACTCACTTGTCGTTTTTCTTTCGTTTTAACCACACCCGTGAAATCATACTAATCGAATAAATTTGGGGGTGTGGTTAGTTAGTTAAAAAAAATACGTTTCTTTTGACAAGTGAGCACGTCAGTCTGAAATGTATGTTTAGAATTGTTTCCAATTTTTATATGGGGGTTCAAGAGTGAATGTACCAAGCGTTGAGCCTTGGGTAACGTTAGGTTAACAACGTTAACCTATTTTTTTATTCCAAATTACCCTTGACCAAATATACCAAAACCGAACCAAGTCTTTCTAATCTTTATGAACTTCCAAACCTATATTAGTGGAGAGTGGACCCCAGTCAGGCATATGAAAATCCTAGTCTTATATGGTCTAAGTCATGAGTTTCGTTGGTGGATAATCCAATTCGGTCCTTGTATAACTATATTATTGAGTTTTGCACTAACACATTTACATGATCTAGAATAGCATTCACCATTATTGTCTGTCGAAATTCTAGATTAATACATGATGTGTTTTACCGCCTGAACTCGATATGACTGGCGGTTGTTGAGGGAATAATGATTTGGTCATTAGAAGAGGTCAAAACTTATATTTCATTATGTTTAGGTTGTTTGTGATTTAATTTAGTTGTATTTTTCATTTTTGTATGTGTGTTTTTCTCGAGGACTAGCAAAATTTTAAGTTTGGGAGTATTTGATAGGTGTGATCTACCTATATATTTCTAAACCGGTTTTGTTAGTTTTAGAGTATTTTTTATAGCATTTTTATTATATTTTAATTAGTTTTTATTCTTTTTGTATAAATCAGGTGTATGGGTGAAATGGTATGAAACTGGAGCGAAAACGATTAGATCGAACCAAGAACGGTCGAAGAACAGTGGAAAAACAAACACGGAGATAAGATTCTGAAAACCAGCCCACCGCCTAAGCGGTGAAAATGCAGAGAGGGCCAATTCTTGCTGGAAGCTCATCACCTAGGCAGTGAAACTGCAGGATGGTCCTTGAATCCACTGTTGTCTTCACCGTTGGGGTGATCAACGAACTGACATACCCACCGCCTAGGCGGTGTCCTCTACACAGATTTAGATATTTATTTTAGATATTTTTCCTATTTAAACCCCTCTCATCCCCTCTCCTTTGGAAGCACCGGCCATTTGTGCCCCTTAGAATATATCTAAGGATAGGTAGAGAAGTTTTAGAGGGGGAGCTCACATCCCAAGGTGAAGGAAGATGGTGGAGCGATCGTTGAACGGTTCTTAGCGGCTAAACTTCAGACTAGGCTAAGTTCTTCGATTTCTTTCTTTATTCTTTTAACTTAGGAATTTGTGAGCATGTTTAGCTCATGCTTTATTGTAAATACAGTTATGGTCGTTAGTTAAACATAGATTGTATAAGAATTAACAATATATTTATAAATATGTGTTTCGAATGATTTCAGTGTTGCGTTTATGTTTGTTCTTCGAAGTTTGATTGTGTCTATCATATTGTTATGTTTATTATGCTTATATAGATATATTGATAATACGGGGTTTGACACTCGGGAGAAGTAATCCCAGATTCGGACTAAAGTAAACATAATGCTAATCGATGACGTTGGGGCAAGACTTATGTGACCTAGGGTCGTTAAGACGTTGAGGGTGACTTTTTCGTTGACTCAAAGTTATGTATTCCCTCGTCTTACACTCGGGAAATGTGGCAGTAGAGTTTTAGAACTGAGATTGTCGATAGGGTAAACACAACGCAACGATCCAATAACCTGGTCGGGAGTTGGATTGTGTGCAATCAATGACATTGAGGCGAGACTCACATGACCTACGGTCGTTAATACGTTGAGGGGGACTTCTTCGTTGACACGAAGTCGCGTTATATCCCTCCTCTTACACTCGGGAGAAGTGGCGGGGGAGTTTACAAACTGAGATTGCCAAATAGGTTGAACACCGTAAACGTAAGTCAATCGAGATCGAACACGTATTTGTAAACCGAGTTAATCCCTAGACAATTCTTTCCCCTAAAACATCTCATCATATTAGTATAGATAAATTAGTTAATTAGTTTAGTTAAATATAAATTTTATACATTCTTTTTAGCCTAGATAAAGTTAGGTCATGACAATTATGTTACTCAAAAATAATGACAACCAAGCTGGAGGGCGTTCTGAATCAAGACCCAAATGTGGTATTGTATGACACTTACTATAGGCAGAAGTCGCTCTTTGACGAGCACTTATATGTGTCAAGTTGAGGACGTTAAACCAAGCGCTTCTTGGGAGGCAACCCAAGTTTTCGGAATAAATTAGATCCATCACCACCGACTTCATTTGGAGGTGAGATTGTCTCGCCTCCCAGTTACATGTTCTAAACCCCTTTTGTCGGCATGCTATATTTCAATTGTTGAGAACGATGATTGGGTTACTGTGGACACTGCCCGTTTTAAGTTTAGGGGTGATGTGTAGTATGCTAGTTTGTTTTATTGTTGTTAGTTATATAGTTTAAGTTAATTTATTGTTTAATTGTATGCATACTTGTTTAGTTTAGTGTAGTATTGTGTTTATGTTTGTAGATGTATTGTTATGTGCTGAGTTTTGCGTTCATCCGGGCCATTACCAGATGATGATATTATCCCCTAGTTCTTTTTTGAGGTCAAGGGTAATGCCCATTCATGTGTGTTCTGTGTGCTTGGCATATTGTTTTGGTAAAAGTTATTGTGGATCATAATTTGCATGAGCACTTAGACTCAATGTATAGCTATTCAAATGATTTGAGGCCGATTATCCATTAGCCAAATTCATGATAATTTTAAGGATTCTAAAACCTCATTGGGGGAAACTTGAGACGAAATCCTAGGCGAGGTAATTTAGGAGATATGATTTAGGCATTCATTTGATTCACTTAAGCCTTTGAAGCTTACTTTGCTATATGTTTATCCCTTGTTACCCTATCGAAGCCAATTAGACGTTTTAATTCGGAACACGTAACAAATACCCTAGCCAATTGAACTTTTTCCAAACCTATATCGCTAAACTGAAGGCACAATTTAAGTGAATCAAATTAGCATTTGTGTATGCTACTTGAAGTGAGCGGTTGGGCTTAGGGCAAACTTTTGATTGGTTCGGTATTCGAGTACTCACTTGTCATTTTTATTTCATTTTAACCACACCCGTGAAATTGTAATAATCGAATAAGTTTGGGGGTGTAGTTGTTATTGAAAAAAATATATATGTAAATATAGTTAAATTTCTATTGCTTTTGACAAGTGAATACGACGCTCTTAAATAGATGTTCAGAGTTATTTCAAATTTATCTATGGGGGTTCGAGTGTGATTGTATGCCAAGCGTTGTGCCTTACGTATCGTTAAGTTAACGACGTTATCAGGTTTTATATTCTCGATGTACCCTTGGTCATGTTCTAAACCAAACCAAGTCCTTTTGATCTTTATGAACTACTTAGCCTACATTAGTGGAGAATGGAACCCATTCAGGCGTATAGAAATCCTAATCCTCATCGGTTTAAGTCGTGAGCTTTATTGGTGGATAATCCAATCCGGTTATTGGATAGTTATATTATTGAGTTTCGCACACACACTTTGAAAGGATCTAGAATGGCGTTTATCATTATTGAATGTCGAAATTCTAGAACATCACATGGTGCGTTTTACTCATGAACTCGATATGATTGGGGGTTATTGAGGGAAAACCGTTTTGGTCGATAGTTGAATTCAAAACTCGCATATCGTTATGTTTAGGTAGTTTGTGTTTTTATTCGTGTTTAGTTTTTGTGTTGGTTATTTTAGTTGTGTTTTTTATTTTAGTGTGAGTGTTTTTCTCAAGGACTAACAAAATTCGAAATTTGGGGGTATTGACAAAAACTTGGTAGTGGAATATTATGTCGCTACTTTCACCGTAAGTGTATGGGTCAAGTTTTAGTAGAATGGGAAAAGTAGGAGTTATCGTATCCACAGAGACTGGATTAGATCATTGTTAATTACCGCAATTGTCATAACCTTACTTTATCCAGGGGACTCAAATGTAATTTTTTTTTAAATATAATATACTAAACTAAGTTAATTAAAGTAATTAAACTAATATACTAATATTAAAGTTTAAGGGAGTAAATTTTCTAGGGATTAACTTCGTTCATTTAAACGTGTTCGATTCAATCTAGTTTACATTAACGGCATTCACACTATCCAACAATCTAGGTATCGAAATCTCACTCACTACTTCTCTCGAGTGTAAAGTGAATGAATATGTGACTTCGCATCAACACCGAAGTCCCCCTCAAGCGTCTATACAACACTTAGTCACATGAGTCTCGCCCTAACCACACGGATTTCATACTTTCTAACGCCCTCAGGGGTCATTAGATCGTCACGTTGTGTTTAAACCCTAATCCGAATCCGGGGTTACCTCTCCCAAGTGTCAAACCCCATATTCTCAAACTCAACCTTAATACCATAACAAACATATCAAGATTGTAATAAAACGGTAAACACAATCGGATAAAGATAAACGACTGATATCGAAACAAAGATTCAACCAAACAACGTTTTTATAAACAAATCGCTCTCTAGACAATATATGTTTAACTACACATGGCTATAACCACATATACAACAATATACAAGCTAAACATATATGACACTTGGTCACATGAGTCGCGCCCTAACCTCATGGATTTTATACTTTCTAACGCCCTCGCGGGTCATTAGATCGTCACGTTGTGTTTAAACCCTACTCCGAATTCGGGGTTACCTTTCCTGAGTGTTAAACCCCATATTATCAAACTCAATCTTAATACCATAACAAACATATCAAGATTGTAATAAAATGGCAAATATAATCGAATAAAAAACTACCAATATCGAAACAAAGATTCAACCAAACAACGTTTTTATAAACAAATCACTCTCTAGACAATATATGTTTAACTACACATGGCTATAACCACATATACAACAATATACAAGTTAAACATATATAACACTTGGTCACATAAGTCTCTCCCCAACCTCACGGATTTCATACTTTCTAACGCCCTCTCGGGTCATTAGATCGTCACATTGTGTTTAAACCCTAATCCGAATCTGGGATTACCTCTCCCGAGTGTCAAACCCCATATTCTCAAACTCAACCTTAATACCATAACAAACATATCAAGATTGTAATAAATTGGTAAACACAATCAGATAAAGATAAATAACCGATATCGAAACAAAGATTCAACCAAACAACGTTTTTTATAAACAAATCGCTCTCTAGACAATTTATGTTTAACTACACATGGCCATAACCACATATACAACAATATATAAGCTAAACATATACAAAACTATCAACCAAAACTAAGAAATAAAGAGAGAAACAAGGAGACTAACCGTTATCCGAAGAACCAACGCTAAAACTGCTCCAAGAACGTTTCATCTTCTTGGCTTTGTAATCTTCTCTTGGTTAATAGGTTTTGGAGCTCCCAAAAACGTCCTCATCGGTGTGGGAGAGAAGGAGATATAAGTAGGATCCAAAATATCTCAAAATATCCCAAAATATCATTGAAATATGTTATTAGACCGCTGCATCGGTGGGAAGTCAGTAGGGTTACTGTTGGATGACCGGTGCAGCAGTGTGATCACTGCTACAGCAATGGAAAATTTAGCAACTCTCTGTATTTTGACCGCTGCAGCGGTGGTTGTCACTGCTGCAACGGTGGATGCAAGCTCTGAACTTTGATCTTTTTTCTCTTTTTCCACCGTTCTTCCACCAATGTTCCACCAATTTACTTGATTATGAACTGTTTTCGTCCATTTTCATCCCAAACACCTAATTTATAACAAAACAAATAAAAATGTATTAACACATATTAAAATGCTATAAAAATACTCGAAAACTACCAAAACTGGCTTGGGAATAAATAGATAAATTACACCTATCAACGACTATCCATTGCCTGTACTCTGATCCCTTTGTTGGTCCTGTGGGATAAAGTTTTCAAAGATGAAGGACAGTGTCACGCACAAGGGCAAAGAGTAGAGAGATGCCGGGGAGGATAGTGCTGATGAGGGGCCCCTAAGGAGGGTGAGAATGAAGCTTTTACTTTTCCTCATACAAACACCCCTCAGGGAGAGAATGAGGAGGACTGAGCTCTGGATCGTCGGTTTTTAATACTTAGGATTTTGTAGACTTATTTTCACTTATTCCTGTTTTTCTGCGCATAAGCGTGTAAGCTTATAAGTGGCATAGCCAGGGCACTTCAGAGTCTACTCCTTTCTCCCAATAGTTTTTCCAAGTTGCTTTCTGCTTGGTCCTGTTTTTAAATTTGTAAAATTTTGATTTTTTTTAAAAAAAATATCTCGTGTCTGCCCAGGACCATGGACCACTATCCCCCCCAATTTGGGACATGAATTGATTGCAAGAAAATCGTGTCATAGACTCAGACAGAGGATTTTCAAGGGTCCCTGGTCCTCTTGGTCTATAGGGGCATAATGCGACAGTTGGACCCACGTGGCTGGTCATCAGGGAGTTTTTCATAGTCAGGCTCATTCAAGAACCCTTTCAGGTTATCTCCATTTAGTCCATGTAGGAGAACCTTCCTTTTTAGAACGCCAGACTTGAAGTCGACTAGTGGGGAAATGTGTTTAGTTGCAGGCCCTCAGACCCAATCAATTCTTTGCCTTTGGTGGATGACCTTAGCCTATCCTTGGGTATGGACTATTAACTTCCAGAGAGGGTCTGGTTGTTACCCTCGACGTTGAGCACCGGAATGAGGCTTGTGGAGAGTTACTCACAATGCCAAGAGTCGGGATGTTAGGTGGATAATCAACTGCGACTCAGGTGGTCGGAATACCCTTGAGGAGAATTATTCAGGACGCCGAGAGTCGGGATGCTGATTTGACGAATTATTCTTCTCAGGGGGTCAGAATGTAACCGTAGAGAATCACTCCCGGCATCGGAGCCGAGATGCCACTCAAGGGGTTGGAATGTAGCCAGGAAGAATCATTCATGACACCGGGAGCTAGGATGTTAGGTGAAGAATCATCTGCGACTCAGGGACTCGGAATGCTGTTGGCCGGAGAGAACACAAGGCACATTGCACAAAATACATTTTTTTATTCTAATAAGAAAATATATAACACTTTGTACAAATTAGAAGTTGCTTACAAAAGTGGATCTTTCCTACAGAGACAGTGCTTCAGATGGTTAATGCTCTATGAGTGCCTGAGCAGAACATTTTCATCTATTCCAAAATCGAATGTGCCCGGATGTGTGCCCCTAGTGACTCTGTACGTCTCCAGAGCTAAATTCGCTGCGGATGAGGTTGATTTTACCATCCACGCGCTGGTGATCGTCCCCGGCCTCAACCCTCCAAGGTGGTGGACAGTTGTGGTCTTCCCTTCTTCTCTGAGCTCGAGGCTCTTCATGTGGATTATCCCCATCAGGATTCTCCTGATTTCCTCTCTGGACATAGTTCCTGAGATAGCCTCTTCGATTGAGAGCTTCAATCTCCTGCCAGAGCTGGAAGCAGTTCTCTATGGAGTGGCCTCGATCTTGGTGGAACTCACAATACTTGGTCATCAACCTCCCAACTGGCCTTCCCCTCTTGGGTGGCCAAGAAGGAAAAAAGTCCAACCATGAGTTTTATGCAAAGATGGTGGCCACCGAGGTCGCAAGTGGAGTGAACTCTAGTTGGTGACGCCCTGGAGGAGGAAGTGGCCTTCTATCTTCGAGCAAGGGTCTGAACCTCCCTTCAGTTTATAATCTTCTCGAGCCTTGGGGTTGATTTGAACCTCAATTCCTTAGTTCCCTCGGCTTGTTTACTCTTTTCCTCCCTCTCCTAGCTATAGTATAGAGATCGACTCCTTGGAATCTAGCCCCACGATCTAGAGCTTGATCGAGAGTGGAAGTAGGGTTGGAGCAGAGGTCGTAGAACAACCTCTAGTACCGGAGCCCATCGACAAAGGCATTTAGTGCTACACTCTCAAGGAGGTCATTGCATGTATTTGTTTCTCAGTTGAAGCGCTCAATATAGTCTCCCAATAATTCAAAGGGCTCCTACCACAGAGTGAGGATATGAGCCATAGTCTTCGGCCTCCGCCGGGGATGGATAAAATGAGCCAGGAACAACTGCTCGAGCCCCTTGAAGGTAGAGATAGATGCTGTCCTCAGACCCTGAAACCAAGACCTCGTTGCGCCCGTAAGAGTGATGGGAAAGGCTCTTCACCATAGAGTTACAAAGTCCACTCGCATATCTATATGAGACTTGAATATGGACAGATGTTCAATGGGACCTGATGTCGCATCAAACAGATTCATCTAGGGGTGAGTGAAGTGTCGCGGTGCTACTTCCTCCAGAATTTTCTCCACAAAGGGATAATTCACCTCCGGAATAACACTCGATCCTACCCGACCTCCTTGCACCTCTTGGAGACAGGCTTCTATGTTTTCCAAACAGCGCTCCACAGTCTCTCCTACTCGGGGCTCTCATTTTATCTGACTACACGTAGCTCAAGCCACGGGGTGATGGGTGAGAGGTGAGTAAGAGCCAACTTCATGCTCATGCTAACCTTTGTGATCGGACCTGGCGGGCCGATGAAGAGCTCGACCATTAGGGGACATCGGCATATCCCTTGGCACAAATTCACGTGGCGGAGGAGGTGGAGATCTCAGTATTGCAGGGAGGGCCCTCTCATGTCTTACAAACTCAAAGTTGCAAGGCGAAGGGCAGACCTCGAGCTCTTGCCCATTTGGAGTGTCCATGAAAACATCGCTGTCTCGAGGTGGCTCATTGGGCGCTACAGTCTGGAGAACTGGTCCACCCTGAATAGAGGGCAGCGATAAGCGCTCGAGGAAGAGCTGTACACAGGACTTAAACTCTTCCATTTGGCGTTCAATGAGATCAACCCGGGATGTCTCCACGGCCCCCAAGGTCTATCCTATAGCCCTAGGTGGCAAAGTTAACAGTCATGCCTGGTCTTGGAGGGGGTCGTTATCCTCGTTAGTGGGAGTCGGAGGGTGTTCCCCTGGAGTTCTTGACATATCTTCTCTTTCTTTCATTCCGGGTCTGTCTATCCGACCAGACCTTACGATAATCCAGGCTCAGCTAAGTATAGAGCAGTGATCAGGGGTTGGCTTTTTGCACGGTTCCCACAAATGTCGCCAAACTGTTGGTGTATAAAACTGGTACACACTTCGAGTATGGTCCAGTCGGATGACAGGTGGATCGTCTTGTTGAGATGGAGTCGTCGGTTAAAAAATCTTCAGGTAAGTTGTACTAGGTCCTGGGAGAACTGATATACTGTGTTCAGAGTCCTACTCCTCAAGGAGTATACCTACGGAAGGCTCAGACCGAGATTTATCCCAGTAAAGCCCCTCCGGCGTGATAATCAGTGCTCAAAGAGAAAAGGTACAGTAATACAGCAAGTAAACAAATGAACTTATGCGTAATGTAAACCGTATTCTAACGTACCTCGGGCTTGCATAGCCCCCGATATATATAGGCGTTGGAGATGATTAGTCGAGCCTAAACACAGTTAATTAGTCAAAACCCTGTGTTTAGTCGATAATCCGAGGCGCTTAGGAGATTACCGATGGGCTTGGGATTTTGGGCCCATTTTGGTGAAGCCCATGGGCCTTTGTTATGCTTGTGATAAAAATGTTGGCGATAGTGGACACGGGATCGGGGCCAGGTGCTGACTCGGAGAAGCCCAAAAATACCCTCATCATATATATATATATGGATTTGAAAAATATAGTGAGTTATATGTAAAGATATATTGATAGGTGTGATCTACTTATATATTTTCAAATTGAAATTGTTTATTTTTTAGTGCGTTTATTACGTTTTAATTATGTTTTAATATGTTTTTATGTGTTTTTGTATAAATTAGGTGTTTGAGTTAAAAATGCATGAAAATAGATCAATAACGATCAAATCGAATCCAGAACGGTAGGAAAACAAGCATGGAGGCAATATTCTAAAAAGTAGCCCACCGCCGTGGTGGTGAATATGCATAGAGAGGCCTAAAGTTGCTGGAAACTCATCGCCGCAGCGATGAAACGGTATAAAGGTTCCTACGCCCACCGCTTCCTCCACCGCTGCGGCGAAGACTGTGACGATATGCCCACCGCCGCGGCGGTCACTTCTTGACCAGATTTAGATATTTTTTAGGATATTTTTGTTCCCTATTTTTTCTCCTCTCCTCTCCTCCAGCTATGAGAGACCCCTTAGGGCTTAGGATATTTTAGAAAGAGTTTTGGGATTGTTCAACAAATTCCGAAGGACAAGAACATGTTATGAAGAAGGAGAAGTGATCCTGAAGCGTTTTTAGCAACAAATCTTTGGACTACGGCTAAGTTTATTTCATTTCTTCTTTATTTTCATAACTTCAGTAGTTAGTTGAGCATGTTTAGCTCATTTTTCATTGTATAAATGGTTATGGCCATGAGCTAAACATAGATTGTCTTAGGGATTACTAAAATTTATGAAAATGTTGTTTGTTTGAGTTCATGTTTCGTTAAATGGTTGTTCTTCGTTATTTGGATTGTATTTACCGTTATTCTTTGATATTATACTTGTTTAGATAATTAGAGAATACGGGGTTTAACATTCGGGAGAGGTAACTCCGGATTTGGACTAGGTTAAACACAACGCGACAATCCAATAACCTGGGAGAGAGTGGGAAAGTGTGCAACCAAAAATGTTGAGGCAAGACTCATGTGACGTAGTGTCATTAAGACGTTGAGAGGGACTTCTTCGTTGACGCAAAGTCGCATATTCACTTGCCTTATACTCAGGAGAGGTGGTGATAGGTGTAAAATACATATCTACTTCTAAACCGAATTTGGTAGTTTTTGAGCGTTTGATTTATATTTAATTGTGTTTTAGTTTGTTTTCAGTTAATTCGGGTGTAGGGACGCAAACAAACAACAAACGAGCGAAAACGGTGGGAAAACGATAAAGAACGTTGAAGAAATAAGGTTTCAAGATCACAGAAGCTAGTGCCGCGGCGGTGAGAATGCAGAGGATGTACTGAAAAATAAAAAAGAACCATCGCCTAGGCAGAGAAAACCACCGCCTAGGCGGAGAAGCGTCAGAAAGTTGAGAGTTGTTTCATTGCCTAGGCGAAAAAAACCACCGCTTATGCGAAAAACAGTCAGAATGTTTTGTTTTAGATCACCGCCTAGGCGGAAAGCAAACTGACTTAACCTCCACCTAGGCAGAGATTCCACCGCTTAGGCGGTGACACTATGCACATAAATATCTTTTTTTAGATATTTTCTGAGATATTTTCAAAACCTTTGCATAAAACCTTTTCTCACCCAATTTGTATGAGAATGCTTGGAGACCCCTTATACCTTAGATAATTTAGGAGTAGATTAGATTGGTTTTAGGAAGTGATTTTGGCCAATTCTTGAAGAGCTAAAAGAGGAAGTTCATCAATGGAGAAGAGAAAGCTCGGGAGAATCGTTATTTAGCAAATGTGGACCACTCCACTTTAAGATTTGATCTTTCTTTCCTTTTTTCTATCTTTGTACATAATGATTTATTGTAAATGATGATTTTCTCTTGGTTTAATGCTTCAATGGCCAAGATCATGTTAGTTTAGTTAGATATTAGCTAGGGTTAGATGTAATTCATGTAAATATCTTTTTGGTTGAATATTAGTTAATTTTAATGGTTTTTTATCCAATTCCAATTGTGTTTACTGTTATTTCACGTTTATTATGCTTGTTTCGATAAACCGAGAATACGGGGTTTGACACTCGGAAGAGGTAACCCCGGATTCGGACTAGGGTTAAACACAACGCGACGATCCAATAACCCGAGAGAGAGTTAGAGAGTGTGCAATCCATGAGGTTGGGTTAAGACTCACGTGGCTATGTGTTCGAAAAGTCGTTCGAGGGGGACTTTAGCGTTAACGCGAAGTCATGTATTCGCTCGCTTTTCACTCGGAAGAGAGAACGAGTAAGTTATAGATACCGAGATTGTTAGATGTGATAATAACCGTTATTGATAACTAAACTAAGCCAAATAGGTACTAAGTAAATGAAATTGATCCCTAGTTAATTAGTGTAATTAGAATTAATCCTTAGGAGTAGTTTTAATTAGTTTAATTTAAATATTAAATTGAATCGTCAGGATAATATGAGACTACGTAAATTGTGGTAATCAATTATTTACACTTTCTTTGTGTACACGATACCCAATCTTAACCGATCCACTATTCTAAAACTATGACCTTGTATACTTGCGAGTGTAAGTAGCGGCGTATTCATGCGCTACTAGGTGGCGAGTGAGTTTACGAACCGAGATTGTTGGATAGGTCGAACGCCGTTAACGTAAACTAAAACGAGACCGGACATGTTTTTGTAAAACAAAATTAATCCTTAGGCAATCTTTTCCCTAAACATCTCAATATTGGTATTAGTATAAGTATATTAATTAACTTAGTATTAGTATTAGTTAATTATAAACATATTTTTACCACCTAGATAAAATTAGGTTGTGATAATCGTGGTACTCGATAATAATCTCAATCATTCATTGTGGACACAATACCCTTACTCTCCTCATCTATACTAAAACTTGACTCGTACACTTGCGGTGTAAGTGGCGTGCGTTAATTACGCACCACCAAGTTTTTGGCGCCGTTACCGGGGATGGTTTTTAGATTATTATAGATATTGTGAGTAAATGACCCGATTTTACTTTAGGCATTTCTTTTGTTTATAATTTTTTCTTTGTAGTTTTTGTTTTTATTTTCCGGCAGGGTGCTTGACGATGTTTGATCAACAACTGCTTTTGCAATTCTTTCAACAAGATTCCGAGCCATTTTATAGTGCTTAGGATCGTTACAAGGAATTATTATTCTGGTTTCCGAACCATCATTTCCCGAGGGAGTGTCAACTACTGAACTTCCTCAACGGGTTACAAGCTGCAACCAAAACGTGGGTTGAAAGAGGAAACGGTATCACCTCTTTCGACCAACTACCCGCGGATAAAGTATATTAGTTGTTGGAAGACATGGAGGCCTTTGATTAACAGAGTTTCAATACTACGACGTCATGGATTGACATTCCAGATCAAGATGGGGAGTCTTCCCCTGCCTTAGAAGACATGTTCACTACAGTTATGGGGGAAACTCAGAGATTCTTGAGGGAGACGCATGACCAGATGAACGAGAATTAAGATCGTATTGATTATATCGAGATGGTCTGCGCTGACATCGATGCGACCATAATATCTTTGTAGACGCAAATCGATCGGCTCATCTGCTTTGTTGAGACCAAGACAGAGACGGTGGCGCTGAGAGACGAACAAGTCGAATTCAATTGTGAAAGCCACCGGGAGGAACCGGAGACAAGCGGGAGGTACTTGGGTGAGATCGAAGAAGATAAAAAAGATGCAACACCTCAAGTGTGGAGCGGCGATGAAAATTCACACATTAATCGTTGTGAAGTTTTACCGTTTGAATTCCAGCTCGTGACGCCGCAGTCGATCCGAGATGATCACATCTACAAGGATCTGATGTGGCTCACTTGTTCTTCACTGCCGTTAGCAATGTCCTTTTCATACCCACCAAGTACATGAGCCGGTGAAGTATCATGTTGAAAGCTTTGGCCGATCAGAGCCAAATTTCGCTAGTCTTGAGGGCGTTTTAAGCGAAGACCCGTACGTGGTGTTATTTGACTCGTACTATGGGTGGAAGTCGCTCTTTGACAAGCACTTCGGCGTGTCAGGCTGGCGACCATAAAGCAAGCGCTTCTTGGGAGGCAACCCAAGGAAAAAAATAAGTTAGATCCATCTCCATCGATTTGATTCGGAGACAAGATTATCTCGCCTCCTAGGTATGTGTTTTAAACCTCCATCTTTATTGTCATGCTATATAATGTCATTAGGATCGCTAACGGGTCGTTTTGGGCATTGCCTGTGTTAAGTTGGTGGTGATATGTAGTATGTTTTAGTATATGTTTTAGTTATAGTTTACATTGTTTTGGTTTTATCGTGTGCGTGTTTGTTTAGAGTAGTTTTTATTATGTGCTGAGTTTTGACTTCATCTGAGCCATTACCCGATAATGAGTCTGTCCCCTGATTGTTTATTGAGGTTAGGCATAAAGCTCATTCATGTGTGTTCTGTGTGCTAAACGTATCGTTTTAGTAAAAGTTATTGTAGACCCTAAATGCACGAGCACGTAAACTCAATATATCACTATCTAATTGATTTGAAAACGATTATCCGTCACTCAATTTCATGACAATAGGAATTCTAGAATTTGATTTTGGGGAATTTCGAGGCAAAATCCTAGGCGAGGTAGTTCAGAAGATATGATTTAGGCAGTCATTTTGTCTCTTGGGCCTTGTAAGCTTATCTTGATATATCATTATCTCTCGTTACCCTATCGAAACCTAATAGCCGTTTTAATTTTGAACACTTAACTAATACCATAGCCGATTGAACTTTTTCCAAACCTATATCGCTAAACCAAAGGCATAATATGAGTGAATCAAGTTAGCATTCGTTGTGTTACTTTATGTGAGCGGTTGGGTTTTGGGCGAGTTATTCATTGGTTCGGTATTCAAGTACCCACTTGTCGTTTTTCGTTCATATTTCACACACCCCTTAAATTATACAAATAAAATAAGTTTGGGGGGGGGGGGTATTTGTCTGTTTCGAAAAAAAAAAAAACTAACTATGTAATTATAGTTTATTTCCGTTTCTTTTTTACAACTGAGTACGATGTTCTAAATGTATGTTCAGGGTTGTTTCCAATTTAACTGTGGGGTTTTGAGTGTGAGAGCGCTAAGTGATGTTCCTTGGGTCAAGTTAATGACGTTAACCTGTTTTATATTTTCGATATACCCTTGGCCATTTTCCCAAAACCGAACCAAGACCTATTGATCTTTTTGAACATCCGAGCCTATATTAGTGGAGAATAGAATCTGGCGTATAGATTCCCTATACCTAAAAGGTTTCAGTCATGAACTTTATTGATGGATAATCCTATCTAATCAATAGATAGTTGTATATTTGAGTTTAATCACACATACTCTGACATGATCTAGAATGATGCTTACTATTATTGAACATTGAAATTCTAGAACACCACATGGTGTGATTTATGCTGGAACTCGATAGGATTGGGGGCCAATGAAGGAAATATTGTTTGGCCGGTAGATGATATTCAAAACTTGCACATTTTTGTTTTTAGTATTTTTTGTTTTTAGTTTTTAATTTCATAAATAGTTGTATTTTTCTTGTATTGTGTGGGTGTTTTGCTCGAGGACTAGCAAATTTCCGAGTTTAGGGGTATTTGAAAGATGTGATATATCTATATATTTGCAAACTGAAATTGTTAGTTTTTTAGTGCGTTTATTACATTTTAATTACGTTTTAATATGTTTTTATGTGTTTTTATATAAATTAGGTGTTTGAGATAAAAATGCATGAAAACGGATCAATACCGATCAAATCGGATCAAGAACGGTGGGAAAGCAAGCATGGAGGCAATATTATGAAAAGTAGTCCACTGTTGCGGCGGTGAATATGTAGAGAGAAGCCTAAAGTTTCGGGAAACTCACCGCTGCAGCGGGGAAACTGCAGAATGGTTCTTACGCCCACCGCTGCGGCGAAGACTGTGTTGACATGCCAACCACAGCGACGGTCACTCGGCACCAGATTTAGATATTTTTTAGGATATTTTTGTTCCCTATTTCTTCTCCTCTCCTCTCCTCCAGCCAATAGAGACCCCTTAGGGCTTAGGATCTTTTAGAGAGGGTTTTGAGAGTATTTAACCAATTTCGAAGGAGACAAACACATTGCGAAGAAGGAGAAGCGATCCCGAAGCATTTTTAGCGACAAATCTTTGGACTACGGCTAAGTTTCTTTCGTTTCTTCTTTATTTTCTTAACTTCAGTAGTTAGTTGAGCACGTTTAGCTCATTTTTTATTGTATAAACAGTTATGTCCATGAGCTAAACATGAATTGTCTTGGGGATTAATAAAATTTATGAAAATGTTGTTTGTTTGAGTTTGTGTTTCATTAAATGGTTATTCTTCGCTATTTGGATTGTGTTTACCGTTATTCTTTGATATTATGCTTGTTTAGATAATTAGAGAATACGGGGTTTGACACTCAGGAGAGGTAACCTTGGATTCAGACTAGGTTAAACACAACGCGGTGATCCAATAACCCGAGAGGGACTTGGAAAGTGTGCAATCAATGACATTAGGGCGAGACTCATGTGATGTAGTGTCGTTAAGACGTTGAGGGGGACTTCTTCGTTGATGCGAAATTTCATATTCACTCATCTTACGCTCGAGAGAGGTGGCGAGTGAGTTTACAAACCGAGATTGTCGGATAGGTCGAATGCCATTAACGTAAACTAAAACGAGACCAAACATATTTTTGTAAACAAAGTTAATCCCTAGGCTAGCTTTTCCCTAAACATCTCAATATTTGTATTAGTATAAGTAGATTAATTAACTTCATATTAGTATTAATTACCTATAAACATATTTTTACCGCCTAAATAAAATTAGATTATGATAATCACGGTACTCGATAATAATCTCAACCATTCCATGTGCATGTGCACACAATTCCCTTACTCTCTCCATCTATACTAAAACTTGACCCGTACACTTGCGGTGTAAGTGGCGTGCGTTAATTACGTGCCACCATATATTTAATTTGTGAAAAAATTAATTTAAAGTGACAAAATTGTCAAGTTTATTAAAATGATAATTTTTAGTATTTCGTTGACTAATAAATATTATTAACAATTGGTTAATATTTTTCTGTAGATTAAATTATAAATTGATAAAATTTAGTAATGGTTGTTATAATATTTTTGTACAGTTAATATTGATTTAAGAAAACAGTGTGTTTAAATTTAACAAATTTCACATAATTAGGAAAATTTTGAAATGAGAAAAATTGCGTTTTAGTGTCATGCATTTTATATCATATAAGAGTTATTTAGCTAAATTCTTACTTTAGACCTTATCATTATTAGGTTCACAAGCGACGTCGATTACGTCAATATTACAACGATAGTATAATAGCGGTGTAAACATCATGGTGATTGTACTGTCTTTTATATAAATTTTCAAATTATATTTTTGTACTAAATTGTGAAAAAGAAAAGATTTATTAAAATAAATGCTTTTATAGAGTTATGCGAATCAAGTAAATTTTTTAATGTGGAAAGTGATTTTTATTATTATCTAACTATACCATACTGTAGTCCCAATAGAAGGGCATGTTTTGTGGGATGTTGGTAGCGCGTGAATACGCCGCTACTTTCACTCGCAAGTATACGAGGTCAAGTTTTAGTAAAGGTGGGAAGAGTAAGGGTATCGTGTCCACAGGGATTAGTTTTGACTATTGAGTACCGCGTTTATCATGACCTAACTTTATCTAGACTAAAACAAATGTATATAAAATCAATATAAAGTAATACTAAAATACTAATTAAACTATACTAATACTAATATGATATGTTTAGGGAGAATCTTGCTTAGGGATTAACTTTTGTTTACAAAAACGTGCTTGATCTCGTTTTAGTTTACGTTAATGGCGTTCGGGTATCCGACAATCTCGGTTTGTAAACTCACTCGCCACCTCTCCCGAGTGTAAGACGAGTGAATACATAACTTCGCGTCAATGGAGAAGTC
This sequence comes from Eucommia ulmoides, assembly GCA_016647705.1. Classification (NCBI taxonomy): domain Eukaryota; kingdom Viridiplantae; phylum Streptophyta; class Magnoliopsida; order Garryales; family Eucommiaceae; genus Eucommia; species Eucommia ulmoides. The sequence goes on along the minus strand of CM028330.1, from coordinate 22,077,792 downwards.
CCCCTTAACGTCTTAATGATGCTAGATCACATGAGTCTCGCCCCAACGTTATTGATTACACACTTTCTAACACACTCCCAGGTTATTAGATTGTCGTGTTGTGTTTACCCTAGTCCGAATTCAGGGTGACCTCTCCTGAGTGTCAAACCCTGTATTCTCAAATTATCTAAACAAGTATAATAACATGAAAACACGGCAAACACAATCGAAATTATTATAAAACACACATTAATGAAACACAAACTCAAACAAAACAACACTTTTATAGATTATATTAATCCCTAGAAAAAAACTCATTTAGCTCATGGCCATAACTAGTTATACAATGAAAACAAAGCTAAACATGCTCAACTAACTACCGAAGTCAAGAAATAAAAGAGGAAACGGATAAAACTTAGCCTAGTCTGAAGATTTACCGCTAAAAATGCTTCATGATCATTTCTCCCTTATCGTAACATGATCTTCTCCTTCGGAATTGGTTGAGCACTCCCAAAACCTCTCTCTAAAATATCCTAACCTTAATGGAGTTCTAATGGCCGGGGGAGAGGAGATGATGGGGTATAAATAAGAAAAATATCTAAAATAAATATCTAAGCTGTGCAGAGGTCACTGCCGCGGCGGTGAGTAGGTCAGTTAGTTGATCGCCTAGGCGGTGGATTTGGTGACATCCTGCATTTTCACTGTCGTAGCCGTGAATCTCAGCGCCGCGACGGTGGACGTTCAGCAAGAAATCAACTCTCTGCATCTTCACCGTAGCGGCGGAGGTCTGGACGCCACGGTGGTGGGCTTCTTTCAGAATAATGCCGCCTTGCTCATTTTTCCACCATTCTTCAACCATTCTTGGTTCAATCTCATTGTTTACACTCCATTTTCCTACATTTTCACCCCACACACCTGTTTTAATACAAAAAGAATAAAAACATATTAAAACATACTTAAAATGTACTAAACATACTCAAAAACTAACAATGTTCAGTTTGGAAATAGATAGGTAATTTACACATATCAGATGTTTTGGTCTTAACAGGAAGGCATATCTTGTAGGACGTTGTGTTGTATCCTGACAGGAGGGAAAGTCCTGCAGGTGATGGTTGTTGTTGTTATTGTTGACGATGATGCTAGTAGAGAAGTATGTTTCTGGTATTTTATTATATCGAAGTGATTTAATTGGTTGACTTATATTCAATTTCTATATGATGATGATATCTGTAAATTTGATACTATTCAGTATGGTTATATTATGCTTTAGAAAATATCATTGTGATTATATTCTCTTTTGGGAAAGTGAAGTTTGACAAATGTACTTGACCCATAAATTATTTTTATATTATGAAGACAGTACACCAATAAAATATTTGGTCTCAAGTACTCCAGTTAGAGACAGGTCCATCACTAGCATTAGGTAAAGCTAGAGGGTGGTGTCTTGTTCTTTTGTGGCAGTCAAGGTATGTATTGGTATCGATGTACAATCTTAGAATTTTGAATCTATAATATTAAAATTTCAATAAGTTATGTACACATTATTCTAGTTGTTATTATTTTATTTATCGTAGTGACGCAGTGGAAGTGTGGTAATGGAGTGGTTTGTCTTTTGGCTTTATTTCTCTGTAAAAAAAAAAAGGGAGAAACTGAGTGGCGGCCCTGGAAAACCGGGTCGTTACATAAATGATTTAAAATTTCATAGCATGCGTGTATGTTTTTCAATTTCTTGGGGAAATAAAATGCATAAAATTCTTTCTATGCTGAAAATATGCTCTCAAGTGTTTTCTGAAGTTGAAACAATTGATCTTGAGGTTTATAATAATAGATCACTAAGATTGTGATTAATTCTCACATGTAGAACTGATCATTGTCTTCAAAGTTTTTGATCTAACATTCTCCCCATCAATAGAAACCCCCACTTTTTGAGATGATAAATGGGGAGAAATAAGTGATTTGATGTTTTTAAGCCATGCATTTCATTCTTGATTAAGTACTTATTGTTATTTTCATATTCTTAATGTTGTGCTTAATTTATTGACTTATCTTCCAAATTTCCCATATAAAAATTTAATTGTTAATAAAACATTGTTCACATAGTAAAGGGAAGTCTTGGTGTTTGAATATTGGGAAAAACCATCAAATATCTTGTCATAAAGAAAAGGGAGAGTTTGTTGACCCTGAGGGTGTGAATCCCTAAAAGGAATTTTGATGATAATAATAAATTTGTGATTTGGTATTTAATGTGGGTGTTGAACTTTTTTAAGATAGGTACAAGCTATATCAAAGCTTGTTTATGTGATTTGCATATGTTTTGTTATAATGTGTATTCGTGACTAAAACGATAAAATGAAAATTGGAATTGAATTTAGTCACAAATTAAGCTTAAAAATGAAATTAAGATAGAATCAGTCGCCAAATAGATTAACTAGTTAAAGATAGAACCAATAGCCTTATAAGAAAAGCTGAAAGCCTTAATTGGTCGACTAAAAACCTAAAACCGATCAACCAATTACACTAGTAGGCGAGATCTTTGAGGGAATTAGGCATTCGGTCATTCAATGATTACCTACCGGTTAACCGATTACACTAGTAGGTTCAAAACCAAATTCTTGTAAACAATCAGTCAACCAACCCAATTAACCAATCTAACGATTATACCAGTAGGTTGTCCAAAATGTGTAAGTATGAATATTGATTAATCGATTTCTGTCATTAGTCGACCGATTTACAGGACTGTTGTTATACATTGAGCTAAAATCAAAATTTGAGCTTGAATTGAATGTTATATGATTTAAAGATTCTTATAACTTGAATTAAACACTTTAGCTTTGATCTGAATCAATTGAATCGAATTATGAGACAAGTTTTAGGGAGCAAATCTTAAATATTAAAGTTACCATTTTTAACCCTAAATTGTAGCCTTTTTCATAGCGGTTTTCTCCCAATGATTATTTTCTCACATTAAGCTGAATTGGAACATTGTAATTTATGTATATCATATGATTGAGCATGCAAAGTGTTCATATCATTAAATTACAATGGATTCTTATTAGATTGTTCATATCAAAGCACTATATGGCACAAGAACTTTACTCTATTTTGAAGTCGAGAAAGAAAAAGAAATACTAGAGAAATACACACGAAATTCCTAATATTCTTCACACCTTGTATATTCTAAAAGTTTCATTCTTATGTGAATACCACTCCTTTTACGAAATTGAGTGATATAGTATTGAAATTAACACTACCTTATACAAAGAGTGAGTTTCGAGTAAGATCCACCTAAGTGAGCAATTATAAGAAAAATGCACTTTTAATTGGTGATCTTATCGAATAATTGAGAGAAGGAACAACATCCGTATGGTAGTAGTTGATTGTATAAATCTCTAATCATGCCGACGAGTTCGTTCTAAGTTGAATTGTATTTATTTCCTCTTGTGTGTTATAGTTTGCATATATCTAGACTTGAATAGTCATCCATATTTTACTTCTAGATTAATTTTCTTGATTCATGATAAAACAAATTTGATTATCATACTTGTGAAAACGTATAAGATCTTTATAAGATCAATCTAAAACAGGTTTTTAAATTAATCACAAAATTCGTTGGATTTGGTATATTAGACACAAGAAGAAGTTAAATTGATAGAGACATTAAGTTACTCATCGAGATGTTAAATCCCACGTGTACCAGTCCAATACGAGGTGAGCTAATTGAGTGGTTTCATTAAACTTTCTTAGAGATAGACATTACATTGAAACATGTCATAGCTCATACTTGTGAAAGAATCACACTTATACTATTTGTGCTTCATTTAGGTATTTGATTCTTTTGCATTAGGGATGTCAATGGTCCAGTTTTGGTATGGTTTTATATAAAACTAGAATCAGAACCGTTAGACATATACCAAAACCAAAACCAACCAAAACTGTCAATTTTTTTAAACAAGTTTAAAACTGAATCATTTAATTTTATATAAAACCCGAACCATGAAACCATTTAAGATTTTTTTATTTATAACAAACCGAAACCAAAATCAAAACTGCAAATCACGGACCATTATTTTATATATATATAAAAAAAATAAAAAAATATATAAAATATAAATTTCAAAAAATAAAACCAAACCACAACCAAATGAACTAATGGTGGTTGGTAGGAAAATGGTGGTTGCAGCACCAAGTGTCATGGGCTGAGCCTTTTGAGGCAAGAGAACAGACCGTATGACCCTAATTAAAGGATCTTATAGTAGCAAGTCTAAAGATTAGATGATCTAGAACAATGAAAGTAGTTTTAATAGTAGCAAGGTTCATTACAACAGTATATGCAAATAGTGTAGTGAAAATACAATTATGATAACAACAACAATTATATTAATATATGATGAGGAGATATTCAGCCAGAAGACACCAAGGCGCCACGTGTCTTTAAACACGCCACTGGTCCAGGATCTCCAAAACTGACCGGTAGGATGGACCCCTCAATATACTCACTCCGAGTCATCACACCCATCTGAGTCTCTACATCCCACTCGGGTCAATACTCCTAGGGTATGAGTGCTATCATGCTCTCGCTTCTAAAGGCAGTCAGAACTGCCTCTCCCTCAAAGGAAAGTGTGTTGCCATAACGGTCCCACAATCTCCGCCCGCCATCCTACCATCTCAATAGAAAAGAAGTCGATATTCGTGCTACTTGCCATACCGGTATTAAGAGAATTAAGGAAGGCTTACCAAACGAGTCTTCCTCCACTTCCTATATAAAGGTCAGAACCCGAGAGGTTCGAGGGAGAAGGTGTTATGAAATATCGTACGCTCATTACACCGTACTATCTTACCTCTCTTCTCATAAATCTATACTAATTCTCACAATGGAAGTGCAATGCTACAAATCCACCCATGGTACATTGTTTTACTGGAACAAAACTGAGAGAAAATGAGCTAACCTTTGTTGTCAATCATCTCCCCGGTCACAGAAGCTAACGTGTCTAGTGATCCACTTCCAGGTATCATCAAATTAGCGTCATTTGTGGAAATGACTTACTATTGTTCTTACACTCTCAATTGAATGGTCTCTCTGAGATCAGGACTCATGACAAATGATGGTGAAGGTTCAAGATAGCCAACTCATACGACTGCCCCCGAAAACAGTACCCTAGGAGAATCACCAGTAATCTTAGAAGAGATAATGAGAGAAGTCTAGAACCGCGCTCAGAACTTTCAAAGTTACATTGGCCCATTACTGGGCGATGATGAAGGGCCTGACACGAACAAGACCACGAAGAAAAATGTTGCCCAACGCAGCAAGACTTGCAAAAGAAATTGGAAAAGATCCATGCTAAATGGGAAGAACTGTGCCAACAGGCCAAAAATCGTAAACACAATACCCAAACCCCGAGGTCAAACCAGACCCCTCCCAGCGTCCACTCTCAGATAGGACCAAAGGCATCCTCGGAAGAACTGGGTGATAGAACCCAGAGGGCTCCACCTCGAAGGAAAGATGAGTGGTGTTACCATACTACGGCCAAAACTCACTAGACATCCAAGCGAACCTCACTGTGATTCGAGGAAGCTTCCTTGATGAAACGTTCGAGGCCCCAGTGGCACAAGCCAAGCCGTCAAACTAACGATGACCAATGGGAGAAAGTTAGATCCATCCATGAGAAGTTAGTGTAGATTTAAATGAAGAAGCCGAGCATTTATGATATGGTAAAGAAGAACGCTTCCCCATTTACTTCCTATGTGTTGCGAGAGCCCATTAATATGTTTTTATTCTTTTTGGTATAAATCAAGTGTGTGGAGTGAAACGGGATGAAAATGGATTATAAATAATCAAATCGGATCAAGAACGATGGAAGAACGATGGAAAAACAAGCATAAGGCCAAAATTCGGAACTGCACCCCACCGCCGCGGCGGTAGAGATGCAGAGAAGGCCCTAAAGTTGTTGAAAACCGACCGCTACTGCGGTGAGATCCACCACCGCAGTGGTGAAAGAACAAAAGGTCTCTACTCCTATCACTTTATTCACCACCAAGGCCATGACCAAACCGACAAACCTACCGCTGCGGCGGTCACTCTGCACACAGTTTAGATATTTTGAGCCCTATATATTCTCATCTCATCTCCATTCGGAAAAGAGAGCCCATAAGAGACCCCTTAGGGTTCATAATATTTTGAGAGTGTTTTGGGGAGTGCCCAATCAATTCCAAAGGAGAAGAACACATTGCGAAGAAGGATAAACCATATTTGAATGGTTTTAGCGCCAAATCTTCGGACTACGACTAAGTTTCTTTCGTTTCTTTCTTTAATTTCTTAACTTTGGTAGTTTGTTGAGAATGTTTAGCTTGTTTCTCATTGTATAAATGGTTATATCCATGAGCTAAACAGATTTTGTCTAGGGATTAATAATATTTATGAAATCGTTGTTTGTTTGAGTTGTGTTTCGTTAATGGCTGTTATTCGCTATTTTGATTGTGTTTATCGTTATTATTTGATTATATGCTTGTTTAGATATATAGAGAATACAAGGTTTGACACTCAGGAAAGGTAACCCTATATTTAGAGTAGGGTAAACACAATGCGACGATCTAATAACCCAAGAGGGAGTTAGAAAGTGTGCAATCAATGACGTTGAGGCAAGACTCATGTGACCTAATGTCGTTAAGACATTGAGGGGGACTTCTTTGTTGATGCGAAATCGCATATTCAATCATATTACACTCGGGAAAGGTGGTCAGTGAGTTTACGATACAGATATTGTTGGATAGGATGAACATCGTTATTGTAAACTAAACGATCTAAACACGTTTTTGTAAACGAAGTTAATCCCTAGATAATCTTTTCCCCTAAACATCTCAATATAGTATTATAGTATAATTAGATTAATTAACTTAGTATTAGTATTAATTAATTATAAATTTTATTTTTTATCGCCTAGATAAAATTAGGTTATGATAATTACGGTACTCGACAATAATTTCAACCAATCCCAGTGGATACGAAAACCCCTACTCCTTCCCATCTATACTAAAACTTGTCCTGTATACTTGCGGTGAAAGTGGTGACATAATATTCCACTACCAAGTTTTTTGCGCCGTTGTTGGGGATTGTGTTTCAAATTATTGTTGATATTGTGAGTAAATGACCCGATGTTAACTTAGGCATTTCTTTTGTGTCTAATTTTTTGTTTGTAGTTTTGTTTTTATTTCATATGCAAAGTACTTGGAGATGATAGATCAACAAGTATTGTTGCATTTCTTTTAACGGGATTTCAATCCGTTTTACTATGCTTGGGATTGATACAAGGATTTGCTACTCTGGTTTCCGAACCATTATTTCTCGAGGGAGTGTCAACTACTGAACTCCATCGATGGGTTACTAGCCACAACAAGAAATTGGGTTGAAAAAGGAAACGGTACCACCTCTTTCGACCAATTAACTGTAGACGAAGCCTAACGGTTGTTATAAGACATAGCCGAGTTCGATTTTCAGTATTGGAATTATTTGCCAAGTTATCAAAGCTTGGAGGATAGTTTCACCACTTTAGAGCCATGGATTGACACCCCAGACCAATATGTTGAGTCTTTTCCCATCTTGGAGGAAATATTTGTTGATTTTATTGGGGAGACTCAGGCGTTCTAGAGGGAGACGAATGACCGGATAAATGAGCATAAAGATCGTCTTGACAACATTGAGATGATTTGCACTGAAATCGATGCGATTGTAATGTCTTTGCAAACGCAAATCGGTTGGCTAATCTGCTTCATTAAGGCTGAGTCAGACGCGGTGGCACTGAAAGATTTACAATCCACATTCAGTGAAAGCCACCGTGAGGAGCGGGGAACCCAAGCATGGATCGACGATTATGATTTTTCACCATTGGAGATCCACATTGTGATGCCACCATCGATCCCAGATGATCACATCTACGAGGATCCGATGTGGCTCACTTATCCTTCATCGCCATTAGCAACGTTCTTCCATGCCCACCAAGTACATGAGCCGATAGAGAATCTTGTTGAAAGTTCTAGCTGATCAGAGCCAAATCTCGCCAAGATTGAAAGCGTAAACAACCAAAACCCATATGTAGTGTTGTACGACACTTACTACGGTCGAAAGTCGCTCTTTAATGAGTCGTTCTCCGTATCGGGCTGAGGACAATAAACGACGCTCTTCTTCGGAGGCAACCCAAGTCCAAAAATAAGTTAGATCCATCTCCACCGATTTAATTCAGAGGAGAGAGTATGTGTTCTAAACCCCCATCTTCAATATCATTCTATATGCTGTCATTGGGATCGCAGATTGGTCGTTTTGGACATTATCCATTTTAAGTCGGGGGTGATGTGTAGTATGTTTAGTATATGTTTTAGTTGTAGTTTATGTTGTTTTGTTTTTATTGTGTGCATGTTTGTTTAGGTTAGTTGTTATTATGTGCTGAGTTTTGACTTCATCTAGGCCATTACCCGATGATGAGTCTGTCCCCTGATTGTTTATTGAGGTCGAGATTAAAACTCATTCATGTGTGTTCTGTGTACTTAACATATCATTTTAGTAAAAGTTATTGTAGATCCTAAATGCACGAGCACGTAAACTCAATTTATAACTATCCAATTGACTTGAAAACGATTATCTGTTAGCCAAGTTCATGACAATAGGGATTTTAGAACCTGATTTAGGGAAAATTCGAAGCAAAATTTTCACACCCCACCCCGGACACTCGTCACCCTAGGGCCGGCGTGATGTCGACATGACATCACTGGGACATCCAACCAACTAGAAATACAACAATATGCATACAAAAATATACAACCACATATACAGGCCATATACATCATTTCCAATGGGGACACACCCATCCCCGAAATATAATAACAACAAAAATATAATAATCATGAACCTCTCACGGGTTCGTCTCAGACAACTAGTCCCAAAAACTCCCACACGACACCATCGCAGGACTCTACCTAGTGCCAGTAGGGGACTGACTCCTAGCAGCTGCACCTAAAACCAAAAATTTTATTGGTGTACTATCTTCATAATAAAAATATTTTTGTATAGATCAAATATAAAATATATAAATACCACATATCGAACAAATATATAAAAATCACATACCACAAGGAAAAACTCCTTTTTCCTGTCACCATAGAAATAACGCATGATATTTATTCAAGCAGTGAAAATCAAATAGAATATTACATCTAACCAAATAGTGTAACTCCACCAGAACAATAGATACACCAACATGAATGGATATACCAATCCAGTATAAAATAATGTATATATTTGTAAATTTATTCAACTGGTTCACCGTATATGACAAAACAACACACCACCATCTGACTATTCATAGGATCGTTTTAACCTCACAATCGAGAGTTGCAACGGTACCGTACCACCCGTAGGATTTGCCCTCCTAACGGGTTACAACACTCTGCCGGATTATGCCTAATAGATAATCACCACTCTGTTGGACTATGCCAAGCAGATAATCACCACTCTGCTAGACTATGCCAAGTAGATAATCACCACTATGCTAGACTATGCCAAGCAGATAATCACCACTCTGCTGGACTAAGCCAAGCAGATAATCACCACTCTGTTGGACTATACCAAGTAGAAAATCACCACTCTACTGGACTAAGCCAAGCAGATAATCACCATTCTACTGGACTATGCCAAGTAGATAATCACCATTCTACTGGACTATGCCAAGCAGATAATCCACATCCCCTTCGGGAAGAAATACTATGGCGTAATCGGATCAACCTCCAAATTCCACCTTAAAAACAAACGACTTAGTCCACAATCAATTTCCACCCCTTTAGAAACCAACGTAAATCTACAATTTCACAAACACCCAAAACCATTTGATCCATATAAGTTACAAATTCGTCCAGTTTTAAAATAAACACATTTTTCCATAATATATATGAAAATAGATTTTGTAATTTACTAGAAGACAATACACTCACTTGGCTATCCGCTCCGAACAACTTTTACTGACTACCCTCTACCGATACTCCGGTGTCTGCGAACCTAATAGTGATAGGGCCTAAATTAATATTTTATGAAAAAAGATATCACAATCATGCAATGCAGGCCCTAAGTTCTGTAATTTCCTTTGTCCCCACATTTTATTTTGAAAAATTGTTATTCAGTAAATTTCGTTTCGTTAATAATTACTGTACGCATTTGTTAATATGGACGGTGACAAAAATTATTAGAATTAACGATTCCAAATTATAATCCTGTTTGCTAATAATTCAATTTAACGAAAATAGTAATCGATTTAGATTTTACTTACTCCGAATCGTCCGTCGGCCACGAGATGGATTTTGAATTTTATTGAGGTTGTTTATATAATTTTTTTTTTCTTCTTTCTTTTCTTTTTCTGCTCTGTTTCGGTTTGGAGCTCCCGCCGCACCTCCTTAACGTCGACCGAACTCTCACTCCTCCAGCCAATCTTCACCGCCAACGCTCATGCACACGCACACACAACGTCGAAAACATCCCACACCCATTCCCGATCTGTGGTTTCCGTCAACCACACACATACCCACGATCACAGCCACCATCGTCGGGCCAAACTCACGTCGCCGCCACCGTCATTCACCTCCGACTATTTACCTACACACGGACACAGCAGTGGAATTCACACACGCACACACACCGTCGTTTGATCAACACACCCACACATATACACACAACAAATATCAAAGAAGACACACACACCCACATCCACGCTGAAATCAAAACACACACATGCACACGCACACTCACGGTCACCCATATGCTCCAGCTGAACAGAGCAGAACACACACACACACACATCTGTACAAAGCACATACAGATGAATAGACCCACACACAACCAACGAAAAGCACACACAGCAGCAGTAGCGGCAACACACACACACACACACTGTTGGCACGAAATAGAAAAACAGAACACACTCACACACATACCCAGCCAATGCCTGAACAAACCCTTTACGCATGAAATGACACACTGAACAGTGACTACACTGCTCACCGGAAAACTCACCACCACCGGCGATCCCGAAAACTAACGACCCCCCTCCGATTCTCTCTCTTTCTCTAGATTTTTCTGATTTCCAAATTTGCTCTTAGATTTTTTATCATTACAACGTGCAAGAGGGTATTTATATGCATAAATTGAGTGGTAAAGTTTGATCTCACAATGCCACGTTACCTTCTCTCTCTCTCTCTCCCTACTGGTCAGCTGATCATCCGATCACACACACACACACACACACATATATATATTGGGTTTATACCATTTACCTCTCTTATCTTTTTATACTATACCAGATACCTCCCCTATCTTTTTGCAAATACCAATCTCCCCCTTTGACATCTTTTTTTGTGTGAAAAGACATAAATGCCCTTATTTTATTTTGAAAAAAATCATATTTTTATTTTTATAAAAAATCATTAACACCCTTTTTTTTTTTTGTTAAATTATATTTTTTACCTTAGGGATCAAAATGTATGTTTTTTTCTTTTCCCCATACCTTCTGACGTTCATCCTCTGTCAGAGGAGAACGATGGCCGGCCATGGCCTCTCCCTTCATGTCCAAGGACGCAGTTTCTCTTTCTTGGGTACCTTAAATTGCCGGAGAATGAATGAGAAATTGGGGTGCTGTTGGATTCCTTGGTCGGATTATGAACGGTGATTCCTTTGTTTTTCTCGGATCCTTAGTCAAATCATCGTCTTCTCCGAAAACACATGCCCTGTCTTCGTCGATCCTCCCCATCGCAACGCTGCAGCTCCTCGGTACCCCTCTAGATACCGACCGCCACCGTCGCCGACCGCCTCACAGCCACCTCCGCCTGCTGTTTCCTGTACAAATCCATAACCCCACTACTCCTCGCTGAGGCAGCTCTGATCAGCTCCTGGAGATCCTCGGAATCGCTTCCGCCCGAATAGGACGATCCGACACCGAAGCTCCTCGGCACGGAGCGGACTGGCCCTGCGGAGACATCCAACATGCCGACGCCGTAGCTGACTCTGTCGGCGCAACCCGTTTGGCTCTTCACGTACAAATCTTTTGCTCTGCTCAGGACCCTGATCGGAATTGTGATTAGCCTCAATAATCTGTTTTGGCCGTTCGATTTTCCCCTCATTTTGCGCTTTCAATTTCGGCGAAATGCAAGCATTAACTGTTATATATGATTCTGGGTTCAGAGTTTCAATGGGCGTGGCTTGAATTTTTTGTCTAGTGAGAGAAAATAAGATTATATAGAGAGAGAGAGAGATGATTGGATCGGAATTTGCCAATTTGGTGGGTTTTGGGAGTATTTGTAGAGAGAGAGTAAAGAAAATGTGAAAAAGAACAGGTTAAGGATGTGTTTGTGGACTTTTTCAGAGCATGGTTAGGAAGAAAATAAATAGATAAGAATGAACTGAATACAAAACAGAGTATTGTTGACAGCAGCGTTTTTCAACGTTTGATTTTTTATTTTTTCAAAGTAGCCATTGATCTGTTAATAGAGTGTTGGGATGGTGTCGGAAGAGAAGGAGGTGGAAGAAGAAGCGAGGAAGAGGGTGCAGACCATGGAGAGGCGAGGGGAGAGGTGGATGGGTAGGATCTCATTCTCACCATTGTTGCAGTTGCAGGTTGGTGAAGAAGATGACCAATGGAAAATAGAACAAAAAATTACAATATTGACCCTTTATGTTTAGTCATATATCCAAATAATCCTTTAGTTATTATTTTTAAATGAATAAGGGTAAAATTGTCATTAAAATAAAAAAAATATTATTTTTTAATCAATAAGGGAGGTAAGCGGTGTTTGACCAAAATAATAAGGGAGGTGACTGGTATTTGTAAAATGACAGGAGAGATATCTGGTTTAGTGCAAAAATATAAGGGCGGTAAGTGGTATAAACTCTATATATATTATAAAATAAACTTTTAATTAATTACTCTTTTCTCCCCCTAACTTCTTAAAATCTTCCTCTTAGTCAATATCCACTTTTAACATTTTCTTAAATTATAATTTGATCCCTGACAGTTAAATTTTTTATAAATTAAATGACAATTTGAATTCCAAGTTTTGAATAATGTTTCTAAATTTTTTATTTGACCCCTAAACTTTTAATTTGAATTTTAATTGACCCAATTTCACTCGAATTTTTCTAATTTCTCTAAAATGCAACTAAAATGACGTAAGTGCTATAATTGAGGTCTTACAGAAATCCTAGGCGAGATAATTGGGAAGATATAATTTAGGCATTCGTTTTTATCGCTTGAGCCTTTGAAACTTACCTTGTTAAATGTTTATCCCTCTTTACCCTGTCGAAACCATAAAGCCGTTTCAATTCTGTACAATTAACTAATATCATGGCCAATTAAAAAATTTCCAAACCTATATCGTAGAACCGATGGCACAAATTTGAGTGAATCAAGTTAACAGTTGCAAATGCTACTTAATGTGAACGGTTGGATTTTGGGAGAACTTTTAATTGATTCGGTATTCAAGTAGTCACTTGTTGTTTTCTTTCGTTTTAACCACACCCGTGGAATTCTAATAATTGAATAAGTTTTGGGGTGTGGTAAGTAAAAAAAAAAACATATGTAAATATAGTTATATTTCCGTTTTTATTGACAAGTGAGTAGGTCAGTCTTAAATGATTATTCGGGGTTGTTTCAAAATTATCTATGGGGGGTTCGAGTGTGAAAGTACCAAGCATGTGCCTCGGGCATCGTTAAGTTAACGACATTAACTTGTTTTCTATTTCCAATATACCCTTGGCCATTTTCCCAAAATCAAACCAAGACTTATTGATATTTTTGAACTACCAAACCTACATTAGTGGAGAATAGAACTCGGATCAGGCTTATGGATTCTCTATACCTAATGGATTTTAGTCATGAGCTTATTTGAGGGATAATCTCATCTGATCGACGGATAGTTGTATAATTGAGTTTTATTACGCACATTTTTTATAAGATCTATAATGGCGCTTACTATCATCGAATGTCGAAATTATATAACACCATATAGTGTGTTTTATTCTCGAACTTGATAGGATTGGGGGCCGATGAGGGAAAAAATCGTTTGGCCGATAAATGATATTCAAAACTTACAAATTATTGTTTTTAGTGTTTTTCGTTTTTAGTTTTTCATTTTGTAATTAGTTGTTATATTTTTTTGTGTTTTGTGGGCGTTTTGTTCTAGGACTAACAAAATTCCAAGTTTAGGGGTATTTGATAGATGTAATTTACCTATCTATTTTCAAACCAAATTTGTTAGTTTTTGAGTATGTTTATTATATTTTAATATGTTTGTATTCTTTTTGGTATAAATCAGGTGTGTGAAGTGAAACGGGATGAAAACGGTTCATAAATGATCAAATTGGATCAAGAACGGTGGGAAAACAAGCATAAGGGCAAAATTCAGAACTGCAGCCCACCGCCGCGATGGACAAGATACAGAGAGGGCCCTAAAGTTGCTGAAAACCCACCACCGCGACGGTGAAAGAACAAGAGGTCTCTACTCCCACCGCTGCGTTCATCGCTAAGGCCATGACCAAACCGACAAACCCACTGCTGCAGCGATCACTCTGTACACAGTTTAAATATTTATTTAGATATTTTAAGCTCTCTATCTTCTCCTCTCCTCTCCATTCAACAAAGAGAGCCCATAAGAGACCCCTTAGGGTTCATAATATTTTGAGAGTGTTTTGGGGAGTGCTCAACCAATTCCAAATGAGAAGAACATGTTGCGAAGAATGAGAAGTGATCTTTGAAGGGTTTTAGCGCCAAATCTTCGGACTACAGCTAAGTTTCTTTCGTTTCTTTCTTTAATTTCTTAACTTCGGTAGTTTGTTGAGCATGTTTAGCTCATTTTTCATTGTATAAAGAGTTATAGCCATGAGCTAAATAGATTTTGTCTAGGGATTAATAATATTTATGAAATCGTTGTTTGTTTGAGTTGTGTTTCGTTAATGGTTGTTCTTTGCTATTTCGATTGTGTTTACCATTATTCTTTAATTATATGCTTGTTTAGATATACAGAGAATACGAGGTTTAACACTTAGGAGAGGTAATCCCGAATTCGGATTAGGGTAAACACAACGTGACGATCTAATAACCCGAGAGGGATTTAGAAAGGGTATAATCAATGACGTTTGGACAAGACTCATGTGACCTAGTGTCGTTAAGACGTTGAAGGGGACTTCTTCATTGACGTGAAGTCACATATTCACTCATCTTACAATCGAGAGAGGTGGTGAGTGAGTTTACGATACAGAGATTGTCAGATACGATGAACACCGTTCTTGTAAACTAAACGATCCAAACACGTTTTTTTTAAACGAAGTTAATCCCTAGATAATCTTTTTTCCTAAACATCTCATAATAATATTATAGTCTAATTAGATTAATTAACTGAGTATTTGTATTAATTAATTATAAACTTCATTTTTTATCGCCTAGATAAAATTAGGTAATGATAATTACGGTACTCCAGAATAATCTCAACCAATTCCTATGGATACGACAACTCCTACTCCTTCCCATCTATACTAAAGCTTAACCCGTACACTTGCGGTGAAAGTGGCGACGTAATATTCTGCCACCACCCATGCCGCCTAACTTCAAGATGTCATCCCAAATTGGGACCTTCTAAGAAGATACAGACCCTATAGATTACCTCAATTCCTACCATGTACACATGGACCTCCGAGGAGTGTCGGACTTAGACAAGTGCCAAGCTTTCCAGGTCGCTCTAGCCGAGGCCACATGCAAATGGTACAAAACCCTGAATCTAGGTAGCTTTAATTTATTTGAATCGTTTAGCCTTGCTTTTACCCACAGGTTTGTTAGCAACAAGAGGCGGGCCAAGGATCCGTCACACCTTATATCAATTAGATAAAAGAAAAGCGAAAGACTGAAGGCTTACATCAAAAGATTCCACTACGAATCAAACCAAGTCGAGGAACTAAATAACGAGTGGAAGTCACCACCCTTATATCCAGGTTTCGATCAAGCCCATTCCTACACGAAATGGCTCATGCCCCTACCGAGTTCATTGCTGTGGAGGACGTCTACATTTCCAGAGCCCAAGAAAAGGGGCCGCCAGAGAAAAGAGGAAAGTTTACGAACACAACGATCACAAACTCGGACAGAATAACTCCCGGCCAAAGAAGAAATGAGGTGAACCGCAGAAGAGCTCAATTAACTAAAGACAGGGTAGAAATAGATCCCCTCAGTGCTACAACAACTACAGGTCCCTCAATGCTCCGATAACCATCATCTTTATGAAAATTGATGACAAGAAGCTGTTTAAATGGCCTCAGTCCAAAAAGCCTTGTGGGAAGAACTCTGAGGCAGACAAGTGGTGTAACTTCCATCACAGTCCCAACCACCACACTAACAACTACATTGAGTAAAAAAAATAAAATTGAGTAACTGTAGAATAAGGTTAGGGTGAGCAATGTCTTGATGAGGAAAAATGGAGGCTAGAGGTCCGAGGCAACATCCACACCATCCGCAGTGGATTCGCTTCTGGAGGAACCTCTCTAGCTGAGCATAAGGCCTATTGATAGATTGATTTTATCTATATATTTTCAAGCCAAATTTGGTAGTTCTTGAGTGTTTTTTTAGTGTTTTAATTCATTTTTATTCATTTTTATGTAAATCAGGTGTTAGGGACAAAAACGGTTGAAAATCGAGCTAGTTGGTAGGACGTCGGTGAAAAAATAATTGAAAAATGAGCAAAGTAGCCAACCAGCAGCCTATTTGTTGTAGTGAGATGACCATCACTGCAGCGCTAGTATCACAGGGTCAGTTTCCCTTGATCGCTACAGCGAGCATATATTGCTCACTGCAGCGATCAAAGGTCAATGGACCTTCTAACCCTTCTTTAATGTAGCGAGCACATTGCTCGCTGCAGCGATCAGGGGGGAGAGGCCCTACTAACTTCTCATCACTGCAGCAAATTCCTTCTCGCTGTAGCGACCAAACAACAGTTGGCAACGTGTTTTCTTGATATTTTTATGATATTTTTAATCCCTATTAGTATCCACCAATTTCCAACCTTGCCTAAAACATTTTTAGAGATCTTAGAAGCCCTATATATGACCTGAGAGAAGAAGAACACATTTGGAGAAGAGGAAATATTCTTGGAGCGGATTTTGCGAAAGTGGAACCATCCACTTTACACATGTGCTTTCCTTTCTTTGTTTCTCTCTTGTTTCAAAACTTTGTCAATTTTATGATGATGTTATTCTCATGTGTTGTTGAATATTCGGTTATGATCATGAGTGTCTAAGTAGTTATTATCTAGGGATTGATTAGTTCATGAATATACATGTTTGAGTGAATCCGTGTTTCGTTAACGATTGTTCATCTATATTCAATTGTGTTTACCATTTTATTACATCCGTAATATGCTTTTTATGATATTGTGGTTGGTTTGAGAATACAGGGTTTGACACTTGGGAGAGTTAAACCTCGGATTCGGACTAAGGTTAAACACAACACGACATTCTAATATTTTGGGAGATTATTTAAATGTGTGCAATCCGTGAGGTTGGGGCAAGACTCATGTAGTCTTTTAGATGCTACATAGGAATATCGGTGTTGACACGGTTGCATATTCACTCACTTTACACTCGGGAGAGGTAGTGAGTGAGTTTTCGATACCTAGATTATCAGATAGATTGAATACCGTTAAAGTACACTAGACAAAATCAAACATGTATTAGTGAACGAAATTAATCCCTAGGTAATCCATTCTCATAGAATTAATCCCAAGTAATTTAGGTTTAATTAGTTTTCAAATAGCAAACACATCTCAAATCTTGAATTGTCTATATAAAATTGAGTTATGTTAATTGTAGTACTTAACTAGTTCTAATGATAAATCCCAGTGGAAGACACTCAATCTTCGAATCCACTTTATTATAACTTGACCTTGTGCACTTGCGAGTAAAATCAAAGAGTAAAAATATCGCAACAAGTTTTTGCCACCATTGCCGAGGATTTAAAGTTTTTACTTAAGTTGATATTACTACCAAATAGCTCAATATTAATCTTTACACTCTTCTCTTTCATTTGTTTTTGTTTAATCGTTTTCATTTGTTGCGGTGACAAATAGTGTATGCGATATAGCAGAAGTTTAGAATTTCTAGCTCTTGATCCTGAGATTAAACGTATATTGAGGAAGCTAAAGAGAGAGAGAGAGATGAGAAATCAAACTCAAGAAATGGCCGACAGTGGTAATGATCGCGTGCCACGACAACCGCCAGTGCCTCAAGTGCTACCAGAACAACCACCGAAACTGGAAGTTCAACAACAGCGGGTCCTTAGGGATTATTATCGACCTGTCATGTTTGAAAACTATTCAGGGATCCGAAGGCAGCCAATCCAAGAAAACAAATTTAAGTTGAAACCTACCCTCATCAACATGGTTCAACAGAACCAATATAGCAGGAATCTTCATGAGGATCCAAATATCCATTTGGTGACATTCTTGGTGATTTGTGACACCGTGAAGATTAATGGAGTCTCAGAAGATGTAATCCAGCTAAGGCTATTCCCATTTTCACTTCGAGATAGAGTTAGGGGTTGGTTTCAATCCGTCCAACGGGAGAACATCTCAACTTGGGAGGAACTAGCTCAACAATTCCTCACCAAGTTCTTTTCCCCTTCAAAGACATCACAGTTGAGAGACGAGATTGCTCACTTTCACCAACGGGATTATGAGCCACTCTTCGAGGCGTGAGAGCAGTTCAAGGACTTATTAAGAAAGTGCCCCCAACACAGGTATCAAGATTGGTTTTAAACCCAACTCTTTTATAATGGGTTGGATAGATAGACGACAACAATTGTGGATGTTGCATCTAGAGGTTATTTGTTATCCAAAACTACGAACAAGGCTCAAGCACTTTTGGAAGAGATAGCGGCCAATAACTATCAATGGCCTAATGAGAGAAATATGGGACGAAAGGTAGCCGCTATTCATGAGGCCGATCCTCTTGCTACCTGGTCGACGCAAGTGTCAAAACTCACAGAACAGCTAGTAGCTTTCTCTACCTGAGATGCCTCGTCCAGTCGAGAAATGGAAAATGTGGCAAGTACTTCACAACCGGGGGTCGATAGTGAGTTTGATGAATACCACTTTGTCAACAACCAGGCCTACACCTTTAGGCCGGCCAATAACATCCCAACTCACTACTACCCTGGAATTCAGAATCATGAGAATTTCTCTTATGCAAATAATCGGAATACATTGCGACCTCCTCCCGGATACTCTTCGTAATCCCCAGGATATCAGCCACAGCAACAAAGCCATCCTATGAAACAACAAACTGTGGAAAGAAATAAGCCACCGTTGGAAGATTTGCTTGGCTCGTTCATGAAAGAGATGCAAAACATTATGCGAGAAACACATAATCGGTTCAAAAGGCATGAAACGAGGATTAACAATATTGAGACAACATGCACTAATACAAACTCAACCGTAAATTCGTTGGAAACTCAAATTGGTCAGCTTACTAGTGCTATAAAAGGGCAAACCTCGGGAAAGTTTCCAAGTGATACGGAAACTAACCCAGTATAAAGCCATCACCTTGAGGATCAAAAAAGAAGTAGAGGCACCAATGCCAAAGGAGGATGAGCCAATGAAGAAGATTGATGTTGAGAAAGAAACCATTCCAGATTAGGGGAAGAAGAAAGCTCTATGGGTGAATCCGGGATCCATCTCTTTTCTGGACAATCCACCGATAATCACTCCACCTTTTCCATATCCACAATGGTTTCAAACGACGAAATTGGATTCCCAATTTGCTAAATTTCTTAATATTTTCAAGAAAATCCATATCAACATACTGTTTGCCGATGCATTGGAACAAATGCCCAATTATGGAAAGTTCTTGAAGGATATCATAACCAAAAAGAAACAATTGGAGGAATATGAGACTTTCAAGTTAATGGAGAAATGTAGTGCGATCCTTCAACGGAAGTTGCCTCAAAAGTTGAAAGATCCTTGAAGTTTTACTATACCTTGCACGATTGGGAAATCTCACTTTGAGAAGGTGTTTTGTGATCTTGGAGAAAGTATCAATCTCGTTTCGTCATCCGTTTACCGGAAGTTGGGGCTTGGAGATACAAAGCCGACTATGATTTCTCTGCAATGGCGGATCATTCATTGACCTATCTGTATGATGAGTATTTGTTACACGCTCGTGTATTAACTACTCGCAAGTGTACGAGGTTAAAGTTCTAGTATAATATGATATTTAAGATCAGGTATCATATCCACAATGATTGGTTGTCGTTATTATTGAGTATCGTAATTGTCATGACCTAACTTTATCTAGGCTAAAAAGAATGATTTTAAATTAATTAATACTGATACTAATATAACCTAATTTAATCTATACTAATTATACTAATACGAGATAGTTAGGGGATAGATTATCTAGGGATTAACTTTATTTACTTAAACGTGTTTGATTTCACTTAGTTCACAATAATGGCATTCGACCTATTCGACAATCTCAGTTCGTAAACTTCCCCGCCACTTCTCCCGAGTATAAGACGAGGGAATACGCGACTTCGTGTTAACGAAACAGTCTTTCTCAACGTCTTAACGACCCTAGGTCACGTGAGTCTTGCCCCAACGTCATTGATTGTACACAATCCAACTCCCTCCCGAGTTATTGGATCATCGCGTTGTATTTACCCTATCGACAATCTCAGTTCGTAAACTCCTCCGCCACCTTTCCCGATTGTAAGACAAGGGAATATGCGACTTCGTGTCAAAGAAGAAGTCTCTCTCAACGTCTTAACAACCTTAGGTTCCGTGAGTCTTGCCCCCAACGTCATCGATTGCCCATAATCCAATTTTATCCCGGATTATTGGATGGTCGCGTTGTGTTTACCCTAGTCTGAATCCAGGGTTACCTCTTCCGAGTGTCAAACCCCATATTCTCAATATATCTATCGAACCATAATAAACAAACAATACAGTAAACACAATCAAAATAGTGAAGAACAATCATTAAAGAAACACAACTCAAACAAAATTATGTTTTTACAAATAATATTAATCCCATATATAATCCACGTTTAACTTGTGGTCATAACCTTTTACACATTGAAAACCGAGTTAAACGTGCTCAAACAATTATTGAAGTTAATAAATAAATGGAGAAACGGATGAATTTAGCCGTAGCCCAAAGATTAGTCGCTAAAACTCTCTACCGATCGCTTCTCCTTCTCCGCATGGTAATCTTCTACTTCGGATTTGTTTGAGCACTCCCCATACTCTCTCTCTATTTTTTACTAAGCCCTAAGGGCTCTATTGGTCGGAGATCTTCCAAGGAGAGGAGAGGAAAGGGGATTAAATAAAGAAAATATCTCAAAAAAATATCTAAATCTGTGCAGAAGTCACCGCTGCAACGGTGGAGTATGTCGGTTAAGTGATCGCCTAGGCGGTGAAGAAAGCAGTAGATTCAGGGACCATCCTGCAGTTTCACCACCGCAATGGTAGATGTTTAGCAGGATTTGGCCCACTCTGCATTTTCACCACCGCGACGGAGGTCTGGACGTCGCGGCGGTGGGCTGTTGTTCTAATTATTGCCTCTATGCTTATTTTTCCACCGTTCTTCGACTGTTCTTGGTTCGATTTAATCGTTTACGCTCCGATTTCATACATTTTCACCCCCACACACCTGATTTATACAAAAAGAATAAAAACTAATTAAAACTTAATAAAAACGTTATAAACAATACTCTAAAACTAACAAGACCGATTTGAAAATATATAGGTAGATCACACCTATCAAATACCCCCAAACTTGGAATTTTGCTAGTCCTAGAGCAAAAGACACACACAAAAATAAAAAATAAAAATACAACTAAATCAAATAACAAACAACCTAAAAACAATCTAAACATAACGAAATACGAGTTTTGACTTTTTCTAACGACTAAGTCATTTTTCCCTCAACACCCGCCAGTCATATCAAGTTCAGATGGTAAAACACATAATGTGATGTTTTAGAATTTTGACATGCAATAATGGTGAATGCCATTCAAGATCCTGTAAATGTGTTTGTGCGAGACTCAATAATATAACTATACAATGACCGGATTAGATTATCCACCAATGAAACTCATGACTTAGACCGTATAGGACTAGGATTTTCATATGCCTGATTGGGGTCCACTCTCCACTAATGTAGGCTTGGAAGTTCAAAAAGATCAGAAGAACTTGGTTCGGTTTAGGAATATTTGGCCAAGGGTATTTTGGAATAGAAAACGAGTTAATGTTGTTAACTTAACGTTACCAAGACTCAACGCTTGGCACATTCACTCTCGAACCCCCATAGAAAAATTGGAAACAATTTCGAACTAACATTTTAGACCGACATACTCACTTGTCAAAAAGAAACATAATTTTTTTTTTATTTTATATTTTTTTTTATTTTTTTATTTATGCTAACCACACTCCCAAACTTATTCGATTATTATTATTTCATGGGTGTGGTTACAACGAACGAAAAATGACAAGTGAGTACTCAAATACCAAACCAATCTGAAGTTCGCCCTAAACCCAACCGCTCACATCAAGTAGCATTTGCAACTGCTAGCTTGATTCACTCAAATTTATGCCTTCGGTTAGGCGATAAAGGTTTGGAAAAATATCAATTGGCTAGAGTATTTGTTCATGTATTCAGAATTGAAATGGCATTTTGGTTTCAACAGGGAAACGAGGAATAAACATGTCACATGGTAGGCTTAAAAGGCTCAAGTGACATAAAGAATGCCTAAATCACGTCTCCTGAACTACCTCGCCTAGGATTTCACCTCAAGCTTCCCTTCAATCAGGTTCTAGAATCCTTAATTTGTCATGAATTTGGCTAATCGATAATCGTCCTCAAATTAATTGAATAGAAATACATTGAGTCTATGTGCTCGTGCAAATTAAGATCTACAATAATTTTCACCAAAATGCATTGTCAAGCACACAAAACACACATGCATGGGTATTACCCTTGACTTTGGAAACAACCAGGGGATAATATCATCATCGGGTAACGGCCCAGATGAACGCAAAACTCAGCATGCAACAACACACAAACATAAACACATTCTAACCTAAACAAACATGCACAAGGTAAAAACAAAACAACATAAACTAACAATACTAAATACTACACATCACTTCCGAACTTAAAACGGAAAGTGTTCTCAATGGTCCCAATCATCAATCTCAACATATGATATTAAAGCATGCTGACGAAGGGGGTTTAGAACACGTACTCTGAATGAATTCGACTGTGACAAATTTAATTTATTTTTGACCTTGGGTTGCCTCCTAAGAAGTGCGTAGTTTAATGTCCTCGGCTCGACATATTCAGAACGCCCTCAAGCTTGGCGGGATATTGCTCTGGATGGATCGATCTTTCAACGACACGTCTGACTGGCTTATGTGCGTGGCCACAACACCATAAAATGGCTCGAAATCTCGTTGAAAGAAATGCATCAATACCTGGCGATCTAACATCTCCAAGTACCCTACATAAGAAATAAAAACAAAAATTATATACAAAATAAATGTCTAAAGTAAAATCAGGTCATTTACTCACAATATCGATAATAACAAAAAAAACACAATCCCCGGCCACAGCGCCAAAAACTTGGTTGGCAAGCGTTTGTTACACGCTCGCGTATTGACAACTCGCAAGTGTACGAGTTCAAAGTTTTAGTATAATGTGATCTTTAAGATCGGGTATCGTATCCACAGGGATTAGTTGTTATTATTATCGAGTACCGTAATTGTTATGACCTAACTTTATCTAGGCTAAAAAAGAATGATTTTAAATTAATTAATACTAATACTAATATAAGCTAATTTAATCTATACTAATTATACTAATATGAGATGGTTAGGGGATGGGTTACCTAGGGATTAACTTTATTTACTTAAACGCGTTTGATTTCGTTTAGTTCAGAATAACGGTGTTCGACCTATTCGACAATCTCAGTTCGTAAACTCCCCTACCACCTCTCCCGAGTGTAAGATGACGGAATACGAGACTTCGTGTCAACGAAGAAGTCCCCCTTAATGTCTTAATGACCCTAAGTCACGTGAGTCTCGCGCCAATGTCATTGATTGCACACAATCCAACTCTCTCCCGGGTTATTGGATCATCGCGTTGTGTTTACCCTATCAACAATCTTAGTTCGTAAACTCCCCCGCCACCTCTCTCGAGTGAAATACGAGGTAATACATGACTTCGTGTCAATGAATAAGTCCCCTTCAACGTCTTAACGACCCTAGGTCACTGGAGTCTTGCCCCAACGTCATCAATTGCCTACAATCCAACTCTCTCCCAGGTTATTGGATCATTGCATTGTATTTACCCTAGTCCAAATCCGGGGTTACCTCTTCCGAGTGTCAAACCCCCAAATTCTTAATATATCTATCTAAGCATAATAAACAAACAATACGACAAACACAATCAAAATAGCGAAGAACAATCATTAAAGAAACACAACTCAAACAAAACTATGCTTTTATAAATATTATTAATACCATATATAATCCACGTCTAACTCATGGTCATAACCATTTATACATGTAAAATCGAGCTAAACATGCTCAAACAATTATTGAAGTTAAGAAATAAAAGGAGAAACGAATGAACTTATCCATAGTCCGAAGATTAGCTGCTAAAACCGTCCACTAATATATTCTCCTTCTTCGTGTGGTCTTCTCCTTCAGATTTGTTTGAGCACTCCTCATACTCTCTCTCCCTCTCTATTCTATACTAAGCCCTAAGGGCTCTAATGGCCAGAGATCTTCCAATGAGAGGAGAGGAGAAGGGATTAAATAGATAAAATATCTCAAAAAATATCTAAATCTGTGCAGAGATTACCGCCGCAGTAGTGGATTATGTCGTTTAAGTGATCACCTAGGCAGTGAAGAAAGCGGTGGATTCAAGGACCATCTTGCAGTTTTACCGCCACGGCGGTGGATTTCACCACTGTGGCAGTGGATGTCCAGCAAGATTTGGCCCACTCTGTATTTTCACTATCGCAGTGGTGGGCTGCTGTTCTGATTATTGCCTCCGTGCTTGTTTTTCCACCGTTCTTGGTTCGATTTGATCGTTTACGCTCCGATTTTATACATTTTCACCCTACATACCTGATTTATACAAAAAGAATAAAAATTAATTAAATCTTAATAAAAATGCTATAAAAAATACTCTAAAACTAACAAAATTGGTTTAGAAATATATAGGTAGATCACACTTATCACTATCTAAAAGGAATAATTGAAGACGTGCTAGTAAAGGTGGACAAATTCATATTTCTTGTGGATTTTGTCATGTTGGAGATGGAGTAGGACCAAAAGATCCCCATTATACTTGGGAGACCTTTTCTCACCACCGAGAAGGTGTTGATTAATGTTCACAAGGGGAATTTGACGTTGAGGGTAAATGATGATGAAGTGAAATTCAACATTTTCAATACAATGAAGTTTTTGGATGAATGCCCAACATGAAAACGAGTAGAAGTGGTGGACTCATGTGTTCGTGAATTCTTTCATAAAAACTTGAATCAAGAACCTTTGGAGCATTCTCTCAAACATTCCCTATCTATGGGGGATTTGGGTGAAAAAGACTCAACCACAAATGAAGGTATTGTGGACTACATCCTATTTTTGGAAGTCGTACCTAAAGACGTAGTGGATTCGATTCAAGTGGAGACCCTTGATAATGAAGTTAGTACGCCCGATCCCTCAAATCCACCTCACGGTGGGTTGATTATTAAGCAATTATCGGATCACCTTCAGTATAAATTCTTGGGGGAGAACTCCACCTATCTAGTCATCATCTCATTATCTTTGACTTAAGAAGAAGAGAACAAACTACTTAGTATCCGAAAACGGCACAAATCCGCATTCGCGTGGTCTATTTCTAACATCAAGGAAAAAAGCCCGACTATGTGCATGCATAAAATTTTGATGGATGACTCATTTAAACCCTCCATTGAGCATAAAATAATGCTAAATCCAACGATGAAGGAGGTGGTCTGTGCCGAGGTATTAAAGTTGTTAAATGCCAGAATCATATATGCTATATTAGACAGTGAATAGGTGAGCCCGATGCAAGTAGTTCCCAAGAAATGAGGCATGATTGTGGTGAATAATAAGAGAAATGATATAATTCTCACACAAACCATCACTGGATGGAGAGTGTGCATTGATTATAGAAAGTTGAACAAGGCTATACGGAAGGATACTTTCCTCTCCCATTCATAGATCAAATGTTGGATTGTCTCTCCGGTTATGACCACTATTGTTTTCTTGACGGCTATTCATGCTATAATCAAATAGCCATTGCATTCAAAGACTAAGAAAAGACAACGTTCACATGCTCGTACAACACATTTTCTTACCGTCGTATGCCTTTTGGTCTTTGCAACACTCCGGAAACGCTCTAACGGTGTATGATGGCGATCTTTTCTGATATGGTGGAAGACATAATGGAAGTATTCATGGATGATTCTCGGTCTTTGGTACCTCATTTGACCATTGCCTTTACAATTTATCACTTATTCTCAACCGATGTGAAGAGAAACATTTAGTTCTCAATTAGGAGAAGTGTCATTTCATGGTCAATTAAGGAATCGTCTTAGGCCATCAGGTCTCTTCAAATGGGCTTGAAGTGGATCGGGCAAATATTAAGAGAATCGAAAAACTTCTACCACCAATCAATGTGAAAGTAGTTAGAAGTTTCTTAGGCCATGTCAGCTTCTACTGGCGATTCATCAAAGATTTTTCTAAAACAATGAATTTGTTATGCCATTTGCTTGAAAAATATGCCCCTTTCATTTTTTATGATGCCTGTGTGGGAGCGGGGAGCGTTCAATGCCATCAGGGAGAAATTGATCTCGACTCCAATTATAGTCGCTCCGGATTGAAATGAGTCGTTTGACATCATGTGTGATGTGAGTGATAATTCCATTGGAGTTGTTTTAGACCAACGCAAAGAGAAAATTTTCCAATTTATATACTATGCAAGCAAAATGCTCAATGATGCTCAAGAGAATTACACCACCACGGAGAAGGAGATGTTGGTGGTGGTGTTTGCTTGTGATAAGTTATGTTCTTACATTATAGGGTCCAGGATGATCATCTATATGGACCATGCCGCCATCCAATACTTATTTGCAAAGAAGAACGCTAAGTCGCGATTAATTCGATGGATTTTCTTGCTTTAGGAATTTGATGTTGAGATTCGAGACAAGAAGAAGAGTGAGAATATGGTAGTCGATCATCTCTCCTACCCTCATGTTAGAAGATATTGGTGACGATTCATGTATCATGGAAGTTTTCTTGGACGAGCAATTGTTCAATATTGAAGCTAAACTTCCGTGGTTCGCGGATATAATCAATTATCGCGCAAGCAAGGTGTAGCCATCGGACCTATCAAGTGCCCAATTGAAGAAGTTCCTAGTTGATGTAAAGCATTATATATGGGATGACTTGATGTTATTCAACAAATACGCCGACCAAGTCATCCGGTGATGTGTTCCAAAAGAAGAAATGACAAGCATTCTATATCATTGTCACCTATCACCATGTGGAGGGCATTTTGGAGCAACACGGACAATCGCTAAGGTGCTTCAATCAGGGTTTTACTGGCCGACTCTTTTTTGTGATTCATATACGTTCGTAAAAATCTATGAACGATGCTAGAGGGTCGGCAACATCTCGAGACGACATGAGTTACCCTTAACATCTATTCTTGAGTTGGAGCTCTTTGACGTATGGGGGATTGATTTCATGGGACAGTACTCCATCCTTTGGTCAAGAGTATATCTTGCTAGCGGTGGATTACATGTCAAAATGGGTAGAGACTGTGGCCACGCCAACCAACGATGTCAAAGTTGTTATGAAATTACTTCAGAAGAACATAATGACAAGGTTCAAAACTCCTGGAGCCATCATTAGTGATGAAGGAACCCACTTCTACAACAAAATGTTCAATACTCTACTGATAAAGTATGGAGTCCAGCACAAGGTAGCGCTTCTTACCATCCCCAAACAAACGGCCAAGCTGAAGTGTCCAATCGAGAAATAAAACAAATCTTGGAGAAGACAGTTCACTCTAACTGTAAGGATGGGCAGTGAAATTAAATGATGCACTATGGGCATACCGTACAACTTTTAAAATATCGATCAGAATGTCTTCGTATCAGTTGGTGTTTGGGAAAGCATGCCATTTGCTAGTTGAATTAGAGCACCGTGCCTATTGGGTGATAAAGAAGCTTAATTTTGATCTCAATGCGTCGGGGCAATAATGTCTCCTTCAACTTAATGAGATGGAGGAATTCAGGAATGAGGCATATGAGAATGCCAAACTATACAAGGACAAAACCAATAAAAGACACGATAAGCACATCATCAAGAGAGAGTTCATCCCGAGACAACAAGTCTTACTTTTCAACTCTCAGCTGAGACACTTTCGGCTCTGTTGAATTAGAAGGTGACGACGGACGAATTTTTCGAGTCAACGGGGAAAGAATCAAGCATTATTTTGGGAATAAAGAACGAGTTGTGGAGAGTATCTCTCTCATTGATGAATGATGTGGATCGTTGCTAAGTCCAGCTAAGGACATTAAATTTAGTGTCTTTTTTTATATATAACCCATGGGATTGGTTTTCGCCAATTTTTGCTAAAGTAATTTTTTGGAGGTTGAAGTGATCACGAAGCCAGTTTGTTGAGTAAATAGAGGAGCTTAGATGTTTAGGGATGTTATATGATCTTGAACGAGAAAAAATAGCCGAACAGAAATAAAATGGTGGCCGACCATTTGAAAAGAATGCAGAAAGACAGAAGAAGGTCTGCAAGTCTTTTATCGCTGTAGCCAGATCCTTCATTACTGCAGTGAACAAACAGCAGAAAACTTTTTGCTCTTTTATCACTGCAGCAAGAAAATCGTTCGCTGTAGCTATAGCAAGGCAGAATGGCCACTGCCCCTTCATCACTGCAGCGATAGTGCCCCTGTTTCTATAAATAGGGGCATCGTTCATTATATCCCTATTTTCAAAACCCTAACTCCCTAAATCCTCCTCCATTTTTTCTCCCAAACCAATTCAAACTTCAAATCCATCCTCCCAAACTCAAAAACTAATATCTCCACCACAAATCATCGTCACAATCGTATTCAAAACTCTAACTTCGTTGGTTCTAGGGTTGGAGTTCAAAGTGGATAGATATTCAATTTCCAATTATTGGACAATCAAAAAGTCATCAAGTAAGTTGTTTTGCAATGCCATAATACTTGTGTGTTCACAATCTTGTAGTTGATTTGATGTTGATTTGAAGATTGGTTGAGAAATTGAAAATCTAGTGTAAAACCCTTGGTTCCCTATTGCGATTTTCATGCTACTATGATTTTAGGTCAATTTTTGTGAAGAAAAACTTTGTTTTATGGTGATTTAAGAGTGGGATTCAAGATTTGTTGAGAAGTTTAAGCATTTGTGTTGAAATCTTGTAGATGGTGTGTTGCCATTTGGGGATTGCTGGTGTTCTTGAAGTCGTAGGTTCAAATTGTTGGATTGTGAAAATCCACATTGTGATTTGGTGACTAGTTGTTGTGTGTTGAATCAAAAAGCTATGCTGAAGAAAGCTATTGCAAAATGACAAAGAGGTAGAGGATCTGGTTCGAAAGCCACCGATCCTGCATGGAGTTACAATTTAAGCCAATTCATTTCAAAACAGGTGGAGCAACATTTCACACGAGCACCTGCGATTGCCTATAGAGGAACCAGATGAAGATTCGGATGAGGATTTGATGAAGGCGGATTTGGACCAAGTTATCACGACGATTTGTTAGGAAAATGTTCGTTGGTTACATGCAAGGCTAGATCTAGCTATTTTCCCATCCAAGTACTTAAACAAATTCCCAAAATTCTAGTTCTATTTCATCTGCGCTAAACTGCACCCGACGGCTCATTCGACTGGAATTACAAAAGACAATGCCCTGACTCTATATTCTATTGAGACAAATCAACTATTAAACATCAATTTTCTCATCAATTCCTCCATCCAATATACCATCCGGAACACCAAAATCGGCCTGCCCTTCCTCTCTCTTCTCACAAAGCTATTTCGAAAAGCGGGTGTGGCAATCTTTGACAATAACTTGTGCCACCCAAAAGACCCTTGGATATCCCGGCTATGAAGTGGATATGGAGCAACGAAATTAAGGGAAGAGATGAAGAAGAAGAAGGGTCGTCCATAGCCCAAAGTTCTGGGGTTCCAATTTGAGAGAAAATCACGATGGAAAGCCTTCACCAATAAGTGGTGTATTAGGGGGAGCAACTATAGGCTCTACGGCTAGACGCTACCGCGATTTGAAATGAAAATGCTAAATTCTGAATGTACTAGGACCAGTACAGCCAGACGATGCATCGGGCTCTCTAGTACTTTGGAATGGCAGTACGCTATGATATGAGTGGCTACTCCCCAATGCCCCCATTCCCGGCACATCTTCGGTAACCACCATACAATCTCTCCCACCACGACGGCTGTCGGGACAACATTCCTAATGACGATCAGTAGAAGGTGAGACTTTAATGTCTTACCTCCTACGTACGTGTTCACAAACCCCCTTCATCATCATGCTAGATGCTTATTGTTGGGATCGTTGTTAGGTCACTGTGGACACTGACCAGTCTAAGTTTGGGGGGATGTTTATGTTATGTTTTTAGGGATGTTTAAGTTATGTTTTGTATGTTTTTTCTAGTTTAATGACTTTTGTTGGTTATGTAGTTAACTTTAAATAGTTGTTAAACGTTTTGTAGTTCAGGTTAAATTGTAGTTTAATATTATGCATGTTTAGTTGTTAATTGTTGTATTATGTTAAATTTAAATGTTACGTTGTTTAAATTTATGCATGTTTGTTTAGTATTAATGTAAGTGTGTTAGTAGTTGTAGTTTTGTGTGCTGAGTTTTGTAGTTCTTCTGGGCCATTACCCGATGATGAAATTATCTCCTAGTTATTTATCGAAGTCAAAGGTAATGTCCAATCATGTGTGTTCTGTGTGCTTTCATTGTGGATCCTAATTTGCACGAGCACGTAGACTCAATGTACTAGCTATCCAATCTATTTGACGCCGATTATCCAGTAGCCAAGTTCATGATAATTTTAAGAATTCTAGAACCTAATTGGGGGAAATTTGAGGCGAAATCCTAGGCGAGGTAGTTCCAGATATATGATTTAGGCATTCATTTTGATTACTTGAGCCGTTGAAGCCTTCCATGTAATATGTTTTACCCTTCGTTACCTAGTAGCGCGTAGATACGTCGCTACTTTCACCGCAAGTGTATGGGTCAAGTTTTAGTATAGATTCGGAAGAGTAAGGGGTTTCGTATCCACAGGAATTGGTTGAGATTATCGTCGAGTACCGCAATTATCATAACCTAACTTTATTTAGGCGATAAAAATGATTTATAAATAATTAATAGTAAAACTAAGTTAATTAATCTAATTATAATAATATATTGGTATGACATTTATGGGAAATTATTTCCTAGGGATAAACTTCGTCCACTTAAACGTGTTCGTTTCAATCTAGTTTACATTAACGGCATTCATCCTATCCGATAATCTCTGTATCAAAATCTCATTCACTACCTCTCCCGAGTGTAAAGTGAATGAATATGTGACTTCATGTCAACGAAGAAGTCCCTCTCAATGTCTTAATGACACTAGGTCACATGAGTCTCGCCCCAATTTCACGGATTGCATACTTTCTAACTCCCTCCCTGGTTATTAGATCGTCACGTTGTATTTAACCCTAGTCCGAATTCGGGGTTACCTCTCCCAAGTGTCAAATCCCATATTCTCAATATATCATAATAAGCAAAATAAAAAAGGAGAAACGGAAAACACAATCAGATAAACAAGAACAACCATTAATGAAATATAGATTTTATATAAACGACATTTTCGTGAAGTACATCGATCCCTAGACAATATATGTTTAGCTACACATAGCCATAGCCCTAAATATAACTAAATAAAAGATAAACATATATAAACATTCAACCAACTAAGAATTGAAGAGAGAAACGAGGAGACTTAGCTGTTATCCGAAGATCAGCCGCTAAAATCGCTCCGAGAATGCTTCCTCCTTCTACGCGTGGTGATCTTCTATTGGTCGAATATCCTTGGAGCTCTCAAGACTCCCAAAAATGTTAACCTTTTGTTTCAGGAGAATAGGGACAATATTTATAGGAATCAAAATATCTCAAAATATCCTAAAAATATCTAAATTGTCTGTAGAGTCACCACCGCGGTGGTGGGCATGTCGGCAGGATCATCGCTGCAGCGGTGGAAGAGTAAGTAAACTCTCTATATTTTAACCGCCATGGCAGTAGTCACAGCTGTGGCGGTGGTCCATTCAACAAACTCTCTGGACTTTCACCACCGCAACGGTGAGATTTCTATACTCCCAGTACTTTCACCGACATAGCGGTGGCCTGACCGCTGCAGTGATGGGTCTGCTGCTTTGGAATCTTGCCTTCTTGCTCATTTTACCACTGGACTCACTCTGATATGATCGTTTAGGACCGTTTTAGTCTTTTTTCACCCCCAAATACTTAATTTAAGACAAAATAAATAAAAACGTACTAAAATATATAAAAATGCTATAAAAATACTCGAAAACTAACAAAACCGGCTTGGGAATAAATAAATAAATTACACCTATCATTACCCTGTCGAATCCTGTCAGCCGTTTCAATTCTGAACACGTAACAAATACCGTGGCCAATAAAAAAAAATTCCAAACTATTGTCGCTAAACCTAAGGCACAAATTGGGTTGAAATCAAGTTAACATTTATTTATGCTACTTGAAGTGAGCGGTTGGGTTTTGAGTGAACTTTTGATTGATTCGGTATTCGAGTATTCACTTGTCATTTTTCTATTATATTTCCACACCAGTGAAATTGTACAAATCAAATAAGTTTGAGGGTGTGGTAACAAAAAAAAAAAACGTGTTAATATGGTTTTAATTTTGTTTGTTTAGACAAGTGAGTACTACGTTTTAAAATATAAGTTCGGGGTTGTTTGGAAATTGATCTTTATGGCTACGAGTGTGATATAGTGCCAAGTCCTTTTAATCTTTTTGAATTTCTAAGCCTACATTAGTAGAGAGTGGAACCCAGTCTGGCATATGGAAATCCTATACTTTATTGTTTTAAGTCATAAACTTTGTTGGTGGATAATCCAATCCGGTCTTTGGATGGTTGTATAATTGAGTTTTCGCACACACACTTGGAAAGGATTTAGAATGGCACTTACTGTTATTGAATGTTGAAATTATAGAACACCACATGGTGCATTTTATTCTGAAACTCGATATGATTAGGGGCCGTTGAAGGAAATATTTTTGATTGATTAGTTGAATTTCAAAACTCACACATCGTTATTTTTAGTTCGTTTGTGTTTTTTCGTTTTTAGTATTTAAGTTCATTAATTAGTTGTGGTAGTTTATTTTAGTGTGAGGATGTTTTCCTCGAGAATTAGCAAAATTCCAAGTTTAGGGGTATTTGATAGATTGAGTTTATCTATATATTTCCATGCCGAATTTAGTAGTTTTCGAGTGTTCTTGTAGTGTTTTAATTCATTTTTATTCGTTTTTATGTAAATCAGGTGTTAGGGATTAAAACAATTGAAAATTGAGCTAATCAGTAGGACGTCAATGAAGAAATGATTGAAAAATGAGTAAAGTGGCCAACCAGCAGCCTATTCGCTGCAGCGAGATGACCATCGCTGCAGTACCAGCATCACAGGGCCATTGGCCCTTGATCGTTGCAGCTAGCACATTACTCGTTGCAGCGATCAAAGATTAGTGGACCTTCTGACCTTTCTTCGCTGCAGCGAGCACATTGCTTGTTGCAGCGATTACTGGGCAGAGGCCCTATTGACTTCTCATCGTTGCAGCGAATTTGTTTTTGCTGCAGCGACCAAGCAACTGCTAGCAACACATTTTGTAGATATTTTTAGGATATTTTTTATCCCTATTAGTATCCACCAATTTCCAACCTTGCCTAAAACATTTTTAGAGTTCTCAGAATCCCTAGATCGGACCTAGGAGAAGAACACATTTGGAGAAGAGGAAACATTCTTGGAAGGGATTTTGTGGAAGTGGAACCATACACTTTACAGATTTGTTTTCCTTTCTTTGTTTCTCTCTTGTTTCTAAACTTTGTTAATTTTATGATGATGTTATTCTCATGTGTTGTTGAATATTTGGTTATGATGACGAGTGGCTAAGTAGTTATTATCTAGGGATTGATTAGTTCATGAATATACATGTTTGAGTGAATCCGTGTTTCGTTAACGGTTGTTCATCTATATTCGATTGTGTTTACTGTTTTATTAAATCCATAGTATGTTTTTTATGATATTATGGTTGGTTTGAGAATACAGGGTTTGACACTCGGGAGAGGTAACCCCGGATTTGGATTAGGGTTAAACACAACACGACATTCTAATGTTTCGTGAGATCATTAGAACGTGTGCAATCCGTGAGGTTGGGGCAAGACTCATGTAATCATTTAGATGCTAGATAGAGATATCGGTGTTGACATGGTTGTATATTCACTCACTTTACACTCGGAAGAGGTAGTGAGTGAATTTTCGATACCTATATTGTCGGATAGATTGAATACCGTTAATGTAAACTAGACAAAATCAAATATGTATTAGTGAACGAAATTAATCTCTAGGTAATCCATTCTCAAAGAATTAATCCCAAGTAATTTAGGTTTAATTAGTTTTCAAATAGAAAACAAATCTCAAATCTTGAATTGTCTAGATAAAATTGAGTTATGTCAATTGTGGTACTTAACTAGTTCTAACAATAAATCCCATTGGACGACACTCAATCTTCGGATCCACTTTATTAAAACTTAACCTCGTGCACTTGCAAGTAAAATCAAAGCATAAAAATATCGCAACACTTATGTCCGGCACCCGACAAAAGAAAATGTGTTCAAGGCCTCCAAAACGATGCCCACAGTAGAGAAGGCAATTGTCTTTGCCGACAAAGATATCCGTGGAGTGAACAAACCCCGTGACGACGCTCTGACATTAAACTTGCAGATTGATAGTGGCAGCTCAGTATATTCTCTACTTGGTTGGATTACAGCAAGGAGCTAAAACATGCCAACGTCGACGCACGGCTCATGGTAGTGGACTGTCCATCAGCCTAAAATTCTATCGGAACACCATACCTCAATGCCTTGAGAGTC
Source organism: Eucommia ulmoides (assembly GCA_016647705.1). Taxonomy (NCBI): domain Eukaryota; kingdom Viridiplantae; phylum Streptophyta; class Magnoliopsida; order Garryales; family Eucommiaceae; genus Eucommia; species Eucommia ulmoides. Next base: position 22,042,486 of record CM028330.1, on the reverse strand, counting down.
GTCACCTCAACATACCACCTCATGTTGAACTTCCCCATGAAGAGAAGCATGCGAAAGGTGCGTCAAAGTTAGAAGGTGGCCAGAGAATGCTTCGTGTCTCAAATGAAGCTCTCTGAAGCGTCGTCTTCCATATAACAATCAAGGAAGGGGGCTGACAAAGACTCCTTGCCCGAGAACACGGGACATCCTGGACCCTAGGGTCGAGCAGCCAAGTTAGCCATAACCTTGTCTTAATAATGAGCTGGAGAATATCTGAATCCATCCGATGGAGCCAAACCGAATGGTCAAAATTGGAAAAGCCCTAGCTGGGGGTATGAGGAATCAACTAGTTGAGCTCCATCTCAGTGCATGACCAATGAAAGGGCAAGTGGAGTGCTTAACTTCATGGGCCTGGGCTTTTTGGCCTCTTTGTTGAGGCCTATAGCCAGAGATATTAGCAAAAGGAGAATTGGTCTAGCCCACGATTCGAGATGAGTTCGTCTCACTGCCCTCGAGGTAGGGAGTTTTGTCCCCTGCCCTTCCTGGATAGCCGGAGACAGGAAAGGGGCGCTTTGTTGAGGAGCTTTTAGAGCTGATTTCCAATATGGACAGCACCGCTATGCAAAATGCCGAGATGGGATAGGAGGTTTTCCCATCCCGGGCTCTTCCTAGAGAGTGTTGTTAGTGAGGCCTTTGGAACGGCCGACATGGCCTTAAGGTGTGCCCCTGCCCGACACAATCTTCACACTTAATCTTTAGTGGAAGTTGATATTGGTGGAGAGTTGATTGACACGTGGCAGCCTTCTGTTGGTTGTGTGGAAGTGACTATTTTTACACTTATCAAGTATAAAGAGAACTTGTTCAATGGGGATTGTACGGGTTTTATTCTCATCTGTTAAGATAATCAAAAGGGATTAGTAGATTAATTCCCTACGAGAACTCAAGAGAGTAGACATATGTAAGAGTAGTTTATCGAACTACTATAAAATACTAGTGTCAAATTTCTCGATCCCTATATGTTTCTGTGTGCTTAGGCAGTAGTAGCTTCCGTAATTAATCAGATTAAAATCGACTAGTTTTAATTAATATGTTTACATTTTAAAATTATTAAATTCACCCCCCTCTTGGGTAGACTTTTGAGCCAACAAAGGCGTTCTTGATATAAGGCCAAATGACATTTGCTTCTAAGACGTTAACTCTTTTTAAAATAAAATTAGCTAAGGTGATATTTGGCAACATAAAATTAAGAGCGTTTTGCACTTTGCACCCCTAAAGTTTCAGAGAAATCCCATTTTAGTCCTTGTCCTTTCAATTTAAACACATTAAAACCTGAAGTATTTAAATCGTGTCAAGTAAGTCCATCCGCTATTTTTATTTTATTTTATTTTTTTTACAGAATTTATCCACGTGAATTATTCTATATTTGACACATGACTGATTTTCATCAAAGAAAATAACGACATTATTGATTTGGACTGACTTGACACGATTTAAATATTTTAGAGTTTAATGTGTTAAAATTGAAAATATATAAAGTAAAGTGGAATTTCTCAAACACCTGGTGGTGCAAATTACAAAATTCTCTAAATTAGGAAATTATGTGTAAAAAAGAGGCCCAAGTGACATCACAAAAAGAGGAGACAAAAGTACAAGGGTAAGTTGTACTTCGCCTATGAGTCTTATTTATTGTTGATCACTTGGCCTATCATTTTCTTTTCACAATGAATCAAGTAAATTGTTTTTAGTTTAGACATTTTGTTTGAAAGCCAGTGCACCAATCACCTTGTTGACATCTTTCCAGCTAATACACGTTTGGGCATAATCCCCTAAGTAATTAGTTGTCGAATCTTAAGAATTATAATAGTTCTTTAGCCACATGTGACATACGGGGACCCACTATTGAATCTTGAATCATTTTCGTCCCCTTGTGCGGTGTATCATGTACTTTTGTGTGAATTCTTGAGCTATTTACTACTAAAAAGTTGTCAAATTATGGAAATAGGTTCCTTTTATCTTTCTTATGAAAATAGGTCCAACTGGCCATCACACGGCCAGTTTCAATATTTTTTTTTTTTTTTGGTGAAACCGGCCTTGATAAGGCCAGTTTCACCAAATAGGGCTCCTCCCCCCCCCCCCCCCCCCCCAAATCCCATGCCCCCAGCCCTTTTCATTTATTCATATATATATATATATATATATATATTTAAAACTTGTGATTATTTTATTATATATGTATATTTAAATTATGATAATTTGAAAAAAAAATTAATATTTCAAAATTAAAAATTAAATATAAATTATAATTATTTGGTAAATGTAATTAATTTTAAAAAATATTAACAAAAATAACATTAAAAATGACTATTATACTGAAATTAAACGCGTTTCTCATAAAAACGCAATTTCTTTATGAAACCTAAGTTTTCATGGACGAAAGTGCCCAGAATAAAAGAAAAAATAGAAATTAAAGTTAAATAAAGGGATAAAAATGTAATTAACACTTTTTAATTGAACCCAAGTTTTCAGGGATAAAATTGCAAAAAATAAAAAGGGGGCAAAAATGTAATTAATACTTTTTAAGTTGAAACCCAAGATTTCGGGAATGAAACTGCTAAAAAAAATTAAAATTAAATATAGGGGCAAAAATATAACTAACACTTTTTTAATTAAAACCCAAAATTTCAAGTATGAAAGTGCAAAAAGAAAAAAACAAAAAAAAAAAAAATGGCGAAAATATAATTAACACTTTTTAATTGAATCCCAAGGTTTATATTATGAAAGTGCCAAAAAATTAAAATTAAATATAGGAGCAAAAATATAATTAACACTTTTTAGTTGAAACCCAAAATTTCAAGTATGAAAGTGCAAAAAAAAAAAAAAAAAACGGGCGAAAATGTAATTAACACTTTTTAATTGAATCCCAAAATTTGTATTAAATATAATTTTTTTAAAAAATTATATAACAAACAGCGACAATCATCGAACGGACACCCTCAAACTGTGTTCCTAAGAGTATGTAATAAAACTTAAAAATATCACGACGGACTATTTTTTAAATAATCGTCAAAATTGGTCAGAAGAGTTGGTTCTGCAGTGTTTGTTCGCAACTTTGAGTTAAAAAAATATGGTCTATCTGTACTCGAAATGAACCCAATTTTTTTTGTACATAATCTGGGTTCTTAAGACTACTTAATGAAACATAAAAATGTCAAAACGAACTAGTGAAATAATTTTAAATAATCGTCAAAGTTGGTCGGATGAGTTGGTTCAGCATTTTCTTATTTTTATTTTATTTTTGTCAACTTTGAGTTAACAAAAAATGGTTTATCTGTAATCTAATTGAACACAATTTTTTTGTACATTAACTGTGTTCCTAAAAGTACGTAATAAAACTTAAAAATGATAGAACGGACTAGCAAATATTTTTTAAATAATCGTCACAGTTGGTCAGATGAATTGGTTCTGCAGTATTTTTTTGCAACTTTGAGTTAAAAAACGATGGTCTATCCGTACCCGAAATTAACCCAAATTTTTTGTACATAACATGTGTTACTAAGAATACATAATAAAACTTAAAAATATTAAAACAGACTAGTGAACTAATTTTAAATAATCGTCAAAATTGGTCGGATGAGTTGGTTCTGTAGTTTTTTTTGCAACTTTGAGTTAACAAAAGATGATCTATCCATAACCGAAATGAACCCAATTTTTTTTGTACATAATCTGGGTTCCTAAGAGTACGTAATAAAACTTAAAAATATTAAAACGGATTGGTGAATTAATTTTAAATAATCGTCAAATTTAATCGAATGAGTTGGTTTTGCATTTTTTTTGTTTTTTTTTGCAACTTTGATTTAACAAAAGATGGTCTATCCGTAACCGAAATGAACCCAATTTTTTTTGTACATAATTTGGGTTCCTAAGACTATGTAATAAAGCTTAAAAATGTCAAAACGGATTGGTGAATTAATTTTAAATAATCATCAAAGTTGATCGGATGAGCTGGTTCTGCATTTATTTATTTTTTGCCAACTTTGAGTTAATAAAATATGGTCTATCCGTAACCGAAATGAAGCAAATTGTTTTGTAAAATGAAAACAATTTTTTGTACACAAACTGTATTCTTAAGAGTATGTAATAAAACTTAAAAATGTCAGAACAGACTAGTGAATTGTTTTTTAAATAATCGTCGAAGTTGATCGGATGAATTGGTTCTGCAATATTTTTTAGCAACTTTGAGTTAAACAAAATGGTCTATCCGTATCCGAAATGAAACCAATATTTTTGTACATAATCTGGGTTCCTATGACTACGTAATAAAACTTAACAATGTCGGACTACTGAACTAATTTTAAATAATCATTAAAGTTAGTCGGAAGAGTTGGTTCTACAGTTGTTTTTGCAACTTTGAGTTAACAAAAGATGGTCTATCCGTAACCGAAATGAATCCAATTTTTTTGTACATAATCTGGGTTCCTAAGAGTACGTAAAAAAACTTAAAATGTCAGAACGGACTTGTGAATAAATTTTAAATAATCGTCAAATTTGGTCAGATGAGTTGATTCTACAGTTTTTTTTACAACTTTGATTTAACAAAAGATGGTCTATCCGTAACCGAAATGAACCCAAATTTTTTGTACATAATCTGGATTCCTAAGATTAAGTAACAAAACTTAAAAATGTCAAAACGGACTAGTGAATTAATTTTAAATAATCGTCAAAGATGGTCGGATGAGTTGGTTCTGCATTTTATTTTTTTATTTTTTTTACCAACTTTGAGTTAACAAAAGATCGTCTATCCGTAACCGAAATGTACCCAAATTTTTTGTACATAAATTGTGTTACTAAGAATACATACCAAAACTTAAAAAAGTCAAAATGGACTAGCGAATATTTTTTAAATAATCGTCAAAGTTGGTCGGATTAGTTGATTTTGCAGTATTTTTTTGGCAACTTTGAGTTAAAAAAATATTGTCTATCCGTGTCCGAAATGAACCCAATATTTTTGCACATAATTTTGGATTTTAAGACTACGTAATAAAATATAAAAATGTCAAAACGGACTAGTGAACTAATTTTAAATAATCGTCAAAGTTGGTCGGATGAGTTATTTTTTTTTATTTTTTTTTTTTTTTTTCAACTTTGATTTAACAAAAGATGGTCTATCCGTAACCAAAATGAATCCAATTTTTTTGTACATAATCTGGGTTCCTAAGAGTATGTAAATAAACTTAAAATGTTAGAATGGACTTGTGAATAAATTTTAAATAATCGTCAAATTTGGTCAGATGAGTTGATTCTACAGTTTTTTTTTACAACTTTGATTTAACAAAAGATGGTCTATCCGTAACCAAAATGAACCCAAATTTTTTGTACATAATTTGGGTTCCAAAGATTAAGTAATAAAACTTAAAAATGTCAAAACGGACTGGTGAATTAATTTTAAATAATCGTCAAAGTTGGTCGGATGAGTTGGTTCTGCATTTTACTTTTTTATTTTTTTTTGCCAACTTTGAGTTAACAAAAGATCGTCTATCCGTAACCGAAATGTACCCAAATTTTTTGTACACAAATTGTGTTACTAAGAATACATACCAAAACTTAAAAAAGTCAAAATGGACTAGCGAATAGGTTTTAAATAATCGTCAAAGTTGGTCGGATGAGTTGATTTTGCAGTATTTTTTTGGCAACTTTGAGTTAAAAAAAGATTGTCTATCCGTGCCCGAAATGAACCCAATATTTTTGCACATAATTTTGGATTTTAAGACTACGTAATAAAACTTAAAAATGTCAAAACGGACTAGTGAACTAATTTTAAATAATCGTCAAAGTTGGTCGGATGAGTTGGCTTTGCAGTTTTTTTTTTTTTTTTTTTTTTTTTTTTTTTTTTTTTTGTAATTTTGAGTTAACAAAAGATGGTCTATTCGTAACCGAAATTAACCCTTTTTTTTTTTTACATAATATGGGTTCCTAAGAGTACATAATAAAACTTAAAAATGTCAGAATGGACTGGTGAATTAATTTTAAATAATCGTTAAATTTGGTCGGATGAGTTGGTTCTGTAGTTTTTTTTGCAACTTTGATTTAACAAAAGATGATCTATCCGTAACCGAAATTAACCCAATTTTTTTTGTACATAATCTGGGTTCCTAAGAGTACATAATAAAACTTAAAAATTTCAGAACGGACTGGTGAATTAATTTTAAATAATCGTTAAATTTGGTCGGATGCGTTGGTTCTGCAGTTTTTTTTGCAACTTTGATTTAACAAAAGATGATCTATCCGTAACCGAAATTAACCCAATTTGTTTTGTACATAATCTGGGTTCCTAAAACTATGTAATAAAACTTCAAAATGTCAAAACGGATTGGTGAATTAATTTAAAATAATCGTCAAAGTTTGTTGAATGAGTTGGTTCTGCATTTTATTTTATTTTTTGCCAACTTTGAGTTAACAAAAGATGGTCTATCCATAACCGAAATGAACCCAATTGTTTTGTACATAAATTGTGTTCCTAAGAGTATGTGATAAAACTTAAAAATGTCAGAACGGACTAGCGAATATTTTTTAAATAATCATCAAAGTTGGTCGGATGAGTTGGTTTGACGACGATAACCCTACGTAATAAAACTTATAACCCTAAAAACGGACTGGTAAATAATTTTGAAATAATTGTCAAACTTGGTCGGATGAGTTGTTTAGGTGACGATGCAATATGTTTTGTATAGTTTGACTTAACAAATTATGGTCTTTCCGTAACAATAAAGAACATAATGTTTTTGTATACAAACTGCATTCATAACACTACATAAAACTTATAACACTCAAATAGGTAATAATTTTTAAATAATCATCAAAATTAGTGGGATGAGTTGTTTAGGTGACGATGCAATATTTTTTGTCTAGTTTGACTTAACAAATTATGCTCTTTCCGCAACAGTAAAGAACCTAATGTTTTTGTATACAAACTGCATTCATAACACTACATAATAAAAGTTATAACACTCAAATAGGTAATAATTTTTAAATGATCATCAAAATTGGTGGGATGAGTTATTTAGACGACGATGCAATTTGCAAGTTCCATCAAACGAATCGACAAGAAAATTAACTCCTTCAGAAGGTTATCTCCAACCAACAAACAATTGCAAGTTACTCATACACCCAACCTCAACTTGCACATTAGATAGCTTGAATGGAATTGTAGTCCTCCTCATTTGATTCATACGATATGAATTCAGAGGCCCCAAACTAACCTTCAGAGGCTTGCCTATATACACGAGCTCACCACGCCCTGCAGCATTTAGGGTTGAATTCACAGATTCAAGAATAGCAAAATGCAAGAATGCATGGGATTCGACCTTTTCATAATCATCCATTTTTTGAATGCCAATGTCAATCTCAAAACATGGATATGATTCAGCAAGAGTTGAAGATGTCTTTAGTCTACATCTCAAAACTACCCCAACATTTTCTTCAAAATACTCCAAAGCATTTTTGTAGTGGTGTATTTGTCAAACCCACCAGCACTAGCTTGCGTAACCACCATCAATTTTTCACTCCGTCCTGAACCCATTCTTTTCTCGTACAAAAAAAAATCTCGATAACCTGCCAAAGTTCAAAATTTGAAAGAAAAATCATATAACACTGTTACTGTTATTTTCTTAGTTACCATAAAAAGTGTTATGTTTTTTCAAACGTGAAGAGTTAGCCAATTTTTACACCTCATGATTTAGTATCAGTATTTGGTTTGCAAAGTAAGATTAACCCAATTATAATTGTTTTTAATATTTTACAAATAAGATTAGATACAATTCGTATGAGTTATTTCGATGAAGATGATATTTTTTTTGTTTAATTAAATTTTGAGTTAATAAAATGTAGCATATTTGTAACGGAATCCATTTTCTTTTTAAACAACTAGGTAATAAAAATTAAAACACTGAAAACGGACTAGTGAATAATAATAATTATTTTATATTACAACCCCATAACAGTACAAAATTAATTTATCAAAAATATTAATTATTTAACCCCACTTTGATGACAACTTTGAGTTAACTAACGATGGTATATCAATATTTTAAATAAGGTAAATTTTTAATTTATTTTTGCATAAATTAAGTTGAAAACAATTCAAAAATTGGTGAAATGAGTTGTTTTCTTCTTCTTCCCCACCCAACCACAATTTCTAGGTTGTTTTTGACAGTCCAAAAAGTATAATGAGTCGAAATATTCATTCTCATCTGCAACAATCAATATATGTATTCACTAAATTAGCAACTAAAATAAATAAATAAAAAATCCTAAGCATTATAGGATTTATTTTTTTTTAAAGTAATTAAAATTTAAAAATATTAAATAAAATTTTCAATTAAAATTTTTTTAAATTATATATAATTTTTTTTTTCAAATATTATAAAAAAAATCTGTTTTTTGATTCTGGCCTTCTCAAGGCCTGGCCGATCAATTTTAAAATATATTTTTAATCCTTTGAAAATAAAATTATATATAATTTCTATCTATTGGAAATAAAATTACATCTAATTTCGAAATTTTCTAATTACAGAATTCCAATATTTAAATTTTTTTAATATTATAAAAATAAAATTATATATAATTTCGAAGAATTTTAAAGGTAAATTTTATTTAATATTTTCAATTAAATAAAATTTCATTCTTCGAAAAACAAATAGAAAATGATTCCGTACAATAATAGAAATTTTCATTTAACAAAAAAAGAAAAATAAAAAGGATTCCGGCCGTCTGACGGCCGAAATCAATTTTGATTCCGGTTGACCAACGACAGGAATCATTTTTTTTTATTTTTTGAAAAATAAAATTTTATATAATTGAAAATATATATAATTATTTTTTAAAAATATATACAATTTCGAAATTTGTAAAAATATATATAATTTCGAAATTAAAAATATATATAATTTCTAATTTTGTGAAAATATATACCATTTAAATTTCATCATAATTTAAAAAATATATAAAAAGAATAAAAATTGTTTAAAAAATTATTCAAATATTGTAAAAAACAAAAATCCAAAAAAAAATATAACTAAATTTAATGTTGACCCAAAAAATGATTTTTCACGAAATAGTTAAAGTTCTTACCAAAAGATAAGATTTACTTGAATTTGGATAGTACAAAATCAAATAAAATAATTACTCTGCAAAGCTCATCAAATATTTAAAGTTCTGATTCAAAGATAAGATTTACTTCAATTTTGGATTGTACAAAAGGAAAAAAAATAATTACTCTGAAAAGCCTGCAATCTATTTTTTGACCAAAAAATGTAAATAACGACAACTATTGTAAAATAAAAAGTTTGAAGTTGATTTGACGCAACTATTTCGTCCTTTTTAAAAGAATATATATATATATATATATATATATATATATATATATATATATATATATATATATATAATTAATTAATAGTAATTAAAAAATTTAATTTTTTGAAAGTAATTAAAATTTAAAAATATTAAATAAATTATTCAATTAAAAAAATTTATATATAATTTTATTTTTCAAATATTAAAAAAAATATATGATTTTTGATTCCGGCCTTCTCAAGGCCAGGTCGATCAATTTTAAAATATATTTTTAATCATTTGAAAATAAATTATATATAATTTCTGATTTTAAAATATATTTTTAATCTTTTAAAAATAAAATTATATATAATTTCCATCTTTTGGAAATAAAATTACATTTAATTTCAAACTTTTCTAATTGCAGAATTCTAATATTTAAATTTTTTTTAATATTTTAGAAATAAAATGATATTTAATTTCGAAGAATTTTAATTATAAATTTTATTTAATATTTTCAATTATATAAAATTTCATCTAATATTTTGATTCCGACCGTCCCATGGCCGGAATCAATTAAATTTAAAATTAATTGATTCCGGCCAACCCACGACCGGAATCAATTTTAATTTATTTTTTGAAAAATAAAATTTTATATCATTGAAAATATATATAATTATATTTTAAAAATATATATAATTTTTAAATTTGTAAAAATATATATAATTTTGAAATTAAAAATATATATAATTTCAAAATTTGTAAAAATATATACAATTTCAATTTCAACCGAATTTTAAAAAATATATAAAAAGAATATAAATTGTTTAAAAAATTATTCAAATATTGTAAAAAAAAAAAAAAAAAAACCTAAAAAATAAATTAAATTTTCTGTAAATAAATGTTGACACAAAAAATGAATCTTCATGAAATAGTTAAAGTTCTGACCAAAAGATAAGATTTACTTTAATTTTGGATTGTACAAACGGAAAAAAAAAAAAAAAAATAGTCTGAAAAGCCTATAAAATATCTGCAATCTATTTTTTTACCAAAAATTGTAAATAACGACAATTATTGTAAAATAAAAATTGTTTAAAAAAAATTAAATGAATTAAAAAAAAAAAAGATAATGATTTTTAATTATTTTTTCAAATTTTTTTTATTTTCAAATTTTTTTATTGTAAATAAGGACAATAATTATACAATTGTTAGTGCAAAAGTATAAAGTTGATTTGATATTTGAGGCCTGTCAATCACCGTGTTAGTATAAAAACTGAGTTTTGTATTGGAACGTCTTCAGATATGAACTCAAGTAAAGAAAGTTCATATGGTTTTTCAAGTGAGAAAAACTCATATGGTGTTTGAAGTTGGCCTGGTTCCTGGGATCACTTAAGTCGTTGGGTTCTAAAATCATATTATGACGACTACTGAAGCGAGCAAGACATTAATCCGATAAAGTATCGAGTTGGGTTACGGCAAGAATGGGAATACAGGGTGAAAGAGTCTAACAATCTTGTATCTTGTTTGATAGCTTTTAATGCATCGATTCTGCATCGTCGAAGTCTTCTGATGCCTCAACGATGTATAATTGATGACACAACCGAGATTGAATATGCTATTACATGAATTCACATTGAAAATAATAGAATGTTGTTGTGCAGCAGGCGATACTATCTACTCCAACTAGCCAATGACATGACTGCTGCAAGTAACAAACTATACTCTCTCCGAACGAATATCATAACGTGATAACCAACAATAAATATTTGCCTAAGGGATACATGTCCAATGAAGAATAAAAAAAAGATTGCTAGTTGAATTTTTGTTTTTTTTTTGTTTTTTTTTGTGTAATTATCAATGAAGAAAATTTAAATTGACTATAACATTATCATAAATTAACGTAAAAATGATACATTAGACTTGAAAAGAAATACATAGTGAAATTGCAAACCGCAAATGCGAAAGCATTAAACATTATTTTCATTATCAGATATTTCAATATCCGACTGATATTGAGGTTTCTTTGAGCATCTCATGTAAGTACGCGCTTCGGCAAAGAAATCTTCTTGTAGAAGCTCACGTGCCGTCATTTGAAGCTCGGGTCAAAAAATTCAAATTTGCATTTGGTTATTTTCTTCGCGGTAACGATACAACGCCATTTGAAGATTATGTGGTGTGTCTATTGGCATTGTGGTCACCAATTAACGCACTATTGAAATATTGTACTGCCTGCATCCGTTTACTATAATTTGTGCTTGGCTGACTCGATAACTGTATTCCTCCCTCATCTTTGCAACCTAGTGTGGAGAGTAACGAGCTCTTGGGTCTAAAGCATATGAAAATTCATCTTCCAAAATCCAATAACGTCCTATTGAACGATATAGATCTCTAACCGTGTACATTTTATTCTTATAAAACAAGATATAAAATTTCTACCTTCGTTCCAATAATGTGTTTGGAGTGATTGTAATTGACATAAAGTCTCATATATATATATATACACACGTATGTGGATATAAACACAGAATAAAAAAAAAAAAAAAAATCAATTATACTAAATAAGTTCAAAGCACTATTGAAAGGATGTTTTAATAATTATATATATATATAGTATTAAAATGAAATTTTAATATTTATATTTTATGTATGTTGTATTTGGTAGGAGCTTGTACCCAATAATTTATTTTTTTATAAATATTAATATATAAAAATATTTATTTTATTTTATTTTATAAATCACATGAAAAAAATTACTTAAAATAATAAGCATCATACTAAAATGAAACGCTTTAAGCAATACAATTAATCATTAAAAAAATAAAACATTACGTAAATTATAGCATCTAAAAAAATTTAACTAAAATAATGTATTATTACTAACCTTAAATAATAGATGAAACTGAAACTCCAAAATACCGATGAAAGAAGAATGAAAAGGTCAAATAATAGATTAAGCTCCAAACTCCAAAATAATGTCTAGTGAACTCAATTTTTTTTTTTTTTTTTCTTTATAATATAATAACTTAAATAACATATTAATATATATTTATAGTAAAAAAAAATCTATTCTTTTTGTAGTGACAATAGATTGGGATTGTTTGTTTTTTTTATTTTTCTTTATATGTCCGATTGTCAATTGTTTTTATTTTTTATTTCTTTATATATAATTTGTCGATTACATATACATATATATAAATAAAAGATGATCGGATGAGATATAACCATTATTAGAGACTATAATTTTTAAGTAATATTTAAAGTTAGTAACAGTACATAATAAAATTTAGAAAATAAAAAACGAATTAGTGAATAATTTTTACAAAATCGACAAAGTTGGTCATATGAGCTGCTTCAACGTTTTCCGATTTGGATCTGTTTCCCTTACTATTATTCAGGGAAACACATGGTGCACGTTTTTCAATCTCCTAGACAACACGTGGAAGACATAAAAAGGTTGAAGTTCTCGATCGGCTAAATCTGAAGTTAACAAATAATAGCTTATCCATACACGAAATAAACCTAATAATAGTTGAATTTTACGTGGAGAATGAAGTTATTCGAACATAATATTTTGGTCTTGCGTTGACCAACGAAGTAGGGTCATATAGTAGGATGCTAACGGAATAATGCAATTTGAACGATTTTTCGAGCGCTTCCCAATACAATCCCTCAACTTACTCGCAAGACCATGTTGGAAACTTCCAATCGCAGTCAGTGTACCAAGCCGATGTAGGGCCTAGTGGTTGAAGTTACTCGCAAGAGCCTGTTGAGAACTCCTAATTGCGGTCAGTCTACGGGGCCGACCTAGGCCCTAGTAGTAGTTTCAAGCAAGCCCCGTCTCGTATCTGTGGAGATTCGACAAATGCAGTTCAGCAGCTAGTGGTTGAGGCTGAGATGAAGATGGATGATCTATCTGCGGTGGACAACCATTTGGAGGAGAATGTTGATAAGGAGTTGATGGCAAACGACCCGATAGATAATTTGAACGAGGATGACATCGACACGACTGTAGGGGACGCTGGACCTGTGGATCGCCATGAGATTGATGATGTTATCGATGATTCCAATGATGATAATGTGCAGATGACGTACAAGACCCTGATCCCGTACATGTCAGAATACAAATATGGAGATACAACCATTATTAGAGACTATAAATGCAAAAATAACCTGAAGACATGGGATCCTGAAAACCCAGAGTTTAGCGTTGGGATGGTTTTTAAAGATAAAGAGTCACTTCAAAAAACAGTGAAGATATACAACATGAAAGTCAATAGAGAAGACAGCGTCAGGGAAAGAAACCAGATGAAGTAGATTGTTGAGTGCCAAAATGGTTGTCGGTGGCAGTTGCTTGCCGTTTGAAAAAAGAAACACGATTACTTTAAGGTAACAAAATACGATGGAAACCATACGTGTTTGTCTTCGAAGACGAATCAAGATCATTCCAACTTAGATTCGGAAATGATTGCTCATATATTACTTAACCAAATTTCTGTAAGTATATGATTATCATCAATTTAAATAGTTTTGTAAGTATACTTTCATCATTGCATGAAAATAACAAGGATCATTGCATTAATTAATATTGCAGTGTGATCCCAAAGTCAAGATAGTTGTCATTAGACAGAATATATGCGACAATTACAAGTTCATGATATCCTATCGTAAGGCTTGGCTGACGAGAACGAAAGCAGTAGGGATGCTATTTGGGGATTAGGACGAGTCATATGAAAAATTGCCTCGGTATGTTGTTGTGTTACAACACTTCAACCCTAGTACTACGGCGCAATTTGACTATTTTCCTAGTGGTACCCCTGGCAGTTTCATCTTGGACAAGTTCTTCTGGGCATTCAAGCCCGCAATAGAAGGATTCAAGTATTGTCGATCGGTGATCTGCATTGATGGTACATTTCTTAGCGGAAAGTATAAAGGCAAATTACTTACCGTTGTTGGCGTTCTGTCATCCAACAGAGTTTTCCCCATTGCTTTTGCACTTGTGGAGGAAGAGACGTATGAATGTTGGCATTGGTTTTTCACGAAACTCTGCATTCATGTCGTTCGGCAGTTGCCTAATATGACCCTAATATCGGATCGGCACCAGTCCATCAAGTTTGTTGTTCGGGATATTTGGGAGAATCCATCCCGTGGACCGCGTGAACACCACCGATATTGTCTACGTCACATCCAGAGCAACTTCATCAAAATATACCGAAATCAACAATTGAAGGACCTTGTATGGAAAGCCGCCAGTGCCCACCAGATTCGAAAATTTGACCAGATCATGGAGAAGATTGGAGAGCTTAAACCGGAGGCCAAGGCTTGGTTACAAAAAATTCCTACCAAAAATAGTCATTGTCCCACAATGAGGGTAGACGTAAGGGTATACTAACTACAAACTTCACCGAAATATTTAACAGCGTGCTTAAGGGGGCGAGAAATGTTCTAATCACCTCAATAGTTCAAATTACATTTTATCGCACTATTAAATATTTTGATGAGCGACGTTGTAAGGCAGCTAGGGATAATGCCAATGAAGTTAAGTATACTCGCCACGTCATCGATGAACTAAGAAAGAATAAAGCAAGGGAAAATACACACGAGGGTGTTAGCTTCAACAGGTAATTTGGCATTATTTGTTTTGAGTTCAACTTTTTCCTATTTTTATTCATTGAAGTCGTTCAATTTGTAAATTTAAATTACCACAGGATTGATGGGAGATTTAAAGTAAAGACTAGGCAACGAGATTCTGGGGGACACAATCAACAAGTTGTCTTTCTTAGACCGGAACCTAGTTGTTCATGTGGTAAATATGTCACATATCGCTTTCCGTGCTCCCACATTATGGCTGTGACTACTGCTGTTGGAGAGGATCCATTTTCATTTGTGGATCCTACGTACACAATGGAAGTATATTCACAGATTTGGCAGAACTACTTCAATCTGATGCCACACGAAGCTTATTAGCCATCGACGAACATGCCAATCATGGTTCCTCATCCACACCGTCTTAGGACTGTTACACGTGAACAACCATCTACATCAAGAATTCAAAACGAGATGTACATTTCGAGGAGGACGTTGACTAACAGATGCAGTTTGTGTATGCAAACTGGCTATGACAAAAGAAGATGTCCCCAAAGGCAACGACCCGTAGATGGAGTTGTACTACCGCAATAGTCGTAGAGTAGAAATATTACTTTGCTATTATTTATTACTATAGTTTAGTTTAATGTCATCACTTTAAGTAATCTTTATTTTAATGTTACTATTACATTTTTGTTAATCGCTAAATGTTATTAGGTCGTGCCTATCATGAAATTTTCAGTTACTATGTAGCATTTCTTTAGTCGTACAGTATATATACTACTTTTATATAAGTTATTATTATAGTTTAGTTTAATGTCATTACCTTATGTAATCTTTATTTTAATATTACTGTTATATTATTTTTATTGGTAGATGTTATTATTGTATACCTGTTACAATATTTTTCAGTTGCTATGACGAGCCCCTGCCAATTCAGAGGCCGAGAAGGAATACGCAAAGGCCACGCTGTAGGACTAACTAAATTAGATTTTGTTTGTATTAATGTAATTTAAAGATTGCACAATTGATAAAATGACCTATTTAAATTACTAGAAAATTACCAACTTCGTTACGAAAAATATTTTTTTGATAAATTTCGAATTAAAAAGCGGTAATTAATTTATGTCCAAAATTGGTCTTTTTGTTTTCTACATTCATACGAATTATATATAATTTTATTTTCAAAATATTAAAAACAATTATAATTAGAAATATATATATATATATATATATATATATATATATATATATATATATATATATATATATATATATATATATATATAAATTATATGTATATATACATTTAAGATTCCAGTCGTAGGAAGGTTGAAATCAATTTATGTTTCCGGCCTTGCCACTGCCAGAATCAAAATTAATTCTGGCTGTCACACAACCAAAATCATAAATGATTCCGACGGCTAGAATTAAATTTCAACCCTTTTAATTTTTCTTACCATTTCTTTAATAATCTCAAAAACATTAGATCCCTAATAATTAAAAAAATTACGAATAAGTAAAATTCAAGAAAATAATTAGAAATCAAAATATTTAATTTAGGCAGTTGCGACTACAGCCTTTTGCAATGTCATACAAATCATAAAAAAAAAATCATCCAATAATAACTCATCCGACCAACTTTGACGAATATTTAAAAATTATTCACTTGTCCGTTTTTACTTTTTCAAATTTTATTACGTAGCCTTAGGAACCCAGTTTACGTACAAAAAAATTGGGTTCATTTCGATTACAGATAGATCGTCTTTTGTTTACTCAAAATTGCCCAAAAAAACAGCATTGTCATCGAAATAAGTCAACCGACCAACTTTGACGATTATTTAAAAGTTATTCACTTGTCCGTTTTTATTTTTTCAAGTTTTGTTACGTAGTCTTAAGAACCCAGTTTACATACAAAAGAATTGGATTTATTTCGGTTACGGATAAACTATCTTTTGTTTACTCAAAGTTGCCAAAAAAAACTGCATTGTCGTTGAAACAACTCATCCGACCAACTTTGATGATTATTTAAAAGTTACTCACTTGTCTATTTTTACTTCTTCAAGTTTTATTACGTACTCATAGGAACCCAGTTTACGTACAAAAAAATTGGGTTTATTTTGGTTACAGATAGACCGTTTTTTGTTTAATCAAAGTTGCGAAAAAAACTGCATCCTTATCGAAACAAGTCATCCGACCAACTTTGATGATTATTTAAAAGTTATCCATTTGTCCATTTTTACTTCTTCAAGTTTTATTACATAGCCTTAGGAACCCAGTTTATGTACAAAAATATTGGGTTCATTTCGGGTACGGATAGACCATATTTTTTTAACTCAAAGTTGTCAAAAAATACTGCAGAACCAACTCATCCGACAAACTTTGACGATTATTTAAAATTAATTCACTAGTCCGCTTTGACATTTTTAAGTTTTATTACGTAGTCTTAGGAACCCAGATTATGTACAAAAAAAATGGGTTCATTTTAGTTACGGATAGACCATCTTTTGTTAAATCAAATTTGCAAAAAAAAACTGTAGAACTAACTCATCCGACCAAATTTGATGATTATTTAAAATTAATTCATCAGTCTGTTCTGACATTTTTAAGTTTTATTACGTACTCTTAGGAACACAGATTATATACAAAAAAATGGGTTCATTTCAGTTACAGATAGATCATCTTTTATTAACTCAAAGTCGCAAAAAAACTGTAGAACCAACTCATCCGACAAATTTTGATGATTATTTAAAATTTGTTCACTACTCCGTATCGACATTTTTAAGTTTTATTACGTAGTTTTAGGAACCCAGATTATGTACAAATATATTGGGTTCATTTCGCGTACAGATAGACCATCTTTTTTTAACTCAAAGTTGCCAAAAAAATACTGCAGAACCAACTCATCCGACCAACTTTGACGATTATTTAAAAACTATTTGTTAGTCCGTTTTGACTTTTTTAAGTTTTGGTATGTATTCTTAGTAACACAATTTATGTACAAAAAATTTGGGTTCATTTCGGTTATGGATAGACCATATTTTGTTAACTCAAAGTTGCCAAAAAAAACTGCAGAACCAACTCATCCAACCAACTTTGACGATTATTTAAAATTATTTCACTAGTCCGTTTTGAATTTTTTAAGTTTTGGTATGTATTCTTAGTAACACAATTTATGTACAAAAAATGTGGGTTCATTTCGGTTATGGATAGACCATCTTTTGTTAACTCAAAGTTGTCAAAAAAAAACTGCAGAACCAGCTCATCTGACCAATTTTGACGATTATTTAAAATTAGTTCACTAGTCCGTTTTGACATTTTTAAGTTTTATTATGTATTATTATTAACAAATTTTACGTACAAAAAATTTGGGTTCATTTTGGGTACGGATAGACCATCGTTTTTTAACTCAAAGTTGCGAAAAAACACTGCAAAACCAACTCATCCGACTAACTTTGACGATTATTTAAAAAATATTCGCTAGTCCATTCTAACATTTTTAGGTTTTATTATGTACTTTTAGAAACACAGTTTATGTACAAAAAAATTGTGTTCATTTCGATTACGGATAGACCATCTTTTGTTAACTCAAAGTTAGCAAAAAAAACAATGCAGAACCAACTCATCCGACCAACTTTGACGATTATTTAAAATTAATTCACTAGTCCGTTTTGACATTTTTAAGTTTTATTACGTAGTCTTAGGAACCCAAATTATGTACCAAAAAAATTGGGTTAATTTCGGGTACGGATAAATCATTTTTTTTAACTCAAAGTTGCGAAAAAACACTACAGAACCAACTCATCCTATCAACTTTGACAATTATTTAAAAAATATTCACTAGTCCATTGTGATATTTTTAAGTTTTATTACGTACTCTTAGGAACACAGTTTAAGGGGGTCCGTTCGGTGACTGTCGCCATTTATTATATAATTTTTTTTTAAATTTATATTTAATACAAACCTTGGGATTCAATTAAAAAATGTCAATTACATTTTCGCCCCCTTTTTAATTTTAGTTTTTTTTTTTTTTTTGCACTTTCATACTTGAAATTTTAGGTTTCAACTAAAAAATGTTAATTATATTTTCACCCCTATATTTAATTTTAATTTTGTTTGGCACTTTCATAATACAAACCTTGGGATTCAATTAAAAAGTGTTAATTACAATTTTGCCCCCTTTTTTTTTTTTTTTTTTTTTTTTTGCACTTTCATACTTGAAATTTTGGGTTTCAACTTAAAAAAATGTTAATTACATTTTTTACTCTTTATTTTTATTTTTTTTCAATTTTATTCCTGAAAACTTGGGTTCAATTAAAAAGTGTTAATTACATTTTTATCCCTTTATTTAACTTTAGTTTCTATTTTTTCTTTTATTGTGGGCACTTTTGTCCATGAAAATTTAGGTGGCGTTCGGTAACCGTTTCTATTTCCATTCCAGCAGTGGGATGAGAATGAGATAGGATGAGATGGGAATTTTGTTTCCTTCTTGAGAGTAGAATCGCATTTGGTAACTATAAATTTTTTTTTTATTTTGGGAAGAGAATCGTGTTTGGTAACGATTTTATCCTAAAATCAAAAAAAAAAAAAATAGAGATTTTTTTTTGTTTTGGCCGGCAACGGCGACGACGGCGAGGGTGCGCGGATGACCGATGGAAGGCGGTGCCGAAAGTTGTCGGGTGGCCAGCGGCGGCGGTGACTGGCCGGTGATGCCAGATGTGACCAGTGGCGGCGGCGAAAACGGCGACGGTGCCAGCGGCGGTGGACGGCGGTGGCCATTGTAGACAGTGGTCGGCTGGCGGATAAACAGTAAAATTGGTTTTGAGAATGGAATGGGAATTATGAGAAATAACTTTTTTTTATTTCTCATTTCTTAAGAAAAAAAAATGGACACAATTCTCAAATGGGAATAGAATGAAAATGAAAACAAAAATTACCAAACGCTATTCCCAAACAGAATTCCCAAAAAATTGAGAATAAAATGGAAAATTCTGGAATGAAAACGATTACCAAACAGGGCCTTAGGTTTCATAAAGAAATTGCGTTTTTATGGGAAACGCATTTAATTTCAGTATAATGGTCATTTTTAATGTTATTTTTGTAAATATTTTTTAAAATTAATTACATTTACCAAATAATTATAATTTATATTTAATTTTTAATTTTGAAATATTAAATAAGTTTTCAAATTATCATAATTTAAATATACATATATAATAAAATAATCCCAAGTTTTATATATATATAAATGAATAAATAAAAAAGGGGAAGGGGATGGGGATGGGGATGGGGGGCAGCCAGCGTGGCAGCCCCAAACCGGCCTTGTCAAGGCCGATTTCACCGAGAAAAAAAAAATATTGAAACCAACCGTGTTACAGTCTGTTAGACCCTATTTTTATAAAAAAGATAAAAATGGACCTATTTGCGTAATTTGACAACTTTTTAGCACTATTTACGTAAACAACTTGTGAATTCTATTTGAGGAAGAGGAAAATTTATGGATAATTTCTATCCAATGATATTTAAGATAAATTTATGGGTAATTTTTAAAAACTTTGAAAAATTACTATTTGAAATAGCTAAAACCTGATTAGTTGGAATAAAAATAAATTATTTATTTATATTGTATTAAAAATAAAAACTTATTTATTTATATTGTATTAAAAATCAAAACTAACTTAATTGAAATTTTTCAAAAATTCAAGGTTATAAAATGGAGTAATAAGATTGATTTACAATGTATAAAAAGAGAAGAAAAAAAAGAGCGAAAAAAGTTCAAAGGGTGAGCCAAAAAAAAATTATTTTTTAAATAATGAATATTTAATATATGTTTAGTGCTTGTCCAAAAAAATAACATATTTGTATTATATTTATTTATGAGTATTTTATCGTTTAACCCTTATTTATGAGTTAGTTTAGTAAAAAAATCTTCTAAATAATATGTTGTAATTTAATCTTTTTTAAAAATATTGTTAGTGTATAATCCTTTGACTATTGACCAAATTAATAAACGAACGATTATACTCATCTATAAATATAGAAAACCCTAGCTGTCTCATTTTAGTCATTCTATCACCAAAATTCAGCCGCCATAAAAATTCTCATTATTTCCAAAACCTAAATGACAAAAACATGAAGAGGAGAAATGAAGCATGTTGTCATGGAATGAGCAAAAGTTTCAAAATGTTGAATGTAAAAAATAAAAAATAAAAAATAAAAAATAAAAAACATTCTCTTTCTCTCACACAGCAGAAGTCTATCATCCATCGACATCCACCGTTCACCGTGCTTGTCGCCATTAGCCGTTCGCCGTGCCATGCCATTTGTTGGGCTCATCTTTCTCTCTCTCTCTCCATCAAATCTGAGAGATTCCAAGCACGAATTTCTCTCTCTCTCTCTCTCCGTTTCTCAGATCTCCGAGCACGAATCACCGTTGGTGTGTCCAGATCTGGAAAATTATCGTCAGTGGTTTGGACAAAGGCGGTTCAAGCGAAAGTATATCTGTATTTTTAGGTTTGCGGCTTGTTTAGGTTAAATGTTTTTTTTTTTTTTTTGGTTTATTTTGCATTTTTCACCCCTTGAAGATTCATATTTTTCACCACTAAATATTCATCTCTTTTTATTTTGTCTTTTTCTTTCATCTCGATATATTAAGTGAACATTCAAGACAGACAAAGAATTCAATGTTCATAAATTTGTATTCATAGTAAATTTTTGTAATTTTGTGAACACTTACAACAATCGCAAAATTTAATATTTATAATTTTTTGAAACCCTACTTGTTTTGGTGAATATTCACTTGCGGTTTGGTGAATGTTTGCACCGGTGTTTTTTGGGTTGATCTTAGAGTTTTTTTTGTTTTAATGTTTTTGATTTGTCGTTGTTGGTTGCGCCTAAGGAATTTTTTACTTTGTTTTGAATATATTAATCGAACATTCACATGAAAACATTTATTAAAATATCAAGTGAACATTCATAACAATACAATCAGTCCGTTAAAATGCATAGAATGTTAAAAATAGTGAAATATGTTTAACATTTTTATATTGAGTGTTAACTCAACATAAAATATTGAGTGAATGTTTACATGTTTTAATCTCACACTAGCATTTTATGTAAATAAGGGAAAAACAATGATCAAAGAATAAGGACTATTTTCTAACAAATCTTCGAGGACTGAAAACTTAATTAAAATAGTTAGAGGTTTAGGTTATAGTTCTTGTATCTTTGAAGGACTAAATAATAAAATTCTTTTTATTTATTAGCATATCACTCCCAAAAAAAATATGGAGGCAAAATACGTGGGTAAAAATATATTTTTACACTTGCATATAATTAAGTTTAATTAATAAATTATTAGCGAAAAAAATATTTCGATTATTATTAATTTTGTCGGTATCAAAAAATGGTTAACACCTCTAGTATGGTCTGGACAGAGGACACGTATAAATTTCCTGCTGAAGTGAATGTGATATGCTCCGAAAATCGATCTCCAAGCTCGGTAAACTTCTGACGCTTGGAGGCCCTGAATCAATCCTTGCAATCCAAGTTGAGCTCCAACTCCAGACTTCAAGTTGAAACCTGCAGAAAGACCCACCTGGGTTGTACCCAGTAAAATCTCTCCGGCGTGAGAGTAAGTGCATGAGAGAGAAGGCTAAAGGTGCTCTTAAATGAGTAAGAAGCAATCCTAGTGGCATTGAATGCCTAGGAGTATATATAGGGGCAGAACTCAACAAATGACCAATGAGCTCGCAAGTAAGGGTCTTAAGCACCTAGACTAGGCTTCTAGGCCCATTAGGAGAAGTCCATGGGCCAGCCCCAAGAGAAATGGAAATAGTGGGCTCGTTCAGGCACCTTCAGTCGGACAGACAGCCCGGAGCTCGGCATGTGGAGGTGCCTGGACGGTCTTGAGCCTTTTTTTGAGATATTGCTAAGCAGAGGGTGCTCGGAGCCCCGAGCTCAACCATTGAAGATGGCTGGACGATTTTGGGCCCCCATTTGAGATGTTGCCGAGCATATGCTCGGAACCCGGAGCTTAGCCATTGAAGATGGTTGGGCAATTTTGGGCTCCCATTTGAGATGGGCCCCCATTTAAGATATTGTCGAGTAGAGGGTGCTCGGAACCCGAAGCTCAGCTATTGAAAATGGCTGGGCAGTTTTGGGCCCCCATTTGAGATGTTGCCAAGTAGAGGGTACTCTGAGTCTAGAGTTCGACCATTGAAGATGGTTGGGCAATTTTGGGCTCCCATTTGAGATGTTACTGAGCAGAGGGTACTTGGAGACCAGAGCTTAGCCATTGGAGAAAGTTGGGCGGCTTTGGGCCCCCATTTGAAATGTTGCCAAGCAGAGGGTGCTCGGAGCCCAGAGCTCGGCCATTGAAGATGGTTGGGTGACTTTGGGCCCCGATTTGAGATATTGTCAAACAGAGGGTGCTCGAAGCCCGGAGCTCAGCCAATGAAGATTGTTGGGTGGCTTTGGGCCCTCATTTGAGATATTGTCGAGTAGAGGGTGCTCGGAGCCCGGAGCTGGCCAATGAAGATTGTTGGGAGGTTGTGGGCCCCTATTTGAGTTGTTGTCAAACAAAAGGTACTCAAAGCTCAGAGCTCGACAAATAGAGGCGCCTAGACGGTCTTGATCCTTCTTCTGAGATGTTGTCGAGCAAAGAGTACTCAGAACCCAGAGCTCGGCAAGTGGAGGTGCCTGGATGGTCTTGAGCCTCTTTTTGAGATGTTACTGAGTAGAGGGTTCTCGGAGCCCAAAGCTCGGCCATTGAGGATAGCTGGGTGGTTTTAGGCCCCCATTTGAGATGTTGCCAAGTAGAGGGTACTCAGAGCTCGGAGATTGGGCATTGAAGATGGTTGGGCGGTTTGGGCCCCCATTTGAGATGTTACTAAGCAGAGGATGTTCGAAACCCGAAGCTCGACCAATGAAGATTGTTAGGCAGTTTTGGGCCCCCATATGAGATGTTTCCGAGCAGAGGGTGCTCAGAGCCTAGAGCTCGGCCAATGAAGATTGTTGTGGGGTTTTGGGCCCCCATTTGAGATGTTATTAAGCAAATGATGCTCGACCATTTTTCCATATTTATAGGATATTGCATGTTGCTTCATTTTAAAAATACCCCATGCGTGTGTGAGGTCTTAGAACAGGTAGCTTGGCGACCAAAATTCCCTTCATCAAATTTAATTGGAATTTCTTTAAATAGATTCTCAAAATAGGGAAGAAAATATGTAAGCAAAAATATAATGCTAGTTGTTTTATATAATAAATATTATATTCATTTAGAGAAAAACGTATTTTCTCTCCTTAATTAAAAAAAAAAAAAAACAACTATCCTCAGATATGTAAGGTTAAATATATATTGGATTTTATATGTATGCTATATTTTGGTTTAATTTGGACTTTTTTTGTCTCTTAAAACGTCAGACGGTTGAAAAAATGTATAGAGTTCTTATGTTCGTTATGTTTTTGTGTAATAGATATATATTTCATCAAATCTATATAATTGTAATTGATTTGATAAATAATTTGTATTAATTTACATATATATAGTGGATGTACAAAACGATTCTACATAAATTAGTATATTATTATTTTTATTAGATTGATCTAAATTCATTTTGAATTATAAAAATAACAAATCAATTAAATTTTATTCATTAAGGATAGCGCTTCAATTTTAAGTGCTGAAGTGTTTGAATTTCAAGCGTCGAACTTTAAATATTGAAAATATGTAAAACTTATTTAATAAAATTAAAATTTCAATTGTTGAATTTTTTACTAACATGGTAACATTTAAGTAACAATATTTACCTAAAAATGTAAATAAAATTTTAAAATAAATTAATTAATTAAATGTTAAACTTTTAATAAACAACATTTAATTTATTCAATTTTTAATAATTTATTGAGGTCATGTGGGCCGAGTGTTCTAAACCCGTCCACCTATGACGTTCAACTCCCCAATAATATGTCACCACGTGGCACGAGGTCACAATGAACAACACCCAAAAGTTGTACGATACACCAGGTTGCTAAAGTGGGTCCCCTGAAGCAAAACGCCATAAACGAAGAATAATTTAAATTACACTTTTGCACCATTTAAAAAATCCGGCCCTTTACTAACCACTTCCATCCCAAAAATTCTCTTCCCATTTCTAGATTTTTTAAATTTATTTTTGGACTTAACGTTTGGTAATCTATCCCACTTTTTTGTTTTTGTTCCCATTCCATTTTCAAATGAGAATTCATCCCAGTTTTTGTAAAGAAATGAGAAACAAAAAAAATTATTTCTACCTATTCTCATTCCATTCCCGACAAAAAAAAAAAAAAAAAGGCATGGTCTTTCTGCTCCATCCACGCTTCGTCGTCATCTTTGTCTGCTCAAGGCTCCATTATCGTCGTCTGCGCAAGGCTCCATCGTCGTCAAAATAGGGTTTCGATTCGATTTCAATTTTGAAAATCGATTTCGAAATTTGTCATCTGCTCAAGATTTCGAAATCGAAATCGAAACCCAAAATAAAAACAGGTTTCGATTTCAAAATCGATGTTCTTCGCGTCCTAATCTTCCTCATCTGCTCAGGGTTTTGATTTCGAAATTGAAACCCAAAATCAAAATAGGTTTCGATTTCGAAATCAATGTTCTTCGCGTCCTCATCTTTCTCATCTGCTCAGGGTTTTGATTTCGAAATCAAAATTGGAATCAAAAAAGATTTCGATTTTGATTTCGATTGGGATTTAGGATTTCAATTTCGATTTCGATTAGGGTTTAAGGTTTGATTTCTTGATATTTCTTGATTGTGTTTTAGGGTTTATTCTTGATTTCTTTGATAAAATTGTTACCAAACGATATTCTGTTTCTAAATCCAAAAAAAAATTGTCGTTACCAAACGCAATTTTGTTCCCAATAAAGAAATAGAATTTTCATCACATCTCATCTCATTCCAATCTCACTGCATGGGATGGGCACGAAATGGTTACCAAACACCCCTCAATTTTTGAATACTGGCCCCTATTGTTAGAAATTTTAACCCCAAATATAGGGGTGTGCACAAGTCGGGTGGGGATATTTTGGACAAATCCGAGACCCGACCCGAATGTGTCGGGTTTGGAATTTTCACATCAGATTTCAACCGAATACAGAGATAATCCAACGGCTTCAGGTGCTATCGGATTCGGTCGAAATTCGGTCGGTTGGCGAAAAATAAAGCTTTGACAAATTGAGGACTCGGGAGTAGAAAAAATCTTACAACAAAATACAGATTCAACAGTAACAAAGCACAAATCGGTCTATAAAAAGGCTTAGAACAAATTCTCCAGAAACAAACATGACATTAGAACAAAAAAGTAGAAAGATTCATAAACAAATACCTGCTCAGTGCTAATGCCGGACAATTGCCATTGCATCTTCTCAAATTCTTTAGATGATAAACCTATTATCGCGCTGATGCTCATGGAAATTGAAGATGGGAATAAAAAATTGGGGTTCTCTCATGGTAATAGATCAGATCTACTACTCATGGTAATAGATCAGATCTACTACATGAGAATCAAAGAAATCGAAGAAAAAGCGAAGAATGAAAATGAAAGCCTGGAATGGAAGGGTTTCGGAGATGGCGATGCATATCGAAACGTCGTCGATGGATTTTGGAGGCTAGAGTGGAGTTAATGAGAGCGTTGAGAGGAGAGTCAAATTGATGAAGGAGCGACGCTTAGGTTTTCAAGACGATGAAGGAACGGGGGCTTAGGTTTTCAAGACAATTGAGTGAGCGGCGCTTAGGTTTTTTGAGTTTGGAATCTTCGTCGTGCAACGTATATAGTCCATACGTCATAGAGAAACCGGTTGGGTCTGGTGCATTGCGAGTGGGGGAATGGCAATCCGACTACCGATCCGATTATATAATTGTTCGGATCGGGTTTTACCCGATCCGAACAATAACGCCGGCAGGCTCAATGATTTCAGGTTGAGCCCAATCGGTTTGTGCAGGTGGGGCGGGCCATTGGATTTTTTGCATAGGCCTACCCAAATATATGTGTAAAAAAAAAAAAAACAATAGTAATAATTTAGAACTTCTCCAATTTAAATAATTGCACTTATGAATAAAATTGTTCTTACATTGAATATTTATGTTGTACTACATGTTAAAAAATATATATATATTTTTTTTTTTTTAGGATAAAATATGCACAGACCAACTTACGCGCATCTCGACTAATCATTTTTCCGGGTGATCTTAAGGGCGCATTCCCTACATTGACTAGGTGCATTTAAGATTAAATTTAAGATCTATAATTCTTGGAGCGCTCTTTAAAAGAGTCGAATCTTGATTAACTAGGAAATGAGACACCTCCCCTCTTGCCAGCTGGACTAATACATTTTGGGTTTTATGTGAAGTGCAATTAAACACAAATTTGAAACAGTACAATTGCGAAGTGTTGAAATTGAAATGTTAATAGATAAGTGCAACCAACCCGATGCCTTAAGGGTCCTAAGTGTAATTTGAACCATGGAGAACTATGCAGGGTTGAATTTTTACCGTAAAAAACGTAACCATGTGATGGCCTAGTTGCACCGACAACTAGCAGTCTCGGTGAATGTACTACCACAACATCGGAAATACACCGATAGTCTGTAAACACAAACGTTCCTGCAACGTAATACAATGGAAATACACTGAAACACTACCGGAAACGCACCCACGTAACGGTACACAAATGTTTATGGGAAAACCCAACCTTATATTAATAATCTTGGGTTACAAGGAACCAAATTACAACACTTAGTCTGAATTTCCGCAGGTTACATTTACTAACTCTGAAACAGACCAAAACAAAAGTATTTATAGGAAAAGACAACAGTTGACAGCCCCAACTGCATAAGCAAACTACTGACACATGTTCCAACACTTGTCAGCTCCACAAAAGTTGGTTTTCCTGTTTGAAAACCAACCAAAAACCACCAGAAACTGCTCAGAACCGTCTAGTAACCCACAGTCCATCAGCTTTCCCAAGCTCAGCATTCTTCTAGTGTTTTTGCACCGTCCAACATCTGCCCGTTGCCGTCTCGTCCTATATTCAACCAATGTTCCCCAACGTCTTGCCACGCCATTGCATGGGCGGAACGCGTCGTTGCGCCCAACGACTGCCAACGTCCCGTATATATTTTTCGCACCAGAATGCACTGCCGCCCAACAGTGCCCCATGTCCTGCATATGACTTAGCCCACAACGTAGCGTTGCGCCTACGTTGCACTATTTCGGAATACTCTGCCAACGCCACCAACGTGCGTCCACGTTGTCCAACGGCGCACCATTTTGCCAACGCCTGCACAACAGTCTGGTTCAACGCCTCCTCACTCCTCCAACGCATGTTGTCGCGTCCCTGACACCATTTACAACGTAACGTTACGCCTACGTTGCATCATTTTGCCTTGGTTCCGCACCGAGGTCTTCCTCACTGTCCAACACCCGCCGGTGTCGCGCCACAATGCCTTAGCCAACCGACAGGCACCAAATTGGTGCCATCTTTATCAACGACTTCATTTGTGCCGCATGCACTATGTTTGGTAGTAAATCGCACCAAGTTGATATTATTTGGTCTTCCAGCATTGGTAGGGCCTAACCGAAAAGAATCCAGTTGCCTTTCTCTCTCCTTTGACAGAACGATCTTCCTTTCCGCGGCAAGTTAACAATGCTGGCTGACGGAGCTCCAGAAGCTAGAGATTTGTCTTCTTCGTCACCGATTCCCATGGAATTTACGCTCAGTTATTTCTTTATTCCTCTCTCCGTACCGATCCGCACTCTCTTTCTATCTCTCCTCTGGCAATTGGGACGCAGCTCCTGTGTGAGTCCAATTAGGATCCAAATGGAGTCCATATGTTCGGTTATATATACGAAGATCACATTGCATGAAGTCTATGCACTCTTCCATTGGTCTCTCGGAAGCTTCTCTGCCGGTACTGGAAACGGTGAAGTGGTTTCAAGTGAACGAAACATTTTTGTTAGAGTTTCTATTGGTAAACAACGCCATTTTTTTCTCCAAATTAAGATTGTTGTTTACCAGAGTGTTTGTGATCATTCCGGTGCTTCGTCTCCAATATCCTTCTTTTTTTAGTTTTGTTTGCTGATTTTTTGTTTGGAATTCATGCTTTGGTTTTCGATGTCAATAGATTATAGCAGTCGGTGTGGAGAAAACTTATTTGATTCTGGACATGTAGAGCGGATTTACTACAGGATATAGTATGATCTGTTTGCTTAATTGTTATGAAACCCTTTAAGAGAAGCTGGAATAATTGCAGTAGATAAATAAACCTCGCGTATCAAAGGCATTCACCAGTACCCAGGAGGTGTTAGTACCAATGGCAAGGGCAGACTTTCCCTTTCCTTGTCAACCAAGGTTTGACTCTCTTTAGAGCACTTTTGGGTATTAAATGTTGAATTTAATCTTGAATGCACCGTGCTAATGTGAGGGAGTGCATCCTTAAGATTGTCTGGTGAGACGATTAGTCAAAATGCGCACAAACTGATCTAGGCACACCTAACCGTTAAACCAAAAAAAAATAAAAAAAAATAGAAGACATTCACTGGTTGGTGTATTCAATTCATTTTTATGAGTTGATATCAATGTGCTTACGTGGGTTGCACCAAGAATATTGATATAAGAAAATGAAAAAGTTTTGTGAAGTTTCTCATTGCTATTGTAGATGGTGATTTATTTCTGATTTCTTGTGAAATTTGGTCACTCTATCTTCCAGTCAACGATCTCAGTATTTTGCTTCTAAATGTGTTCAAGCTTCAAATACTGTAGGCAAATCTATAGACACACATACATCCACTGCAGAGGATATTAAGATCGTATGATTTCAATTTTCAACTTCAACAACTTAAAAAAAATGGTCCGAAATTGAGGCTTTCCTTATTGATGGCTATAGAAAGTGAAAAACATTGAACTACGGGAAGATACAATAGGGGTGTTTTTCATTGTTCATTTATTATTTTGTGGAATTTAATTTCAGAAACATGAAAAGAACATGTCCAACTTTTTTTTCCCCTTTGTTCCTTTATTAAGATTCGGCGTCATGATGTGAGTTCCTGAATCTCAGAGTTTTGCCTAATGCAGAGTAGGAGCTGAAGTGGGAGAGCCACAATAAACATGGATAAGACTACAATTGCCCTTGATGCTATCAGCAAAGAAACTGTTGATTTGGTACGTGTGAAATGTCAAAAGAAATATTTCTATCATGAACCAGAGTCCTAGTATTGAATCAAGAATTGAAATAAACTATAAACTTGGTTGGAGCGTTGACATAGATTGTGAGCAAAGAGCATGATGCATTAAAATCTATTTTCATTTACTTCATGCATGCTGACTGCAATAGTGATCCATCCATTGGACCATAAATTTTATACTGTGCATGTATAAGGAGTTATTGTAGGAACCGAAAGGGCCTCACTCACTCTCAAAATACACCTTGAAAGAGGAGAATTGCCCTAAACTTTATATATAGCTTAGGATCAGGTAATACAAGCGATGTGGGATTTAACACGCCCCTTCACGCACAGGGTGGATTTTGACAAGCCACTGCAAACGGATATTGGGGGGCCCGATATTAATGTGGGATTGAACATATATGATTATTTTGCAGTGCACATTCTGTAGCAACACCAATTTTCTGAATCCTGCTTTGTGTGTGTGTGGCAATGTTCGGAGTTCATGTGTTTGCCAAACGTAGTTGCCCAACCTAGCATCGTTTTTACTATTTCTTGACAAATTGATATTAGGAATGGTTCGTGTTGAAAATGGGAATGAAATTCATAGCTTCATCATTTCATGAAGTCCAAGAAGTTTCTTTAAGATCTAAAGCACTCCATGCTAACAGCAATGATTGCAGGGTGAAAACAGAAACATGAAAACAGAAACGTTTAATACTTTTCTGGAACTGAAGGATAAACTGAATATAAGTAAACAGAGACAGAGTTTTTGTTTTGACTACTGTGACAATTGTATATGTTTTGACATAAATTTTTATGTTCACTGATTATTCAGTTATATCATCATGTTTAGCTGTCAACCACAAGCCTTGGCCCAATGATCATGTAATATTTTCTTTTGTGAGAGGTAGGAGTTCACACGTCAAGCCTTGGCGTATGTTAGGTTATCGTGGTGGAACTTATTTTGTTATAAAATGATCCGCCATCGTTACAAGCCACTAAGCAGCTCCCTTTCCCATCTAGAAGTATGTTAAAATTGATCATAAATCTTGAAAAAAAAAAAAAAAAAACGTGTTGCTGTCTAAAAGAACAACTAGCACTCTATGAGTCAAGCTTGGAGACTTCATTTGCATGCCGAATGTTTAGTGGTCATGTATTATTTGCTAACTGAGCATTTGCTTCTGACAGGAGAGTATTCCTATTGAAGAAGTTTTTGAAAATTTGAAATGCACTAAAGGGGGTCTCAGCTCCGACGAGGTTCAAAATCGACTGGCATTTTTCGGATACAATAAACTTGAAGAGAAAAAGGTATCTCATGACTTAACTCAGCTGCCATTAGGCCCAGTTGTGCAACTCATCAATGGCATCCTTGAAACTTCACATCATTCATCTTCACATGTCGTTCTGTCATTTCTTTAACAGGAGAATAAAATACTAAAGTTTTTGGGCTTCATGTGGAATCCTCTATCATGGGTTATGGAAGCAGCAGCCATCATGGCAATCGCTCTGGCACACGGTGGGGTAAGTTCGTTGAAATACATTATTATAAAGATCTCTTTTTTTAGGGCATCCAGTCTTATACTACAAATGTAATTATCTAATTGCTATTTTAAAACTGTATTGTGCAGGGAAAAAAAGTGGATTATCATGATTTTATTGGTATACTAGTGCTTCTTGTAATCAATTCTACCATAAGTTTTATAGAGGAAAATAGTGCTGGAAATGCCGCTGCTGCCCTTATGGCTCGATTGGCTCCAAGAGCTAAGGTCTGACTCATTGCCAAAAGAAATTGCAGCCAACTACCTTTTTCCTTGCAATTTTTTTTTTCCTTTTTCGGCTTGAGTTCTCATTCATTCCTTTTCCTCATCCTATCTGATTTTTTTTAATGTGCATATGTTCTAAACGAATTGATCATTCCAGGTTTTACGTGATGGAACATGGAGTGAAGAGGATGCATCTGTCTTGGTTCCTGGAGACATCGTGAGCATCAAACTTGGGGACATTATTCCTGCTGATGCACGTCTGCTTGAAGGAGATCCTTTGAAAATTGATCAGGTTTCTTTTCATTTGAATTCATGAAACATTCTGAAGCATATGCTCTATGTGAGATTATTCATGTGTCAACATAGTATATTTTAATTCATATGGATCATACTTTTTGCAACATCCAGAACAGGTTGAACATATTGGATCAGAATATACACCACTGATTGGAAATTGTAGAAGCATGAATTGATTTTCAGTCAGTCTCAATTTATCAAATTTTCAAAAAAGTATAACAGCGAACGTGGATCTTGTGGTACTAAACTGTGCATGAAGCAAACAATTTCTTTTTTCTCGTGATTTCCTAGTTTACTATATTGAAATCAGTAGTTATCTTTGTCACATCATTTGACAATTAAATTTTCTAAGGAGAAAGTCTCTGTGAATTGTGTGAAGTCTCAAAAGGGATAAACTTAAAGACAATGGTGCTGAAATTATTGCAGATAAACCTTTAGATGTAAATGGCTGAAATTAATTCAGAAGGGTTGTATAAGGACAAAAATGGAGTAGATGCGTGGTTATTAAATGCATGCCCAAGAACCCTGGGATTTATAATCTATGCTAGTTTATGGTTCACCACTTTACCTTCAAACTGCATGTTGCAGCAGTCAGCACACTATTGCCATGTCAAGTAGTCTTAACATTCTAGAACTCCATACTGGAGTACATTTATAAGAGTATGTCTGGTAAATAGTATTATCGTTAGTCAAGACTCGATAGATAGTAAGGCTCTGAGTTCCTTCAATCTTTTATCCCTGTATCAATCTAGTTTATGTAATACATTTGACTAAATCTTTATTAATACGTTTTACTAATTGTTTATTTTCTATTACTTTGTTCTGTAATCTAGAATACTTTTAGTATAAGATTTGATTTTATGGAATCAGGTTATGTATGGGCTTAGAATCCATACATAATTATGGAATTAGGTTACTAAATCTACTTTATATTAACACTAATGGAAAATAATTATGTCGTGATAGTTGAATCACATCCTCATTTAGCAAATATAAAGAACTAAAGTGTCTAATGTCAAGAGATGTGATAAAGATGCAAGATTATGGTAATCTGCTTGATATTGCACAATCAAGTGATGTTCTGATGGATAAACAGAGAAACACAAATGGTGCAATTTGCAAGTGAGTTCCAAATTCTGTGTTTCACAGGGAAAATTTGGACCTATGCCCAACCCACACCACCATAGCAGAATATTAGGGGAACATGAGATACTCAGATACTCTTAAATGCTATTGAAGCTAAAAATAACATAATACCTTGTTCTCAGTCTCCATCATTTAATTCTTCTTTCTTTTTTGTTGTTTCTTCGCAGTCTGCTCTTACAGGAGAGTCCCTCCCAGTAACCAAAAATCCCGGTGATGGAGTGTACTCTGGTTCAACATGTAAGCAAGGTGAAATTGAAGCAGTTGTTATTGCAACTGGAGTGCATACTTTCTTTGGAAAGGCAGCTCATCTTGTGGAGACCACTACACATGTTGGACATTTTCAGAAGGTTTATTTCAGAAGATTCCTTTCGTCGTTTAGAAATACTGGATGTTGTCATTCACATACTGCCCACTTCAAATATTTCCATGGCTCAGCAATGACACATAGAATCATAAATATAACTGAATGAAGGGCTTATGTACAAACAATTATTAAGGCCAGTGAAACGTTTTACCAACTTATAATATATGAGGGGTTTGATGGTTTCTTTACTGAACAGTTGCCATTTTTGATCAAATATTGATCGAGAGTGACTTTTATCTTATCTACAACAAAACTGGAAGTTGGAAGACTTTCTACTTGGGTTAGTAAACTTAGTATCTTTTGCTTGAAGGTATTTTAACTAGGAAACTTCTCATACACACACACGCACACTTATATATACTCCTTCCGTCCCAAATATATTGTCCTACTTTGCTTTTTAAGATGCCCCAAATTAATTGTCATCTTTCCCTTTTTCAACAAAAATACTTTAGCATTTTTCCAAAAATAATGCTCTTCTCAACCACATTAAAATTTTTTAAAAGATTCCACTTTGACACCATTCCCAATAAGGTAATTTGGTAAAGTAAAAAATATTGAAACACTACATAAAACTTTGTGCAAAGTCAAATGTGACAATAAATTTGGGATGGAGTGTGTATATATATGTGTGTAACGTGATTGCTAGTCACTTCTATATATCATTCCAATTGTGTTTTCTATAGTGTGACCGATAATCTTGTTTTGCTAGAGTCTTGCAAATATGTCAAAAGTCACTATATTTTGTTCATACAAGGGGTTAGAAAAACTATGTTCAGTTGAATAGCCATGATAAACATGTGAAATGAGAATTTTACTTGCTACCTTCCATAATCTTTTTTCCTTACAATATTAGGTCTTGACTGCAATTGGGAACTTCTGCATTTGCTCAATTGCTATTGGCATGTGTATTGAAATCATTGTAGTACTTGGGCGTCACAAGAAACATTACCGTCCAGTTGTAGATAACCTTCTTGTTCTGCTCATTGGTGGTATTCCCATTGCAATGCCTACGGTGCTTTCTGTTACTATGGCCATTGGTTCCCATCGCCTCTCTCAGCAGGTTTGTGAAGCCATCCCTATCCATCACCTCAATTCTCTCTGTTATTGATGAGAAATTAATTTTTATGGTTGCTAGGAAAGTAACAAGCTTCTTGACAGGGTGCCATAACAAAGAGAATGACTGCAATTGAGGAAATGGCTGGGATGGATGTGCTTTGCAGTGATAAAACAGGCACCTTAACACTGAACAAACTTACGGTAGACAAAAATTTGATTGAGGTAATACCTTTAATCGCCCTAGTTAATTTGATAATTGATACCATTCCATCTGGATAACAAACTCTACTGGACAGATTTTCTTATCTACTAAGCTTAAGAGCATGGTTCTGCAAATTTTGGTAATAAGTGTCATATTGCCTACGACACTGTTACTCATTCTTTCTTTGAAATTGTGCTGCAGTATTTTAGTCTTCCTGTCTTTGAGAAAGTCCAGTCATATATAGCTGGACTTTTTTGCATTAACCAATGGTGCAGAAAACAGAGCTACATGATTTTTGTATGATGGTTATCTTTGACGACCATATGTCAAGAGAATACTTGTTCTATCTGCAGAATACATACGCCATCTCTCTCTCTTTCCATCTCTCAGGTTTTTGCTAAAGGTGTTGATAAAAATATGGTAGTATTGATGGCTGCAAGAGCCTCAAGGTTGGAGAATCAAGATGCTATTGATACTGCCATTGTTTCGATGCTGGGTGATCCAAAGGAGGTAGTCCTATGAATTGCAGTATTTTGACAATCGTTGTCTTTGTAATAGGATAAATTTGACATTAGGCTTAATATTCTGTTTCTGGTCGTCCAGTTAAACTTGTATGGTTTATAGTGGTGGAATATCTTGGGCAAGAGAACCACGGGTATACATGCAATAATATGATTAAAAAAAAAAATGAACACCTATTATGGCTTAATGAATTTGCATCTATTGCCGCTCAATTATTCAAGTTTCTATTTAAACATAGAAGCTCATATTTAGTGAGTTTACTTTCCTGTGGTTGTCAAATTTGCTTGATACTAAGCACTGACTAATAGTTAATCCTTTTTATTAGGCACGGGATGGAATTACAGAAGTTCACTTCCTTCCATTTAATCCAACCGATAAGAGGACAGCTCTAACATACATAGATGGTGCTGATAAGATGCACAGCGTGAGCAAAGGTGCACCAGAGCAGGTACTGTTTCCTTTGTGGCCTAGATTTTTATCGCTAAATTATCTTATTACATTTGATACGTTTTGGTTTGTATAATGATGTGTGTTTGCGTCTAATTCTAACTGTAGTATTATCCTTATTTTACACTGGTTAAACTAAATTGATCTTCATATCCTATAAACTAAATGGACACTAGAAATCAACGGAATTGCTTCATGACCTCAAAGTAAATGCCTGTACAAATACAGTCAGACATGAGTTGTATGCCATTTAATTGATGAAGTAGTTGAAGGAGCAGGCTAGTAAAATACTGAGAAATAGTTATCATAAACTAATACTATTTTTAGCAGGCATTGGAACAAACATGATTTAGTGTACACACCTGGTTTGACCATCTCATTTAATCTAATTTATGTACTTTTTCTGTGTTTTCAACTTAGATTCTTAATCTCACAAGGAACAGATCGGAAATTGAGAGGAAGGTACACTCAATAATAGATAAATTCGCAGAGCGTGGTCTTCGATCACTTGCAGTTGCTCGTCAGGTAATTAACCATTTTTTTTCATTATCAAGGCGTCCTTGAAATATTTGGTATCATGAGATTATATTTCCTACAGGAGGTACCTGATGGCACAAAAGACAGTCCTGGAGGACCCTGGGAGTTTGTGGGTCTTCTCCCTCTCTTTGATCCACCTCGCCATGACAGCGCTGAAACAATAAGAAGAGCTCTAGATCTTGGAGTGAGTGTTAAGATGATAACAGGTATGAGTCATATGGAGTACTCTATTTTTGTTGTGATATCCAGCTTCTACGAAAATTCTCTTTCACAAACAGCTTAATTTATTCAGAAAGAGATGATTCCTTCTGTTTTTCAGTTATGGTAAGGAGCAGCATAGTTAGAAATTTTTCAAGTGGTTACTACAGTTGAATGAATGCTTCTTTGCTTGGTTTAAAAGTTTTTTGAATTGAGTAGGTTCGTTTTTTGATTTTTTTCATATTATAGACATACTCTTGTTTCTAAATTCACTAGTCAACAAAATCTTTATTTTTCCGATAGGCACTTCTATCCCTTTCTTCTTCTTCTTCTTCTTTTTTTTTTTTTTTATGTTGCTTGAGCCATTAGTAACCTCAATCTTTCACCATCTTTAACCGACTCTTCCGAAAAATGATTCTCTCTCAAATTGATGAAACGTGCACTTTACAATTCATGGACCTCTTTTCAGGTGACCAATTGGCCATTGCTAAAGAGACAGGGAGACGCCTTGGAATGGGCACAAATATGTACCCTTCTTCATCTTTGCTTGGGAATAATAAGGATGAGTCCATCCCAAGTTTACCAATTGAAGAACTTATAGAGAAAGCTGATGGCTTTGCTGGTGTCTTTCCTGGTAAAATTCTTGGCTATAATCTGGGCCTCATTTTCTTAACCGGCAATTTTTCTGAATTCATTTTTCCTCTGCAGAGCACAAATATGAGATCGTGAAGATACTGCAAAGTCAAAAGCATATATGTGGAATGACGGGGGATGGAGTCAATGATGCACCCGCATTAAAGAAAGCAGACATAGGAATAGCCGTGGCAGATTCAACAGACGCAGCTCGAAGTGCTTCTGATATAGTTTTAACGGAGCCTGGACTCAGCGTAATTATCAGTGCTGTTTTAACCAGCCGTGCTATCTTCCAACGGATGAAGAACTACACGGTACTTCTTTGATTTTCTCTTTTTATAACAAGAAATTATTTGTTGAAATATGGGAGTGATAAAATATTTCTTTCTTTCCAGATATATGCAGTATCTATCACGATAAGAATTGTGGTAAGTGGTGATTTCCTACTATATTTCAGGACTTAATTATATGTGATTTCTTACTACATTCTAAATTTACCTGGCTAACACTGAAATCTGTGTGACAGTTGGGGTTCCTATTGTTGAATGCGATTTGGAAGTTCAATTTCCCACCTTTCATGGTTCTCATCATTGCCATCCTCAATGACGGTAAGTCCAAAATAGCATTAGACAATTTATATATCATCGCATTGTTTTCCTTTAAATGTGAAACTGAATCCAATTGAAGAAGTTATTTCCAGGTACTATCATGACCATATCTAAAGACAGGGTCAAGCCATCTCCACTTCCTGACAGTTGGAAACTCTCTGAAATCTTTGCAACTGGAATTGTCATAGGGAGTTACCTTGCACTGATGACTGTTTTATTTTTCTACACAGCTTATGAAACCAGTTTCTTTGCGGTAAATGCACCTAAATTACCATCATTATATAGTCTACATGTTTCATATTATTAACAATT
This sequence comes from Eucommia ulmoides, assembly GCA_016647705.1. Taxonomy (NCBI): domain Eukaryota; kingdom Viridiplantae; phylum Streptophyta; class Magnoliopsida; order Garryales; family Eucommiaceae; genus Eucommia; species Eucommia ulmoides. The sequence goes on along the minus strand of CM028330.1, from coordinate 22,004,303 downwards.
GAATTTCTTAATCAAAAGTTTAAATAAATAAGGCACCATTAGGTAACTTTTTTAAGTATTTTTTGAAGTAGAAAAATGAATTTGACAAAAAAAAATACTTAAACGCAAAAGCATAACTTTAAAAAAAAATGTATTTCATAACGTGGAGATGATATCTTAGAGTTATTTCTGTGAAAGATCTCTTAATCCAAAAGAATTTAGCAGATAGTTGAGAAATTAGATGGAGACGTCGTAGTCAATGATCTCTTAAAATATAAAAATCAAATAAATAAAAAACAATTATTTTTTACTTTTTAGAAAAAAAAAATTACTTAAACCAAAAGGTGCCTAAGCAATCAGTATCTTAACTTTCCAGGCCTAATTTTGCAGAATCATGATATATGTTTCCTCTCATCTTTTTGTTTCTCAGGACCACTTCCACGTAATTGATTTCAACAAAAAAATTTATAACCTCGAGGACCGTGACGTCTACAAATTGTTGAATGCAAAGCTAGCATCTGCGGTGTACCTTCAAGTTAGCATAATTAGTCAGGCATTGATATTTGTGACGCGCGCCAGGGGTTGGTCATTCATGGAAAGGCCTGGCCTTCTGCTAGTCACAGCTTTCATCATTGCCCAACTGGTAAAAAAAATCTGTAAACTTATTATAGGTTTGAATGGTTGCAAGTTCAACATGCATATATTAGAGAGAATTAAGACCATATATGCATATGTATCATCATTTATCCTTTAAATTGAGGTTAGGTGGAAGTTTCTTTTACTAAGCTAAAGCAGTGAAGATTGAACCAGAAAAAATGCCTTTGATCTTAATTTTATATTGTTCCCTGCAACCATTTAGAAACGAAAGATTGGTTGTATACTTAATCAAGGACATGTCAAATTGTTCGAGTTTCTTTCTCCAATTGTCGTTTAAAGCTCAAGTTTATTATCTGAAACGACCATAAGACCCCGTAGCTTGACCTGTCAACTTCTGATGGCATAAATAGAAACCAACAAATATTTTGACTTTTAAGCCTCGACCATTATTTTAAAAAAATAAAAAAATAAATAAAATGTTCCTTAAGAAGGTCTCTTTTATCGATTATAGTTTCGATGCTTATTTTGGAAAGCAATTATGGATTACTGTAACAGATTGCAACTATATTATCTGCTGTTGCTACCTCGGATTTTGCTGGGATTGCTGCAATCGGCTGGCGCTGGACTGGAGTTATTTGGCTGTACAATGTTCTAACCTACTTGCTGCTTGATCCTATCAAATTTGGTGTACGATATGCACTCAGTGGGAGAGCTTGGGATCACCTACTCAAACAAAAGGCGAGTGAAAAGTTCTGCCACTATCCATTTTTCTTGTTTAAAATCGATATTTGATTTGTTCAGGGTTGATTTCTTGGAAAAATTGGAATTTAAAAAATAACTCATTTAATAATCTAAGGTTTTTTTTGGTTTAGAATTGAAAATAATTCTTTAAAAAGAATTAAAAATGGTTTTGAAAATTTTATGTTTGGTTTAGTTTTGAATATATTTTGAAAAGAGAATATTTACTAATAATTGTTAAAAAAAAAGTGTTGAAAGATGATATTGTGAGTTAAAATTAAATCTATGCAATAATAAAAAGTATAATTAAATATGTGATGTGGTGGACTGAGTATTGTGAAAATTGTTTTTTGTAGAACTGTTTTTGAGTTGTATTGTGAAAAGGAAAACAAACGAGTTTTAAGTTTTAAAAACAAATAATTTGCAATGCATAACCAAACAGACCTTAACTATTTAGGTGCGTTCATTTCCAAAATTCAATACTTTAAATTCTATGTATATTTGCTCTACCAGACGGCTTTCACAACGCAAAAGAATTTCGGTAAGGAAGCTCGCGAGGCAGCATGGGCAACCGAACAACGCACACGTCATGGCCTTCAAGCTAGGGAAACAAAGATGTTTACTGACACGTTTAGGGAATTCAATGTCATGGCTGAAGAAGCTAAAAGGCGTGCCGAGATTGCTAGGTTGGTTATTGTTCCTCCAAGCTCAAGTCTTGCTATAAAATATGTTCTTTGTTGTGGGCTAAAGTTAGTTGTTTTTGGTCATGGGCCCCAATTTTCGCAGCCCACTAGTTACTCATCCAACTCATTATAATAACTTTGTGTGAATCCAAATAATTTTGTCAAAAGTCCAAAGTCACTGCACTATATGAAAGGCAAAATAATATTTTGAATGTAGAATATTGCAGTGGTTTTGACTTTGTAATTTTGATAGAATTATCAGATTTCTCACAAAATTATTGTGAGCAAGTAGACTGCATAGGTACAAATTTGAAGTTTGTGGACGGTTCGCCAAAAACCCCTTAATTTTGTCCTTTCAATTACAAATATGACTCTTAGATGATGTTTGGTACATTCGATTGAAATCGAATACAAGAATGGAATTAAATTTTTATATAGATGGCCGTTCAAAGTTAATTCCATTTCTACCAAATTCCATTCTATTTTGGCGTACCAAACGCCACAATAATCCTCTATTACAAACTTCAAGATTGTGTAAGCACAAATAGCAAAAATAGCTATGATTGCTACTCTGTTGCGCAACCTACCACTAGACAAGGAACGGAACTCTAATTAGAGAAACTACACTGACGAATAACCTGGTTTGTCCAGTGTAGTTTCGCTAATTAGATTATCGTTCCTTGTCTTAGTTAAAGTGTCGTTCCTTGCTTCATCTAGTTAAAGTTAGTCAGGACGAATGAGTGGCTGTGAAGCATGCTTCGGAGGAGATTGACCATTCCCTGAGTCAATCTAGTCAAAAAGAGGAGGGCCCACTGTCTAGACTACATTTCAGAAGTTTGAACACCGTTGTCTAGAGATTATGAATTTGGAGAACGTATGAGGGATTGTAGTAACGTAGTTATTTGGGAGTTTAAAGCAGAGTCGAACTCACAAATAGGGGCAATGTCAAAATCACTCCTATAATGTTTCAATTTTGGCCCGAAATTAGTGTCCCCCCACCCCCCTTCCAATTTTACTAGAACATTGGGTTTGATTTTGTCATTTCCCTGAGACAGCATTTGGAATCGCGGAATTGGAGCGCTTGGAATTGGAATTAGAAAACGCATGGGAAAAGTTATAAATTTCCATGCCTTCGTTTCTAATTACAATTCCAAGGTCTCAATTCCATACATCCAAACATGAACAAGTATTTGATTTCTAAAAGGGATATTTGTAATTTTTTGTTAAAAAAAAATTAAGAAAATTTTAAAAACCCTTTTCCGAAATCAATAGCCTTCTTCCAATACACCATCCAAACAGGGTATAACAGGATATCTAGTTGTATTGTTTTTTTCTTTTCTTCAAATTATATATTTCCCTATAGAGTCGTTTATGGACTTTTTCAATGGCTTGCAGGTTAAGGGAGCTTCACACTTTGAAAGGCAGAGTCGAATCTTACGCAAAACTAAGGGGATTAGACATTGATGCGAACCCACATTATACCGTTTGATCGTTTCTCTCTACCTACATTTTGTTTTTCTTTTCTTTTTTTTTGTTCTTTTTTTTTTTTTTTACCTTTCTACCATCTCGATCCCAATTCGGATTTAATTCTTCTTTTATTTTTCTCATCAGTGTACAATAGAAATTGTGCATACATAAGCCTCACCCCTTTCTTCTTCAAAAAATAAAAAGAGAAGGATTTCACTATTGACAAAATTTTCAATTACAATTTAAGCCCCATCTCTCTCAATCCAAGAATCAAAATTTATGTTTAGTGAAAACAAAATAACAAGAAGAGAATTCAAGAGGATTGAAGTCGGTTTATGAAACTTAACAGTATTTTGATGAAGTTTAAAATAATGAGAGAACTTATGAGTAGTTATAAGTCTTGAGTCCAACCAAGATTAGGAAAGTAAGTTATTGACTTGTTCCTCAATGTTAGGAGATTTATTAGATTCCACTTTGATTGAGAAAATCTAGTTATTATTTGTTAGATATTTAATCTCAAATTAAAAGATTCTCAGTTGAAACAAAGTCTCTCTCTCTCTCTTAGCTGGAATGATGATTGTTGCTGCTGTAGAGTGAACGACAACGACATCGTTGGAAAATCCTACATCTGAATCCCTTTCGTTGCTCATAACTAAGCCTAACTCTTCAAAGACCACTTGATCCATAAATATAATCTATAGAATTTAAAACTAAAAAGGTCTCTTCATTCTCGATTCCTCCAAATTGGTGTAAAACAAAATTGCTCGGAAAATTATGTGTTTGTCTTTTTATTTTCTTTATTCTCCATTTTTTATCTATACCAAACAAGTCCTTTTTTTTTTTTCTTTTTTTTCATTTTTCATCCTATTTTTCTTTTTAGTTTCTTATCCATCCTTTTTTCCACCGAAGCAAACGCACCATTTCTCTTCGTCCCCTTGGTGATCTTTTTTTTTTTCAAAAAAAAAAAACTTTCCTTTCATGCTATCTTTGCGAAGATGAGAACGTGGTTGTGAGAAAAGAAGTGAATGGCAAATGAGAAAAGATAGTAATTTTAACTTGTTTAGTATGAGAAAATTCTGAAGGATAGAAAAATTAGAACAAACAAAAAGTAGTGAAAACCAATTTTCATCAATTAAGGATAGATATAGTAACTATTCATGGTTCCTTCCTTCTGTTTTTAATTAATTCTTACCAGATGAAACAATAGAGATTTATTTCTTCTCAATTCAAACGGACTGGAAATTTGAGTTCAATTTACTAAGTGATTGTATAAAGGGAGTTTTTTTGTACTCCATAACATCCATTTACACTCCATTACAACTATTTATTCTTTTGCGATAAATATAATTGAATGATATTTTTCATCTCTTTTAGCACAAATTTATCTCCCAATTACAAAGTGTTAGTGAATAATGGGTTGAATCAGTATTACCCAGCCAAAATTTAGGAGTGGAAAGAATAGGAATTGATTACGTGGTAAAAACTCTCAATTAATTTGAGGGAAACATTCACGAGTAAGAAGAGAAGGAATTCACTATTGACAAATATTTCAATAACAATTTAAGCCCTATCTCTCTCAATCCAAGAATTAAAATTTATGTTTAGTGCAAACAAAATAACGAGAAGAGAATTTAAGAGGATTGAAGTCGGTTTATGAATTCTTGAAAGTATTTTGATGAAGTTTAAAATAATGAGAGAACATATGAGTATTTTTAAGCCTTGAGTCCAACGATGATTAGGAAAGTAAGTTATTGACTTGTTCCTCACCGTTGGGAGATTTATTAGATTCCACTCTGATTCAGAAAATCTAGTGATTATTTATTATATGTTTAATATAAATATTAGATTCTTGTGGATATTTAATCTCAAATTCAAAGATTCTTAGTTGAAACAAACTCTCTCTCTCTTTCTCTCTCTCTCTCTCTTGGAACGGTAATTGTTGCTACTGCGGAGTGAACGAGAACGCCATCGCCAGAAAAGCCTACCTCCAATCCCTCTTGTTGCTCAAAACTAAGCCCAACTCTTCAGAGACCACTTGATCCAAAAATATAATCTAAAACTAAAAAGACCTATTCATTCTTGATTCCTCCCAAGTTGGTGTAAAACAAATTGCTTGGAAAATTCTGTGTTTTTCTTTTTATTTTCTTTTTCCTTTATTTTCTATCTATACCAAACAAGTCTTTTTTTTTTTTTTTTTTTTTCCCCTTTTCCATCCTATTTTTCTTTTCATTTTCTTATCCATATTTTTTTCCACCCCTAGAAAATGCACCCTTCCTCTTTGTCTCCTTGAATATCTTTTTAAAAAAAAAAAAAAAAAAAAAAAAAAACAACCTGTCCTTTCATGCTATCTTTGGGAGGATGAGAATGTGGTTGTAAGAAAAGAAATGAATGGCAAATGAGAAAATATATTAATTTTAACTTGTTTAGTATGAGAAAATTAAGAAGGATAGACCAATTACAACAAACGAAAACTAGTGAAAACCAATTTTCATCTATTAAGGATGGATATATTCATGGTTCCTTCCTTCTGTTATTTTATTAATTCTTACCTGACGAAACAATAGAGGTTTATTTCTTCTCAATTCAAACGGATTGCAAATTTGAGTTCAATATACTAAGTGATTGTACAAGGGGAGTTCTTTTTGTGTTCCACAACATTCATTTACACTCCATTACAACTATTTATTCATTTGTGATAAATATAATTGAATGATGCTTTTCATCTCTTTCAGCACAAATTTATCTTCCAAATACAAGTGTTAGTGAATAATGAGTCGAATCCGTATTAAGCAGCTAAAAGTTAGGATTGAAAAGAATATGAATTGATTGCATGATAAAAACCCTCAATTAATTTGAGGAAAACATCTATGAGTAAGAAGAGAAGGATTTCACTATTGACAAGAATTTCAATAACAATTTAAGCCCCATCTCTCTCAATTCAAAAATTAAAATTTATGTTTAGTGAAAACAAAATAATGACAAGAGGATTGAAGTCGGTTGACGAATACTTAAAGTATTTTGATTAAGTTTAAAATAATGAGAAAACTTATAAGTATTTATACGCCTTGAGTCCAACAATGATTAGGAAAGTAAGTTATTGACTTGTTCCACACCGTTGGGAGATTTATTATATTCCACTCTGATTGAGAAAATCTAGTGATTGTTTATCAGATATTTAATATAAATATTAGATTCATGTAGATATTTAATCTCAAATTCAAAGATTCTCAGTTGAAACAAACTCTCTCTCTCTCTCTCTCTCTTCTTTCTCACTCTCTCTCTCTGCTAGAATAGTGATTGCTGCTACAGCGGAGTGAACGAGAATGCAATCGTTGGAAAATCCCACCTCCAAATTCCTCTCACTGCTTAAAACTAAGCCCAACTCTTCAAATACCACTTGATCCAAAAATATAATCTATAGAATTTAAAACTAAAAAGACCTCTTAGTTGATTCTAAGATTTATATGAATAATTAAATGTTGATATTTTTTGTAAAATTAATGAGTTTATTGAGTGTTTCAGTGATAAAGTTCCATTGACGATTTAATCATGAAGAAATTATTGAAGATGATCTTGGATGGAAGAGATTGACAAAGAGAAGAGCATTAAGAGACCGAAGATTTTGAAGAATTTAGGGAAAAACAACTCAGATTAATTTTTACTCTTAATGTATCCCAATTAGGATCACACACGACACAAAACGATTTTATAATTATGTGTGTTTTTAATAGGATTCTAATTAGTTAAACATATTTGCTCCTATGTAAAATTGAAGAAGAAATATTGATTTAAAAAAAAAAAAAGATTAGAAATTAAAATTGATTTAAGGAGTTAATTAAGTTAACCGAGAAAAGAAATCAGTTAAAGGGGTAAAACGTCAAATATATGAATTAAAAAATAAATTAAGGAAGAAGTATGCCAGCAGGATTGGTCAACCGACTAATATGGTTCGGTCAACCGATGAAATGGAGATAGAGAAATGATTTAATCTCTGAATCGATCGGTCGACTAATCGGTCGACCTATGGCCAAAGGGTGAACTCTCTGAATCGTTAAGTCGACAAACCATGATGTATCAGTCGACTTACCATAGCTGGATTTTGGCCTGAGAAACTCTCTGAATTGATCGATCAATAGACCAAGGATGAACGGTCGACTGATGGGCTTGAATATTTGGCTTGGGCTTTAACCTGAATCAATCGGTCGACCTATGGTGATTAGTCGGTCAACCGATGGTTCGGTTTTAGGTTTTGAGGATTTCATTATTTTGATCCAAAAGTAGTCGTTACTAGCCGTTTTATGGTTAAGATTTGAGAAATATCTTAGGGATTTAATGTTATTTAAGATGTGCAAGTGATATTTGAATATCCCTATAGATTTGGTACATGAAATTAAAGTGTTTCACAAATTGATCATTTTAATACTTCCTATCTTATCGATTTGAGTTTGGAATTTTTTATTAGGGACTCAATTGAATGTTTTGAAAGCTATATTTAAGTAAATTATACCTAAAATAAAATATAATGATATATGGGGTCTATAGGTTTATTTTAGATACTTATCATTTGAAAACTAGCCGTTGGAGGGTTTGTTTCAATTCCCTATATATAGACATGCGGATTTCATATAATAAATAGATAATATCAAGCACTATTCAATTCTTAAGCTTTTCTAAGAGTCATCATTCAGATATTATTTTGAGAGATCAAATTCTGAGATCAATTGTTGAGAAGTTTTTTGAGTTAAAGCACTAATTGTGTTAGCGTCACCGATTTGAGCTATCTAGCGTTTCAATCTATAATCTTTTGGTGTTATTCTGGTGAGATCTTTCTAGGCTATTAATCTTTATTGCGTATTTATTTTTCTATATTTACTTGATGATAAGATCTTGATAAAATCGTTTTTTGAACTTTAAAGAACATAAAAATTATTTCAAAATAATTTTTGTGATAATCTGATTAAGTACTTATTTGTGTGTTGCTCATATCTATTACAATCAGATTTTTATGTTTTCTTGGTGAGATTGTTTCAAACTTATTCTTTATTGAGTTTATTAATATTATTACTAGCTTGGTTATTCAATCTTGTAAAATAGTGTTTTTTGTTTTGTTTTTTTTTGTTTTTTTTTTTTTTTTAACTTTAAAAGCATACAAATTATTTTTAAAATGATTTTGGTGATAATCTGATTAAGTGATCAATTTTGTGCTACCCGTATTATTTGTTATAATCAGATTTTTATTTTCTCACTTATTTCTATTACTAGTATATATCGGGACATTAATCGAGTTTAAATTTAATATGACATGGTAGAAGTTCCGAGTGGGAATAACTTATCAATTTCTTGTAATTGGTGAGTTGTGTGTGGATTAGGTACTATTGGGAGTATCTAATTAGGGGTAGTTGGGTTTCAATCTCTTCCAATAAAGATATTGAGGTTTGATCTTTATCTAAGTACAAAAAAGTGAGGTTACTCTTTTCCCTTGAAAAGCGTTAGGTGTGATTCTTCTTGATTAGGATCAATTGTGAGTGAATTGTAAAGGTTCCATCCTTACTTAGGAAAATGATACTTGGAGTGTTTTTGTGAGGTTTGATTCTTAACCTAAGGTATAAATGAATTAGGTTTGATTCTTAACCTCTGAAAATATTAGGTTAGTCTTGAGCTTAGAAAAAAAATAAGGTTATTCTTGAGCCTGGTAAAAAGAAAAGATTATTCCTGAGCTTAGGAAAATAAAGTTGTAAAGGTTGATTCTGAGTCTGTGAAAAGAATCATTGTGTAAAGGTTTGGTTCATGCCTGTTTAAAAGAATCTTAGTGGTTTAGTGGGTGCGACTTTTCGTAGGGCTCGGAGGACTAGATTAACTAAGAGTAGCTTGGTGAACTAATATAAATCTTGGTGTACTGTGATTTTAAATTATTTATATTATGTTGTTTGGGTGTGCACCTAGTCTATAACACTTATCCGATGTTATAAAGATAATAATTAATTTAGGATAAAATTAATTATTTAATTTTTGAAGTGTTAATTATTTAATAATTTTTATTACTACCCAATTCACCCCCCTCTTGGGTAGCTCACTGGGCCAGTAATTGGCATCAGAGTTGATTTTAGCTCGATTAGACTTAACATCCTAACTAAACCTGTCATGTGCACACACCATAGATAATATTTTTTGTATATCTTCTCTTAATGGTGATAAATCCCTATATGATAATGTGATGTATGATTGTTATGATTTTAGTGGTAGTGATGGAGATGATGATAATGAAAATATTCATATTGTTATAGAAAAATTATTTTCTTCCACACTACTTTTTGTTAAAGAGATCTTGAGTTTAAAAAGAAAAATTGATTCTTTTGAAAATGGAAGAAAAAATGTTCAAAAATTTAAAGTGTATTTGGATGATTATTGTGGTACAAAAGAGTTTTCGGACGTTGTTTTTGAAATTAATAATTTTGCTCTCTACAGTGGTTTCTCTTAAAAATGAAAACAAAATTTTAAAAAATAATTTTGACATGATTTCAAGGCAAAGTTCAGATCTTGTTTCTAAAATCGATTTACTTAAGAAAAATTTTAAAAAATCAAAATCCGACCTTAAGACTGTTTCAAGAGATTCTAAGAATGATTTTTCTAGGCAAAGTGGATATGTTTCATCGTCTCATCCTTCATCACAATCCAGTGATAGTTTTATTGATATTGTTAGAAATGATTCTTGTTTTACATCTTGTGCTTTCTATGATAAATCGGATTTAAGATGTTATTATTGTAATAGGGTTGGGTATTTTAAAGTATCATATCCATTCAGGAACCCTAAGTTTATGTCTAATAAGGATGGATCCAAAATGAAATGGATACCGAAGAGAACTGTTGAAATATCTTGGGTAGAGTTACATAATGACGGTAGTGGACCCGAATGAACGAATAAAGAGGCTATATCAAAGTTAAGACAAGAAGTCATCAAGGATCTACAAGTGATGCATACAAAGCGAGAAGATGCACTAAAGACAAAACGTGAAATTACAAAGAAACTACAAGCGAAATGTGCAAAAATAAAATAATTACCCAAACCAAGATAGGATATCACCAGGAAGCCACAAGTGACATGTGCAAATGGAAGTATTAGTAAATTAAATGACAATAATCAAAGGTTGAGAGGATACAAACAGACTAAGAGAAATGGTATACCCAAAGCAATCATCGGTACAAATGAAGTAAAGAGTAAAGTTACCTCGAAAAATATAAAGGTACTCCTAATCCCTCGTGATTTAAATTTATTAAATTTGTTATAAAGGGAGATGCCCGACTTGCCAATTAGGTAAGTTGGTGATGATTTCTAAGACCTATTTATATGATGCTTTCACTTGTTGTCTTAGAAACATTGTAGGGTGATTATGAGAATCACATTTAGTTAGTGTGTATTAACATGTTTTTATGTGCTTATATCAAGTAGTAATCATATATTTGATTTTAAAAACATGTAATGTGATTTAGAAAATGAATTAAGTGAATTGAGCTAATATTTTATGCATCTTGAAATGATATCTTGATTCAAGTATAATATCGTGTTATACTAAAGGTTTTCAAATGATTATGTTTTGGAAGGGTTTTAGAATGTTAATATGCATGTTATTATTAAAGATTCATATTCTTATGCGCTAATGATTATAAGAAGTATGTTAATTGAGATGACTTTATCTAAATTAATTAGTTTATAGGATTAAGATTGCTTGAAATTGATCAGTGATCATGCATGATGTTGTGAATAATTGATAAATATATGTTCACTTGATTATTACTAATGATTTTCTTCCAAATATGTTTCAAAGAGTTTCAGGTTATAATCTTACTCGAGGAGAAATTATTCATACCGAAATTCAAAATTTAATCAAGAATAAGAATGGGGTTGATTCAAGAAAGATAATTGATTAGGGTTGAATCTTCATTCAACTCAGTGGTAAAATAATCTTATTCTTATATGATTATGTGATGAGAAATAATCATCTAATTGACTCACATGTATATGAATATTTTGATTATATGCCTATGTGAATTTCTATTGTTAGTTAATACTGGTTTGTTGATGAAATATTTATTGCTAAGAAATGTTTGACAAAATCAGTATTAAACATAATCTTACCTGTCGGCATATCGTATAAATTTAAACTTACATGGTTGTTGGTATCACTTTATGAGATCACATTAATCTATTTATGATACCTTATATTTTATCATCTAAATATATATATGACATTTCAATCTGTTGCACGTGGATATATTTATAAGCAAACAACTAATATCTTTTATTCTGCAAATGATTATTATTCTAATAGAGAGATGAAATTTTATAAGAGAAATATGCACTTATTCATATTTATGCATGCACTAGATTTATGTTGATAAAATATCATTGAATTATACTTCATGTCCTAGCACAGATTATATGGTTCTTGATTATAAGGAAGATATTATTTAGTATTATGAGTGAGACATATGAACTTAACTGAAATTATATGATTGCATGTTTTATTGTTGAAATATTTTGATCGCCTCTAGTTTATTCTCCTAAGCATGAATTTATTTGTTTATAATTATATGAGGGAGAAGTTTTGATAAATTGAGCAATAATGTGTTATGTTTAAATTGAAAAAGATGATATTGAATATTATGATACCTTCGATTAACTTGTTGATGTATTCACTAAACTTCTAACGGAAGATTAAAGCTCATGAAAATCATTCAAGGTTTAGGTATGCATAGGCATAACGATGTATGTCTAGAGTGATGTTTTTGGTTTCCTTTCCCCACTTTTTGAGATGACAAAGGAGGAGAGAATATATTAATGTTTTATTGAATATCTATAATTGAATTGATTTCTAAAAATGAGAAGATATAAATGGGGAAACCATAATTGTGCTTAAAACGAGTTAGTTAATGTTTAGGTTTTGTTCGCCTAAGCATTGGACTATTATAGGAGGAAAACAATATTGATATGATCATGTTGCTTTATTGAATATCTATAACTATTTTATTGATCATATTTTGTACTTCATTGAATATCTGACGAACTTATTGAATTATCATTATGATTATGCTTTAACAAGTTAAAAAACCCGTTCTCGGATTTAAGGGGAATGTGGTTACATATTATTTTGACAAAAACATCAAAGTTAATTATTATCATCAAAAAAGGGGAGATTGTTGATCCTAAGATTTTGATGGACAATTAAATATTAATATGTTTTGTGGAACTAATGAGTTTATTGAGTGTTTCAGTGATAAAGTTCCATTGATGATTTAATCATGAAGAAATTATTGAAAATGATTTTGGATGCAAGAGACCAACAAAGAGAAAAGCATTAAGAGACTGAAGATTTTGAAGAATCTAGGAAAAAATAACTCAGGTTAATTTTTACTCTTAATGTATCTCGATTAGGATCACACACGATACAAAACGATTTTATGATTATGTGTGTTTGTAATAGGATCCTAATTAGTTAAACATATTTGCTCCTATGTGAAATTCAAGAAGAAATATTGATTTAAAAAAAATAGAAATTAAAATTGTTTTAAGGAGTTAATTAAGTTAATCGAGAAAAGAAATTGATTAAAAGGGAAAAAACGTTAAAAATATGAATTAAAAATGAATTAAAGAAGAAGTATGCCAGCAAGATCGGTCAACCGACCAATATGGTTCAGTCAACCGATGAAATGGAGCTGGAGAAACGATTCAGTCTCTAAATCGATCGGTCGACTGATCAGTCGACCTATGGCCAAAGGGTGCACTTTCTGAATCATTAGGTTGACAAACCATGATGTACCAGTCGACTTATCATAGCTGGATTTTGGCCTCAGAAACTCCCTGCATCTATCGGTCGACGGTCCAAGGATGAGCGGTCGACCGATGGGCTTGAATTTTTGGCTTGGGCTACAACCTGAATCGATTGGTTGACCTATGTTGATTGGTTGGTTAGCTGATGGTTCAGTTTCAAGTTTTGAGGATTTCATGGTTTTGATCCAAAAGTAACCGTTACTAGCCTTTTTATGATTAAGATTTGAGAGATATCTTAGGGATTTAATGTTATTTAAGATATGCAACTGATACTTGAATATTCCTATAGATTTGGTATATGAAATTAAAGTGTTTCTCAAATTGGTCCTATTAATACTTCCTATCTTATCGATTTAAGTTTGAAATATTTTTTAGGGACTCAATTGAATGTCTTGAAATCTATATTTAAGTAAATTATACCTAAAATAAAATATAATGCTATATGGAGTCTATAGGTGTTTTTTAGATACTTATCATTTGAAAACTAACTGTTGGAGGGTTTGTTTCAATTCCCTATATGTAGACCTGCGGATTTCACATAATAAATATATAATATCAAGAACTATTCAGTTCCTAAGATTTTCTAAGAGTCATCATTCTGATATTATTTTGAGAGATTAATTGTTGAGAAGTTTTTGAGTTAAAGCGCCGATTGTGTTAGCGTCACCGATTTGAACTATCTAGCATTTCAATCTATAATTTTTCGTTGTTATTCTGATGAGATCTTTCCAAGTTATTAATCTTTATGGCGTATTTATTTTTCTATATTTGTTTGATTGATAAAATCGTTTTTTGAACTTTAAAGAGCATAAAAAATCTTTCAAAATGATTTTTGTGATAATCTGATTACGTACTTATTTGTGTGTTTCTCATATCTATTACAATCAGATTTTTATATTTTCTTGGTCATATTTTTATTACTTACTTGATTATTCAATCCTGTAAAATCATTTTTTTTTTAACTTTAGAAGCATAAAAATTATTTTTAAAACGATTTTGGTGATAATCTGATTAAGTGATCAATTTTGTGCTACCCGTATTATTTGTTATAATCATATTTTATTTCCTTACTTATTCATATCACTAGTATATATCGGGACATTAATCGAGTTTAAATTTAACTTGAGGTGGTAGAAGTTCCGAATAGGAAGAACTAATCAATTTCTTGTAATTAGTGAATTGTGTGCGGATTAGGTACTATTGGGAGTATCTAATCAGAGGTAGCTGGATTTCAATCTCTTCCAGTAAAGAGATTGATGTTTTATCTTTACCTAAGTACAAAAAGGTTAGATTACTCTTTTCCCTTGAAAAGAGTTAGGTATGATTCTTCCTGGTTATAATCAATTATGAGTGAATTATAAATGTTTCATTCTTACTTGGAAAAATGATACTTGGAGTGTTTCTGTGAGGTTTGATTCTTAGCCTAACGTATAAAAAAATTAGGTTTGATCATTAACCTGTGAAAGGATTATGTTAGTCTTGAGCTTAGAAAAAAGATAAGGTTATTTTTTAGCTTGGAAAAAAGAAAAGGTTATTCCTGAGCCTGGGAAAATGAAGTTGGAAAGGTTGATTCTAAGCATGTGAAAAGAATCATTGTGTAAAGGTTTGATTCCTACTTATTTAAAGGAATCTTAGTGGTTTAGTGGGTACGACTCTCCGTAGGGCTCAGATGACTGGATTAGCCAAAAGTAGTTTGGTGAACCAGTATAAATCTTGGTGTGCTGTGATTTTACATTATTTATATTCTATTATTTGGGTGTGCACCTAATTTATAATACTTATCCGCTGCTATAAAGATAATAATTAATTTAAGATAAAATTAATTATTTGATTTTTTAAGTGTTAATTATTTAATAATTTTTATTACTACCAAATTCACCCCCCTTCTTGCGTAGCTCACTAGGCATAAAAAACTTTAAAAAAAATAATTTCATGCTATCTTTGGGGGTATGAGAACGTGGTTGTAAGAAAAAGAAGTGAATGGCAAATGAGAAAAGATATTAATTTTAACTTATTTAGTATGAGAAAATTAAGAAGGATAGAAAAATTAGAACAAACAAAAAGTAATGAAAACCAATTTTCATCTATTAAGGATAGATATAGTAACTATTCATGGTTTATTCCTTCTATTTTTTATCAATTCTTACTAGACGAAACAATAGAGGTTTATTTATTCTCAATTCAAACAGATTGTAAAATTGAGTTCAATTTACTAAGTAATTGTATAGGGGAGTTTTGTTTGTACTCCAGAACATCCATTACAACTATTTATTCTTTTGCGATAAATATAATTGAATGATACTTTTCATTTCTTTCCACACAAATTTATTTTCCAATTACAATATGTTAGTGAATAATGGGTCAAATCAGTATTACGCAGCTAAAAATTTGAATTGAAAATAATAGGAATTGATTACGTGCTACAAACCATCAATTAATTTGAGGGAAACATCCACGAGTAAGAAGAGAAGGATTTCACTATTGACAAGGATTTAAATAACAATTTAAGCCCCATCTCTCTCAATTCAAAAATTAAAATTTATGTTTAGTGAAACCAAAATAACGACAAGAGAATTTAAGAGGATTGAAGTCGGTTGATGAATACTTAAAAGTATTTTGTTGAAGTTTAAAATAATGACAGAACTTATGAATATTTATAAGCCTTGAGTCCAACCATGATTTGGAAAGTAAGTTATTGACTTGTTCCTCACCGTTGGGAGTTTTATTAGATTCTACTCTGATTGAGAAAATCTAGTGATTATTTACTAGATATTTAATATAAATATTAGATTCATGTAGATATTTAATCTCAAATTCAAAGATTCTCAGTTGAAACAAACTATCTCTCTCTCTCTTCTTTCTCTTACTTTATCTTTCTCTGTTGGAATGGTGACTGTTGCTGCTGCAGAGTGAACGAGAACACCATCGTCAAAAAATCCTACCTCCGAATCCCTCTCGCTGCTCAAAACTAAGCCTAACTCTTCAAAGACCACTTGATCCAAAAATATTATCTATAGAATTTAAAACTAAAAAGACCTCTTCATTGTCAATTCCTCTCAAATTGGTGTAAAACAAAATTGCTTGGAAAATTGTGCGTTTTTCTTTTTATTTTATTTTTTTCTCCATTTTTTATCTATACCAAGCAAGTATTTGTTTTTCTTCATTTTCCATCCTATTTTTCTTTTCATTTGTCTTATCTATCTTTTTTCCCACCCAAGCAAATGCACCATTTTTCTTTGTCCCCTTGGAGATTCTTTTCTTAAAAAGAAAAAAAGAAAAAAAAAAAATACTTTCCTTTTATGCCATCTTTGGGAGGATGAGTACTTGGTTGTAAGAAAAGAAGTAAATGGAAAATGAGAAAAGATATTAATTTTAACTTGTTTGGTATGAGAAAAATAAGAAGGATAGAAAAATTAGAACAAACAAAAAGTTGAGAAAACCAATTTTCATCTATTAAGGATGGATATAATAACTATTGAAGATTCATTTCTTTCGTTTTTCATTAATTCTTACCAAATGAAACAATCGAGGTTTATTTCTTCTCAATTCAAACGGATTGCAAGTTTGAGTTCAATTTACTAAGTGATTGTATAAGGGGAGTTCTGTTTGTACTCCAAAACATCCACTTACATTCCATTACAACTATTTATTCTTTTGTGATAAATATAATTGAATGATATTTTTCATCTCTTTCTGCACAAATTTATCTTCCAATTACAAATCGCTATTGAATAATGGGTCGAATTAGTATTACACAGGCAAAAATTAGGATTGAAAAAAATAGAAATTGACACAAAATATTTACATGGTAAAAACTCTCTATTAATTTGAGAAAAAACATCCACAAGTTAGAAGATAAGGATTTCACTATTGACAAATACTTTACAACTTCTCTCTATAAATAAGGAAAGATGAAGGATAACGCTCTTTTGAAATAAGATAATACAAATCTCTCCATACAAAATCCAAAAAACTAGGAGATGACTACAAATGAGGATCCTTTAGAAGAACCTTATGTTTTTTTTTTCTCTTTGAGTTGGGATAAAAAATTATGTTGAATCACCGAAGGCCAAAATAGGTATTATGAAAAATTTGGAAACGCGTCTACTATTCACGCATGTGCGTTTTACTGTTCACACAAAATTCACTATTTATGTGTATCCCACTATTCATCGGCAGTGGAACCACATATTATTCGCGTGCAAAATATTGTTCATGTGTACGAGCATTGTTCATACGTTGAAAAATAAGGTAATACTAACAATTTTCTTCCTTAACTTGTATTTTCAACATAGTTGAAAAACTTTTCCACTAACCCTATTTTGGTGATCCTTTAATCCTTTCTAAACTTACCAGTTTCATGCCACTCACATTTTAAATAGGCCATAGAAAGATCTACATCATATAAATTTGTCAATGTTGGTTGATTTTATCATAACATATGTTAGGTTGTCTTTGGTATGAATCTTTTACATATCCTCATTTCTTTATTCTACTACTTCTCGAACAAAGTAATATTGAACACCTATGTGCTTTATCCTAGAATGGAAGGCTAGATTCCTTTTGATATGTAAGGTATTATGACTATCATAAAACAAATTAATCTTCTCCTGCTTGTGCCCGAGTTCTTCTATTAACCTTTGTATCCAAACTACCTCATTGCATGTTTGTGCAGCTACCATTTATTTTGCTTCTATTGTAGATAAGGCCACAACAATTTGTAATTTGGATATCCAACTCATTGTTCCTCCTGCAAGTGTGAACACAGAGCTTGTAGCGAATTTTCTTTTATCAATATTACCTGCAAAATCTGAATCGACATAGCCTCTTACAATGAATTTTGATCCTCTATAACATAATACCACATCTGAGGTTCCTTTAATGTATTATAGGATTTTCTTAACAATATTCCAATGCTCTCTACCAGCATTCACCATAAACCGACTGACTATGCCAACTGCTTGAGCAATATTTGGTCTAGTACATATCATAGCAAACATAAAGCATCCCACCGTTGATGCATATGGTACTCAAGACAGTTTCATCCTCTCCGCTTCATTGATAGGATACATGCTTGAGGATAATATATAAATGGAAAGAAGAAAGGAAAAATTGGCTTACAATCTTGCATGTTGAAGCGTCAGAAGATTTTCTTAAAGCAATTCTTCTGAGAAAGCCAAATCTTCCTGTCTTTTTTGTCTCAGTGAATTTGCATCCCCAAAATCTTGTTTGTTAGTCCCAAATCCTTCATATCGCACTCTCTAGCTAGCTATGTCTTTGATTCTTAGTCTAGATCTTTGTTAGGGCTTACAACTAGCATGTCGTCCCAGTACAACAATAGAATAATAAATTCATTTTTTTTCAAACCTCTTGTAATACGTACAATGGTATAAACTCAATCTATTGTAACCGGGGCTAATTATAAAGGAATCAAATCTCTTGTACTAACAACTTGAAGCTTGTTTTAGACCATATAGAGATTTTATTAACCTACAAACCAAGTTTTCTTTTCTTTTTTATTTAAATCCTTCTAGTTGGAGCATATAAAGTTCTTTCTCAAGTTTTCTATGAAGAAAATTCATTTTCATATCTAATTGTTCTAGGTGCAAATCAAATGCAACACATAGCCAGGACTACTCTGATAGTTGTAAGTCTAACAACTGGAGAAAATACTTTGTTGAAATTAATACATTCTATCTGAGCAAATCTTTTCATCACCAGTCTTGTGCAATATTGTTCCTCTTGGTCATTGTCACCTCATTTGATATTATAGACCTATTTGTTACCAATGGATTTACGACCTCGTAGAAGCGGAACAAGATTCCATGTCTATTTATATGTAAGGCTTCAATCTTTTCTATTAGAAGACAGTATGTAACATTGCTTGCCATAACATAATCTACGTGCCATAACAATGTTTTTTATTAACACTTTGATCATTGGACTTCTATATCATTGGTCTCATCTGGTTCTCATTTATCGTGCGCCAGTATTGCTTTAGAAGAATCTTCTTTTTCTGACTCACCTTTTATTTGAATCGTCGTAGTCTCCTTTGTTGTGTTATCAGTTCTTTTTCTTTGCAATTCTTCTTTTACAAATATCACATCTTTGTTGATGATAACCTTTCAGGTTGTGGGATCCCACAAGCGATACCCTTCAACTCTATTAGCATATCCCGAGAATATGCATTTCTTAGATTTTGGATTTAGTTTTGTCATATTTTGGGAACCATACATTACACATGCAGAACATCAAAAAGTTGGAGTGATCAATAATGTGTTGGTTTGTTGGTCCACATCTCCAATGGTGTCTTCAAAACCAATTGTAGTTGATGTGACCAGTTTATAACATAACAACCGGTTTTTATTGTTTCTGCCCATAATGACTTGGCTAGACTTGTAGTTCTCAACATAACTATTGTTCTCTCAAAATATAAGAAAATCGTCATTAGTATATTTTCCTCTATTTTCTGTCCTCAAACACTTGATCTTCCTTTTGGATTCAAGTCCCACCCCCACTTTAAAAATTTTGAATGTTGAAAACACATATGACTTCTTCTCGATTTGATACACCCACACCCTCCTAGAGTGATCATTAATAAATTATACAAAATAATTTGCTTCTCCTTGAGATATGACTAGTGAATCCCACACATCCGAATGAAATAAGTTTAGAACATATTTGCTTCTTGTAGTAGATCTACAAAACTTTAGTCTATGCTTTTCACTTGAAGCATAGTGCTCATAAAATGGTAAAGATACCAATTTGATCTCAGTAAGGATATTATGCTCCGGGAGAATCTTCAAACCACGCTTCGACATGTAGCCTAGTTTTTTAAGCCATAGAATCGTTGATTCTTCTTAGTTGCCTGATGTAACTGATGCATTTGTTATCTGTAATGTGTTGCTATATGTATTTTAATGATGTCAATTTATGTGTTTTGATGATGTCACAATATGTGTTTTGATAATGTCAATATTAGTGATATGATAATGTCAAATTAATATTATTAGACACAAATTATATGTTCCAATATATTAGATTGAATCATACCTTGAGTGTATTAATCAAAGTGATTTTTTAAGTGTAGGTTTTAAGATTCAATTATTCATTATGTGTGCTAACCACTACAGAATTTTAAGTGTGAAATCCAGGTATAATCTTGATATGAAAAGCACAAGACTTATGTAAGATTATATCTATAAGATTAAGTCTATAAGATGTTACTCTTGAAGAAAATATATACTTTGACTCATTAGAATGCGCACACACACAAGAGTGCATGCATTCATGATATTCTGGTTTTGAGCATGATCATTATTTGATTGTATCATAATACATGTGATTGAATTGTTCAATATATGATTATTTGGAAAATGCACATACAATATACCTAAAGTGAAAAATTATGTTTTCAATATACTCAATATGTTTATCATGATAATATGATTAATATATGTATACATTTATAATATCTCGATTCTAACATGTCCAATATAATTATAGATCACAATACGCATCAACGCTTTGATCAATACATGCATATATAAGAAATTTACATTTTGATCACAAATATACTTAAATTACTTAAACTTTATTTCTATGTGATTATAAGGTACATTGCATGATTTCAATATGAAAACACTTGATATACTGTTTTGAACATGTCCATATCATTATTATATCATGATCCATGCAATAAGATTGTTCATATCTTGCTCAATTAAAAATTTCACATATTGATCCAAAAATTGAGAAAATGAGTTTCCAATATGATCACAAGGTACATTATGTTTTTTCAATTATTAAAATACTTCAAATATCATTACTATATGTTTTAAAAATGTTTAGGATGATAAATGATCATGAATTGAGGTCAAAAACAAAAAACAAATGAAAAATAGAATTGTTGAAAATATTGTAGCACAAGTAGTCGACTACTTGTGCCGGATGTAGTCGATTACATGCTGGCAGAATACTTTCTCTCCTGTTCTATTTTCGAGTTGTCATTTTGACTATCTTAGCTTGTTCTAAGTGACATATGAATGTTCCTATATATTATTAAGGACGTTTAATATCATAAACATCAATTAATTTGATCAAATCAACCTTGGATTAAAGAAACTTGATCAAAATCCTTTTGAACATTCAAGAACACATTTTGCAAATTTTTGTCATGAATTCAAAATTGGGTTTTACATATCAAATTTTGTTTTCATTGCTCAATTCATGTTTTGATATGTTTATATGATGTGTCTACATGATATATATATATATATATATATATATATATATATGTATGTGTGTGTGTGTGTGTATGTGTGTGTGTGTGTGCGCGCGCGCGTGTGTGTGCTTGATTGGTATGCATGACATCATATGAAAGTTTAATTGATATTTTCGCACAATGACCTTGAAAATTCTGTTTCTAACATATGAAATTTAGTTAAGTGTTGGAACTTATTTAGAATTTTTCTAAATAATCAAGTATGTTATATTCATGTATAATATTATTATAAATCATGTATTTGGATGTATAAATTTGTGGTCCTAAGATTATACAGATGATATATATGAACTTAACCAACTTGTGCAAGTGGGAAGAATATTAAAGTATATGTCTACTTTTTGCAGGGTTGGTTACTTATGGACAACCATGCTTTGTCTCATTGCCAACTATGCTCTAGAATATCTTTGATTATTTTTAAAATTGAAAGAGCTTTTCATTTATGATGATATCCATCTTTGAAGACTTCCACCACACCTTGTCTAACCAATTGACTCTGGCAATTATGACCAACACCTATACTCCACTATGCATATCATGAAAAACGTAATTCATAGTTGTAATATTCCACCACCATCATGACTAAATGGACCATGGGCCCTATACCATTAATGGGATATATCTAGTAATTGATTATGTTGAAAAAAAGTTGTTGGATATTTGAAATTTTGAAAAGAATTTGAGTAGGAAGAAGCCTTATTGTCTTGATACATGAGAGAACACAATACAACGGTCATATAAGCTCAACATCTTAATTATAAGTTCCTCCCAAGACATTTCTAGCTGTATAAAAAGAGGAAAACTATTGGAAGCAAGCATAACCAAGAAGTGATAATCTAACACAAGTGATTACCAAAAATTATATTACAAAATGATATTTTTTAAACATCATTTTTTTTATTCTTATTCTTACACATCTTGTGTGGTCACTCTTGTACTTAAAGTTCATCTATCTTTTCTTGAATGATATTTGTGAGAAATACTAAATACTAGTGACTCAAAGTGTTGTAATCATTAGAGAGTATTTAGAGCTCCAAGGTCGATTTTCTAAGTTAAATTACAAAACAATTTTGAGTGTTGTATTGAGATATGGTACTTTATAGAAATATCCAAGCAAGAAGATCCTCAAGAGAATTACCACATCCCAACATCAACCTGTGAAGAAGTTGAAGAGACCAAAGAATGAGCCTTTGGTGCGTCGAAAAGTAACGGACCGATCTCGCCATAAAGAAGATTGTGAAAGGTTTGATCTTTACCCGTAAAAAGATTGGAAGATTGTGAAAGGTTGATCTTGACCCGTAAGAAAATAGAAAGGTTATAAAAGGTTTGATCTTCACCTGTAAGAAGATTGTATAAGATTTAATCTTCACCCGTAAGAAGATTAAGGATAAGTGGATTAGAACTTTTCGTCAAGAGTGCGGAGGAGTAGTGTAGGCAAAGAATTTTGCCGAAACAACTATAAATCTCTTGTATCTTGTGGTTTGATTGTCTCTATTATTTACTCTTTACTTTGATTATTTTGATTTGATTGATTATTTCGCTGCAAACACAATCACAAGAACTAACAAGTTGATTTGAGATTTAAATAGAAAGATTTTACGAAACGTTTTTAAATACCTAATTCACCTTTCTCTTGGGTCAATCTTTAGGCCAACACAATGTGTCTTCCAAAAGCATGTATAAAGTTGTTGTGATGTTTTCTGCCTTCATCACCACAAGCGCACCTTTGATGATCTTCATATTCCTATTTTATATAAAGAATCTTGTTGAGAGATCCCAAGATTCAAAAAATTATTTTTTAAGGATTATATCATGTGTTAAAAAATCATTGTTATAGGACCCCACAGAGTGATGGTTTTATGAAATGGGACCTTTCACCAAATTTCTCTTTTATATATGGGTCTTGCAACGAAGATCATTCAAATGTCCAAGGGGTAATAGGTTTTTCTTCAAGCCCTTCACTTGTCGTACTCCTTGAATAGTACAAATTGTATTATCACCCATCTTCATCTTGATAACATCATTACCAACGATCTCTAAGGCATGATCATTACCCATGAACATAGATCCTTTAGAGACAAGTTCATAGGTGTGAAACCAGTCTCGTAGTAAGGTCATATGCTAGGTTGTTCCTAAATCCATTATCCAAGCATTAGTGAGTGATAGGTATTATTTATCTATTTATTCTCAAGCCGATTTTGTTAGTTTTCAAGTATTTTTATAGCGTTTTATTATGTTTTAATATGTTTTTATTTATTTTGTTATGAATCAGATGTTCGGGGTGAAAATGGACGAAAATGGTACTTAAACAATCATATCGGAGCGAGCTCGGTGGGAAAATGAGCAAAAAGGCAAGATTTCAAAATAGCAGACCCATCTCCACAACGGTCAGGCCACCGCCGCAGCGGTGAAAGTGTTGGAGTGCAGAAATCTCATCATCGCAGCTATCAGGCCACCGCTACAGTGGTGAAAGTCCAGAGAGTTTGTTGAATCTTCACCGCCACAGCGGTGAACCTACCGCCGTGGCGGTCACTCTGTAGACAGTTTAGATATTTTGGGATATTTTGTTAAATATTTTGACCCCTTTATATATTTTCCCTTCACCCTGACACAAAAGAACATTTTAGGAGTCCCTTAAGAGTTCCAAGGGAATAACAAGGAGAGATAACAAATTCAAGAAGATAAATCAAGCTCGGAGTG
Organism: Eucommia ulmoides; assembly: GCA_016647705.1. Taxonomy (NCBI): domain Eukaryota; kingdom Viridiplantae; phylum Streptophyta; class Magnoliopsida; order Garryales; family Eucommiaceae; genus Eucommia; species Eucommia ulmoides. Next base: position 21,980,029 of record CM028330.1, on the reverse strand, counting down.
GAAATCACGGACGTGGAACCGTCACATCTTCGGATAAAGGCTAAACTCTCTTGTTTCTCTATTTTATTCTTAAACCCTTGTTTGTATTTATATATATTTAGCTTGTATTTCATTGTATATAGGGTCATGGCTATGTGTAGCTAAACATATATTGTCTAGTGAGCGATTGACTCCACGAAAACGTGTTTGAATAAAATTGATATTTTATTAACGATTGATTATCTTTATCTGATTGTGTTTACCATTTTGTCATGTTTATATGCTTGTTTAGATATATTGAGAAATCGGGGTTTGACACTCGGGAGAGATAACCCTAGATTCGGACTAAGGTTTAAACACAACGCAACGATCTAATAACCCGGGATGGAGTTAGAAAGTGTGCAATCCGTGACGTTGCAACGAGTCTTATGTGGCCAAGTGTCGTATAGACGCTCGAGGGGAACTTCGGCGTTGACACGAAATCACATATTCACTCACTTTACACTCGGGAGATGTAGTGAGCGAGATTTTGATACCAAAATTATCGGATAGGATGAACTCCGTTAATGTAAACTAGATCGAAATAAACACGTTTAAATGAACGAAATTAATCCCTAGTCAATTTACTCCCATAAACGTCTATATTAGCAATATTAGTTTAATTAGGTTAATTTAGATTAGTATATAATTATTATATAAATTACATTTTTATCGCCTAAATAAAGTTAGGTTATGATAATTGCGGTACTCAATAACCATCAAATCCAATCTATGTGGATACGACAACCCTAACTCTTCCAATTTATACTAAGACTTAACCTGTACACTTGCGCTGAAAGTAGCGACGTATCTATGCGCTACCAAGTTTTTGGCGTCATTGCTAGGGATTGTGTTTTAGATTGTTGTTGATATTGTGAGTAAATAACTTAATTTTAATTTAGGCATTTTTTTTGTTTATAATTTTTTCTTTATAGTTTTGTTTTTGTTTTTCCTGCAGGGTACTTGAAGATGTTAGATCAACAAGTACTTTTACGTTTCTTTCAATGGGATTCCGAGTCATTTTACTATGCTTGGGATCGATGCAAGGAATTTCTATTCGGGTTTTCGAACTATGGTTTCCCGAGGAAGTGTCAACTTCTGAATTTCCTCGACGGATTACAAGTCGCAACCAGAACGTGGGTGGAAGGAGGAAACAGTACCACCTTTTTCTACAAACTAACTGCGGATGACGCCTTTTGATCAATTGGTAGCTTTTGATTATCAGAGTTAGAATTATTCACCAAGTTACCAAAACTTGGGAGATTATTCCAACACTTCGGCGCCATAGATTGACACCCTGGACCAAAATGTAAAGTCTTCCCCCGCCCTGAAATAGATATTTGTTGTAGTTATGGGAGAGACTTTTAATTCGTTCGGTATTCGAGTACTCACTTGTCATTTTTCTTTCGTTTTAACCACACACATGAAATTTAAATAATTGAATAAGTTTGGGAATGTGGTATATTAAAAAAATATAAATATAGTTAAATTTCATTTCTTTTGACAAGTGAGTACGTTGGTCTTAAATGATTATTCGGGGTTGTTTCCAATTTATCTATAAGGGTTCTAGTGTGAGTATGCCAAGCGTTGTGCCTTGGGTATCGTTGAGTTAATGATGTTAACTCGTTTTATATTCCCGATATACCCTTGGCCAAATGTTCCAAACCGAACCAAGTCCTATTGATCTTTTTGAACTTCCAAGCCTACATTAGTGGAAAGTGGAGCCCAATCAGGCGTATGGATATCCTAATCCTTTATGGTATAAGTCGTGAGTTTTGTTGGTGGATAATCCAATCCGATTGTTGGATAGTTATATCATTGAGTCTCGCACACACACGTTGACAGGATCTAGAATGGTATTTACCATTATTAAATGTTGAAATTTTAGAACACCACATGGTGCGTTTTACTCTTGAACTTGATATGATTGGGGGTTATTGAGGGAAAATATTTTGGTCAATAGATGAATTAAAAACTCGCATATCGTTATGTTTAGGTTGTTTGTGTTTAAGTTATTTGTGTTAGTTAATTTAGTTGTGCTTTTCATTTTAATGCGAGTGTTTTGCTCGAGGACTAGAAAAATATCAAGTTTGGGGGTATGTGATATGTGTTATTTATCTATTTATTCCCAAAACGGTTTTATTAGTTTTCGAGCATTTTTATAGAGTTTTATTATGCTTTAATATTTTTTTATTTATTTTGTTATGAATAAGATGTTCGGGGTAAAAAGGGGACGAAAACGGTGCTTAAACGATCATATTGAAGCGAGCCCGGTAGGAAAACGAGCAAAAAGACAAGATTTTAAAGTAGCAGACCTACCGTCGCAGTAGTCAAGCCACCACCACGGCAGTGAAAGTGCTGGGAGTGTAGAAATCTCACCGCCACAGTGGTCAAGCCACCACCGCTGCGGTGAAAGTCTAGAGAGTTTGTTGAATCTTCACCACCGCAACACAAAAGAACGTTTTAGAAGTCCCTTGAGAGCTCTAAGGGTATACCAACAAGGAAAGATCACAAATTCAAGAAGATAAATCAAGCTCGGAGTGGAAATCACGGACGTGGAACCGTCACATCTTCGGATAAAGGCTAAACTCTCTTATTTCTCTATTTTATTCTTAAACCCTTATTTGTTCTATATGTTTAGCTTGTATTTCATTATATATAGGGTCATGGCCATGTGTAGCTAAACATATATTATGTAGGGGAGCGATTGACTCCACGAAAATGTGTTTGAATAAAATTGATGTTTTGATAATGGTTGCTTATCTTTATCCGATTGTGTTTACCGTTTTGTCATGGTTATATGCTTGTTTAGATATATTGAAAAATCGGGATTTGATACTCGGGAGAGGTAACCCCAGATTTGGATTAGGGTTTAAACATAACGCGACCATCTAATAACCCAGGAGGGAGTTAGAAAGTGTGCAATCCGTGATGTTGGGGCGAGACTCATGTGGCCAAGTGTCGTATAGATGCTCGAGGGGGACCTCGGCGTTGACACAAAGTCACATATTTACTCACTTTACACTCGAGAGAGGTAGTGAGCGAGATTTCAATACCAAGATTATCGGATAGAATGAACGTCGTTAATGTAAACTAGATCGAAATGAACATGTTTAAGTGGACAAAATTAATTCCTAGGCAATTTACTCCCATAAATGTCTATATTAGTAATATTAGTTTAATTAGGTTAATTTATATTAGTATATAATTATTATATAAATTACATTTTTATCACCTAAATAAAGTTAGGTTATGATAATCGCGGTGCTCAACGATCGTCTAATTCAATCCCTATGGATACGACAACCCTAACTCTTCCAATCTATACTAAAACTTGACCCGTACACTTGCGGTGAAAGTATCGATGTATCTACGCGCTACTAGTGAGCTGCTTTTTGCCTTTCGAAACAGTTGTTGCTTCATTGTATAGAATATCTTTGTGATCAAAGGTACTTGTAACACATCCTTAAGATTTGTTACCTCAGGAGTTTTCTCTGCATTCTTCTTTATATATCAACAATCGTTTATGACGTGCCTTTGTCAAAGTTGTAGCATTTGAAAATTTTCTTGCTCCTTGACTTTGATTTATCATAATTGTGACTCCCACTCGAGTTACCCTCTATTGATCTCCTTCTTGCCACTGATAAAGCTTCTACTTGTTGCGAGCTTTTCAATTTGTCTTTTTTATTTTTGCACCTACTTTCCTCTTCTAGAATAATGGTGCAACATTGTCGAAGACTAGATAGTCCAAAAGAATACTATTGGTGTAATTGATGATGAGTTGATTATATAAATCAGGTAGACTTTGGAGTAGAAGCTCCACATGTTTAGCTTTTGATATTTTATGGTCCAACGTCGTATGTTGGAAAAATAGCGTATTGAGAATGTTGATGTAATCTATCACCGAAATGGATTCACGTATTCGAAAAGTGTATAGTCTTCTCTTTAAGAAGATATTGTTGTGATGTAACTTGACCTCGTGCAATCTCGTCAACACATTCAAAAATTCATTTGTTAACTTCTTCTCTACAATGCTTGATAACACTGAGTCTGTCAATACTAGGCAATTATCCTTTCTCCACTTGTCTTCAGTCATCTCTTTTGGTTTGTCTCCAACTGCTACTAGCCAATTATCTTTTCTCAAAATTGCCTTTATCTTCAATTTCCATAGGGAGAAATTACTCCAATTAAACTTCCCAATCTCAAATTTTGCTGCCATAGTGTTGACGACAATCTATTTCTCAACTGAACTAGCTCCCACATTTTCACCGTGAATAGTACTTTAAATGTAAATTAGGATTGAGAATAATAGAAATTGACACAAAATATTTACGTGGTAAAATCCCTCAGTTAATTTGTGGGAAACATCTATTAGCAAGAAGAAAATGATTTCACTATTGAGAAAGACTTTACAACTTTTTTCTATAAAAAGTAGCGAATAAAGATAAATCTCTCTTGAAATAGGAGAATACAAATCTCTCTATACAAAAGAGGGGAAACTAAGAGATGACTACAAAAGAGGATCCTTCAGAAGAAACTTATGTTTTCTTTCTAAGTTAGGATGAAAAATTATGTTGAATTTCTCCCTATTCATATCTTATCGAACGACAAAATGGATATTATGAAAAATTTAAAAATGAGTTATCTGTTCACGCGTACACGTTTTACTTTTCACATAGAATTTATTATTCATGTATATTCCATTGTTCATTGGCGATGGAACCACGTATTATTCACGCGCAAATTATTGTCCATGCGTATGGACATTGTTCATACGTTGAAAAACAAGGCAATACTAACACAAAGTATATATTTTTTTATTTTATTTTTAAATAAAACTAATTTTTAATTGTATTTTCAAACTGCCTAATTGTGATTCTTCCGTTGCTATTAAGCAATTCATTGACACGGGAAATGACGTATCACTCATCTCAAGAGAATGTAATTTTTATGTGGATTGCCAATTTGTTATGTAATTGTATTGTAGTAGAGGCCAAATGAAGCTACCAAAAAGTGTAAGGACTCGATTGAAAATGTTTTGAAGAAGAGGAGATTAATTAAAACGAAATCAAAAGTATAAGGGTACATTTTTATAAATATATTTTGTTCCCATGCAAAACAAGTGCTAACATGTCCTTAAATAATAGGGAAAAATATCAAACAATCTACTTAAAAGGGTAAATCTATAAGATGGCCCCACTACCCTTATTTTGCACTAATAGTCCAATAAAATGTGGTACTTGTCATCAAACAATCCTTATTTTTAAGTATATTTTTCTGTTGAACGATTTTACCCTTCCGTATATATATAAAGCAACTTCAAATATGAACTCTTCTGAAAGAGTTTCCATATTCGGTGAAGATTTTCATTGGGCTTGACAAATATTTTGTATATTTTGACTTGACGAAGATTTTGCATCAAGATTTTGACTAGACGAACTCATTGCATCAAAGTTTTTTTACTGTACGAACATGGATTGAGTGTGGAATATTTTTTTTGGCAAGAACGAAGGGGAAGCAATTGAATGTAAGTAATTCGAACTGTTTACAATGTGTTTTTATGTTCGTTTTTATGAGTTTTGATTATGCAGTAGATCGTTTTTATTTTGAGTAGATCTTATTGATATGTCGCGTTTTGGATCGTTTGTGTTGTGGCATAATGAGAATAGATAGTATAAATTGATTGATACGTTTTAGTAGAGACTTGTTCATTTTTCAAGATTCTAATGGCGTGGATCAAGATTTTTTAATTAATTTTGCAATAGTGTGATATTGAATATAACATGATGTTTATTTTTTCAACGTGATGCATTGATTTTTGGAAAGAGTTTGTAGTGGTTGTTTTAAATTTGATTGTTTGAAGTCATAGATTTTTCTGTATTTTAATCATTTTGTATCTAACTGTGATGTTGAACATAACATCATGTTATTTTCAACATAATGTTGATTTATCGTATCCATTTTTTCACACACAGTAATATCGAGAATGTCAGCATCAATCGCTGCACTGTGTAAGTATGATGGTGTTACAACAATTTTACGTTTTAATGGGAAAAGTGCAATATGAAGTGTTGTTGAAAGAATAGTGGAAAGATAGCCAGAAATGTCTGATGGCAAGTTTTCCATGACATATGCTCTCCCAGGTCACCCAAAATGCATATTATCAAGTCAGAACAATTACTTAGAAATGATTTTTCTTGTTGTACACATGAATGTTAGTATTCTGGAAATTAATGTGTCGAGGATGGACAATGATGATGTGGGATCTAGCCTTGCATCATCGTTTGCAATTGTACCTTCTAGGACTATTATTTTAAATGGAGATACAGATGATGAATTGGATTATATATGAAGTTATGATACAATGTTGGTAAAGAGTGACAATAAACTAGTATTATCAGTTGAATGGGGGTAAAGATGATACATGAGGAGGGTAAAAAATTTAGAGGTGGAACAAATTAGTTTAAGATGGTCTTTAGAAAATACACAATAAAGGTGAGATTTAATTTTCATTTCCTAAAAAATGATAAGATGCGTATAACAGCAGTGTGTTCGTTATGAGAGTCGAAGGGTTGTCCGTGGTTTGTCCATGGAAGGTTCAATCCTGAAAATTGATTCTTTCACATATACGATTTGGTAAATGATCATACATGTGATGCTACATTCCGGACATTGAAGAACAAAAAGATGAGGTCGGATGTTATATCCACTTGTTTGATCGACGAGATGCGTGAAAAATCAAAAACGAGACCTATTGATGTTGTTTAAAGCTTTTAAAAACAATATGGTCTCGAGATAACATATCGTCATGCGTGGCTTGCTGTGGAGAAGGCTAGAAGCAATGTATTTGGAGACCATTCATCCACGTATAATCTATTACAATAGTATGTTGTGCCATTTATGAGAACAAATCCCAACAATCATCTTTTGTTGGATTACAACATGACCACAGGGCATTTCAAACGTATTTTTGTGACATTCTCCGCCTGCATATATGGGTTCAATTACTATAGGCCTTTGATATTTTTAGATGACACATTTTTCACGGGGTGATATAAAGAAACTTTATTGGCAGCATGCACAAAGGATGGGAATTAAGGTAAGTAATGAGCTATTTTATATCATGTTATATTCAACACGACCTCATGTTATATTCAACATACAATATGTTATACTCAACATGATTTTTCTATCTGACAGGAATGTTCCCAATTCCGTTTGCTATTGTGGATGCGGGGAATGACAACAATTGGGAGTGGTTTCTTTTGGAGTTGAAAAAAAATGTAGATCCAAATCAGGTGATTACGTTTATATCAGACCACCACATTGGAATTGTAAAAGGTATACGTAAGGTGTTTCCCGATTGTCACCATGGTTTTTGCTTGGTTCATTTGAAAATGAATTTAAGGGCAGCGATGTCTAGAAGGAATACAGGATGGAAGGAGATAATAATCCACAAGCTAAATAGCCTAGCATATGCACACAACATGGAAGTGTACATGATGTTATGTGATCAAATAATGGTAGAGGGTAGTGAAAAAGTACAGAGGTTCATGAATGAGTTACATCCGTTGAATTTTAGTAATACATTTTTTGGGGGAAAACGTTATGGGAAGATGTCATCAAATTTGACAGAGTATTTCAATTCATGGATAATTGATTACCGACATTTGCCTGCAATATTATTAATTGATAAGATTAGGGTTCGATTGATGGAAGTGATGACAGAAAGGAGAAAATTTGTTGAATGAATGAAGGATGAGATAACACCGTACTGGGATAATAAAATGGGTGAAATGATAAGTGAATGAAGTGGAATGTAAGTCTTTCAGGAAACGATGTGTTTGAAGTAAGTTCATCCCCATCAGTGTTGGTGAACACTACAGAAAGGACATGTTCTTGCCGCCAATGAGAGTTAAAGGGATTTCCGTGTGTCCATGCAAGCACCTCGTTGTAACGTAGAGGGTTTCCTATATATTCATATATTGAGGATTATTTCCACACGTCATTCTATCAAGAGATGTATTCAAAATGTATATATATATATAGTACCAACAATGGAACAACCGTTTTATTCTGAGAATGAAACAGTAATAATCCTTTCGATGACAAAAAAACAACCTCGACAACCTAGAAAAGTAAGAATTTCGTGAAGGGGGAAATAAAAGAAAGAAAATATAGGAGGTGTGGGAAATATGGACGCCACAATAGGAAAACTTGCAAGGTTGTGTTGACTTAAAACATTTGTGCTTTTTTACACGAATTTTGTGTCTTATAGTTTTTTAGACTATATTTTTCTGATTCATTTGGTTCATTTTTGTAAAAGTGACACATTGATGATGTGTTTGAACTAATGATGATGTGACACTTGTTGAATACACAGGAAAATGGACGTTGTGTGGTAATTTTCCCAAAATAAGTAAATAAATAACACTGTAGAATATAACACAATCTCGTGTTATATTTAACATAGTTTTTATTTTGGAACTTTTTTTCTTATTTAAAACATTTTTTAGTAACTTTTTAAGAATTATTATGGTGAATACAAATGATACCATGTTGAATATAACACGATCATGTATTATATTCAACAAGGTTTGATTTTCAAAACATTATTTATTTATTTTTTTCAAAATATTTTTCATATTTTTTAAGAATTATCATGGTTAAGACAAGAAGATACCATGTTGACTATAACATGACCTCGTGTTATATTCAACATAATATCATTTTTAATTTTTTTTAAAACATTTTGTTAATATACAAGGAATTATCATGGTTAAAAAAACATGATACCATGTTAAATATAACACGGTCTCATGTTATATTCGACACGAACTCGTGTTATATTCAACATAATATCATTTTCGAACATTTTTTTTTCAAAACATTTTGTTAATATATAAAGATGACAATGAGATAAATACAACATGATATGATGTTGTATGAAAATATTAAACCATTTTCAAATTCAAAATTTAACGATGTTGAATATAACATGACCTCGTGTTATATTCAACATCATCTCGTGTTGAACATAAGATTTTCATTCAGATTTTTGTTCTTTAATTTTGTTGTTCTTTGCTCAAGGCATGTATGTTTTGTTGTGGATATAACGATGTCGAATATAACACAAATCATATTCTGTTTGTTACTTAAAATCGATCTGTTCAGATCTTACAGATTTTAGATATTTTATGCAATGAATTTAGCAATCGATTTGTTCGTAGTTAGTACTGATGACAAATACGTGTTTTGTTCATATTCGTGCAATGAATCGATGTGTTTTTGACAATTTGATGATGGATTTTTGAGTTGTAACGGTAAGGGAATCGATTTGTCTTGGAACTTTTAGGAATTCAAATATTATTGTGTTCGTCAGTTAGAATCGATGACAAATATGGTTTTTTTTTTCCTTCAGATTTATACAATGAATCAATCTGTTTTTGTTGATTAGATGATGGATTTTGAGTTTGTGACGCTATAGGAAGAGAGTTTTTCGCAAATGTAATCAATCGTTAGATGAACAGTAATGGAGAGATAAATTTGTCTAAAAAACAAAAAAGACTATTTGGTAACATATTTTTGAAAAAGGTTTATGCTTCAGTTTTGTTCTCTTTTGAAGATTTCTTAGTAACCGGACTTAAATAGTATCCTTCTTTGTGCACGCTACCACGCTCTTATCAACGCGCGTGGTTCAAGATTCTGGGTCTCTCTCTCACACACACTGTGCTGTACACCTTATTTTGTCCCCGTCTCTCTCTCAAAGTTCCCTTGTATTCTTCATATGGGTGTAGACTGGATAATCAACGAGAAGACGTACTTCCCTTTGTCATTTTCACCCAATACCCATTTGAGTCCACAGTTTCAGCAACCTTCCTTAATCTTAGATTTAAGGATAATTGTTGAGGTTAATCTTGGCCTTCATGGTTTGTCTCCTTCTAACATTTTGTCCCCCTATTTGTTTTCTTTCTAGCCGTTCACTAACAACTCATTCAAATCTTCAGTTTAAGCCTCGAAGGCGAAGAGTCTCATGAAATTTCTTGTTCTTAAGTAAAACGAGGGAATCTAGATTTTCGCGAAAGGAATCTTTTGAATTATTTATTGTGTCTACTGCATTCTATATATTATTTGGGATTTGTTTTTATTTGATTGTAAGATCGAAAAATTGTAGCGATATTTTGAGTAATGGAACACCAACTGTTTGATGGTATGTCAATGTGGGTGTTTAAGTCTGCTGATACAAAGAGGACGTTTTCTTCGAAATCATGGCAAATGATTGGAGGTGTCAAAGCCTCACAGCATCTATGTTCATGTAGAGGTACTTTTTCTTCTTCTCAATATCTTGAATTATGTAACTTTTTTTCTTCTTTTGCAAATGTCCATGAAAATGGGAAAACTATTAATGTGCTTTTGATTATTGAGTACTTGTATTGTACCATCATTCAATGTGTTTTGAACCCTTATTTGGTCTTTATTTTCGGGATGTTTAGGCCGGTTCAGTTTTTCAAACTGTTTTCGAAAATTTTGAAAACGATTCTAAATTTTTTTAAAAATTGTTGTAAATATGAATAAGTAATCTGATTGATTGAGATATGAATTTGAAAAAGAGAGATAATTATGAATTTTGTTGGGTAAATGTGTAATAATTTAATTTACAAAATAATAAAAGTATAATATTAAAAGTATAGGTGTTATGAATTTAGTTTGGTCACTTTTCTAGAGTGTTTTTCTTCTATTTTTTTTGAAAGGGGAAGCCCAGTTTTAAACTTAGAAAAAGGAGAAGTTGTTGACTTCTTTTACAACTATATTTACCAAAAAGTCTACAGAAACTTCTACTTTCTTCTGTTGCTAATTACTAAATACGCCGTAATTTTTTTTTTATCAAATCCTTTCCAACATCTCATTTTTTTGGAATAATTGGCAATTAGTCTCAAATAGCAGGTGTAATATTTTATTAGTCCCTTTAAGAAGATAAGTTTTGATTTAATCCCTTAAACAGATTTTTCGTTCCATATTAGTTCTGCATGTATTCATGCATGGTATGTGTAAGGTAACTAACATTACATATGTCTGTATAATATTAGTTACATGTATTTGTATAATATTAATTACACGTAATTACAAATACAGGTGACATACAAATTAAAATTACATGTAACTATATTACATGTATTTGTGTAATATTTATTACATCTAACAAATATTTTAAACACAAGTTAGATACATTTAACTGCGAGAGTTCAGACGCGTGTATTGGGCCTTCCGCCTTTTTTTAATGTGTAGGACTAAAACACAAGTTACAATTGCATATGTGACTTTTTTTTAAATTAACGGTAAAATAAGGGGCCGTTTGATAACCGTTTCGTGCCTATCCCATGTAGTGGAATGGAAATGAGGTGGGATGGGATGAGATGAGAATTCTGTTTCTTTCTTAGGAGCAGGATTGTATTTGGTAACGACATAATTCTGTTTTGATTTGGGAACATAATCGCGTTTGGTAACGACAGAATCTATTTTGGTCTTAGAAATTCAGAACGAACCTTAAAACACAATAAAGAAATCATCAAGCAATCGAACAACCACAATCAAGAAATCGAACTCTAAACCACAATTAAGAAATCACCAAGCAATTGAACCTAAACTCCGATCGAAATCGAAATCTTAAACCCCAATCGAAATCAAAATTCTAAACCCCAATCGCAACCGAAATTGAAATCGAAATCAAGACCCCAATCGGAATCGAAATCGAAAACCCTAATTAAAATCGACGAAATTGAAATCGAAATACCCTAAATCGAAACCTGAGCAGATTTCGATTTAGGGTCGAAATCGAAATACACTAAATCGAAATCGATTTTGAATCGAAACCACACGAAATTGAATCGAAACCAGACGAAATCGATTCAATCCCGAACATCTAAATTCTGCGCTTCCAAACACTACCTAAGTTCATTTAACAATATTTTTTGTGATTTTTCTTCAACTCTACCTGGGGTATTATATGCACTAATTGTTCTTAGATTTTGACATTTTCTTTATTATGATTTTTTTTTTTCTATTTAGGTATTCACCCGAACGCGTCCTATTCGATCACTTCAGAGAATGTTATGAAATTGGTGGATACTTATACATATAGCATCAATGGAACAAATGGTTCTAGTTCGAGTTTGTATTTTAGACAAATGAGAGTTCTTAATGCATTTGATGATGAATATGGAGGAGTTATTGTTGATTCAGAAGGATTACCATCTAATCCATATGTATTTGCCTCTCTGCTTCGATCTTCTCTTTCTCACTGGAAAATGAAGGTAATTTCTTGTTATACGGTTGAATTTCTTTTCGAATTAGTGTTTCTGCTGTCAGAAAAACTTGGAACAGAAACAGAAATCTGGGAACAATTCTGGTTTTGTTCTCAGAATTTTGTTCTGAAAATCTGCAAGCAGAACCAAAATCTAGGACACAAAAATGTTTCCTGCTCTATTGTGTTTGTCAACTGATAATTTCCTTTTGACCACAAAAAGGGAGAGTGAAAATTCATTATAGGTCCTCTTTGTTCAGGGTCTCTGTTCCAAGATTTCAGCTTTTGTTCCCAGAAAATTGGGAACAGAAACAGAACTAATGGAACGAAAAAAATCTTTCAGTTTTTGTCTCTGATATCTAGAATAAATTTCTGGAACAGAACTTAAGTGTTCCCAATTTCTATTTTTGTTCACAGTTTTCTCGGAACAGAAACATGAATTTGAGAACATAAGCAGTAAACAAACACCACCATATTTCCACATACTTGATGGCCTTCTTTTTTACCCTTTCATGATTACACAAGAATTTTTTATTTGCATGAAATTCCTTTGATTTGCAGGGAAAGAAGGGAATTTGGCTTAAGCTTCCATTGGAAAAATCTGAGCTTGTTCCAATGGCAGTAAAGGTAGACAACCATGTTATTATCTTCCATATTCAAATTTTAAATAGTTCTATGTTTTTGTTATGCATATAGTTACAGTTTTAACAGAAATATTAAAAAAATGTATATCTGTTTTTGTTCTGATCTTGAATTTTTAGAACAATTTTCTAGGAATCAAAGAGAATTCTTCCTAGATTTTTGTTTCTGTTACCGAAAACTTGGAACAGAAATAGAAATATGGGCACAGAATGACTCTCATTTCTGTAGTGTTTCTATGCCCAGATTTCTGTTCCTGGTTTAGGAAGCTGGAAGCATAAATAGTTATATGGGAACAAAATAAAGAATATGATTCCATTCTGCTCCCTGAATTGTTCCCATTTTTTTTTGTTTTTGTTCCATGTTTTTTGGAATCGGAAACATTAAACAAATGGAAATATATGGAAACTCGGTGGTGTATATATATGATTTTATTTACAGGAAGGTTTCCAATACCACCATGCGGAGAGTGGTTATGTAATGATGACATATTGGATTCCAAAAGGACCTTCCATGCTTCCTGCTAATGCTTCTCATCAAGTCGGAGTTGGCGGTTTCGTAATAAATCAGAAAAATGAGGTATGTTTGGTTCTTGGAATTTAAACAGTTCTTGAATTTATGAATTCCCATTTGGAGCTTCTGTGTGTACACCTTTTTTGCTAAAGGTAAGCTTTAAAAAAAAAAATCAAAATTATTATGAAATTACCTTTTTACCCTTTCTAAAATAACTATAGTTTTTTTTCTTTAAATTTTCACTACCGCCCCCTAGTCATCCCCAACCCCCTCGACCCAACACCCCCCTACCTCGCTCAGCCCTTCTCCTCCTCCTCTTTCTTCTTCTTCTTCTTCTCTTGGAGAGAGAGAGAGATATATCTGGTGACGTGGACAACACCCCGCGTTGGTGGCGTCAGTCGCCAAAGAAGAAGGTGGAGGGTGGAAAGTGTAAAAAAATAAAAAGTTAAGGGATAAATGTGTTAATAATTTAAAGGCTAAAATAGTAGTTGAATTAAATATTTTTGATTTATTTGTTTTAAGGTGTGTATATTTAACAAAAAAAGGTGTACATGTATAGAAGCTCTCGTTCCCATTTGTGTGGCTTTCGGTTAATGTTTCTGTTTTTTTGGTTTTACTCCCAAAAAAATGGGATGAAAATTATGTTTCTCTTTTCAATAATTATGAGAACAAAAATTCGTTTGGTAATGACAATTTTCCTTAAATTATTTTATAATTTATAGAACAAAATCGAAGAAGCGCGTTTGATTACAACGTTAGTTTTCATATGCATATTTTTTAAATTTGCTTTAAATGTAAGGATAGGTTTACATATTTTTTTAGGCAATCAATTTTCACAAATTGTATCATAATAGAAACACGTCTATAAAATTAATTGCTACTAAATAAAATAATTATAAAAAAATACTTATTTTGTTTTTCTTTGCCTAAACTGACGAATAAAAGACGACGACAACAACAACAACAAAGCCTTTGTTCCACTTATGTAGGGTTGGCTACGTGAATCCTTTTACGCCATAGTGATCGATCAAGGGCCATCCCCTCAATCAGGTTTAATGTCATTAAATCAATTTTAATAGTCTCGTCCAACGGCTTCCTACGTCTACCTCTCCCTCTAGTAGCCCCCTGCATTTGAACTAAATCACATTTTCTTAGTGGTGCTTCAATGGGTCTTCTATACACATACCCAAACCATCGTAAACGATTTTCTCTTCGATGAGTGTTATTTCTAAATTCTCTCTAATAGTTTTATTCTTAATTTTATTCATTCTTATCTTCTCACTCATCTACCGCGACATCCTCATTTCTGTCACTCCAATTTTCTGGCCACGTGTCGTTTTTACTGCTCAACATTCTGAATCGTACATTTTCGTTGGTCTAATAGCAGTTTTGTAGAATTTTTATTTAAATTTCAATGGAATCCTACGATCACAAATCACTCAAACTATACTTTTCCACTTTAACCAACTTGCCTTATATCTATGCGTAATATCATCATTGATTTCGACATTACTCTGAATCATTGAACCTAAATATCTCAAATGATCAACTTTTGGCACCTCCTCATCTCCAATTTTGACCGCACCAACATCTCTTCAGGTATTACTAAAATTGTAATGCATGTATTCCGTCTTACTTTGACTACTTTCAAACCTTTAGACTCTAAAGTTTTTTCAATTTTTCTAACTTAGTATTAAGATCTATTTTACTTTCATCAACTAATATTATATCATCCGCAAACAACATACTCCAAGGTACTCCATCTTAAATATGTTTTGTGAGCTCATCTATCACTAGAACGAAGAGGTAAGGACTTAAAGATGATCCTTGATGTAAATCTATATTAATAAGAAATGCACAAGTATCTCATCCTCCTGTTCGAACACTAATTATTATACCTTCATACATATCCTTAATTATCTCAATGTACACATTGAACACCTGTTGCTTTTCTGGCACCCATTACAAAACTTCTCTGAGTACTTGATCATAAGTATTTTCCAAGTCCACAAATACTATATGTAAATCTTTCTTCTTTTCTCTATATTTTTTCATTAATCTCCTAAGTAGATAGATAACTTCAGTGGTTGGTCGGTTGGACATAAATCCAAATTAGTTCTCTTCTATGCTCGTTTCATATCTTATTCTATTCTATCACCCTCTTCCAAAGTTTCATAGTATGATTAATGAGATTTATATTCCGATCGTTCGTGCAACTTTGAACATTCCTTTTATTTTTATAGATGGGCACTAAGATATTCCTCCTTCAGTCGTTAGATATTCTCTTAATCCTTAAAATGTCATTGAAAAGTCTAGTCAATCACTCTATCCCAAAATCTTCCAAACTTTTCCACACCTCTATAAGGATTTTATCTGGCCCTACTGTTTTTCCAATCCTATCTTTTTTAGTGTTATTCTAACTTCAAAAGTCCTAATTCTTCTATGAAACCTATAAATCTTATCTGAAAATAAGTTAGACAACTCTAGTCTAGATTTCCCGACGTTGTTCTCATTAAATAAATTATAAAAATAACTTCTCCATCGTTTCATAATTTCCTTATCCTTTACCATGACCTTTTCATCAGTGTCTTTGATACATCTGAAATTTCCAATATATCTAGTCTTTCGTTCATGTCGCCTAGCAAGTTTAAATACATCCCTCTCTCTCTCTTTTGTGTCAAACTTTTAGTACAAATTATCGTACGCCCTAAATTTTGATTCTTTAATTACTTTTCTCGCCTCCTTTTTTTCATATTTATACTTATCCAAACTCTCCCTACTTCGACATTTTTTTCATTCTTTATAGGCTATTTTCTTGTCCCGAACTGCTTTTTGGACCTCTTTATTCCACCACCGACTTTCTTTATATTGTGGTCTTCCTCCTCTACAAACTCCTAAAACTTTTCTTCCTATCTCTCTAATACGACTAACCATATCACTTCACATTTTGTTCACTTCCTCATGTCTTTTCCATAACTCATCATTGCTAATTTTATCCTTAAATTACTCCATCTTTTTATCTTTTAGATCTTTCCAACATATTCTTGCATGCTTACTTATCTTAGACTCCCGTTTCCACCTCTGAAACTTCAAATCGGTTACTATCAATCGATGTTGGATAGTAATACTCTCTCCGAGTATGACTTTACAATCCTTACATATTAAACGATCATTCGTTCTAATAAAGACAAAATCTATCTGGCAATACCTCTGTCCACTTTTAAATGTGATAAGGTATTCATCTCTCTTCCTGAAACATGTATTTAGAAGGACTAAATCATACGCCATAGCAAAATCTAAAATCATCTCACATATTGCATTCTTCTCTCCAAATCCATAACCACCATGTACTTTCTCGAAAGTTCCCATTTCCTATCCTAAATGTTCATTCAAGTCTCCCTCAATAAATATTTTTTCTTAGTTATGTATATTTTGAACAATTTCGTCCATCTTTTCCCAAAATTCTCGTCTAATATTTTTTTGCAATCCAACTTAGGGAGCGTACACACTAATAACGTTAATCACCTCCCCTTCAATTACCAACTTCATAACTATCATCCTATGACCAATTCTTCTAATATAGACCATGCTACCCTTTAAATCTTTATCTATCATGATGCCCACCCCATTTCTATGTTTGTCCTTCCCCGTATACCATAATTTATACCCCGTGCTCTTAATTTCTCTAGACTTCTCTCCAACCCACCTAGTTTCCTACAATCATAGAATATTAATCATTCTCCTACTCATCACATTCACCAATTCTCAAGTCTTACTTGTCAACGTTCCTATATTCCAAGTTGCCAATCTAAGCCTATTCTCATGGATTAACTTCTTTATCTACACTTGTCCACCATAATGCGGCAACCCTCGCTACCGGGCGACGCCCTAGCCAACCCTCGCTCATTTTTCACTATATCTGGGCGGTGGAAATATAGTGCGTCGCTAGTAGGGAACGCCCCAACGTTTAATGTATTTGGATTCATGTTATAAAAGTTCTGACAAAATTTTACGCTGGCTATCAGTTATCTAACGCAACCTTCCTCCTTTACCCGGGCTTGAGATTGACTGTGTGTAAAGAATAAAGCACCAAACCCTATAAGCGGAGTTTGATGAATAAAAAAAAAAAAAGGGTAAAAAAAAAATCACTTACCTATATTTGAGATTAATAAGGTTTGAAGGGGACTCATTAAGAATTTCAAAAAAATACGGATTTTATCCTTTTAAGTGAGAATAAGTTAGAAAATAAAGGAATTTTTTTTTCCCTCAAAATCCCAAGAATTTTGGCATTAATCTCAAAATTTGGGGAATATTTGGGAACATGTTTGGTTAACATGTTTCTGTTCTTATATTTCAAAATTCTGGGAACGGAAATAAGAATTCGTGAGCTGAAACACTTAACAAATGGTGTTCCCAGATTTTTGTTTCTATTTCCACCAAACTCGGAACAGAAACAGAAATACGGAAACAAAAAAAAATAATATCTGTTTGGATCCTAGGTTTTTAGAATAAATATTTTGGAACAGTACAATTTTTCCCAGATCAGATTTCAGTTTCTGTTCTGAGATTTCTGGGAACAGAAACAGAAATCTGGGAACAGAAGCACTAAACAGAGGATTGTTGATGGCTGTCAAAAGGTGCTTGTTGTGCAAGAAAAACACTCCGCCCCATCGCTTGCTGGCCTTTGGAAATTACCAACTGGTTTCATTCTCGAGGTATTTTTATTTTTTTTGACTTTAACCTATTTATTTATTTTATATTCATCGAAAATTTATTATGACATGATTTTTTTTTTTCCTAAAATTTTGTATTTATTCAACCATTCAATTGCTATACATCAGTCAGAGGAGATCTTTGTGGGAGCAGTAAGAGAGGTTAAAGAGGAAACTGGTGTAAGAAAAACTTTTGCCCTGAAATCATCTAAGCTAGTGTTTGGTTGCATGGAATTGGAATTAGAAATAAATGTGGGTAAAAATCTAAAAACTCGCAGGCGTTCATTTCTAAGTCCATTTCCAAGGCTCGAAATTTGTGCTTCCAAACTCTACCTAATGTATTTGATTATGATTTGTTTATTTTTTATATTTTGCAGATCGATACGGAATTTTCGGAAGTTATAGCTTTCAGGTAAAAATTACGATAGTTTTGTGCATTGTTGAACAGAAACAGATTGTTAGTGTTTCTACTCCCAGATTTCTGTTTGATAGTGTTTATAATTTTGGAAATTCTGCTTATCTTCCCAGAAAGCTAGGAACAGAAACAGAAATCTGGGAATATATTTTTTTCCTGTTCCCAAAATATTATTTCTAAAACTATGGGAGCTGAACAAAAACAGTTTTTTTTTTTTTCGTTTCCATATTTCTGTTTCTGTTCCAAGAGCTCAGGAACAAAATAGAAATTAGGAGCGGAATAAAAAAGGATTTCTTTCTTTTTTTTTACGCCCAGTTTGTTTAGTGTTCCTATTCCAGATTTTTTGTTTCTTTTCAGAGAAACTGGGAACAGAAACAGAAATATGGAAACAAAACGAAATTGTTTCTATTGCTCCCAATTTTTAGAACATATTTATGGAAATATAACATATTTGTCTGCAGAGTTCTGTTTTTGTTTCGAGTTTTCTGGGAACTGAAACCAAAGTCTGGGAACAAAAACACTAAAAAAATGGATTTCAATTATGGTTGTGAGTGGTTTTTGTATTCTTAAATCTTTCTATTTCACTCCTATTTTAGGCACGCTCTTACTGTCGCTTTTGAGAAGTCAGATTTGTTCTTCATCTGCATGTTGAGGCCTCTATCAACTCGGATTAAGATTGATGATCTTGAAATTCGAGCAGCCAAGGTAAAAAGACGCCCCTACCCTCATTAACTTTTGACAATCCATATCACCATGAGCATTTTTTCATAGAATTCAAGGTTAGAATCGGGTTTTCTGACGCTCAATCTTAGGTAGTATCTAGTTCTATGGGACATGGACCTTTGAGCTTTTTAGGCAAGAATCGTAAAACTTTCGGAAGTTTTACAATTTTTTTTTTAAATCAAATTCCTTTTTCAAATACTTTACGTAAACACACTCTTATACTAAACGCAAATATATAATTAGCCCGTTTGGCTCATTGGGACACGGATAAGAAAGTGTTTATTGAATTATTTTATTTATGGCCTATTCATTCCAATTTGGAAAAAAACAAAAATAATAATAATGACTACTCTTATCTTAATAAGCTTCTAATTGTAAGAGCAAAATATTAAGGCAAAAGGAAATTGTAATAACTATTTATACCTATTTTTTGGGCTAAATTGCATCTTGCACCTCTAAAATTCGATGTGGTCACACTTTCTCTCTAAAGGATATAGTAGAGGAAGAGAATTATTTTTAATGTGTTGTGATATTACAATAGAGCTCTACACTCTCCATTATATAGCCAAAGCGATATATCATATGAGGAAGAATATTGCCTTAATTAATAGGTCAATGAAAGAAATAGGGAAACTACCAAATATGGTCAATACGATTTGTAAAATATTAAATACTAATTAAATACTAAATAAATATTTCAACATTCTCCCTCAATTGAGGCGAAAATATTGATGAGGCCAGACTTGAAAATGGCTAATTGAAGAAGGGATGTGCCAAATGATTTGGTGAACATGTCAACTGCCTCCTCAGACGGTGAGACACAGGTAGGAGTAACGAATCTTGACCGAATTTTCTCTCAGATGAAGTGGATATCAACTTCAATGTGTTTGGTTCTCTCTTGAAGGACTGAGTCAAAAGATAACATTATGGCAGACTTATTATCGCAGAATAGCGTGGGCGAGTCTGCCACAAAGAACCCTAATTCAATCAGGAAAGAACGTAGTAAAAGAAGTTCACACATTCCCTGAACCATAGCCCGATACCTAGCTTCAACGGAAGATCGGAAGACAACAACTTGTTTTTTTCTTTTCTATGAGATAAAGTGGCTGCCTTGAAAGGTTCAATTACCCGAAGTCGATCATCTATCATTAATAGATCCTGTATAATCAGCATCTGTAAAACATGAGAGCGCTTCTTACAACTCAGCCACATAGAACTCATCAAGACCAGGGCATTGTCTTAACCAGTGTTGCAAAAGGCACTTTTTGGGCAAGCCCAGAGGCATGGCGTACTAGAAATGCTTTTGTCTATGGGTAGGGCGAAATGCTCCTTGGGCATATGCCCCAAACTTCTGGGCAGAGCCCCAGATGTAAAAATTGGTCAAAGTCCAAGGTTTGAGGTGTAAGCCCAATGTGTTTTTTCATTTTTTTTTGCAATAAATTAAAATTAAGTTATTTTATGGTTTAACTTTTAACTGTGGTTAACATTTAAAATAACTCGAGTTACTATTAGAAAATAACCCTAAAATATAGTTAAAAGTGCTCGTTTTCTATTATTATCTAATTGGGTGATTAAATAAATATTTCTAGTGATGATTGAACTTGTATCTTTACTTATTTACAGTCTTTTTTCCTATAGAACTTTTCATTATTTCACTTAGTTAATAACTTAGCATAAATTTTTTATACATGTTGTTCCTTTTTTTTTTTTTTTTTTTGTCATTTTATATTTTTCTCCAATTATTTTTAGGTATTTTCTAATTCTTATATATCTTAAAATATTGAAAATTCATATTTCATGGGGCTTACGCCCCACACCTTGGGGCTTATGCCCCGCCTTGCTCCCGCGCCTTTTTCAACACTAGTCTTAAGATATCGGAGGATGTGATAGATTGCATCCAAGAGAGATATGCATGGTGAGTGCATAAATCAACTCACAACGCTTACGACATAGGTAAGATATGGCCTTGTGTTAGTCAGGTAGATTAGGCGACCCACAAGTCGCTGATATACCGATATATCCCAATAATAGTTCCCCGGTCCTGCTGACAACCTAAGGTTTGGGTCAATAGGAGTAGAGGCAAGTTTGTATCCAAGCATGCCCGTATCCTGAAGGAGATTTCCATTGGGATAAGGATATATGCTGACGGGATCGAGTATAATAATACCAAGAAAGTATCGGAGTAGACTCAAATCCTTGATGTTGAAAAATTTATGAGGCCATTTTTTACCCTGTTAATGCCTAAGTGTCAATTCCTGTAATAATGATATCATCCACGTAGATGTAGATGATAATGCACTGACCCTGAAAGAATAAAACGTATGTGATCGGAATGGCATTGAGTAAATCCAATGTAAGGATGACATCACTTAACTGACTGAACTATGCTTGTAGGGACTGCTTAAGTTCATAAAGAGATTTTTGAAAGTGAAAAACTTTCCTTGAATACTCCCCATGAGCCTGAAAACCTGGTGGAGGATCCATGTAAATAGCTTCAGACAGATTGTTGTTTAGGAAGGCATTCTTGAAATCCAGATGATGAAGAGGCTAAGAGTAAGAAGCGACTAAGGAGATAAGAAGTCGAACAATCATCAACTTAGCAACAAGGGAAAATGTAGCACCAAAGTCTTTGCTCAGCATCTGCATAAATCCTTTAACGAAGATGCGTGCCTTATACCGATCTGTGGAACCATCCACTAGATACTTCATGCTGAACACCCACTTATAGTTAACCAACCACTCACCAGGCAACAATTCAACCAATTCACACATTTGATTCTATTAAAGGGCATCCATTTCTGTTTTCATTGCATCTACCTATTTGGATCCTAGAGGGCATCATGAGTTGAGCGAGGAAGTGATATTGAGTCAACCTGACCAATGAAAGATTTGTACTAGTCTGAGACACTAAAAAGACATACACTTGGAAATCGGATGATTAGCACAAGTAGAAATCAGGTAATGGGAAGAGGGCCAATGCTCTTTGGTAGCATAACGAGGATGAAAAGATTGAGTCACAACCTGCCCAAGGAAGGATTTGTACTGATCCGAGAGACCCTGAAAAATTATATACTTGGCAATCAAATGATTAGTATAAGTAGAAAGAAGGTAACAAATATGGGGGCGATGGTCTCTGATGGGGTAACATGAAAGTACAGGATTGGAAACTATGGGAGATAGAGGTATACCTGAATCCAGATAAGATCTCGACAGAGAATCGGGAGCATGGGATGATGAGAGTAGACCTATAACGGTTTAGAGGAAGAATCAGGGGGTATGGTCTCACTAGAGGAAGATGTTGTGGTGGGTGGAGATACGTCAAGAATATGGACAGGAGGGTAGAAACATGGGAGCATCCTCTATGGAGTACACGAGTATGTTTGGGGAAGGGGAAGGGGAAGGGGAAGGTCAAGAAAAAAAGTAGGGCACAGTTATGAGGAATCTGACATTCCATAGAGTGAGGCAAGATATGAGTAACAAGATTATAGAACCTATATTCTCTAAACATGGAGTAATTTCCGAGAACGATACATCAGATAACCTTATCATCTAGCTTGGTGTGCGAGGGCCTACGATTTTGAATAAAGCAGGTGTACCAAAAGATACGAGGTAAGATGGAAAAGCGAGTAATATCAGCCTGTAGTATATGGAGGGGTTCTTTGCCGTTAAAGACCCGACTACGAGTACGATTGATAAGGTAGGCGGCAATAAGAACCGTCATGTGCCAAAAAATATTGGGGACATGCATATCATGTATGATGCAAACCTCACCAAGGATTAGTAAGACCCGAAACCAACTTAGGGTTTCTTTGCGAAGATCGAAACTAAATCAGATTTTTGAACGCGCTAAAAATACAGAAATTGAAAGATAGATTACCTTGACCCAACGTTTATGAACGAAACGCGAACCAATAGTATAATGATCTTGACCCAATGATTATAATGAATCACGAATTAAAGATATAAGTTTGAACGCCACAAGAAACTCTTGATAAGTTCAAGAAAAGTTCTCTGAAGAACTAAAGAGAAAACTCTCACAATTTTTATTAATCAAAGTAATGTTAAATTCGTAGGTCTACAAAGCCCCTTAAATAGGTGGCCAAGAGAATAAGAAAAGAAACCCTAATACACTTTGAAATTCGTGGGTCTACATGGAGGAAAAAGGAAACCCTAAAATCTAATTGCTAAATAAAGAATAAGGAAGTTTCTTAATTTGCTTTACATTCATAGTTGGAAAAGGAAATGATTTACTTAGCAATCAAGCTTACAAATTAACCTAAAATAATTAAAAGACTTAAAATAATAAAATAAATATGATAAGAATTTCGTGATCCACAAGTCTTGGTCCATTTAAGTTCATGTCTAAATCCATTCACTTGCTTTGATGAGATGAATTAGGCCTTGATTGTCATTTGGGCCTAATTTGGGCTTTATTGTTTTCGATTCAGCCGAAAGCTCTTGAATTAGCCCATTAAGCGCATCTTTGATCTTCTTGGATCTTGCCCTAGTAATGGGCCCAACCAGGACATGCAATGTGTCATTTGATGTTGTTTGTTGGTT